>OX578140.1:30536175-31263675 GCA_951213105.1 Amaurobius ferox
ATATATATATATATATATATATATATATATATATATATATATACATACTATATATATATATATATATATATATATATATACATATATATATTATACATATATATACATATATATATACATATATATATACATATATATATATACATATACATATATATATATATATATACATATATATATACATATATATATATATACATATATATATATATATATATACATATATATATACATATATATATATATACATATATATATATACATATATATATATATATATACACTATATATAATATACATATATATATATACATTATATATATATACATATACATATATATATATATATATATATATACATATATATATATACATATACATATATATATATATACATATATATATATATATATATACATATATATATATACATATATATATATACATATATATATATATATACATATATATATATACATATATATATATACATATATATATATATACATATATATATATATATACATATATATATATATATTCATATATATATATATATATATATACACTCTTTTGCAAAAAAGACGAAGCACCATAAAAAAGTGACTGTTTTTATTGAAATTAAACATGCGTACATCTCATACACAGGCATTGAACTTAGTACAAAATCAAGGCCGCAGGAACCATGAATGGTTAACAATTACAAATTGAATTTTCAAATCAGTAATTGGTGAAACCCTCCTTGGCGGCAATGCATGCTTGTATACGTCTAGGTACGGAGTGATAAAGTTTCCTAATGTCATCAAGCGATGCATTCTACCAGGCATTCCTCAATTGTTTCTCCAGATCTGCTACATTTCGCTGTGCCCGAATCTGGCGGCCTAGCATGTCCCATACATGTTCGATTGGCGAAAGGTCTGGTGACCTTGCTGTCCAAGGAACAGTATCAACAACAAGTAGACAGTTCACAAATATGTGAGCCGTATGTGTCGAGGCATTATCTTGTTGAAAAATATCCCAGAATGACGTGCCATGAGGAGAAACGTAAACTGCCGCAAGATTTCATCAACATATCGTTGAGCTGTTAAAGTTGTACGCAGGATGACTTGGGGAGACCTGCAGTCGTAAGAGATAGCACCCCACACCACCATACCAGGGGTAATGGCTGTGTGCTTGTCGAAAACCCAGAGAACTGGACTCCCCCTAAGGCATGAGCAGCAAGGCATGAGCAACAGGCGGGGGCTGTGTGCATGTGTAAAACAAAGGCTGATTGGGACCTCTGGCCCTGTTACACACGTACCCGATGGTCATCTGCTGAAAGACTGAAACGTGATTCATCGCTGAATCCTATGCGATGCCAGTTTGCTGGCAGACATGATGCTCGGCCATTACACCACTCCAAACGACACTGTCGATGTTGTTGAGTTATGGGAAGAAGTCTTAAAGGCCGCCGTGAGTGTAACCCCACCTCAACTAAGCGCCGCGAGATGGCGGAAGTTACCACGGGTGGTATGAAAGAGGGTCTACACGTTGGATTGCGGACAATGATGCGGTTAGATCAGTTTGAGCCTGTCGCACAATCATACGATCTTGCCTCGCATTCGTGCACCTTGACCTTTCAGAATCTTCATTCCGCCGATGAATCCCTTGCATCAACAATTGCTTCCAGCACCTTTACCCAGCAGTGTTCGCGCCGTGCAGATGAAGTCCTATTGCTCGATATGACCAGCTAGCTTCGCGCATCCCCACTATACGATCACTTCCGAATTTGTCTAATTGCTTATACGGTCTTCCGCAATGTTGTAACGGTATTATTGGCTGTGTATCCAAGGAACTGAAACGCCGATAACGAGCAAATATAAACCGCAAATAAAATAAATAGCAAATATAAATAGCAAAAAAAATATAAACAGCAAATAAAATATTTTTAACTTGTTTTATAGGATGCTAGTTGCGCAGTCGAAAAATGCGCTGTAACCGAAGACCGAAGTTAGCACTCATTGGTCTTGCAAATTTTATCATTTGCAAACTTTTTGTTAGTATAAAAAAATTTGCATGCATAATTTCGAGATGATCAGATTATTTTTCAGGGGTGCTTTTTTTTTTTTTGCAAAAGAGTTTATATATATATATATATATGTGTGTGTGTGTGTGTGTAAATCCAACACCTTGAATAAATTCACGCATCCTTATGAAATTTGCAGAATATAATTGTAACATGGAGATGTGCAAATGATCAAAATATCATACTTGGAAAATAAAAGCATGGAACTTTATTGACATATTGACATTAGATCAATATGGAACAGGCCAATGGGAGGGGGGTCCAGGATTGAATACTACGAGGCACCTCGTCAATGAGATGGTTAATGGTGTGCTGAGGGATGGCATTCCACACAGCATGCAATTGGGCTTGTAACTGGAAATGGTTTGCTGAAATTGGGCGTTCTCTTAATCGGCGACCCATGATGTTCTAGATATGCGCAATTGGCGACAAATCCGGAGAATATGCTGGGCAAGGCAGGATATCAAAACCTTGTAGACTATTCATAGTTATCCGTGCAGTATGTGATTTAGCATTATCCTGATGAAAAAGCAGTTCAAGCCTGGTTGACAGATATGGCTGTACCACAAGTTTCAGAATGTCAGAGACGTATGGTTATGCCGTGATACTTCCAGAAACGTAGACCAAAGGTGTTCAACTACCAAATATTATACCGCCCCAAACCATGGTACCACTTATAGAGGCTGTGTGACAACTGATAGAAAAAGCTTTCTGGTGGCGTTGTTGAAAATGCCGCCATACCCGAGTACGGTCATCTGGCATCCCAAAACAGAATCGCCATTCATCTGTGAACAGAATGTTTCGCCACTCTGTCGACTAATTGCATCTCATTTGACATCACTGGAGGCGACGTAACTGGTGAAGACGTTGAAACAGTTGGTGTCAAAAAGGACGTCCACCTCGGAGTCCGGCGTCATGCAAACGGTTTCGAATTGTTTCCGTCGAAACCATGTTGCCTGAAGCGTGGTATAAATGTCGTTGTGACACGGTTGCTATTGTAAACGACGCCTACGTAATTCTTCTCGGAAGTATACGATCTTTACGTGGTGTAGATCACCTGGAAACTCCACTACCTGATCTTCGTATCGTTTCGTTGTCGATCAGGAACCTTAACACACATCGTTTAACTGTGCTCTCATTTACGATCCAATAGTTCAGCGATCCGTCGGAGGTTCAATCCACCCTTACGTGAAACAATGATTTGTTGCCGTTCCGTTGATGATAACTGAATGTATGCGGTACGTCGATGTACTCTTGGCATGCTGTGATGATTTTTGCAACCTGAAACCAATGTCGCTACAATTTAGCTGCGATATCGCTCCTCGACGTTTTCATACTGCTCGGCAAGGTGTTACGTCACTATGCGTAACGAAACTGTCATCATTTGCATATCTCGCCTTTCTGTATCCATTGCCTGATTTACATAAAGCTACACCTACAACTTTAGGGTGTTGTAGTTTCAGTTGTGAGCAGTGTATATATATATGAGCAGTGGCATTCTGCAAGTCCGTGGCATTCTGCAAGTAAAATAATCGAAATATGTGTCTTTCAAAGTTCGTCTTTCGCTTACAATACAATCAATCAATTTTTAATTTAATTTTCTTTCAACTGCCACACTCTGTTTTTATGTATTTTAACTTTTACTTATTTATTTTATTTTATTTAACTTCCACTTGTTTTGTTTTATTTTGTTTTATTTCCATTTGACATTTTTATTTCACTTTTTGTTTCAATATTTTATTTTACATTATTTTCATTTCAATTTTGCACTTTTTTCTTTTATATTTTTTTATATCAATTTTTTTATTTTAATTTTTTATTTTTATTTTATTTTGTGTTATTGTGAAATTTTATCTATTTGATATACATTTGGGAAAAAAATTAAATCTCTAACATGATATGAATGTACTGCATCCATGGTTTTTAAAACAAAAGTAAACGAAAATTCTCCCTTTTAACTTGATAATTATCAGTGTTTAATCTTAACCCAATGTTTATAATCTTATAGTATGATTCATTTCTGTATGAATATTGTAGTTTCATCAAAACATAACGTTTGTGTAAAACGTTGTGTTTTGATAAAACTATGATTTGTTGCCGTTCCGTTGACGGCAACTGAACGTATGCGGACTATGAGATGGACTTTCATGTAAATACTTTATTTATAAAATTTTCTTCATGACTGTGGTGACGAATTTATTAATAAATTAGATTCAATTAGGAGAAAATTTCTAAGATACATTTCGAAATACTTAGTTTAAGAGTAAATTTTAGGTATTTCAGTTGTTAGAACTTTAACTGAACACAACATTTTTAGCCATAATATTACGTCTATACTGATAAATATCGTAAACATTATAATAGTCAAAATATTAATTTTAATCAATGGAAAAATATCATATATGCATTTGCTTCTCTATATTTAAAAGAAATCTTGCGATGCTTAGATTTTGCTGTACGAAATAACGGCAAAATTTACATTTCTGACATTTTACATATAGACTAATATGAAGCCGTAGATATGCTAGACGGGCTTAGAAATTTGATTTAGACTTTAATTAACTAATATTAATTAATAACATTTTGCATTGGCAGTATGAGCAAATATTTAATGGACACAGTTGATTTCCAACATCTCTGTTTATTTACTTGCAGAAATCTTACAAAGATTGCGTTATTATTGATTCTTATAATTGGCGTTTTGCAACAATTGTCACAAACACTACGATTAAAATGAAAATAGCCAAGGACATTGATTATTAATTCTTATAAAATGAACGTTTCACATTAATTCTTGTCATGCTCAATTACAATTAAAATGCAAATCTTACTGCAGTTTCAAATTATATGTCTTACTCTTGATTCTATAAACAATGAAACAAAGAAATTACTAAAATTAAGTTTTCATGATCACGATCGTTAGAACTTTAAACATGCTAAATGTCTGTTTAATTAAGATCATTTAATTTGTTTACATATTAAACTTTGTGCGTTTTACAATCAATTGAATCTCGAACTAAATATTTAACTAGTTATTAATACAGATCAGATTCGATTCCTTACATAGTTATGAAATACCACTAAGGTAAAAACAATCTTATCGCCCTAGAAATGAAAATAGAAAACTCTCTAGAACTTGTAGTAGACCTTCAGGTTTAAAGACGAAGGGCAAACGTGTTCGCAGGCAAATGGAGGCCAGGGGGCGCTTACTACTCATGAGCAGTAATCAGGTTAAAAAAGCTCACGAAGCGAGCACAGAAGGTTAGTGAGCGGTTGAGAATGGGGGGGGGGGGGCGAACTCGGGAACAGAGTTGCGTGATTTGACAAGCATTAACGGGAGGAGTTTACATCCCACTAGTTTACTAAAAAATATAGTTAATCCCTTAAAAATTTAAAGTAACTACGAAGGTGCTCTTTGAAGGTATTTTTATTTAGTGCTGTTGCTCCCTGGGAAAATGTAATACATTGCTAGTGCTTCCTGGAAAAATATATTATATTGCTGGTCCTTCTGATAAAAAAATAATTGCAGATCAGTGACACAGATATTTCCTGAGACATTTACCTAAATAATGAAAGATGTTCTCCTGGTGGTCAAAACTTTCGTACATTGCCACAAACAAAAACTTCGTCAGTGAAAAAAGGCAATTCTAAAGTATTCTTTTAACCTAATTTGTAGTCAATACTCTACACAAACAACAGATAAAAAGACGCCTAATCAGATTACAAGAAGTTTTTACTTTTATATACCGGGAAAAACAAATTCCTTTATCGCTGATGTTACAAATCCATTTGGAACCAAAAAAGGAATCATCAAAAAACACTATCTATCAAATTCGAAATAGTTTTTTGTTTTTCGAAGAATTCTTTTGGTACTAAGAATGTTGAAGGATAGTAATACTGCAAACCAAAAAAAATAACCATATTATTTTTGAAATAAAAGAAGTAAACTGAATTGCATGAAAAAGCAGGCTATATTTCAAATTTAAAAAAAAAATGCAAGTAATAATACTGTTAAACAGACAAAATTCATCCATCGTCTCTAAATAGTCAATTCTAGTTATTGCAAAAGTTCTTCCATATTATTATTTTTCCGTGAATTATCCATTTTTCAGGACCTGCTAAAGATAAAGCTCAGGTGACTGGTATAGATTTCGTATAAAATTCTGGAATAGATATTAAGGAAGTTCACATCCGGTCTCTTTTTCTATTTCGGTATACAAATTTCCATTTTACTTGAATAATCCAGTGTTCTCACGATTGGCAACAGATGCACTGATAAGCTTCTATGAACTGATATGAATTTGCATCAAATTTGGAAGAAGATGAAAAATTAGTTAACTAAAGATTTTCGATTCCAGTGTTTCTTGCACTTACCATTCAAAAAATTTCTTTTAAACATCGAATTCTGGAGGAGATAAGAGGCTGAATATTTTCACCTACAGTTGTGAAAATGTCACTACCAGTTATCCCGAGAACTCATATGACTGTACAAAATAATTATATAAAAAAGCGGCAAATATATAAGTTGATATCGGCAAAAGCGTAAGCGTTTCCTAAGCTCCCTTTTATAAAAATGAATATAGTATAAGTTATTACTTATTTTCCAAGCAAGAATGTAGGCATTAAAAGTCCAAATGTCCAAATGCTACTCAGAATACAGAGAAATGTTTTCGTGATTTCTAAATGAATGTAGTCTTATTGTAGCATAAAAACCATGGCTGAAAAAACAACTCAATGATTACGTGGTAAAGTATCGTAAAGATTTTTGAATGCAAATTCTATTTAATAAGTACATATACGTATTACATATACGTAGTAGTTGCAATAATCCTCCAAATCTACCCAAGTGCGAGCTCATTTACCGTATCCAAAAACAACACATCGGTCATTAATCACACAATTAACATTTAAATAATATTTATTTAACACTCAATTAGGATTACATATATAATTACAAAAACCCTTACTAGTTAATTATTTTAAGAATTGACTCAGGAGATTCGAATGTGAGACCTGGAATTTGATCGAAACATTGCGAGAGTTTACACTAGACCAGTTGCAAATGAATAGCAGGCACATACCTTTTCTACAGTTGCACTGCAACGATTTAACCGGCTTGTCGCCAAAAACAATTTTATTGATGTTGCCGATTTTCTAGAAACCACCTCACTCGAACTTTTAGTCACGACCTCGCAACTCCTACTTTCTTCTCTTCTCTTCTCAAGTACGATATCGTCTCACTTTTATTGCTAGCAATCGCATCTCTTCCATGCTCCGGGGAAACACGCCTTTCCCGACTTTCTTATGCTTTACCCTGACTCTTATTGGCCCAGTCTTTGTGCGTTGTTGGGGTGCATCCCGATTGGCTCCCATGAAGTTTATGCTAGTCTTGCTCGGAGGCATCGTTTACACACAATGTTGCCAAAGTGATTTTTTCCAGCTTCTAATGTCATGGATTTATGAATCGTAAACTTCTCCGAAACAAAGCTGTTAAACGTGGCATTACTCGTCTCAGTTCTTTGTTCGACTTAAAATTACATAAATGGTCTCACACTTATGTTCTTCAGAGCCATTTCACTTCGAAGTTCCAATTTTCACCTCGCTATCATTCTGAAGATCAGCATAGTAACCATGTGGTCAATGGTCGGTTTTAAGCGGTGATACAGATTTATGAACGTTATAAAAATAAATATAAGACAAGTCTTAATTCAGAGCATATTTTACTCTATGATATATATATATATATATATATATATATATATACATGTGTGTGTGTGTGTGTATATATATGTATATATAGTTCCTCATATAGATATGTTGTTCCGCAAACTTCATATATATATATATAAAGTTTGCGGAACAACTGCAAGATATTCAATACATATTATTTGAAATGTGATCTCCAAATACACTCTAAGACAAGAAAATCGACGCATCCCACAAAATATTCCGATAGTAGTGAAACTTTACATGCAAACACTTTTCGACCGAATATGCAAATGATCAAAAATTCGCAGCCAATGAATGAATAGTCGTAACTACAGCGCATTGAAACTGAGCACCATGGTGGTGTATATAAGGAGCTCTTAATGTCACACGCCACACGGCCCGACAACAGGGAGTTATGGTCTGGAGTGCCATTTCGTTTGATAGCCGGACCCCTTTGATAGTCCTCCGTGGCACCATCACAGTGCAGTGGTACGTTGCCGACATTCTATGACCCGTTGTATTACCATTCCTTTCGAGACACCCAGGGAAAACTTTTCAGCAAGATAATGCCAGGCCACACACTGCACGTCTCTCTATTGATTGTCTCCGTGCTTACAACACACTTCCTTGGGCAGCCAGATTCCCAGATCTCTCGCCTATTGAGCCCATGTAGGACGAGATTGGGTGTCGCATGCGACCATCCCAGGATCTAAACGAATTAGCTCGTCAATTGGGGTCCATTTGGAACGACATTCCTCAGAATACCATCCGGCAACTTTGCATCAATGCCACGTCGGTTAACAGCTTGTATCAAGGCCAGAGGTGGACCAACGCCATATTGACGTGCTCACTTTGTGTAGATCTTTCCAATTGTTCTGAAATTCAAATCATTTTTTTTCTGTACATCCACACTAAACGCACCAAATTTTGTCTCATTTGGATAATTAGTTCTTGGTGCTTCGATTTTTTGTTGTCTTAGAGTGTATTATTTATTGGTTATTGAAATACCTACTGATGTGTATTACATGCATAGAAAAACAACATTTTTAGTTCTTTACCTCGACCTGGACAAAATATAAAATTTAATTTTTCTTCCCAAAGAATTTTGAACACTGCTTATTTTTCTTTGTTCACTCGGTAGAAATACGAAACCCAACTTTGTTACCTTGCGTCATACTGCTTGAACCAGAAACCTGCACCGTAAACGAAATATAATCATGTATACTTTTGACCGGATTGAATACATTTCAATACACTTATTTAAATTTTTTTCTCTACTGAGTTTTTAAGTAAATGTAGAAGATCTTGCTGGGAAAAGTAATATATTTTAAAACTTCACAAGGTCCACTTCAAATATACTAGAAAAGGTTCAGTACTTAAATGGGTAATGTGTTTAACTTGTGGATTTATATTTTTATTTTGAACTCAAAAATGTTAAGTTCAAATTGATAAAGTACTTTTACTTGTGAATTTAGGTTAGAACACTTCAATTATTACACCTATGATTATTACACCTTCAATTATTACACATTCATTATTACACACCGTGTTCATGCGGAGTACGATCACGTTAAACATGTGGGTCCGAAAGTCCTTCTGAGAGGTTGGTGGTAGGGGAAGGAGGGTACGGTCCCTGTGGATGCCTCCCCCACTGGGTTCCGGTCTAAATTGGGTGGCACTTCCCGACCGTCCAAACAGTTACCTTACACCTTTCTGGTAGGTCGGACGGTCTGGGTTTCAACAACAACAACATTCATTTATTACACCAAACTGATCTCTAATACTTATTAGGCTTACGTAATAAACCATATGATAGTATTTTACCAAAGTTGCAAAAAATGCTCCTTTTTTTAAATAGATACAATATTATATTAAATTTTGTTTCAGTTGAAAAACTAAACATTTGTGATACCTTATCTAAAACTCAGTTATCTGACGTACATTTCAATAATAATCTATGAGATAGTCATTAGCTCAGCTGCATCTGTTAGGAACAAAAGCACAACCCAAATGGCAAAAATTATGTTGAAATGACATAAAGTGACCCATAGTTGCAAGATGTTACCCATCATCTCATGAATGATTGGTCGGATAGAGACAGTATAAGGAGATGTGCAAACCCGTATTTTCATTTTGAAGAAGAATATATTACAGATGAAGGTACTTTATGTGGAAGACAATAACTGATTATTCCTGCTTTCTTTCTTTCGACTCATGTCGTCCAGCCTACCCAAAGGTGTAAGGTATCTGTTTAAACTGTCGGAACAGTGCCAGCATATTTAGGCCTGAACCCAGTGGAATCAACATCCTCCTTCCTCTACCACCAACTGCTCGGAAGAACTTTCAGACCCGCATGTTTAACGTGCCAGTACTCCAAGTGAACCCGTAGACAGTTTGGGCAGAGCCAGGAACTGAACTTGGGTCCGAGTACAGTCTTAAACCACTTGGCTCTCCCGCCCATTATTGCTCCTTCTAAAGTAAAAAAGTTCATTCGAAAAGTAAGTTATCCCACAGAGGAATTATTTCATGTGAAGTCAAAGCGCGAAAATATTTTTGGTGGCCATGGATAAACAGTGGCATTGATGAATATATAGGAAATTAAAGAATTTGCCAAGAGAATCAAAGAGCAAACCGTGAATAACCTCTTTTAGATCGCAATCTACCTGAAAGGTCAGGAAAAAAGTTTGGATGCGATTTCTTTTTAATTTAAATTTCAGATAAATTAAATTCTTCTTCTTCGACCGACAGCGTTTGACCTACCAGAAGGTGTAAGGTATCTGTTTGGACAGCCGGAAAGTGCTATTCAATTTAGACCGGAACCCAGAGGGTGCAGCATCCAGAGTGACCGCATCCGTTTTCCCCTACCGACAAGGACTAACGGACCCACATATTTAAAATGTCCGTACTCCGCATGAACACGGGGACAGTTTGGGCATATCCGGGAATCGAACTCCGATCGTCAAAATGCAAATTCCGCGCGATAACCACTGGGCTGCCCCCCCCCCCCAGATAAATTAAATTATAGCAAACTAGTTCCCAAAACCGTCAAATGGAGATATTATGCAAATATTATAACCAAGTTCGCCAAATGTATCGCCAAGAGTAACAGAGACATTAGCTTCTTTTCTTATGCGTATACTACAAAACATGTAGTCACAAAAAGCGATTTCATCCAAATAAATATCTACGAGAGCCAATCTTATTTAAGTTATCGCAAAATTTTAGGATTGTCGTCCTTAAATCGAAATTACCCGAGTTCCTCCTACTTCAATGTAAAACAAACTAGAAATTAATAATTACATTTTTAACAGAAAAACTGTCCTTTTATCGCATAAATGATTCTGCGCATTGCACTTCCTTCTAACTAAGATAATTGTGTCGTTGAAATTTAAAATATGTTGCTTGCGCAATTAGTTTTTAAATGCAATTAGCAAATATTGAATCGTCCGTTTTATTTAAATGCTTTCCTGTCTATGACATTTACACAAATCGAATCAAAATCCTTTCAAATATTTTCTTACGGGGAAAAAAACCGCTCTTTATTGTTAAACAACGGATTCTTACTTTAAGGGATATTTACTTTTCCTTAAAAGCATTTCATTCATGTATAAAATTAAATATTTGACTTTTACTTTCCGTACAATGTATATAATGGCGGAGATAGGTTTAGTTGCGCACCCTCCCTTGTTAAAAACATTGCACCCCTTCACATACCTCTCCCATCCGCTTAGTCGTCATGTTATGTAATAACTTAGTCGCCATGTTATATATTAACATTGTGTCCCCCCCCAGCAGTCGCGGGGGCTGCATATCTCCGCCACTGAATGAGAGTACATGTAAGCGGAAAGATATTTGATGAGGTAAAACATCCGACTATCGTGTTTTGATGGATTTACATTATACAATATTAGCCATTTCCATACACACTCAGAGGTCGGTAATTGTAACATATGTACTTAATAAATGTTCTATCGTGAACATTTATTAAGTGTATCACATACACTTAATGTTCACGATTTTATTTTTCAGAATCAGCCTGAAAAAAGTACTTAACAAATCCCTAAACTCAATTATGAAATTTCCAACACCTAAACACTTTTCCTGTAAATCATTACATGCATGTACACAGTGCAGCTGACAGAACCTTTGCAGCAAATGTGGGCTCCTTCTATCCCCTATATTACGCTACTAGCCGCCTTCGGCGACCAGCCTGTTCACTAACCTTGAAAATTCTGACCGTGGCAAACTCGCTGGCGGGCTCTACCAGAAAGGTGTAAGGTAACTATTTGGACGGCCAGGAAGTGCCATCCAATTTAGACCGGAACCCAGTGGGGGAGGCATGCACAGAGACCGTACCCTTCTTCCCCTATCACTAACCTCTCGGAAGGACTTACGGACCCACATGTTTAACGTGATCGTACTCCGCGAACACGATGACAGTTTTGGCAGTGGGAATCGAACTCGGGTCTACCGAGTGCAATTCCCGCGCGCTAACAACTGGGCTACCGCGCCCTCAACCCCGTGGAGTTAACAAAGTTTGGTTTAGTTTAATGACGTTAAAACTAATAATGAAATTTTAAGGTACCGCAACAATCTCCATAACTTTATTTTTATTTATTTATTTTATTTCTTCAGTGTTTATGTTTTTTCATTGTGGTCCCAACCCCCACCCGATGTAAACAATACATCGCCACAATTAAATCCAGCATAATGAGCCAAAAACCTTATAAAAAGCAAACACTTTGAAATATAGACCGTACCCTCCTTCCCCTACCACCAACTTCTCGGAAGGACTTACGGATCCGCATGTTTAAGGTGATCGTACTCCGTGAACTCGGCAGCAGTTTTGACAGTGGTTGGAATCGAACCCGGGTCTGCCGAGTAAAATTCCCGCGTGCTAACCACGGGGCTACCGCGCCCTCAACCCCGTGGAGTTAACAAAGTTTGGTTTAGTTTAATGACGTTAAAACTAATATTGAAATTTTAAGGTACCGCGACATTTTCCATAACTTTCTATTTATTTTTTTTATTTCTTCAGAGTTTAAGTTTTTTATTATGGTTCCAACCACCACCTGATGTAAACAATACATCGCCACAATTCAATCCTGCATAATGAGCCAAAAACCTTATAAAAAGCAAACACTAATTCGGTTTTTAATTGTCTCTAGGCCAAAAACCGTACAAACCATAATGCAATCATTTAAATTTTATAATGACCATATACTAAGCTCTTAATTCCATCAATTAAAATATAACGTAATATCATTTAAAACATCCTCATTCCATCGTTCCATCATTTAAAATATCCATAAAATTAAAATATCCATTTAAAATATCCATAAATTAAAATATTCATTTAAAAAATCCATAACGTTCCATCATTTAAAATATAAATATAATAATTTCATATAAATATAATAATTTCACTCTATATGCTGTTACCACCACCCGATGTATATAATACATCACCACAATTCAATCATTTAAATTTTATAATAACCATATTCTAAGCTCTTAATTTCATCATTTAAAATGTCATGTAATTATCTAACCGATGCACAAACCCCATGAAAACAGCATGACGAACACTTTTCCTGTAAATCATTACATGCATGTATAGAGTGCAGCTGACAGAACCTACGCAGCAAATGTGGGCTCCTTCTATCCCCTATATTACGCTATTGACCTCTCTTCAGAAACTGTTTATGCAACCCTGGCCAAGTCTCCTGTGGCTCCTATACTATGCTTCCATTTGTCACTTTCTATCGGCGACCTTGACTGCATTGCGTGCGTATGGTAGAAAATACCGACCTTAACTTTTCACAATTAAATACTGAAAGTAAAAATTTCTTGAAACTTTTTCATACAAATTAGTCGCAGCAAACACCTGTAAAGGGCATTCCTAAAGTTAAGATTATGCTACCATTACACAGTATCCGTAGACCACACAGTATCTATAGACCTGTAGTGACAGAGTATCCATAGACCTGTTTCGCCTTTATACACTCGTCACGATGGAATAATCTCTATAATAATAGCCAAAATTTTATAAAATTCTAGTAGAAAAAAAATTGATTTTTATCCCAAACTAAACAAATACCACTTTAATTTTTATATTTCAGAACATTCCAATTCCATTATATTAAACTGTCCATATGTTTATGAAATTTTCTATTATATCTATACAACAGTAATACAACCTTGCTTCTACACGTAGAAAAAAAAACCTAAACCTTTCCACACTACTTTCAATTCCATCTAAAAAAACCAATAAAAACGAATTAAAAATCAAGTTATTTTATAATTTATTCAGTTGTTTATTTTAAGGTGAGTAATCTCTTCATTAACTTCAACATATTTATATTTTAAATTAAATAAAAAATATTATAGTAAATAATAGTGGTACTTACTCTTAAATTGGCTTCCGTTTATGCATCTCTAATTAACCAAAGTTATAGGAAACAAAGCAGAATGCCTGTTTCAGAGGGTAAAATAAATAAAAACATAAACGAACGCTACAAATAAATATTTAATGACTCTAGTAATGTTTTAATGTCAGCAATTAAAATTAAATACTTTCACTTCTAATTGCGCGAGATCATTAAGATTTCATTTAATTATTCTGCAAGCATTTTTTTCTAATTTGAGTGGAAAAGCTAATGTCATAAGAAGAAATATATTTTGCAGAAAATGTTTGATTTGTGATCTGTTATGCAAATATGAATATTTATGGGGTACAAAAATCAGATCATTTTTTTTTACTTTCCTCGCAATACCCAGTATAGTATGCGTTTCGAGAAGGTTACCTTATGAGTTCAAAAATATTAACACGGGTTTGCGATGGATGAATTTTCACGAAATCCATCCATCGGAATGAAATTTTGATGAATGAATGAAGTTTGACTCTGTAGCGCCCAGTGGCGTTACATATCAAACTGCTGACCTCCTACAAAAATTTAATTTCGGACTCCTTTACCACTATTTCCGTGACCATTATAATAATGTTCCAATTTTCTGAGAGAACCGAGATGATCCAGTGGTTAAAGCATTGGGATCTTAAAAGGTGGATCCGGGTTACATCTCCGACACCGCTCAAAACTATCTCCGCGTCTACGCGGTGTATAGACACATTAAGTATATAGTTCCGAAAGTCATTCTGAGTCTTGATGGTTTAGGGGAGTGATGCAATGGTCGGCTCATTGGTTGCTGGTCTAAAATGGGTGGGACTTCCACGACCGTCGAAATAGTCCCTACAATATAGATCGAACAGTCTAGATAGGGAAAAGAAAAAGAAAAAATAAATGTTAGTCGCACCAGATAACAGCCCCACCAGATCAAACCTGGCGATACAGGCATTACGCTCTAAGATGTTAGTCTACTATAGTGGCGCTTCATTCATTCCCCATGTTGCTGACAAAATTTTGAACGAACTATTATTTTTATATGACTAATAAAAGGCTACATAAAATTATAATAAAAATGTATATGAAATTACAATAAAATAGTGAATTCGCTCAAACATGTGAAACATATGAGTTAAATGTCTGCATACACGGCTTTTGATAGCAAAACAAATATATCCATCCCTTTTTATACTCGCCGTATAAGCCGTACAGAAAAAATTTATGATTCTTAAGTTCTAGCAAGTGAGCGTCATTTTAATATACGCCAAGTCGTCCAGTGGACAAATTATATATGCATTATTAAAAAAATGCACACTTAATATAATTGGCTTTAATGTCCGAAAATTAATTGTCTGACTATAAAATTAAGTAGTGAAGCAAGTCATGCGCTATCTTTGCAAAAATTAGATTTGTGAAACTCGAAAAAAATCAGTCTGTTTTTTTCGTAATATTCCGCAAGAAATTAAAAACTCTGATGTGGGCAGTACAGGCAGACATGCATTCCCACAGACTCAAATTCGTGTTCCCTCTATTTCTTTAACATTTCATTACATTGAGTTTAATTGCGCTAAATAACACGCATAATTATTTGAAATAACACTGAATTTGCACTCTTAATTCAATTTTCGTTTTCATTTGGTAATTGGGTGTATTTTCAAAACCAGCGTAGCAAAAATCTCGAGTAATACGGTTGGTCTTCTTCTTTTCATCGTAAAAAATTAAGTATAAAACAAGCATTTAATTGATACATCTGAGCATACTTAGTCTTTTACTTTAGATTTTAACGATTTTTGAGGACCATTTCGAAAATAAAAGGCAGATTCTGTTTTTCCGAATCATACCAAAATCTAAACACACCTTCGTCCGCTGAGCGAATGCACACGAAGCTACGCCACGCATGATGTCCTGCAACACCTTCGGGATAGGCCGATAAACAAGAAATAATAATCAGAATTATAATAATTATTATCTGTTTCGAGAGATGTTTTACAGAATAGTACTTATATATACTTATATAATACTTCGAGATATATTTTACAGAATAATGAAATAATGGTATGCTTAAAAAATCTAAATCTGATCTTTTAAATTCAGAAAATTACTTCTACATTTACCTCGCTTCATCTCTTCTGTGAAACACCATCCTTTCTTTATTTCCATGTAATAATTGGTGAAAAGTGAAATTAGAGAATTAAGTACTATCTCAGGAGATTTTCGTGCAAATGAAAAGATTTTCCAGCAAATTTTTTATAGTGATGAAATACGTATACGTTAAAAAATTTTAAATAATATCTCTGAAACTCAAGAAGTTAGAATTTTAGATTTTATCACCTAATTTATGTTCCGCTGAACGTCTGCAATCGTCTGACAGTCGTCTCTAAGTCTTGAGAAAATCGTCTGCCAAAAAAAATCGATTTTAAAAAAGCAAAATTTCGGCTTTAAACATTAAAATATTTTGAAGTAATTCGAATCTTTAAAAACTCTTGCCAAGGCGTTGCATGAGCTGAGGTACCCCCTGTACCGCATTCAACGGTAATATCAGTAGTTTTTATTTTCGCTATGTACACCTTTTTTTATTATCATAGATAAAACTAACTTTTTAGAATTTTATAATGATTCAAATAACTTGTTTGTAATATGACAAGTTCCGACAGGATTCTAATTCAACACATATTTAGTAATGGATGTTTACTATATTTAATCCCAGGATCGTGACAGGGAATAACTTTGCAATACATTATAATAATTTAAGGGGATTTGTTTGGGGGTGAATTAGAATATGCTCATGAATTTATTTAGCTGTAAGGAGATTAAATTCGTCAACGTTTCTTACATAATTTTCCAAATAGTTTACAAAACATACTTGATTTTGAATTAAAATTTCGCGAGCAATAACTAATATAAAATATCCGGAACAGTGTAGCTTTACTCTTTATCATGTTATGGACCGTGGAATCGTGGGTGATGACGTCTGGATTATTATCCAGATCGATTCCATATCCTCTGGAATTGTGGGTGTGCGCTCAGGATACAATAATGAGTCCAAATTGTTAGATAACTAACACGTTTATTCACAAATACAACGTAAACAGGAACAATATACAGTCAAACAGCATTTAAATGCTCCACTAATTCATCAAAAATAACTGATATTATTCTCAAAACGTTGAAGAAAATCATTTCACAAAACAGCAGCTACTATTCTCAAAATATTTTCAAAAATCACAGTTCATTGTAACTCGTATCACGTCAACTGCTCTCCGACTGAGTGATGATTCCTTTTATAGATTCTACAGAATCTTCTGGAAATCTACCATATCACGTAAAATAATCGTTATTTCGAAGTGCTTCTCAAACATTCGGGAAGTCGCCAAATGTCGTCAAATATCAAATTGGCGATAAATCGCCAAATCTAGCAACTCTTTTCGAACTTCGGCAAATGGAAATTCTAGGATCAAGTCATAGAAAAGGATACCTTTACGGATGTTTTTTCCGACTGGTCTTCGAAAAAGGCGAATGACTCCAGTAAGTGCACGTTCGCTACAATATATTCCTATGTATTATTATTTAGGTTCAATTTTATCATAGTCAAAATAAAAAAAGTATATATTTCCATAAACTTATATTTATATTTTTATGTTATTCCTTGATTCTGCAAGGAAATGCGAGTTCTGCAACATACTTTATACCCCTTATTTTCTCTATATCTATAACTGCTAGAGATATGTCTACTATTTAAACAAAGTCTATGGTGGAAATAAAACTGCCACTTGAACAAAATTAGTTCTCTTTCATCCAATATATATCACAGGGACAATAAAGTACTTTCATTCTGGGTAAACCATTTATATATTCCCGAAAGACAGTTTACAATTTAAATAAAACCCCTTCGGTATGTAACATTCAATAAAACTTTCATTGATGCATGACTAACCTTAACTCGAAATTCAAATTCAACATTGATGTTTAATTCAAGTTTACCCGTGCAAATGAATAGAGCTCTAGCCGCAGGACGTTTATGAGCCTTACAGAAAATTATTTCCAGAATATAGTATTTTAAGGCAACAAATGCGTAAAGATATCTCCAAGTCAGCAGCTTTCGAACTTCTTTTTTCACGGCATACTTTTTATCTATATATAAATCCGCGGAGCATTTACTTCGAGTTCGTTTCTTCGTTTACTTTTTAAAAAAAGTTCCAGTATTAAAATCCAATATATTGATAAGACGCATCTTCCAAATTGATAAATGTAGTTTTAGAATATGAAAACAACTCCAAAGATCTGGATATCTTGCTTTTTATTTCTCTGTGTCATTTATTTCTCCAAATTTGTTTTAAAAGTCATGTAAACCGAACTTGAGTCAACTACAGAGGAATAAGTGTGGGGGTAAAGACCTCTCCTCAGAAGATAATTGTTTTTAAATATACCACAAAAGAACAACCAGTGCTCAAACTGTTACAAATAAATCATCAACATTCAGATCGCTGAGCTCCCAGCGTATAGTCATACATACTAAAATCGGTTCCATTTTCTACCAATGAAACAGATGATGATACGAAAGAAAAAATTCATAAAATATTACGAGAGTAAAACTTTATGAATTAATAATAAATTTTAAAAGCGATTTATGTTATGGTACCAAATATTTTCACCAAAGAAAAATATCAGTATGATATAGTCACTCTTTCAATGTGTATGACATGTATGACAATATGTATGACATGTCTTTACAATCATATATCAGCTTTTCATTATAGCCAAGTGACCAAAAAGTGTTTACTTAGTTATAACCACCTTCTCAGAAAACATTTTCGAAATTATCACTATATCTAACAAAGGCAATTAATAATCCGTTAACCTTAATAACTTTGGAAACCGCGATGTGATGACGTATGAGTAAGATTTATTAATTTCTTTCATCAAATGTTTAGATTGTAATGTTTCCCTCATATTAAAAAGAAATTACTTTACCCGTTAAACATGTCACCGAAGAAGCTATTACAATCTGTGGTTTTTCTCTTTGATAAGTCAACTCATCATCAATTTGGAGATTATCTCGTTCTTATTTTTCTGCAATCTAACACATCCTTATTCTTATAAATCCAAACATCTTTCTTGACTTCTTCAAAGGTCAGCCACCATAAAGGCACTCTTATTTTAGCCTAAAGATATTCTCCAACATTTATTAATGTGCACCGCAGTACTCATTGTTAGATTGGTTTGCAGATATTTTGTGGCCATACAGATATTTTGAGGCTTTGATAAGTCTACTCATCATCAATTTGGAGATTATCTCGCTCTTATTTTTCTGCAATCTAACACATCCTTATTCTTATAAATCCAAACATCTTTCTTGACATCTTCAAAAGTCAGCCACCATAAAGCCACTCATTATTAGATTGGTTTGCAGATATATGGCCATACTTGCCCGCCTAATGAAAACATGTTATTGGGGTCCTCTCTTGTACCCAGTTACTTCTGTACTGTAGGGAACTGTTCATTTATTGTAGTGTCGTAATTTTGTATAACATATAGCTGTCTATTTTAGAGTCACTGAGTCTGCCCAACTGCCAGGGCAATTAAGTTTGACATTGAGTCTGTCCAACTGCCAAAGTCTTTAAATTTTACATTGAGTTTGTCCAACTACCCAGAGCAATTAAGTTTTACGTCGAGTCTGTCCAACAGCCAAGGCAATTAAGTTTTATTGCCCAAAATTCCCATGGCGCATATCTGTAGCACCTCGGCGGTCACCAATTCCTTCCACCTGTTTTCCGAGTTCACAAATACTTTAATATTATTTTGGTTTTCATACTTCGCGATATAACCTAAATGAAAATTTTCCGTCATTGCAGCGAACAGATGCAGAGGGACAAAGGAATGTTTCACGTGCTCGTAATATTATATGTTTACATATAGATTCCTCAGCAAAGAAAAGAGTAAACGTACCTAAATACAATGGATACGCAACATGAATACCATTTTAGACTGTAGACAATCAACCTATCCCATAATTTAGAAACGTTTACAGAGCTGTAATTAAGTTAATTTTAAGACAATTAGATTAAAATACTGATTAAACTTTAGATATCTTAAATTCTAGAAAACTGCAAGCAGCATCCATGCATGCATAAAAGCGCTATATTTACATATATCTTTAAATCATTCTAAGAGGAAGGACCTGTACCCATTAATATATGTTTCCATACAATTTTTGCAATATATAAAAAAAAAAAAAATCCGATGAGGGCAGCACATAACTTTCCTTATATAATGCAATGAATTTACTACTTTTACAGTAAAAAAAAATAGATTATTTTTATAGTAGATAATTATATTCTTTCCAAGATATTGAATTTTTGTCAATGAGTCGTCATTTTCATTGATTTAGCGTCATTTTTATCCATTTGGCGAGTTTTTCGTTGATTTAGCAACATTTTAAAAAAGCGCCAAGTTGGCGACATTCCACCAAATTCGTCGCCAAAATCTCGCCAAGCTTTATGGACGGAGAAATAAGTTATTAGAAGTACAGCAGATAGATGACTATTGGCGTTCAAATACAAAAGTATTACTCAAAATATCTTTTTTCATGAATGGAACGAGCTATATCCACGAGAATGATGTCACCAATTTTAAAGCATGCTATTACATATGAAAAGTGAACATGTTTCTCAATAGGAAATATTTTTTTTTATTTTATATGATTTTTTGATAATTTTTATGAAAAATGTCCAATATCTCGGAAACGGTTCATATTAGCGTTCTAAAATTTATGCCAATCGTTTTCTAATAAAAATTACATAAGAAATGTCTATTTGTGTAACTTTATTAGAGGTTTTGATTTTTCGACGACTTTTTCAAAATTTCACTCCAATATTTAGGGGAGTTCTGAACATTCGATTACGTATAAAAACAATGGGCATCCAGTGTTCACGGATTGTAATTTTTGTACCAAATTTCGTTTGAATCGGTCCATTCGTTCGTCAGTTATCGTCTCCAAAGACTCACTGACACACACACACATACTGTCGCGAACGTTTTGGTATACTCGACAGAGAAGACAAAGTTTTGAAATCAAACACATTTATTAAACATGAAATAACAAGGCAGTTGATCGAAAACAGTGGAGTACAAGCATTTCTCGCAATAACTCAGAGTTACACTCGGTAGGGTGACCATTAAGAACACCCCTGGAGGAAGAGGAACCAAGAGAATACACATATTTTCTGATACATAAAATAAACACAATATTCCTCATATTATACTTGACATTTATATATCACATTTGTATACTTTGAACATATACGACATTTTCATATAACATCATCAATGACTTGATACTCACGAGGATTTGACAATTAACACTCTATTCGTTAGGTGGAAGACTAAATATATATAAAACTTTACCTCGTCTCTTTTAAATATAACATTTACAATTCTGTACCATGGGAAAGGATATCAGGATGGACTCTCGGCATAAACTCATCGAGATTCTTGCGCAGAACAAAATCCATAATGGTCGGGAAACTTGACTACACAACATCATGCTGGCGGAATTCGACATCTTGGTTGGTTACGGAGATTGGTTGATTCGTACCTTAGGACACAAGGAGGAGTCAGGCAAATACAAATCGCTGTAAAATGAGCTTTCCCTCTAGCCCTATTAGCGATTCAAGCCGACCAGTGAAAGAACCATTTTCTCTTTTCACAAGACTCATTATTCCATTACTACCAGGCTGATTCATTTAAAAACACGAGTGACTCATCTCTGAACCGAGCCAAACGACTCTACGCACAACTTGTCGAACTATGTTACATATTTTAATCACATCCTTCCACTTTCAAAATTAATCCACCTTTTCTTAAAATTCGCGATCATACGCGAATCAAACACACACGTCTACATTTCTCCACGACTCCTTCCACACTGCTTCCAAAATCCTTTTTCAAACGCGCGCGTGCGCAAAACCTGCAAGTTCCCAACTAGCGACTGAGAAGCGAAAATACAAAACTATTACTATTTTTCTGGAACATAAACACTTTTGCGATTTTAGAGTTCACTTCCCTTAAAAGTCAATGTAATTGAAAACATGTAGAAAAGACATTTACATTTCGAAATTGACACTTTCAATCACACAGAAATAAAACAATACTTTAATATACAATTTTAACACAGAGGTGTGAAAGCCTTATCACACTCCTTCGGGGCCCGGGAGAAAAATTTCCTGCAAAGCGGGGAATTTTTCAGCACAATACTAGGAAAATACCTGCATTAAGTTCCCAATGACATATGTTCCATTGAGAGGAATTTAGTGTAAATTTTGAGCGATGTACATGTACACCAAAGAAAAAAAAACAAAAACAAACAAGATCATGACCAGCATAATAACCAAAATCCAAGAGTGGCCTAAAGTTTGACTCGTGAGTCAAAAAAAAATAAGTCTCAATACAAGCATAGACCTTTACAAGACAACACCAAATTAACAAGACACAAATGATGAAATTGCCCCTTTTAAAATTTAAACACTAATACATTTTCTGGTGAGTACCACAGAGACATGAAAATTTAATTTACTCAACTCACAAAAAGTTTAACTAAACAAAAAGTTTTCTTTCTTCAAAAATTTTACAATTAAAATTCTATAAATTTACTTTTCACAGAAATCAATTTATTAACTATTATCCAACCTTGCCAACAAATTACTTTAAAGGACATTTTAAAAAAATTACTAATTTAGAAAATGAGACAAATTTTCAAACCAAGAATGTTGATCAGGCACCCAGGCAAGAAACAAGTCCATTAGAAAGTTGCAAACCTAGAGGTGGCGGTACCCCCAACCAATAAGTCAACAAACACCAAATGACAAAAAAAAATTTCTAAAATTTACTAGACCTTTAAATTAAAAAAAATCATTCACACATTCATAAAATAAAACAGAGATAAAAATTATCAGTTATCCTTAAAAATCCTTACCAAAACTCTAATCCATCAAGTACTTAATTATCTTAAAATTACTTTAAAAGATTACTGCTTATCATTAAAGTAAAGCAAAAAAAAATTATTATTTAAGTATTTAGAATTTTAAAACACTACTTCAACCTGATTAACATGGCACTCACATTCAGAAAGCTGCACTGGCACAGAACTTGCAGTACAGAACATTCAGCTGACTGACACATAAAGCAAATTACACAGAAGTTCAGAAATATTGGATCCATTTTAACATAGCATACAGTTTTGCAAAACATTTTGTGAAACAATTGAAAATATAATATTATGAAACATAATTGTCCATCTCACAACAATATCAGTCTTTTTTTTTTTTTTTTTTTTGAAAATGTGAGAATTTCATAATCTAAACATTTTACTTTACTTTTGAGCCAATTGCTCTCTTGACATATTGCCTTAATTGACAAGTAACTTTAATGAATAAATTGGCCTCTTGGGCGCAAGTCATACTTGTGTGAATTAGGAACATTTTGAGTTTTAACCCTATTTTGATGGTTTAGAAAATATCTACTTTTAAATTGTCTTGTTTCCTGAGTTGAAGAATTATCAATGTTATCATTATATGTGCTAGAAATCAATTCACTACGTCTAGGAGGTAAAGGAGTTAATCTATTAACGTGGACCAATTGCTGATTACATGGATTGTTTTTGTGTTGAATGACAAAGTTAACTTCAGTTGTTTGCTTGATAACTTCAAAAGGACCATGATTTAAAGAACTGAGTTTTTTTGATTGGCCTGGCCGAATATGAGGTGTGTAAAGATAGACCAGATCACCAACTTTAATCTTAGGCATTTTAGCAGATTTATGTTGTTGAAGTTGTTGTGATTCCTGAGCTTCCTCAAGGTTTTTCTTAACAGTTACAAAGGTCTTTTTTAAGCGAACCTGTAAGTCATCTGAATAATCATGAGTAGATTTGTAAACTGGATATTTTACACCTGTTAAAAGAGCATCAGGTAGCACAGGGTCTCGACCAAAGACAAGATGTGCTGGGGACTCGCCTGTTGAGGCATGGACTGACGTTCTATGAGCCATTAAAGCAAATTGAATCATCCGATCCCAATCGCCCTTATCAGAATAGACCAGATTCTTTAAGGATCTAACTAACGTACCGTTCAGTCTTTCGACTAGCCCGTCTGACTGGGGATGGTACGCTGAAGTATTATGTTTTTTTATGCCTAATTTCTTGTATAGATTGTTGGCAGCTTCAGAAATGAAGTTACTACCTTGATCCGTAATTAAGTGAGCAGGAATTCCATGAATACTTATAAATCTCTCTAAACAAGCAAGAATATCCTCCGTTTTAACTGCAGCAAGTGGATAAGCCTCTGGCCATCTAGTGAAGTAATCTGTAATGACAAGAATGTACTTCATCCCAGAATTCGAGATAGGTAGTGGGCCGACTACATCCATAGCCACACGTTCAAAAGGATAAGTTGTAATAGGAAATTTCTGTATTGGAGCCTTGTTGTTACGAAAACCTCTGTTTTGTACACAAGTTGTGCACGACTTCACATAATTTTCAGTCTGAGCATGCATGTCTGGCCAATAATAGTTAACTGAAATTTTTGCCAGAGTTCTTTGAAAACCACAATGTGCAGCAACAGGAGAATCATGGCAAAGCCATAGAATTTCTGAGACTAAGTCTTGAGGAATAACTACTCTCTCATTATATTGCTGTCTCTGCTTTGGATTTTTGTGTATGCAATGTAACATATCATTTTTCATGAAAAATGAAAGTTTTTGTGGGTATGGTTTTACACCTTTTTCCAGAAGATTTTTGATTTTTATACATCTAGGATCTTTCAATTGACCAATAGCTATCCTAGTTACCAGAGAAGCTTCCACAGTAGTCTGTACTTGATCTTGAGAATTTTCAACGATTGCATTTATGTTTTCACTACTATCATTATTCTGTACCACTACTTTTCCAGAAATTTTCGTAGGGACAGATTCTACAATACTTTTAGGAACAGTTTGTTTCTGAGTGTTTTGAGATTTCTTTGAAGAAGACTCATCAATACATCTCGAAAAATAGTCAGCTACAACATTATGTTTCCCCGGTTTATGAATGATTTCATAATCAAAAGCCTGCAATGAAACGATCCAGCGAGCTATGCGCGAAGTAGGATCTCTTAATTTGAAAATGAACGATAAGGATGCTTGATCACAGTAAATTTTGAAATGTTTGCCTAAGAGATAGTGCTTAAATTGCTGGGTAGCCCAAACCACAGCCAAAGCTTCTTTCTCGACTACACTGTAATTCACTTCAGCACCTTGTAATTTTCGACTAGCAAAGGAAACTGGGTGAGATAACCCATTTTCATCCAATTGCGAAAGAACTGATCCCAAAGCGTAATTAGAGGCATCTGTATGCAAAGTAAAGGGCAAATTAAAATTTGGTAATTTTAAAATTGGTTCTTGAATAAGCTTGTTCTTAAGTATTTCAAAAGCTTCCTGAGCCTCCTGACTCCACACAAACTTTTTCTGCTTTGATTTTAAAAGATTAGTTAGTGGAAGAGTAATCTTTGCATAATCTGGTACAAACTTCCTATAAAAGCCTGTCAAACCCAAAAATTGTCTGATATTCTTGACACAGGTGGGTACTTTAAATTTTTGCACTAAATCAATGTTATGAGGGTCTGGCTGAACTTTTCCCTCAGACACTCTGAAACCTAAGTACTTTATTGTCTTTCTGAAAAAGAAGCATTTTGATGGCTTTAACTTAAGACCATGTTGAGATAATTTAATAAAAACTTCTTCTAATCTCATCATGTGTTCTTCAAAAGTTTTTGATGAGATGATAACATCATCTATGTATATTCCTGATAACCCTGCCAGTACAAGAGACATTAATCTCTGAAAAGACGCTGGTGCGTTTTTTAGACCAAAAGGGGTCCTACACCATTCGTAGTGACCGGTGGGCGTGGAAAAAGCTGTTTTGTGTGAATCCTGTGGATTCAAATGCAATTGGTAGAATCCTGAAGTTAAGTCCAAAGTTGAGAAAAATGTAGCACCTGCTAAATTATCAATCAATTCACTAATGTTAGGAATTGGAAAATTTTCTGTAATAGTAAGTTTGTTTAACTTGCGAAAATCACAACATAATCTATAAGAACCATCCGGTTTCCTTACAAACAGTACTGGCGTATTGTAAGGTGAAAAACTAGGTTTAATTATTTTAGCTTCTAATAATTCTGTGACTTGTCTATTGAGTTCCCCTTGTAAATGATGTGGAACTTTATATGGTTTCTGATAAACAGGAACGGATGTTTCCAAATTTATCTCATGTAATATGGTTTTACAACCAGACAACTCAGCAACATTCTTTGCAAATACTTGTCTATATTTATTCAACAAAGTTGATAATTTATGTTTTTGATCTTTTTGGAGATGACTCAGGTCAAAATCTCCTCCCCAACTTTCAAAAGGCTCCAAAGGTTCACTGGAGTCCAACTCTCCCTCACTCACTACATTAACTTCAACCTCCTCAGACACCTGAATTTCCTGAACATGAGCCACTTTTCTACCCTTATTCAAATGATAAGGTTTTTCCTCTGGGTTAGCAACACGAACCCAAATAATTCCATCCTTAGGAGCTCTATATACAGCTCTAGCAATGAAGATGTGGTCATTTTTCTCTGATTCCAGAAGCAAGGTGGAATTTTCCGGAAACCCTTCTGAAAGTTTGATTTTAATAAATGATTCAGATAAAGGAGGAATTATACATTTTTGTGAATTTTTCACAATAATTGGCTCTTTAATTTTTGCAAAGATTTATATGACTCCTTATTTTTATAATTTTGCGTTCCTTGCTTTCTATACTTCCACTCATTTGCAGACATTTGCCCTCTGTGTCTTTCACCCTGATGATACCTAGTTCCAGGACTGGTATAAATTTTCCTACATTTTATACCGTACACATCTCTTTTTTGAAAAACCTTTTTCCAACACTGTTCTTGAACGTGACCTAATTTACCACATTTGTCACACTTTGGACGCGGTGAACGCTTTTCGTTAACTTTATCTGAATTAAACTTAAATTTTTCTATTTTACCCCTAAGAAATTCAATGTCCCTTTCCTGTTCTAACACTTTTCTTTTTAAATCTGACATACTTTCACTTTGATCTGGTGTGAGAACATATTTTTCTGGTGTGAGAACACCTTTTTTTGTAAGTACCGGATTAGTCAAGTACATAGCATTATTTTCATTTAAAATAGATTCCTCAAGAATTGCAAGTTTTCTAGCCGAATAAAAATCTCTAGGGTTTTGTGACAACACCAATCTTTTTAGTTCCGGATATAAACCATTAATAAATGAAGTTTTCAAAAGTGTTTGCCTGATTTTATTCTCACTTTCGGAATCTACATCTTCCGGAACAACCTTAAATGAAGCAGCTTCGATTCTCATCGAAAACTGTTTAACCGACTCATTTGGTCTCTGTGTAAAGTTCACGAGTGAAATTATGTTTTTAGTAACATTTTCGGTCACTTCAAAATGATCTTTCAAAATGTGAATAATTTCCTGCAAATTTTTACAATTTCTGTGCTTTGGATTCTCTTCAATCAATCTATTTGCTTCCCCCTCTAAATTCAATCTCAAACAAACTAATTTGTCACACTCACTCCAGTTTGCATGAGTGGCTACTAAATTTAACTTTTCCAAAAACTGTGACAACGAAAGCTCTGAATTTCCCGAGAATTTTGGAACATGATGTGCGAACTTAGGTGTGAAAATATGGAATGATTTTAACATGTTATCATTTACCGATGAAGCACTGTTTTGATTTGGCAAAGTGCCAGAAGAAGAATTCAGACATACCGGCGATTTATCTGATATATTTTCCTCATTAGATTTAGCTTTGTGGCTAACACTTTTAACTTTACCTCTAGAATTAACAGTATCCGACTCAGTAGCAATATCAAGCGACAAATTCAAGGAGGAATTTAATTTTTTACTTGAATTTTTACTCATCTTACCGACATTTAGTTTTTTGTTTCTAGTAATTGGAGCCATTTTGCATAACAATCAAATATACTCGTATAGTTTAACACAATATGCAATTGCAATGTTCTTAAACAGTATTTACAATAAAACCAGTTTTTATCAAATCAAATGACATAAATATGCAAACAAATCAATTTTTTTTATCAAATGGCACATATCAAATTCCAAGAACACTCGTTTTTGAGAATACCGAAAACAGAACATGGGAACTCTGTTTACTTAAGAAAACACTCATTTTAGCACAACGGTAATTTTTAACCTTCAAAATTTCAATTCTTAAGAAAATTTTTAAAAATTTTAATTCTCTCAGCTCTTCCCCACTCACCGAGAAAAGTAACGGCACCAATTCTGTCGCGAACGTTTTGGTATACTCGACAGAGAAGACAAAGTTTTGAAATCAAACACATTTATTAAACATGAAATAACAAGGCAGTTGATCGAAAACAGTGGAGTACAAGCATTTCTCGCAATAACTCAGAGTTACACTCGGTAGGGTGACCATTAAGAACACCCCTGGAGGAAGAGGAACCAAGAGAATACACATATTTTCTGATACATAAAATAAGCACAATATTCCTCATATTATACTTGACATTTATATATCACATTTGTATACTTTGAACATATACGACATTTTCATATAACATCATCAATGACTTGATACTCACGAGGATTTGACAATTAACACTCTATTCGTTAGGTGGAAGACTAAATATATATAAAACTTTACCTCTTCTCTTTTAAATATAACATTTACAATTCTGTACCATGGGAAAGGATATCAGGATGGACTCTCGGCATAAACTCATCGAGATTCTTGCGCAGAACAAAATCCATAATGGTCGGGAAACTTGACTACACAACATCATGCTGGCGGAATTCGACATCTTGGTTGGTTACGGAGATTGGTTGATTCGTACCTTAGGACACAAGGAGGAGTCAGGCAAATACAAATCGCTGTAAAATGAGCTTTCCCTCTAGCCCTATTAGCGATTCAAGCCGACCAGTGAAAGAACCATTTTCTCTTTTCACAAGACTCATTATTCCATTACTACCAGGCTGATTCATTTAAAAACACGAGTGACTCATCTCTGAACCGAGCCAAACGACTCTACGCACAACTTGTCGAACTATGTTACATATTTTAATCACATCCTTCCACTTTCAAAATTAATCCACCTTTTCTTAAAATTCGCGATCAT
Organism: Amaurobius ferox; assembly: GCA_951213105.1. Classification (NCBI taxonomy): domain Eukaryota; kingdom Metazoa; phylum Arthropoda; class Arachnida; order Araneae; family Amaurobiidae; genus Amaurobius; species Amaurobius ferox. The sequence goes on from OX578140.1 coordinate 30,565,571, forward strand.
ACGCGAATCAAACACACACGTCTACATTTCTCCACGACTCCTTCCACACTGCTTCCAAAATCCTTTTTCAAACGCGCGCGTGCGCAAAACCTGCAAGTTCCCAACTAGCGACTGAGAAGCGAAAATACAAAACTATTACTATTTTTCTGGAACATAAACACTTTTGCGATTTTAGAGTTCACTTCCCTTAAAAGTCAATGTAATTGAAAACATGTAGAAAAGACATTTACATTTCGAAATTGACACTTTCAATCACACAGAAATAAAACAATACTTTAATATACAATTTTAACACAGAGGTGTGAAAGCCTTATCACAATACATATCACTTCAAAAATGATCGATTCATGATCAGGGATGCTTGAAACGTGATCTCCCGTCGAAGACTTGAATTCGAATTTTCGACCCCGTCACAATACTTTCCTTATACATTATTGTATATTAGGAAAGTAACAAAGTACATACTAGACAGTACATAAAACACTTTTATATACTACAAGTTATCTAACAAAATAATTGGTCGGCACATGTGAATTTTGAAAAAAAAATTATTAAGATCACTTATTTTTGAAGTTTTTTAAATTTCAAAATTATTTGAACAATAAATCGTCTTCTATGAGAAATAATGAGCAGACTATTGAAGTCCCTGTTAAATACTGTAAGCTCAAAATTCCAACTCACTCAAATACTTGCAAACAGAATACTAATTCCTTCGAAATGCATTTTAAATATCTCAGAAGTTTAGAAATGCAAAAGTCTATAAAGAATAACAAATTCGAACTCATTTTGAATTTCCTTAGCTGGCGTTTCACAATAGCACGAAGTACGACAACTAACATTTTTATAAAGTTCTCAAATTAAGCGTTTGCTGTAAGATTAGAAATTTCTCCCTCACTTTGAGAAAATCATCACTTAATTTAATGACTCTATTAAATTTTCGGAAAATAAATTAAAGAAATAAACCAACAGAGCATAATTAGCATATGTTTACTTTTCCATTATCCCACCTTACAAATAATCTTCTGAGATTTGAGAAGGATTTCCAAAAGAAATAGAAAGATTTGCAGTTTATTAATGAAACGCATGATGAGAAAGTCATATTACGAATTAATAAATGTTTCTGCAAGCAGTTTTATAAAGATCATAGCTAGCATTTCTGGTAATCCTTTTCCCAGACTCTTGAAAATTTTAGCAGGGAAAAGCTACTTTCACAAGTTTTAAATGAAGTATCGTTACATTGAAAGCGAGTCACATAAGCTCAGCAAAATTCATCGCGAAGAAATATTGCCAAGTTGGCGACTTTCGGAATGTTCAAAAATAAATCCCGGACGTGGTTTTCGCAACATGCCTAAAATTATCCATAAAAGCTATTCAAAGCTACTGCAACAATGTTAATTGAGTTTCATTAGTAGTTTTTAGCGTATGGAATTTAAGTCTATGGTGGATATGTCAGTGTTTTGATAATGCGAATTCTTTGTGAACTTGAGTATTTAATTAGCAAGTTATTGTTCCTAACAATTGTCCTGGAACTTTTCTAGAGAGTTAGAAATTTCATATTTATACTTAAGGTAAGTTAATTCTTATTGCTGTTTTGAATATAGCTAAAGTTGTCCAGTTTTAATATCCATTCTTGTATCAATAAACTATAAGTTTCGTGAATAAGGTACTATAACACTAGTTTAATGGAATAGCCATTTTACTAAGAACAAATTTTCCACTGAACGAGATGCTGGATCGAACAATATATGTCATGTGATCAATATATTTTGATTTCTATGCGGGACATTGAATGACAATTTAAAATAACTGAAAAAATTTTATGTTCATAACACTGAATTCTTTTACAAGCAGTAATGAATTCAGTTCAACAGTTTAAAGATCACGTTCAAAATGCATTCATTTAGCTTTGAATCATTATCGCACAAATTTAAATATCGTTTTTGTTGTCACGGCAGAATTGTACACATTATGAAATATTTCAATAAATACATTTAATTATATATATATATATATATATATATATATATTGAAATTCTATAATCGAAAACTATATATAAACTACACTAAGTACAAAAAACCCATCTCTAGCATATCTGTTACAAATAAGTAACTATAGACCAAGACTAGGGATAAAAATAGTAGATAAATTATCACTATAATGGTATGGAGATGAGGGAAATATTAGTATACAAATATCATAATTAAATGTATATATATATAAATATATATAAAATAAGAAAAAGCAAACACGGCAAAAATGAAAAAAGGCAAGAATGATTAGCTCAATATAAAAGATTAAGACGATGAAGAGGAGAACGATGAGTTGAAACTACTTAAAAGATGGCGGTTAGTTCGAAATTGCTTTCTCGTCAGGACAGCCATGCAATTCGAATTAAAACCAAAATATTAGCCAATTTATGACAATGACGATAGTATTTGACTATAGACACCATTGGAATTGACCACTGGCTTATGGTAGGTGAAATAATGAAATTCAAAAGAATTAAAAAACATAAATATAATAAACTGAAATATAAACTTACAGGTACAGTCACTACGTGTGAGTCGAAACGCTTGCTGCAGAGCATTCTACTTCTAATCGTTAAAGGGAGTGGAAACCGGAATGATAATAATTGTACATGACCGGAAAATTTTTTTAATGAAGATTTTCAAAAATAATAATCAGTATAGGATTCAGGACAAGTGGAAATTAGTCTTTCAAAAATAGTAATCAATATTAGACTCAGGCCTTGTGGAAAGTTAGGTTATATGAATGGGTGAAATTCACAAAAATTAGTTATCCAGTGAAGGATAAATAGTGAAACTGTAAAATTACTACATGGTGTATTTGAAATTATTAATAATATTATTAACAAATACTTAACAATAGTGGTAATTTCAACAAATGCGTTTGAGATTATTGATGTGGAGCTAGTGAAACTGGGGAGCTAAAAGTCGATGAATTCGAAATAGCCGGTTTAATATGATGTTTCTAAACAATTTAATAGAATTACAAGATCGATATGATATCAGCTTAATGATAGTGAAGTTATAAGAATCTTTTTTATAAAATAGATTGGTAATAACATGATTATGGAGGATATTTAAATTTTAGTGTTGATAATTTACAGTTTGACTAAGACTAGGCTCATTAGGGATTAATTCTAGGTTAAAGCGGTAAAAATCAGTATTAATTGGATAGGAATCGTCCATGATAATACAGATTAAGTTATATATATATATATATATATATATATATATATATATATATATATATATATAATAAAAACTCAACTATAATTTAGAATAGAGCCCAAGAATCAAAAACAATACTAGCAAATCCATATTTTTTAACAGATAATAAAAAAATTATTTGTATGAAAATGTGATGAAAAAGGATTTTATACATTATTTATGCAATTTTAATTCGAAATTATGGTGTTAAACAAAATTTAAGTAAGCATGATACGATTTAAAAAAATATTCAATATTATATTGCAATAAAATGGAGTAAATAAACATATCTATGAAGGTATAATAAACACACACACACATATATATATATATATATATATATATATATATATATATATATATATATATATATATATATATATATATATGTGTGTGTGTGTGTGTGAGTGTGTTTACTCGTATGAATTGAAAGTACTGTATAGTAAGAATAACATAAAAATGATATTTATACATATGAATTGCATATATGAATTAATATTTGGCGCTTTAAATTACTTAGAAAGGCATCCAACACTGCTAAAAAAGTTATAATTAGCTGGCACATGATAAATTTTGAAAAATATTCGAAATATGATTTATCTTCTCGTTACATTTTAACTGTTCCACAATAAATTACTCTCCACAAGAAGTAAATAACAGAACATTCCATGCATATCAAAAACGTTAAAGTTCAGAATTCCACATCATAAAATTATTGAAAGGGAGAAATAAAATCAGTTCACATCTCAGCAGTTTGAAAATGTAAAAGTTCCCCCAGAATATCAAATTAAATTTCCCCTTCTTTCGTGATTGAAGAGCTCTCACGTCCCATACTGATGCATGCAAATAGACAATACGCATTTTTAAAAATTTTCAAATTCTGTTGAGCATTTTGTGAAATGTGTTACTTTTTGCTTGCTTTGTTAAAACAATCACTCCATTTAATGAGTGTATGGTTTCATGAAATGCATTACAATGATCCAGAGAGCCACAATTAACGCACATGTGTTTTTCTATTACCCTTACTTAAAATTAACCCTCTTGGAGAATTAAGTGAAATTTTTAAAAGGAATGTTCAGATTTTCAGTTTAGAAATGAAACTTGTGATGAGAAACGAGATTGTAAGAAGGAAATAAAACTTCTGGTAAATTATATTTTCAATCAAAAACTACAAGGTCCTAAACTGTATTTAAAATCACCTTCTTGACGAACAAGGCATTTTTACATTGTACAGTGCCATAGTGCTTTCAGACATAATAACGTCCATCTGGATATTATGATGATGGATATTATGATGTCTGAAATTATGACAGAATAATCTCTGGCATTAATATTTCTGATAGAAAAATCTCTGGCATTGATATCTGGATAATCTAACATTAAGATGTCTGTCCCAATGGACATTATGATGTCTGAAAGAGCTGACTTTAAAATGCAAAAATTTCTTGTACGTCAAGATGGTGTTTTCAAATACAATTTACAGATCTTGTAGCCTTTGATTGAAAATATTTGATATATTTTAGACGTGTTTGCCATACTTATAATTTCTGGTGAATAATTTAGAAAGTTGAAAAACGTTATAAAAATCTGATGTAAATTTTGTGAAAAATTTACAGTTCCTCCAGTCATATTTTAGAATCTGGCGGCCCTCGACAATCCGATTGTAACCTAAAAATTGTAACATATGTTTCTCAGCAATTTCAAATGCAACTCTTAGAATGTAATTAAAAATGCATGTTCTTAATTTTGCCCCCTCTTTTTATTGAAAAGACACAAAAAGTGTGTATTTTGCACGGAACCAAATACTGTAATTCAGAACTGAAAAGAAATAGCAAAAAATACACACAAGTTTATAGTTTAAAAAAATATTTAAGACAAAATAAACGTGGTTTACAATTTAATTCTTCATTTACTATGTAAAAATTCGAAAGTATTTCATTCTGTTCCGTATATAATTTCACTGGTTTTGTAAAAAAGTATTTTCAAATTTAGTATTTTCTTTATATCACTGCAGGATAACACCATCAATGTGTCGAATTTCTAGCCCTAGGGGCTGTTGAGGCATTAATAAAATGCATAAAATAAAATCTACCATGGAAATACCATTATACAGACGACTTTATTTGAGCTTTACTTGAGATTAACTTTATTTGAGAAAATTATATCATATAATTTTGCAATGGTATTAAAATTTTTCTATGTGTAAAACGAAAAAATTGCTTATACAGCATTTTATTCAATTTATCTGATTTAAAAAACAAAGAAAGTAGTAGATAATAAATTTCATAAATGAACGGTATTATATATTGATTGTGTTATATCAGTTGTGTCCATGAAATATAAGATGATGGTAATTATTGATATTTTCAATTATAAGCACTTTTATTTTGGCATTTTGTTATAGTCATATATTTCCGAATGGGTTTAAATGATTATTGCAACAGGATAAAAAATGGTTAGGAAATAACTTCTCGTACTATTTCAGTATCTTCATTTTGACGTATTGTTGGAAACGCGAAATATTCCCTTTCATCCGGGGTATATTTCTCCCCTTCTTACATTCATCTTTTTCGAAGACCTGAGGGAAAAAACAACCCTAAAGGCATTATTTCCCATGACGTCATTTTTAGGGTTACAACTTTCAGAGCTTCGAACAAGGATTGCCAGATTTAGCAATTTATCGCCAATTGGGCGACATTTGGCGACTTCCTGAATCTAGTTGAGCATATTGAGATTATAAAAACTATAATTCCCATGGTGCACTTTGTTACATAACCAGGATCGAATTATGCATTGGGGTCAGGAAGTTTCGAACCCGATAGCATTTTATATCATACAAAGATCTCTTATGGACTCAGGGGGCCCAAAATTATATTCCATAACCTAAAGTGAAAAGACATATGTTAGTCTTTTAATGTATCCGTATTTTATTATTATTATTAGTAGTAGTAGTATTTAAAACTTGTAAAAACAACATAATTACTTTGTCGGATAATCGATTTTTCGGAAAACCAATTTTCAAATGTGTAACTTTCTGCTACATTTATTGTTCAGATGAGGCCTTATTATGAAAGATCCGTCCCAGTCCAACCCTGAGTTCGTTGACTAAACTCCATATCTTTATGAATTGATTTACTACATTTTTATGTACGTCATACATTTGGTAATATATCGCACTTTTTTTCCTAAATCCACTTATTGCAAAAAGTTACTAAAATTAATTAGTTTCGAAATTAGATAAAATAAAATGCATCTCAAATATAATTCAGAGACCTCCAAATGGACTTATAAATAATTAACTTTAAATTTTTTTATTTAATCTCATAATTGACTTGATCTAATGTCTGTTCGTCCGTGTGATTCAAATCTTTGAGGACCCTACTAATCAGATTCAATTATTCGAAGTAATAGGTAATTCGGTATGTCGTTGTCTTTTGTGGTACATTTTAATACTTCTTATTTTGTACTTTATCGGGATAGCCTGCCTGTCTTAGGCCCAACACAGGGATGTACTCCTGTTTTGTGGATAACTCTAGAAGCGGAACATCAAAAATGCCCGAATTTAGTATGTTTGCTGTATTTTTCAATTCTTTGATCCCGCTATAGGAATGTACATGTTTTTAACACTTTACAACATAGTTGAAAGTGTTTATGACTTTGTTCATTCTGTCTGTCTGTCTGTCCGTTAGCACGATAACTGTCGTAAAAATGGCTTTATCAAAATTAAATTGTAGTATGTTTTTCAGACGGTCTGTGGGACCTATGGGAATATAAATGAATAATATCACCCAATTAGTTTTTTATTGAACCCAGGTTGAAAAAATAAAATACATTGAACCCTATGGGACCAAATGTTTCAAACATTTTTTTAGGCGAATTTAAAATTTATAAATTGGTTCGAAAATTTTAGGAAATATTCAAATTATCCCATAAAATATATAAAAAAAATTCAGTGAAATATGTTAAGCAGTTTTTTAAATAAAATTATTTAATATAGGGAGAAAAACAAATTCAATTAAATTCTGACTCTCGTTATATCCTCCAGAAAGAAAAAATCGGATGTGGGCAGCACATGACTTTCCCTGCAGACATATATTCACGTTCTCTTTATTTTAATTAAAGTTAATTCACTTTTAATTCAATTTTCGTTTTCATTTGATAACTGGACGTATTTTCAAAGGTGGCGTGGAGAAAATACGAAAAAAAACAATATATCACGAGAACAGCCTGTCCTAGTGTAAAAAAAAATAAAATTAAATTATTTAATAAATAAAATTATTTAATATAGGGAGAAAAACAAATTCAATTAAATTCTGACTCTCGTTATATCCTCCAGAAAGAAAAAATCTGATGTGGGCAGCACATGACTTTCCCTGCAGACATATATTCACGTTCTCTTTATTTTAATTAAATTTAATTCACTTTTAATTCAATTTTCGTTTTCATTTGATAACTGGACGTATTTTCAAAGGTGGCGTGGAGAAAATACGAAAAAAAAACAATATATCACGAGAACAGCCTGTCCTAGTGTAATGGGGTTGGTTTTATTCTTTTCTTCGTTAAAAATTCCGTATTAAACAAGCATTTAATGGATATATTTGAGCATACCTAGCTTTTTAGTTTAGATTTTGACAATTTTTGCATGCCATTTTGCAAAAAAAAGGCAAGTTATTTTTTTCCGAATCGTACTAAAATCTAATCAGCACCAGGGTAACCCATAAATGACTCATCTACCGAATTTTGTGAAATTCGGTCCGTTAGTTTTTCAGCTAGAGTGGATACAAACTTTTGCGGGCCAATTTGCAGAAAAAGGCAGGTTCTTTTATCCCGAATCGTACCTAAAACTAATCAGCACCAGACTCGCCCACAAGTGACTTACCTACCGAATTTTGTGAAATTCGATTGATTAGTTTTTTAGTTAGAGTGGATACAAAATCTGCACAGACAGACAGACCGATCGACACACAGGCACACACACAGACGTCATGATAAAAATGTTTTTTTCGCATTCTAGAGGTCTCGAAACGTGTAGATCCGTCGAAAACTCGAGTTGCGATTTTCGGCATGATTCCAATACTTTCCCTATACATTACCATGTATTGCAGGGAAAGTAAAAAGATATATATTATATAATAAATATCTTTCCAGGAGTTTAATTATTTTACATATGAGAAAGGTTTCACATTTTAAAATAAATATGGTAGATAACAAATTTTTAAATAAAATAAATTATTACAGTATTCTGATGAATGAAATGCTGCGTTTATATAGAGGCGATTTATATTTCGATGACTTCACACATTTGAATAAAGTTCATTTGTTTTCAATGAAGTTTTCAAATTTTAAAAATATTACCGAGGAATGTATCACATTTTAGAGATGTTTAAACCAGGCAATTTATATTTCAATGCCGTCATTTGAATGAAGTTCATTTTCTTTGATGAAGTTTTCAAATATAATAAATTAATGTAGTATTGTGATAATTTAAAAAATATTACCGAGGAATGTATTGAATTTTAGATATGTTTGTATAAAATTGCATTGAAGTTGGAATGTGTTTCATAATCATTGCTTTATGCATGATTGATCTTTCTTGTTTATAAATAACTCGAAAACCAAAGTAGCTAGAAAATCCAATTTTAGTATTTCACAGTATTTTGTGGCATATTTTAATTCTTTGGATTTTGGTCTTTATTGGGCTAGAATATTTTGGGGCGCGCCATTGAAATGTACTCGATTTTAGGGAATAACTCGAGAACCGAGGCAGCTAGAAAGTCCAAATGTGGCATGTCGTTGTCTTTCATACATTGAAACGGAATAGATCGTAATACATACATTTTTCATGCATTTAAATTACACACAAAAAATAAAAGTGTTACTTTATAAAACTGTTTTTTACTTTTACTTGATTCATTATTAGAAATTAAAATCGGCATTGACAGGGATAAAGTAAATAGTCGTCGTACTCTGATCCCACATGAATACATCGCTAGCGAAATATTTGACAATTTTTAATTGTTTTCCTTTAAAATATCTGGAGTGGACGACTCCACTCGACTTTCTAATACATACATGTTCTGTATATCATTCAAGTCTATTTAAATTATACTTAGTATCAGAATAAAGGCGGATCTTTTATGAGATGGACTACTCACTTTGTGAAAAATAAAAATTTTCTTTATTGTTGCCAAATTAAAATAGGAATTATATTTTCAATAAAGTAAATTTGACGAATTATATGCATTTGACTTAGTTGTATTATTATAAACTGTTTTGATACCATTTACAGACATAGCTTAGTTCTAACTATTATTTTACACAGCAGACACAATTTTTTACTGTTATTAGTCCACATGCAAGACCCAAAAGATAAATAAAACATTAATTTAGAAGGTGATGAATAAAGCATTTATATGCTGATGAAGATCGTCGCTACGGCGTCGATTCGGGAATGCGACACCTGGGTAATGCGACACCTGCGATACAGTCTAAAATTAAACGCTTCCACGCCTTCAGAATCAGTTAAATTCTAATTTTGATTAATTATTTTGATAGATTACTTTGATGGAATATTTTGATGTGATTTTTTTGCCATTGCGTCAAATAAAAAAAACATAAAGCTTGAATTAATTTCCAAAATATAATTGGATAGCATTGGATAAGAAACAGAAAAATAAATTGTAGATGGCATTAAAATCGTAACATTAATTCGGAATTTAGAATGGGGAAAATGTTTAAAATTACTATTAATTAAACCGATGAAAAGCATGTTACAACATTATCTCCATTGTTTCGGGAATTATCAGTATTTTCCGTAGAAAATAATGCTTTCAAAATCTCAGAATTCGAGTTCTAATCATGAGAATTTCTAGTTTTCTTTTACATAATATATCTACATATACAATAGCGAAGCGGAACATATATTTATTCTTGCGTTATCTTGTTCACACCTCACACATGCAGATGGATATTATTTCAAAAATTAAAAAAAAATTATGGTCTTTAAACGTGCTAAATTCGCCAATACTGTAGTATGAAAAAAGTAAATCCATTTTTAATACTTTATTTATACTGTAGGATGAAAACATACATTTTAGTACTTACGCTATACTGTAGTATTAGAAAATAAAAATGCATTCATTTTAATATTTTCTGTATACTGTAGTATGAGAAAGTAAAATTACATGAGTTTTTAATACTTTCACTATATTGTAGTATGAGAAAGTAAACGTACATGCACTTTTAATACCTTCTTTATACTGTTGTATAAGAAAATATAAATATATATTTTTTTAATACTTTTTATACTGCAGCATGAAAAATTAAACGTACATTCATTTTTAATACTTTCTTTATACTGTAGGATGAAAGGGTAAAAACACATGCATTTTAATACTTGCGCTATACTTAAATATTAGGAAGTAAAAATACATGCACTTTTAATATTTGCTCTATAGTTATAGGGTCCAATTAATCTTTCGATTATTATTTCCCTCAGTTTCCATTATAATTTATGTTTACTTAAACTAACCATTCTAACTGATTCGGTTGACAGACCAGTCATCGACCTCATCAGCATTTTCTGTGTTACTAAGGTAGAATAGTAATACGTTTCGGATCGTGAGAGATTCAGTAGAAGATGAAGGATTCTAATAGCAGATGAAGGATTTGAGAAGTAAATGGAATGATTCTAGGAAGGGTTTGGATGGGAATGAGCTGGAATTAAGTAAAAAGCACAATGCTATATTTTGAAGTAGGCCGGCAGCCTAGTGGAAGGAAACCCCTGTCGATACAACGATGACTAGGTAGAGTCTGGTATTCGGGGTGTGGCCGCAATACGGGGCGAAGTAATAGCATGCCGGGGTAAGCATATAAAATTGAGAACTCATCTCTATTTAAGAATTATCACTAACCTAGTATATTGTAGTAGCTTGTATATTTGTCATTTATTCTGGGCGTGTTCAATAACAATTAGTATATATGTTGTCCTTTGCTTTAAACAGCAAGCTGCTGTAATTTCTTTGAAGTCCCCAATAAACTGAGTTTAATTTTAAACAGTGCCGTCCTATATTATTGCCCTTAGACCGAAAGGTCGAAATATCAAGTACTCTAAGTTTGAGTAAAGTCACTTTTGACAGATTAATTAAAAAATCTCTACAAAGCCATCTAAAGAAGATCAATTTACATTAGGTCTTTACATACTGTAGTACGAGAAAATATATATGCATGCGTTTTTTATACTTTCTCTGTACTCTGATATAAGAAAATAAATATGCATGTGTTTTTAATACTTTCTCTATACTGTAGATTTAGAAAGTAACAGTACATATATTTTTAATACTTGCTGTACATTGTAGTATGGGAGTAAAAATACATGCATTTTTTATACTTTCTGTTATACTGTATGATGTAAAAGTAAAATTTCATATATTTTTAATATTTCTTCATACATAGTATATATAAAATATATATTATTGATCCCTTTGGGACTATAACCAATAAAAACAATGCATTATTAGATATTTTCTGAAAGTCTTCACATACAAACATCTCTTTATTACTGAAATACACTAAATGTATAACTGCCGGTATTCAATAAAAATGTACCATACTTTAGAAGAGAAATATCAATTCAGTAAACCTTAAATTTCAAATATAATTATCACCTTCAGAATTAAATCGGAATTACATGCTAAGAAAAAAAACACAGCAAAACATTCTTTCAAAATGTTTAAAACAATTTTATAACTCGACAACTAATTTTCTTCTACTACTTAATTCCGCGTTAAATAACAGAATAATTTGAATTATTTAAATAGTTAGATGACTTTTAAAACAACATCAACCTAGAACTATTCTACAAGATCTGAAGAAGTTTTAGAACTCCAGATCAGAAGTTTTAGAACTCCACTTCTTCGGAATAATAAAACTGAATAATTTCTTTCGTGCGTTCAACTAGCTCAGCAAAACTCAAATTATCATCCTGCAATTAGATCACTCGGGATTCCTTCAAATCCTTCGAATTCGCAGTATTTATAAAAATATTTGTTTGAGAGTAGAATACATTTATTTTCTACGTATACTCAATATTCTATTGCGCTTTCATAAAAAAGAAGTTAACAGGCATGTGATTAAATTTGTTCATGCTCTTTATCCATACTAAATATCTTTCGTAAGTATTTAGTAAAGTATTTAGAAACTTTTCTACGAAAAATAAACCTCACATTTGAGGTTTATTCTAATTGTTCAACATGCCGTTAGATTTATAATACTCCAGAGCAGGGGATTACCCAGTGGTTAAGCAAGAGGATCGATCGCACTCGTAGGTCCAGGATTTGATCTTGAACGTGCTGCTGAAAATTACCTCTGGTGTTTACGCGGAGTAAGCACGATAAATCAGTAGGTTCGAAAGTCCATCCGAAAAGTTCCTGTGTCTGTCACCGTCACTGAGTTCCGGGCCGAATTGGGTTGCATCAGGCCAAATGAGACTTCTACCACGGTGTGCCTAGAGTATTTGGATCAACAGAAGCTGTACTCTCACACCCTTTACCTTCCGAAGTCAAGAAGTATCGGGCGCGGTTAGTACTTGGGCGGGTGACCGCCTGGGAACACCGCGTGCTGATGGCATATTTCGGGAGCGGTAGCCCGGTGGTTTGCACACTGGATTTGCACGCTGCCACAACTGCCGCCGTGTTCATGCGGAGTACGATCACGTTAAACATGTGGGTTCGTAAGTCCTTCCGAGAGGTTGGTGGTAGGGGAAGGAGGATACGGTCCCTGTAGATGCCTCCTCCACTGGGTTCCGGTCTAAATTGGGTGGCACTTCCCGGCCGTCCAAACGGTTACCTTACACATTTCTGGTAGGTCGGACGGTCTGGGTCTCAGCAACAAAAACACCCTTTACCCTGACAATTAATCTTGGTATTGTTCTGGCATTTACTGGACATGTTGTGTTAAGAAACTTGCTGCTCCAACTGGGAATCGAACCCTGGATCTCCGAATTGGCCAGCTGATGCTCTACCATTGAGCTACTAGAAAGAAATTGCAAGCTCTTATCGTCGAAGTGGACACTGCATTCTCCACTCTCTAATGTCAGATTGGCGGGTAACTGACAATCTGACTGACCACCTCCTGCTGTTTTTACCTCTTGCTACTACTATGCATTTAATCTTGTTACTATTTTTACCCAGGTTAGTATCCTACTTGGTCGTTACCCGCTTAATTTGGAATAGGTGCTTTATCTTCCAGAGTCAACTGAATCCGTACTAGTCGTATTTCAGACCTCTGACATATTTGCATTCACCTACAAGGTTAATTTGTTCTTGCGTCATTGTAAAGAACTTTGCTGCTCCAACCGGGAATCAAACCCTCAATCTCCGAACTGATCAGCCAACAAGCTACTAGAACGTTACATAATTTACCTGTGGTAGTGAAATTTCGACCTATTTTTTTTTTATTTCTGTTCTAAATTACCCGAAATGCTTATGTTCCAAATTTCACCATTTTGTAATCCCTTTTTACGTGATATGCAGACCTCCGCCTACAGTTTAGATTGAGTTGGTATTTTATTCATTTTGAAAGTGATTGTGAAACAAAAATTACGAAATTAAATATAAATTGTAAGAATATTACAAGAAAAGTACTATCATAAATATATTGTTTTATTACAGGAACAGCACGGATTCAAATTGTAAGAATATTACAAGAAAAGTACTATCATAAATAATATATTATTTTATTAAAAGAACAGCACGGATTCAAATTGTAAGAATATCACAAGAAAAGTACTATCAAAAATATATTATTTTATTACAAGAACAGCACGGATTCAAATTGTAAGAATATTACAAGAAAAGTACTATCATAAATATATTATTTTATTACAAGAACAGCACGGATTCAAATTGTAAGAATATTACAAGAAAATTACATATTCTTTTATTACAAGAAAAGCATAATTTCGAAAGAACTGTCAAGCCCAATTTCCGTGAGAATGACGTCATAAATAACTATGAAGAGAGTTGAATTGCATAGAGTCGAGAATGAGTCGCCAAGCATAACTTAAATTTGAACGGGATCAAAATTACAAATCGACTCACGGTAAATATAAATAAAAAGGGATTCATAAAGGACAATATTACGTGGGTTATTACAACGAATTAAAAGGAAAGTTTTTCCAAAAATGGATAGGAATTTATCATTAACCACATATTGAGCAGAAGCCGTAGAAAGTTTACCACATTTGACATCGCGAGCGTGTTCCACTAAACGGATGCCAACATTGCGTTTTGTACTACCAATTGTAAAATTTATAGTCACCATCAGAAAACAACAGGCAAACTACATACACCCCAGTATAGCTTTAGGAGTGATCAATATCCCCAAGTTTATCAGAACGAATACGATTAAATAAAGTGGTAATATTACAGTGAGCAGGTTTGAAACCAAATTCATGACAGAATTGAATAAAAGGACGGAAAATCTTAGGATGGTAAGGAAAACTAGATTTATAAGCTAAACGATCTTTAATAGCAACAAGTTTATTACTGAGTAAATTTGCAGCGAACATGGGTGAAAATCTTATAAATAAACACAAAAGAATAAGCAGCGTCATGGCCAAGATTAAAAATAAAATTAATATCATCAGTTAAAGCAGGGATAGAAGAGCAAACATTAAATGCGTGATTAAAATAAGCGTTAAAAGAGGCTTTTTTAGAGGATACAGGATGAAGAGAATTAGCGGGGATACAAGAGTTAGTAAAAGTAGGTTTACGGAAAACGGAAGTATGAAAACCAAAATCTGAACGGGTGAACAGAACATCAAGAAAAGGCAAAGAACAACTGGATTCATGCTCAACAGTAAAATTAATCGAAGGGTAAAAATCATTAACATTATCCAAAACATGAGGGAGATCATTTAAATCACGATCCCAAATAATAAAAACATCATCCACGTAACGGCACCAAAGAAATAATCATAATCAATACTTTCAATGCATAATCAATGCTTTATGCATTATTGATCTTTCTTGTTAATATTTAGGTTGGGATTCCTAAAAGCTGGTTCAGAATTTTTCGCTCATTACTTCTTCTCAAATTATAAAAAAACGAAAAATATAAATTTTTCAACCCCTACCCCATTGCAGTCAAGAAAGAAAAATTTAGCATTTTCCCCATGTTTTCATATTTTCTTTTGTTTAATATCCTTCTATATTATATTTGTTTATATATGTTTTATTTTTTGACCGAATTTTAATTCCTCCCCCCTCTCTTGTGGTTTAAATGTTTTGAATTTTTATCAGTTTGTTGTTATTAAACCTCTAAATCTACATTCCCATGCCAATTTTCAAGGTTGTTAAATGAACAGGTTAGATTTAAAATTTAAGGGAAGCCAATTACAGACTAATACAGGCATCTGTAAACAGATGCCTGTTATTTAATTTTGAATCTATTAAATTGAATGGTTGATAGTTATCTCCAAATTTTGAATGCAATCAATTTTAGCACCTCCCTGGAAAACTTCCTGTATACGCCTATAACTAAGGCGTGTCATTAAGTAAAGTAACAAAGCCTGTCACACGCATGAAATTAGTTATTTGATGAATACGGTCCAATAGTATGGATTACTTAGATTTCTGTTTGCATTCCCTGTCAGTAGAGTGCTTGTATATCAAGGCTTGTTTAACAAACATCTAAAAATGGCATCACTTGAGGAAACATAATCAAACATTAACATCATAGTGTCATAAGTTTTTGGAAGAAGGAATGCTACTACAAGGTATTATTTTTACTTCATGATAATGTCAGTCCCCACACTGCCAGCCACATTAGTCAACTGTTATAGCGCTTTTATTGGAGGATGTTTGAACACTCGCCTTACAGCCCTGACCTATCACTTAGCGATCGCTGTCTCTTCGGACCTTTGAAGAAGTATTTAGTTGGAAAGTGATATGGACCGACAACCAAGTTCATCTGGCTTTTATGTCTTGGTTGTAGAACTTTAACACTAATATCAAGTCTGGGTGCTATGTTTTGATGCACTAATGGATCAAATGCTTGGACAGGTATGGACATTACGTGGAAAAATAATGTGGTTAAAAGTAAACAACTGGCTATTTTTACATTGGTATAAGTTGATATTTTTCTGCATAATATAAAAATTAATGTATTTATGTATATGAAAATGTGCTATTGTAATATAAATGATAGGTAAAGAAAAATGTGAGTTTGGCACGTAATTTTGTTTATCATATTTTACAATTATAATATTAACTTTAAACGTATAATTTTAGTTTATTTTTCTGTGTTTTAGCAAACTTATCCAATAACATACTACAACAACGTGACTAGCATAACAGCCTACTATTGCTGGGATTCTACAGATGATATAGCATTTCAGATAGCGGTGTACCAGTTGGTCGCAATGTTCGTTCTACCAGCAGTGTTTATGACCTGCTGCTACATCTGTGTCATCAGAGAACTGTGGAGCAGTACTAGAACTGTTGCTGCTATGACACGACCCAACGAGTAAGAATTTTCATTCTCTGATATTTTTAATTCGTATACTGACGTTTTAATACAATTAATTCTTTAAAAGGAAGTGTTAAATAACATCTATCATAAAGCTGAGTAAGACTGATGACAAAGAAATAAATTCGCAACACAAACTATTAAAGCTCGAAATTTTATATACACGCTGGACTCAATCTATAAGTAATGAGAAAAATCTATAATCTTGGAAGTTTATTTGAAAATTTTAAACCATTCATAATTATTTATTCGAACATTCTTCCAGCTATAACTTGAGTACGGCCAGACACACAAAATACGTGTTTATACTATACTGCACAGAAAACAAATTATTATTAAAATGTGTATACAACCAAACCATTGAGATATTTTCATTTATAGTTATGAAATATAAAAAATAGTCTGCTATAATTTAATTTTTTGTTAATATTTTGATTACATTTGTAACCATAGTAACAGCCTTACGATTCAAATACTGAGATCGTCTGCTATAATTAAATTTTTGTTAATATTTTGATTACATTTGCAACCATAGTAACAGCCTTACGATTCAAATACCGAGATCGTCTGCTATAATTCAAATTTTTGTAATATTTTGATTACATTTGTAACCATAGTAACAGCTTTACGATTCAAATACCGAGATCGTCTGCAAGCTATTTTTCTGATCAAGATATTTAAAATATGTTTTATTAATAGTTGATTTTTTGCTTAAAATATCTAAAAATATTGAAACTAAGGCAATGTTCGGAGATAAAATGTTCTTTTACATACCACAATTTCCATGTTATCAAAACCATAAAATATGGATCATTTTTATGGAAGAATTTGAAAAGGTTTTTGATATTCAGAACTTTAATTAAAGGTAAAAATACAACAATTAAGGACTACTAGCCATTTCGCTCGTGTGAAGCGTGGGTGGAAAGGGGTAGTTTTAAATTTTGCGCACCAATATCTACATATTTCACGTTTCTCGAATTATTTTAACAAAAAGTATTTTAATTTTAAAATTTATTAAATAAGTGGGTATAACTTTTATGAAATATTATGCTACAATTCGATTGATATCCATCCCATACAAATAGCACATGACACTCTAGTTTTATAACACTTCTTGTTAGTATTTAATAATAATGTCACCAAAATATCCAAAATTGTTAAATATTAATCCGTGCAATAACAAGTTAATGTTTTTAATTTTTTGTATCATCGTTTCATAAGCACCAGGAAAAGTTCAATTATTAAATTTATTTAGACACTTTGACTGTGCTGGCGTGAAATTGCCAACAAATTCCTGAAATTTTAAACATTTTCGAGGTATTGATTCAACGATGTGTTATTCTATGGAGTTCCAAAGTGATTATTAGACAAAAAAAATGTTTTTTTGCTCATAGTAGGGAAAATATTCTGTCCCTACATTAGATTTCCGTTTCTGATGGAGAACATTTACCATACAATTGCTTTGAAACAGCTTTCTCGCAGAATCTACTACAGATAGAGCTCAGATAATGACCAGATTTAGATTCAGTATCAAATTCCGGAGGGGGATCCAGAGATCCACTAAAGATTTCCACAGATTATTTTTCCATTCACGGTTAAAAAAATTTCCTTTCGCTTGAAGCGTCTATATTTTAAAATTGTTTATAGATACAGCTGAGGTGATAATTGGTGTAAATTCAGCATCAAATTTTGGGGGGGTAGGGATATTCACTAAGAATTTTTACTTCCAGTGTCTCGTCCACTTCAGGTTTAAAACTTTCCTTGAAACATCTATCTCTCAGGATTTTCTCCTGGATTATTTATTTCTATATACATGGCTTAGATAGTGACTGATATAGATTCAGTATCAAATTTCGGCAGAGGTTAAATAGACTCACTAAGGATATTCCACTTTCGGTTCTACCGATGTGACTTCTGATCCAAAATTTTATATTTTCCTTGAAGTATCTATTTCTGATAATCTGCAAATGATATTTTTAGATGATGACTGATATTGATTCAGCATTAAAAATCCATAAGGGATGAGGGGTTTACTAAGAATTTTCACTTCCTATTTTAGCACACTTCCCGTTTACAAACAAATTTTTTAAGTATTTATTTCTATAGATTAATTATTTTAGTTATAAATAAATCATACATAACATATATGAATAATTTAATTTCCGAAGAGGTTTGGGGGTTCGCTAAAAATTTCCATTTCCGGTTCAAAACAATTTCTTAAAACATTCTCAGGTTTGACTAAAACATTGATTTATAGGGGGAAGAGGGTTTGTTCAACTAAGATTTTCCATTCCTAATTTTGGAGACGTCAGTTCTGGTTTTTCCTGAAATGTACGAAATATGTATCCAATAAAGAATTAAATTATATAATATTTCAGTCAACAATGAAGTGCACATACCATTTGCCTCTACATATAAAGATTTCTTCATAAATTTCGTGTTTAATTTATTTTTTTGCTTAAAGTTTATAAAAAAAAAACATATCTATGATTGTGTATATTAATATCTGCATCAATGGACTAAATTCGACATCAGTTAGTTTAAATGAAAAAAAAATCGTCAAAATTCCACACTGATGTTAATTTCAAAAGCAAATAAGATTTTCAATAAAGAATTAAAATAAAGTTAGTTAAAAAATCAATGATACTGAATTAATTTCATTTCTTTTCTTCAATTATATTTCCAAAAACTGAAATAAAAAATGAAGCTCTTTAAATGTTTATTCTTTGTTCCCATTAATGATAAAAGAGAATTAACTTGATTCTTTAAAAATTACTTCTATTTGAAGTCAAATTATTGGTTAATTGAATAGTTCTGGTGAGTACTCGCGTTGGCTAATCGAACACTCTAGGGTGACTTTTTTCAGACCAATGATGAAAGACCGGCCGAGAACTAATTAAATTTCCCAATCGAAGCTTCCTTACGCATTGATAAAGTCGAGCGCTATTTAAAATATTAAATTGGGAAGTATGAAATATAATTCATGGAAAAATTGCTTCAATATCTGAGATTGCTGTCCGACCATTGAATACTAAATTATTTGGAGAGTGCATGAACTCGAGTTTCTCATACCTGAACATATTTTTACTTTCCCTGCAATACATGGTAACGTATAAGGAAAGTATTGGAATACAACTCGAGTTTTCGATGGATCTACACATTTTGGAACCTCTAGAATACGAAAAAACTATTTTTAGCGTGACGTCTGTGTGTGTGTCTGTCTGTCTGTGCAATGTATGTATCCACTCAAAAATGACTTTATCAATATGATATTTTAGTATGTTGTTCAGACGGTCTGTTGGACCTATGGGAATATAAATAAATAATATCACCTAATTAGTTTTGGATTGAACCCAGGTTAAAAAAACGAAATACATTGAACCTATGGGACCTAATTTTTCAAACATTTTTAAACGAGTTTAAATTTCACAAATTGTTTCGAAAGTTTTAGAAAATATTCAAATTATCACATAAAATATATACAAAAAAATTCAGAAAAATATATTCAGTAGTTTTTGAATAAAAATTAAAATAATAATTACACCCATCGTATGAAGAGATCATGTGACGATTATATGAAGAAATCACGTGACTCACTTCCAAATAAAATATGAAAATATTCAAATTATCACATAAAATATATACAAAGAAATCAGAAAAATATATTCAGTAGTTTTTTAAATAAAAATTAAAATAATAATTACATCCTTCATATGAAGGGATCATGTGACGATTATATGAAGAAATCACGTGACTCACTTCGAAATGAAATATGACATCCATCTTGTGTCAAAATTGTGATTTTTAAAGTTATTACTTTCCTTATATACATAATGTATAAGGAAAGTATTGTGACGGGATCGAAAATTCGAATTCGAGTTTTCGACGGGAGAGCACGTTTCAAGCATCCCTGATCACGAATCAAACATTTTTAAGGTGATGTCTGCCTGTCTCTGTGTGTGTGTGAAAGTATGTGTGTGAGTGTGTGTGAAAGTATGTGTCTGGGAGTGGGTGTGTGTGTCAGTCAGTCTGTGGAGATGATATCTCACGAACGAATGGAGCGATTCGAATTAAATTTGGTACAAAAATCACAATCCGTGAATACTGGAAGCCTATTGTTTTTAAACGCAATCGAATGTTCAGAATCCCCCTAAATTTTCGAGTGAAATTTTTAAACAATCATCAAAACATCAAAACCTTTAATAAAGTTACGCAAATAGACATTTCTTAGGTAAATTTTTCTTAGAAAACGATTGACACAAACTTTAGAACGCTAGATCCGTTCTCGAGATATTGTGCATTTTTCAAATAAATTTATCAAAAAATCCCATAAATTAAAAAAACATATTAACTGTTGAGAAACATGTTCACTTTTCATATGTGATATCCTGCGATGAATTAGGTGACTTCATTCTCGTGGAAGTAGCTCGTTCCATTCATGAGAAAAAATACTTTGAGCAATACTTTTGTATTTGAGCGCCAATAGTCATTTATCTGGTATAAGAATATCTTATTTCTCCGTCCATAACGCTTGGTGATGGATGATTAGATTTTGGTACGATTCGGGATGAAAGAATCCGTCTTTTTTTTTTTTTTTGCGAAATGGCCTACAAAAGTTTCATGCATCCACTCTAGCTAAAAAAAACTAATTGTCTAAATTTCACAAAATTTGGGTGATGCGTTACTTGTGGGAAGATATAATGCTAATTAGATTTTGGTATGATTAAAAAAAACTGCCTTCTTTTGCGACATGGCCCGCAAAAAATCGCCAAAATTTAAAATAAGAGATTACATATGCTTAAATGTATCAATTACATGCTTGTTTCATACTTAATTTTTGGCGAGGAAAATAATAAGACCAACTTCATTACTCTAGGACTTGCTGCTCTCAATATATTTTTGTTCTTTTCGCACTTTCGTTACGCCGCCTCTGAAATATTGTCCACTTGCCAAATAAAACCAAAACTTGAATGAAAAGTGCAAATTCAATGTTATTTTGTGCAATTAAACTCAATTTAATGAATCATTAAAGAAAGGAAGAGAAAATGAATTTAAGTCTGTAAAGAAAGTCATGTGATGCCCACATCATATTTTTTTTTCTGCTGTAACTAATGAACTGTTTGAATTTTCAAATAGTTTTATCCGCTATTACAATTTACCTTATTGCTCATAAAAAAAGTTTCACTTCAGAACTTCTAAGTTATATGCTTTACCTATCAACAAATGCAAAACTTTGACGGGCGAAGATTTTTTGCGAAATAAGGTGTTGACGATAAAACTTATAAACGATCTTTGTAAATGAACTTTATACAGAATGGAGTTTCAGAAATAACGAGGTTTATTCTATTGTTGCAGGTGCTTCACCTGAGACAAAATCAAAATCAAATTACTGGAAAAAACCTAAACGTCGACAAAAACTATATATTATTTCCATAAAGAAAAGCGTGGCGAAATTCTTGAACGTAAAGATTACTCTCAGAAAGTTAGTGTGAGGACATTAAAATACATTTTCGAAACAGTTTGAGGATTCTGAGAAATTCTGGAAGAAAAAAAAACCGAACAAAATAAAACTGTTTTCATTTTTGGATTCATGTAAAAGTGATTTGGAAACCAGCTTAATGTTGCATTTTATATTTGTGAATATATTTTGTGAATAAATAATTTTTATCACGCGCTTTTTGAATACATTTAGTTGAATATCACTATACAAATTTCCGCACCAAAATGCAATTGTGGGATTGTAACGAAACTTGGCATGAAGATATCCCTAATAGAATTTTTTTTCACAGTGACGTAAGATTTACGTCATACTGTGACTTTGGGACGTCGCAGAACGTCTCGGCAATGTCATATTGAGGTCACAGCGAAATCATTTTGGTCATTTTCATGGTCGTTTGTGACGTCGCATATTAACTTGTTTGTGACGTCACATTGTAGTTGTCATTGTAATGTCGTTACATTGTTACGCGTTAATTAAATTGTGGAAACGTCACAGAATATAGTCACAATGAAGTTACAAAGTTACTAACACGTAACGTCGCATAGAAGTCACAAATATGATGTCACATTGCGACCCAGGTGTCACATGACTACAACGCCACTGTCACACGTGTGACGATCTTTGCTGATGTGTTAGGTAGATATGCAAATGATTAGAAATATAGCGTGATTGCGCATTGCGTAATGCCACCAGAAGGCGTTGAACTTCGTTCTCTTTGGCACAGAATAAAGGTACACAGAGGCTTTTCGCCTGTAATCTGTTGCGGAGGGACGCTTTTTCATTAGAGATGCCGCTATGCCGCCATGGAAGACAGGGAAAGAATCATTGGGATGGTGGAAGCCGGATGGTCAGCTCGGCCAGTAGCCCGCCACCTAGGCCGTTCTGACTTTACTGTGGGGAGGTGTTGGGACCAGTGAACAAGAGAGAGGTCGCATACACGGCTGGCAGGTTCAGGACGCCCTCGGCAGACCAATAGCCGAGAAGATCGTCACATCACCCGACACGCACGCACAACGCCAACCAAGAGGAGGCACACAAAATAAGTTTCCCAATGGAGGCACTCAAAATAAGTTGTGTTTGCAAAAACCCCAAAAAACACCCGGTGACTTACGGATGAATTATTGCACACTTATGTCATTCATATATGTAATTCGCTTCCAAAAGCGAAATTATATAGAAAGTGGTTATTCTCGCAACAAATTGTAACATAATCATGATGTTATAATTCCGTCTAGATTTTAAAAAAAAGTTTATTTCCAAAAATTGAAGGCGTTTCCCAAGTTTGAGCTTCCCTAAAATCAAAAGACTTAATAATTAAAATTTAGAAAATTTTATATTGTACCCACAAACGAGCAGACATCATTAAAAATCGTCCCCACTGGGTTCCGGTATAAATTGGGTGGCATTGTACAAACTGGTACCTTAAATCTTCGAGTAGGTTGGACGGTCTGGGTCAAAGATGAAGAAGAAAACATCGTTAAAAGTGGGTGGGGGGGCATGCCAGTGGTTAGATCACAAGAATTGCCTTTGGAGGATCTGAGTTCGATTTCCGACTCTGCCCAAACTGTCTTAACGTTCATGAGAAATACGGACACGCTAACTATGTGGGTCGGAAGGTCCTTCCGAAAGGTTTGTGGTACGGGGTAAGAGAATACGGTCCCTGTGGATGCCTCCACACTGGCTTCCGGTCTAAATTGGGTGAGACTTTCCGGCCGTCCAAACAGATACCTTACACCATCGGGTAGGTCGGATAGTCTACATCGAAGAAGAATCGTACTTGAAGACTGCAACTGTAGTTAACTTTTTTTTCTTCTATCACCCATTTTTTGGTCGAATTCGTCATCCTAACTTTATAAATTTTTCTTTGAAAATGCTGCAATAACATATATTACTTTACTATATATCAGACATATATTGCTTTACTATAAATAGACCTACCTCGTACACTCGTGTACCTTTCCATGCGAAATTAAATTCTAGTGCCTGAGGAATTTACAAGAAAGCCAATATATCAAGCTGAAACAATTTAAATTTATAGTTTACTTCATGCATGCGTTTTCTCTGAAAATACTTTCTGTGATTTCAAAAGTTAGGCTTTCAACTTAATACAAGAAAGAGCACGTCAAATGACAGTCATAGTTCGTTAACAACGAGTACACAGAATCGGAGAATATCAATGAGTACACAGAATCGGAAAATATCAACGAGCATTGCAACGAGCATCTCATTGAATGAGAAAAATGAAAAATATTTTTCAGTTAAAATGTTCTGCCACTCTTTCCCTCTGAGAATAAGACGCAACTTATGGTGATTGTCCTGTATATGTTAAAATCCTTTTTAAAATATTTTGTGTATTGCAGAAATTTCAATTCCATACTAGGAGTTACAGCTTTCAAAATTCCGATTGCTACTGTCTTGGTATTTTGCTGATTTTTTCGCAGACGCAGATCTATAATAAAATATTTCTACGTATTTTCTTCAAACGATGCACTCATAAATTCGCTTTTAAATACTTTATATACTTTAAATGATTTACTCATATTAACATCAAATATGGAAGATGAATCAAAATTATCTTGAATTTTGCGGATTCAAAAATAAACACAAATCGGTGCATTCAACTCCGGTATACGTATTTCTTCGTATTTTCTTCAACCCCGACCTACCCAAAAGTGTAAGGTATCTGCTTGAGCAAACCGAACAGTGCCACCCAATTTAGACCGGAACCGAGTGAGGGCGGCATCTACAGGGACCGTACGCTTCTTAACCTACCACAAACCTCTTGGACTTATGCTCCCATATATTTGACGCGCCCGTACTCCATGTGAACACGGGGACACCTTGGGCATAGCCAGGAATCGAACTCGGGTCATCCAAGTGCAATCCCCGAGCGCTAGCACTGGGTTGTCCTACCCCTCGCGATAAGTATTTGTATACGCAGGTTTTTAGGGCTGTCAAAAATGTCTGTGACTAGCCATTTCATCAGTGCGAATCATGCGTGAAATGGCTAGTGGTCGCCAGTAACGGGGCTTGGTTTGGTTGTTTCGCTCCACCCCGGGGGAGTTCTTAACATGTGGGTCACCGTACTATAGCTGCAATAGAAAAAAGTGGTATGGGCAGCACATGACTTTCCCTACAGACTCAAAATTTGTTTTCTCCTTTTTTATTTCATAATGCGTTAAACTGAGATTAATTGCAAAAATTAACATGGATACTTTTTTGATATGATATTTAGTTTTCATTTTTAATGTATATTTGTTTCACTTGGCAACTTAATTTAGTTTAAAATTCAGCTGCTGAAAATACGACAAATCTAAAATATCTCGAGAACGGTTCACCTCAGAGTGATGGGATCCATCTTATTCACTTTGTTGTCGAAAATTACATGATGAACACGTTTATAAGTAATGTATTTCAGCAATTTTAGTCATTTATTTCAGATTCTTACAAATATTGCTAACTATTTTTCATAAAAGAGTCAATTATATTTTTCTGAATCGCGCCAAAATATAAACAGCATCAAGATAATCCTCAAAGTATTAAAACTCTCAAGATAACCCTCATAACTACTAAATTGTAAGAAATTTTATCAAATAGTGCGTAAATACAGTGAAAAATTTCTTCAGCTTTTCAAAATATAAAACATCTTAAATATCTCAAAAATGGTCCATCATAGGGTTATGAAGTTGTTCTTATTCATTTCGTCGTTACAAATTACTTATAAAACAAACATTTTATTAATACATTTTAGCATATGCAATCTTTTTCTTTCTTTTTTTTTTTCAAGATTTTGACAATTTTAGCGGGGCATTTCGCTAAAAAAGGCAGATTATTTTTTTTTCTCGAATTGAACCAAAATCAATAAGTAGCATCAGGGTTATCCATAGGTGACTAATCTACTAACTTTTACGAAATTTTGGTCAATTGAATTTTGAAAGAATGAATAAATACGTTGCACACACACACACACACATACACACACACACACATCACGCTAAAAATAGTTTTTTGTGTTCTAGGGTATGCAATTCTGTCGAAAACTCGAGTTGCGATTTTCGGCACGATTCCAATACTTTCCCTAAATATTACCAAGTATGGTAGGGGAAGTAACAAGTGATACATGAATATAGGCATTGACCGAAAGATATTCATGGGTTGCCTTGGCAAGTCCGGGAGTTGATTTGGAAAAAAAAAGTTGAGAACCCCTGGTATAGCACTTTTTTGTTTTTATGCAAAGCCCTGCTATCGGGCAGAAGTCGCTTCACTGTATACAATTACATAACCATACATACATTCATTCATGATGTATACATTCAAAGGGATTCGTCTTATATATTTCTTCCATCGTCAAAAATGACGTATAAAACAACATTTAATTGATACATTTGAGTATATGTAGGTATTTAGTTTAGATTTTGACGATGTTGTGGGCTATTTCGCAAACAAACGCAGGTTCTTTTTTCTCGAATCGTACCAAAATTTAATCAGCACCAGGGTAATTCACTTACCCACAAGCGACTTATCTACCAAGTTTTGAGAAATTCGGTCAATTAGTTTTTCAGCTAGAGTGGATGCATACGATTTTTGCGGGTAATTTCGCAGAAAAAGGCAAGTTCTTTTATTCCGAATTGCACCAAAATTTAATCAGCACCAAGGTAACCCACAAGTGAATTGCCTATTAATTTTTATGAAATTCGGTCTAACAGTTTTTGAATTAGAGTGGATACATACATTACACAGACAGGCACACACACAGACAGACAGATACATACACAGACATCAAGCTAAAAATACTTTTTTTCGTGCTTTAGAGGTCCCAAAACCGGTAATTCAATTGAAAACTCTGTTTGTAATTTTCGACACAATTCCACTACTTTCCCTATACATTACCATGTATTGCAGGAAAAATAAAAATTAATAGTTATAAATTGAAAAAATATTTATAATTATTATTTTGTGTGTCTATTCTGCTTTTTCTTATAACCTGAACATCTTATATCTTAAATTTTCTCCAAAATATGCAAACTACTTTAAAATTAAGCTCTGTATGGAGGGAAATTGAAAATAATTCCATTCCATTCCATCGAATGGGATAAATATTTATCCATTGGATTTTTTTTAATTCTAACTCTAAAACTATATTGAATTGGTGCGTGAATTCAAATATATTTTTCTTTCTATTGTGCTGCCACCCTATAGGAGTGAAGCGGAGAGGCAAAGCTGTTCTAATTCAAGTCACTGCTTGGTAAGATTTACTTGCGGCCGCCAACAGAGGGCACCACGTAGTAGAGTTCTGAGCATTCATCGGCAAGGTTTGGAAATTCAACAGGCTAGAAAGCAGGTTAGAATTTAAATTCTACTCACAATTTTCTTGTGCTTGGTTTAAAATTAAAAATTAGGGTAAACACAATTTAAATGAAAATTAAAATTTTACTTAACCTTATTGTAAATCGAATTATGTATATATATATATATATATATATATATATATATATATATATATATATGTATATGTATATGTATATGTATATGTATATATATATATATATATATATATATATATATATATATATATATATATATATATATATTTAATAATATATATAAACTAAAATATTTAAACTAAAATATTTTCTCCAAAATCCTTAATGTATTTTAATTTTATATTTTATTGAAAAATGAAATAAAATGCATTTTTTTTTGTAATGTCAGGATTTTTGTGTACCCAATAAACGTATTGTATTTTTGTATAAATATTTTAGAATGAAATATATTTCAATAACACAAATTTTTTATTCATAAAACATCTGCATTATATTATATATATATATATATATATATATATATATATATATATATATATGTGTGTGTGTGTGTGTGTGTGTTGAAGAGTGTTGAAGACCCAGACCGTCCGACTCGTCCAGAGGACTTAGAGTAACTAGTTGGACGGCCGGGTGTGTGTGTGTGTGTATAAAACGAATTATTCGGCATTGCTTGGGTCTCCAAAATAAGCTCTCGCGACTTGAATAATACAGATACGAATACATGACTCAGCTTTCAAATCGCCTGTTTTGAATTACAATCATTCCTTCTGCCCCATTTTATCCATGCGCGACGATGACGATTATGCAACGTGGACATAATACGCCCTACATAAGCTCCTTTGATAGATTCTAAATAAGTGCTCGATTCCAGATCGTTGGCAGAATGGCACAATGAAAATACTCGAAGTCGTAAAAAAGTGTTCCTTTACCTACGAAGTAAATCTCAAAACATTATTGCTATCTCAACAAATTTCCATATAATATAAGTCAAATTTTAGAACAATACTCATGATAATATAATGCCAAATTAAAATAATTAAGACGATACATTTTAAAATCGCAAAGTTAGAAAATCTATAAATTAATTGCATTTGGAGTGCAATCAGCTATTTTTTCGTCAAGACGTATAGTCCGCGATTTAATCAAAACAATAGTTTATCGTCTGCGGCGGTGGCACAAAAAAAGAGAATAGATTTAATTTAACAAAATAACGGAAAATATGATTTTCGACTTTAAAAATTCGTACCTTTAAAACCAATTCAAATTTTGAGAAAATCTCTCCGAGGCGCACATAACAAGAATATGAAGTACCTCTGCAGGAAATTTCGCTGCTGTCCGACTCTTTAATTTTTCGTCACAGAGGATGCAGGCGCGAAGTCAGACAGAAATACAGGCACACATCTCTTTTATTATATAAGATATGTAATTTTTTAAAAACAATTGAATTAGACATTGGTGAGATAAATGTATCTTCTAATTTGTACATCTAATTATGGAGCAGACTTTGAAGAAGTTCTGCTTTTCAGATACACATTTTTCATTTAATTCGTATGTATCTTCTTTAGCTGTATATCACAGTTTTGTATGAAATCCAATTTAACAATTCTAAAATACATTTTAATAAAAGTCATCAGTACTACAAAGACTGGCTGCAATAAGCTCCACATCCGTGATGACTTTCGTATTTTAGTCATGACTGCATTTTGCTTTCCTACATGTTTATTTTATTCACTAATTTATTCTTATTAATTTCAATAATAATAATAATAATAAAATTAAATTTGTATATATGTTAAAATCATATATATTGAAATGTAGAATGAAATACAATTAAATGGAATGTGGATCAACTCGACTTTATCATACCGGAATCCATTTTTAGTAGCTCGCAATTTTTTTTTTCCAAATTTCACAAGAAAATTTTTTAAAAATCGGTATCGTGGGTCAAAATGATTGTAATTATAACGCATTGCCCTTTATAGTATAGCGTGTTACTGTATTATAGTGTGGTACTTTAAAGGGTTTGAAAAAAAATTCTATTGATGCCATACTTAACAATGTACGCCCGGGGAGGGATAACTTGACCCCGAGGAGGGGATAATGACGTCAAGAAACAAAAAATTGTATAGCGGCTATTTTTCACAACAATGTTGAACTCGCGATCATTGAGACATAAATAAACCCTTTTATGCATGATTATGTTAAACTTTGTCCTATGCTGTCATGTTATAAAAATAATAAATTTCGAATAAATTTCGAAGTTTTCGCTCGAATTTAAATACTTTCCCTATGCATTACCAAGTATTGCAGGGAAAGTAAAAAATATATATATCTAGTTCTAGATTTTTGATAACAAAGTCGGATATAAAATCTTATGAATTTCTTTAATATTTGTGGCCGCTATGGTGTACATAAGAAATCGACCACAGACATACATACAGACAGACAGATATACGGGAATCACTCCAAAAATAGTCAAAACGTGTTTGGTATGTCTTAAAACATATAATAGCGTCAAAATCTTGAATTTGAAAATTTTCGCGAAAACAACACTTCTCTATAATATGTTATACTATAGTATGAGAAAATAAAAATCATCATAATTCTAGTGATACTGCTAGATAATATAATGTTATGAATACAGATTTGCATATAGTATATTGAATGTAAAATAAAATACAAAAATCATCATAATATTAGCTATGCAATCAGATAATATACTGCTGTGAATAGAATTTTATACGCAATAAAAAAGTGTACAAAAATAAACCTTATTTAACACACAATCACATTGTAAATTCATAATACCTTGCATTAAAATCATAAATAATGGTGCAGTGCAATATATGTGATGTGAGCAGATTGGATTAAAACGTCCATTTATGCACAATTCATGTACAATGATATAAGTGTAAGAATAGGTGAAAATCCTCTATAACTCATATAGCGCAGAATGCAGCTATTATAAGCCGTAAGCATTGTAAATATAAATAATTATTTATAAATGTATAACAGACGTTTAGACTGTGATACTGTTGTGATACAATCATTCAAAAGACTAATTAAAGAAAATAAAAGCAATTGAACGATCATATCTCAACACCTGATTGGGTCGGTCACTCACATACAATTAAAAAGGGAAAATTAATTAATTAAAAAAGTTAGTTACTTAATGGAAGGGGATCATATAGTGGGAAATAGAATTTTGAATATCAATAATAATTGCGTTGTGTTAATTTAGATATTAAACCATACTTGTATGTGAGCGCCTTAAAATTATCTTACCTGTAATTTGATCCTTTAATTAAAACCATCAATAATAATATGAAATGTTTCATAAATTTTTTATTATTGTCTCATTTTCAATGCTAAAAAAAACTTCAAGCGGATGTGCAAAGTCACATGTTCCATGATTATGATGATCACATTTTAGGACACCTTTTCTGCTACACTCAAGTTCCAAACCCACAGTACAGAAAAGAAATAAAAATAATAGCAGGGCTCTCTTCCAAGATATAAAATGAAACTGCACACAGGAATACCAATATGAACTTAGCTGTTGTAATATATTTTTTTTAATGTATAAGTCAGATGACAAAATATTTTAATCTTCATGATGATTTATTAACTCGTGTCTAATATGCCAAGAATTAATCTTTTATAATAATTCACTAAAGGTAGTTGAAAGAAGATTATAATAATTATGTCGAATTAATGTCCGACATAACAATTGCAATAAAGGCTCCTAAACCATCAATGCATAGTAACAGACGTAACTATTCTTGCAGAATACCATAATTGAACAGTAATTGGCAAATAGATGTAATTCACAGAGAATATCCATAGAGGCAATGCTGCTGTCAAACTGAGATATAAATAAAATTCTACAACTTGGCTCAATTTTAATGAAGGAATAATAGATACTTGCACTCACAATAAATGACTTGATATTGCCATATAAAGTCATTAGCAGAACAATTTCTTTTCACAACTTCATATTACAGTCAAAACATTCAGTAGATTGCATTCTTTTCACAAACTAATAATATATATATATATTTAACGATGTGTCTTTGATGTATTTAGATTAACATATACCTTTATAAAACTATATTAGAGCTAGGAGTGCCAATGGCACTCCTGCCTAAAAATTAACACCACCTTGCTGTCACCAGAATTTTCGAGGGAAGAGAAAAGCGTGCACTTATTGCACAGAGGAAGAAATTCCCGCCTAACTTGGCACGCTGTGATTGGCTGAAGCCACACACACACCGTTGCCATGCCAAGAAAAGAAAAACTCCTGCTCAAACAGGGAGGTCAACAAGTGAGACAGAAGAAAACAAGTTTCCGTGTCTCGCCTGAAACGAGATCTACCAATTGAAAAGGTATGCGCGTATCAAGTCATTTTTAAAAAGGGCGTACACTGTACGAATAAAAACCTGAACTGATAGCAGCACGTATAATTTAATTTAATAAAAGAATCAATTGGTCTATTAATGAGTATATAAAATAAAAGCAATTTTGAATAAGATAATTTGGAATAATAATAAAGTAAAATAAAATATTTAATGATTTATAAAAAAAATGTTAATTTGGAATAATAAAATAAAGTGTTGTGACGTGTCACAACAGATACTAAATTTGAATTAAAGCAATTCAATTAACATTTTAAAAATATAATTTTCGACATATATAAGACTGGCTGGTAATATCAAGTTATCATGCACATCTTCCGGCCAGCGAAATAAGCCGAATTTTATCCACTGATACATGAATGTGTTTACTACCGCTGTTAAAATTCACTTTTCAACCCTCGTGTGGAGCAATTCAACCCTTCGCCATTACGAGTTGGACTTCTAATATTTCGCATAATACTCCCATAATATCTCACAGAATGACGTATATTTACCGAGATTCCACATAACCTCTCTTCAGACAAAATGTAACGCGATTAATTAAATCGAAAAAAAGGACGAACACTCATTCATTACCTAACTTTCATTATCCATTATCTAATATTAAAACTGCATATTTTACTGTAAAAGATACTCGACTAAACTTTAGACGAGAAATACAATTAAGAAAAATAAGTAAAACTACATACAAATGTGGAAAATAAGGAATATGAATATGTAAAACTCATTGGTGTACTGAAAACGCCCACGTGACTTTGCATGTAACAGAACGGCGCGCAACTGTTGAAGGGTTATGTACAAACTACAAAATTGCTGGCAGCTTTCTATGTCTGTCTTACACCCTAGGGTGGATCTGACGGTCTGAGTCAAAAGTAAGAAAGCTTTTTATGTCATATCCAGATATGTGAAGTTGTTATGGTCATGGGGATGATTCTGTCTTGAAAAACTTGGAACGATTTTTATTTTATGGATGACTTCAGAAAACCCGCAACACTTATGGGGGCCCATACTTCATACTCCGTACTCAATTCCATGCTTTTTTATAGTGAGCTTTTGAACTTATTTTTGCCTAGAGGCCTCTACAAAGTTTAAGATGACACTAGATAACTTATCTCAGATAGATCTGCTTCCATCCTTTCGACTGCTCTCTGTCATTAAAAATCCTTAAAACGTGGTAAACCTCAAAACGTAATAAACTCGATACACCAGTTTTGCTATCCTGATCGTAATATGTTCTCATTTACATTTTCATCATACTTCATTATACCTCTTTACACATCTTGTTAGTTATTTCAAATGATGCAAATTATCCTTCAGTTTATAGCATCTGTATATACTATGTTATGACTTTGCAATATATTTTATCTTACAGGTGATCAAAATGCTGATTCTTGTCATTGTACTCTTTATGGGCTGTTGGGGTCCGCGCCTCATTATGCATGTCATCATCAAATATGGTCTGTCCAGCTTCACGGTGCACATGTATAATCTACGTGTTGCAGCCTATCTGCTCTCCTTTGCCCACTCTGCCATCAATCCCGTCATTTACGGCTTCATGTCCACCAACTTCAGACGCATGATGCTGCAGTGTTGCAAGAACGGTGTTTGTGGAAAGATAACTTGCTCGAAATGTGTCGAGGCCAAGAAATTAGATCGTCCCCAAAGACGCAATCTGTCAGATTCGTACGAATTCAGTACTCTGACCACGAGCACCAGAAGATCTAAGTTAGCAAACTCCATAAATGTGGATGACTCGAAGCAAAAGAAATCTGACGAACAATGGACTGCAGTTTGAAGATATATAACACAAGACGTAATAGAAAGGAAATGGAATATCTTAATTTTAAATTTCGAAGGATGTTTTGAGAATTTAATGGAAAACGAACTTATAGGATCAAGCCCGGACTTGGGAAGCGTTGAAAATCTTCCAACAACAGAAAATTCAATTCCAATTTTGTATCCGAAAAACATGACGATTGCATGCCAATTGTGTACATAAAATTTAAAAGTCATTTGAGGGGGGGAAAGTATAGAGAAATTCAAGAGAAAATCTCATGAGAAATTGAAAAAAATTCCATCATTCGTTTTCCTCTGATTTTGTTGCAACGTGTGGAAAACAAACCCTTCTAATACGAATTGAATTTTTGGCTTCATTCATCATAATTGACATCACAAGTCGCTCCGTTACTATTGTATTTTATCGTGCCAATACAAAATGAAAGTACAACAAATTTTATTTTGACGGCCAAAGTTAATTTTGACGAATAAAGTCAAAATTAAAAGTAACATGACGGATAGTTTAACAAATAACTTAAGGCTAGATTTAAATACGAATAAAGTCAGTTTGTGTTTTATTCAAATGGAATTAACTTTTGTCAGAATATTACAATAACACAAAAGCTACAATTGTTGAGGAAAATGAAACAGAGTGATTAGTGTCCCTATGGTATAAGGAGGATTAAAATGTGAATTTTGAGAAATATTTTTTTTTCATTTATTGTAAAACCAATACTGTGTATATTTTAACAGTAAAATATCCAAAATAAGTTATTTCTTACGAACATCCTTAACATCTGTAGCCAGTTTTTGCAGTGCATATACTAGATTATTTTCCAAGCACCACAATGTAAATATGAATCTTTAAAAAGTGCACTATTCTTAAATTTATATTTTAAAGTTTATAAAAGGAAGAAAATATTATTTACATTTAACTTTATATAATTCAATAAACATGTGGCTCATTGAAATCCAGAATAGATTGACATTTATAATTTTTTTTCTTTAAGGATGACGCTGTTACCTGACAACTGATAATGATTTGCTAATAAACTTCATTTATTCTTTTCATAAAAATATTCTGTAAGTTTTAAAATATCTCTTAAATTTAATAAATGATTTGTGTCTTTTCAACGATGTTAATATGGTTCAGTGTGATCCTGGGGAACCAAATTTTACCACTGATAAATATAATTTCAAAAATGTATGCTTTAATTGCCATAAAATAATGTAAAACATTTTGTTACAATAATGTAAAAATTCAAACTCTTAAATTTTTACATTCTTGGATGAAATTAAAATGATATTATTTAAATAATGAATATTAAAATTCTGAATATTTTCTGGTAGTTATGCAAATGCTCGTTACTGCTGTTTACCATCTTCGTAATTGTTGATATGACACTACTCTCGAATTTGGATAGGCAAATTTCTAAAACTGAAGTGTGATATGTTTGCTTAAATTAATCAGTGAAAGAGACAGTAAAAATGTAGAAATAATTTGAGTATTTTGTAGAAATGGATACTTATTTTGGCAGCAATGGCATAACATTTAGAAGGAAGACATTTTCTGGGTGTTCACTAATTAATGGAAATTCATTTTTCCTTCTGAGAATCTATTTTAACAATCATGCTGAAATTCGAGGTTGTTTCTGGAAAAATTAAAGAACTTCGATCAAACTGCTGTAAAAACATATGAATAAAAGAACATAAATTTATTTAATTTTAACTTAATTTTAACTTAATTTTAAAGTAGCATAAATATAAAAATATAAAATAAAATCACGCCTGATTTTGTTTTCTGACGATTTATCCCATATTGTATTATCATTCTAAAATTAGTCCAGCCCATCCTAGAGTAGTTTAGTCCATTTATAACACCACAAGTATGAATTTTTATTTACTTTCAAATTCCGAAAGTTTTTACATAATTAACAATTATATATTTGCCACTTAAATAATTTCATATTAAGCCTAAATTTTGATATATTAATAATTAATCAAATTTATTTTGTGATTACTTTTCAATTTACTAAGCAATAAGATATGCTTTATTGCGAAATATATAGTTTGAGACGTATATAGTTTTGGCACGTATTTTGATTTCATGTTTCTTCCTTCATTCGTTTATGTACTGAACATTCCGTACAAGTATCCGAAAATTTCTTAATAAAATATGGGTAATGATATTTATACCCACAGTTCGCAATAAAAGTACTTATTTAATCAACTGCATTTACTGAAGACAAGTAATTTTTAAGAGGAGAAAATATGGACCAACCTCAATACTAATAAAACTTTGTGATTTTTGTACACGATTAAATAAATGTATCGTAATATTTCTACATCATTAAGTATTAGAAATTTTTTTAATATGCATTTGTTTTAATCGTTTCTTACACAATAGAAATTTTCTGCATGTGCGGATATTTTTATTCTTTTAGTAAAATGTCGAAAAATCCCAATTGTTAAATTCAATTACTTTTTAAAAATTTAATTTTATAAGTTTTTAAAAAAAATATTATATATTTGTTGTATTTGTATTTCTTATTTTATATAATTTTGAACATGTATAGTGTACATATAACAAGTACAAAGTTCACTGTGTAAATCTTCAGAATATATATATATTTCATATAAATGCTGTCTATTTACAATGAGGGTATTGACATATAAAGTCAATTAATAAGTGGCAATCGATATAAAATTGCATAATAAACAGTCTGAAAATCCAAAAATTTTTAACATTTTAGTAAGTTGCAATGTTATATTAACGAAATGTGAGGTTTATGTACAGTTTTAAGATCACATAATAAACAGGCAGAAACTCCAGAAATTTATAACATTTTAGTAAGTTACAATGTTATATTAAAACAATGTGATGTTTATATATAGTTTTCATCAATTTCTTAGAATGCAAATTGCATATTTATAACCCCTCTTAATTGAAAATGAACTATGTAATCAGCTGTGTAAATATTTTAAATACAACTCCAACTATTATTTCGAAAAATTTTATATAAGAAAAAATATATATATAAATGTTTCAACTCGTACAAACAATATATATTTATTTGTCACAGTGAAGTATGTAATATATATTATCTTTTTTTTAACTTTATGCAGTTAATTAAGGCTAAAATAATTCATAAAAGCTGAGAGGAAATGCGGAATCTAGCACATTCTTTTAAACTGCTGGTATATAATTTCCCATTTAACCTTTATTTTTACAGTCAAAAAACTCCAAAGAGTAATTTTTATATTAATTTTTAAAGCAGTTTATACTGATGGGGCCACTTGTACAAAATATGAATAATTTATTATCAGTTTTACGAACATACGTAAATATTAATGTAATATTTATGTACGACAATGCGCTATATTTTCATTTTATGGAAAAGGCTGAAAACTGTAGTTTATCTAAAAAATTAAAAATTTCTTAAATGCAAGTTTCTTTCCTAGTTATTCTACACATTAAAGAAAACAGTTTCTTGAAAACATAATTATGCAACATTGTGTAATAATTATGTATCATTCCAGGTAACATATATCTGCTATGTTACCATTTACATATCAAAATGCCTGAAAAGCTGTAGGTTGAAAATATTTTAATTATTTAATGAAGTGCGACACAATCGGCGCTAAGTAAATTACTAAAAGCAAATTTGGAGATCATATCAAGGTTCACATACATAAGGTTTCTTCATTAGATCTGTAGCCAAGCAGAGGGCAGAAAGGCTTTGGATGGTTCTTGATGATGCAGCACTGTTACGGATTTTAACTCGCAAAAATTATGCCCGTTTTTCCTGACTAAAAGTATATAAAGTGATCATTCATTTTATAAAAGTGAACATATTAATTCACATTCTATACACGAAATTTTCCATATCTTAAATCCAAGTACACGTCCTGTAAATAATGGCAGTCGCTCTTAAAAAATTTTAAGATTAAATTTTATAATTTTTGTCTTTTCGCAAAAATATTTGAGACTTTTTGCTGGTTTGTCTTTAACAACAGAGTCGCAGGAAGGGTTGCAAACTCAATGGCATTGAGCAAAGCCCACGGCCGAGAAGCAGGAAGGGTTGGATGATTGGTACCCCCGCAGCAGGCCGATACCATATACAGGAATAGAAAAAGAGGTGCAGTCAAAATTAATTTACACTAGGCGCCAAAGTTTCTGCGGCACTACACCGGTGTGTTTTGATGGAAATCCTCCTGCTTGATTTCATTTCATTCGCCTAATTCCTTTGAGCGATGTCGTGACCACGAATAGAGACAGACGAAAACTGAGAACATCTCAAAACGTGTAAATTTTTCAAAATCAGAGAATATGTTTCTTCACCCGGAAACAATACTTAATATACCATAAGTACGCAATATACTATATATATATATGCAATATACTTAATACAATATAAGTATATATACTATATAATTAAAAGTAATTATTACTATAGCATTTATAGAATAAATCACAGAAAATTACATAAAATGTAAATCAAAAATATAAACAAGCAACAAAATCCGTATTCATTTAGTAACTGATCTACACTAAAAATTATGTAACCAGAATTCTGGCAGGAAAAAAATAATCCAGCTGCCCTATAGGAAACAGAAGGTACTCATGTTAAATAAATAATTAATAAGAAAACGTCGATGATTATAGTTCTCGTGCATTATTTTGACCCTTTACTGTGTATTATTTTTACGGGACCTACAGTTTAAAGTAGATTCCGAAGCACTATCGGAATGTATGCATATACCCAACCCTCCTCCCAGGCTTTGCATTCAAACACAGTGCGAACGGATTTGAAAGCTAGATTGACTAGTGAGCTAATTCAGCCACTTGTGGCTTTGCAACTTGCAAAATATTCCCTATTTGTACAATGTCTATTTGCGACTCTCGTTAAGAGGTTTCCTCGGAAAACAGAAAACATCTCACTTTTATTTAAAAAAGAACAACTCATGTTTCCTGTAAAGAACCTGACTTTCCTTAAAATAAAATTAAAATTTTTCCCTAAAAATACCCTGACAATTTTAAAGAAAACAACTGACTTTCTGTGAAAGAGAACAATCGAATTTTCTTAAGAAAACACAGCTGATTTTTTTTTCTAAAATTCTTAGAAAAAGTCAAAAATACTTGACTTTTCTAAGGAAATCAACTGACTCTTCCTGAAAAATAAAAACTGACTTAAAAATTACTGACTTTTTCTTTAAAAAATGAGTGTCAAGGATAGAAATATTTTTATACTTTGATACATGTACACTTCTGTTTTAGCTGTTCATAATATTTTAAGAAATTTGACATTAAATATACTCATCATATCTATAATACGACTCAAAGGAGATTACTTTTTATACCTCGCCACAAAATTATCCTTAAAATTTAAAGCACAAATTCAAAGACTGCAATATGCACGATTGTCAGAGATTTGTTGTCGTAAAAATTTTATTCACAGACCTTTTGAAAAATATATTTCACAATTTTTTATTTAAATATTTATAAAAACTTAATCTTATTTTTCGACAAATGCGCAAAGATAAATACATTTTATACATGAACATATATGTTTGGGACAAAACAACAACATTCATATCTTTTACACATTTCTTCAAGTATGTATATACATTATACCATTCGTATAACTCTCACATTATTTATTTTCATCATGATCCATTTTAATGGAAATCTTCGCCCAGTTCATAAAATATTGTACATTTATGTTCATATTTTTTTTATAAATATATTTGTTGTTGTTTTGAAATTACTTGTACATGGATTCATTCATTCACATTCGTACATGTATGTTTTATGAATTATGATTGTTAATTTGTTGTAAAGAGTAGTTTAATTTAATTTATATTTTTCTGTATATTTATTGTGTTAATAAACGTAGTGTTTCTAACTGGTGAACATGCTTAATTAAATTTCTGTAGGCCATAGCTGTTTTTCCTACTCAATATCGTCACGTCATAAACAGGACGCCAGATTTCGTTTAAAAGATATTCATCGGCCTCCTGATGGGCTCCACTCGATATTCTACCATCCATTAACAGCATTATGTTACAACGTATCCTCTAAAAACGTAGGAGTATTCTCTACAAGACTCAGTCCAAATTTCTGGATAACTAACACGATTATTCACATCTTAACCTTTTGCTTACGGGTGGGACAGCGTCCATCCCAAACGAAGAACCTCCCAAAAAGACAGGTATTTGACATATCCTATCCCAAACAGTTCGACCCCCCCCTTTGCAGACATTGGCGTCCCGCCAATATCTGTAAAGGAGGATCAAACTGTTTGGGATAGGATATGTCAAATAACTGTCTTTTGGGGAGGTTCTTCGTTTGGGATGGACGCTGTCCCACCCGTAAACAAAAGGTTAAACAGAAACAATAAACAGCTAATAGCGCGATGGCTATCTCGCAAGATCACAAAATAACAGCTGGGAACAGAGAAGGAGCAATTAAATGCTCCACTAATTTCACAAAACAGCAGTTACTAGTCTCGAAACATTGACGTATCTCACAATCAATGTAGCTCATATGATTGAACTGTTCTTCAACTAAGTGATGACTACTTTTATATACTATCTGTAGAAACTTCCATAAGGGGCTTGTATCTCGTAGAATAATCGTTATATCGAGCAGGTTCTCAAACATTCAAAATGTATCCGAATTGGCAATAAATCGCCAAATCTGGCAACCCTGAACAGACAGTCTTGTTATGGCAATCCTAGTTTCACATCATAGAAGTGCAATGCCTCTACAGTATTTTTCTCTTCTGGTTCTTAAAGAGCTTTCAGTGAAGATAATTTTCATGTTCGTAACAGTAATCAAAATCAAAATGACAAAAAAAACAAGAAAGATCAATCATTCTTAAAGC
This sequence comes from Amaurobius ferox, assembly GCA_951213105.1. Taxonomy (NCBI): domain Eukaryota; kingdom Metazoa; phylum Arthropoda; class Arachnida; order Araneae; family Amaurobiidae; genus Amaurobius; species Amaurobius ferox. Next base: position 30,606,237 of record OX578140.1, read on the forward strand.
ATTGATTATGAAACACTTTCCAACTTCAATGCAATTTTATTTAAAAAAGTCGAAAATGCAATACATTCCTCGGTAATATTTTAAAACTTATCACAATACTACATTGATTTATTATATTTGAAAACTTAAACCTTCATTGAAAAAAATGAACTTCATTCAAATGACGGCATTGAAATATATATTGCCTGGTTTAAATATCTCTAAAATGCAATACATTCCACGGTAATATTTTTAAAACTATCATAATACTACGATAATTTATTATATTTGAAAACTTCATCGAAAACAACTGAAGTAAATTCAAATGACGTCAGAGAAAAAATAACACGCCTGGATCTCTCTATAACAGCAGGATTTCATTCATAACTTTCTCCATTTCATTCATCACAATAGTATAATAATTTATTTTATTTAAAAATTAAGACCATGGAGCTACAATTCATAAACTCTATGCTTGAAACTGCATCGAAAAAAATCGTCCTTCTGTTTAAAAAATCAATTATTTCATTCATATCAGCTATTCAGACTCCATGGACTGAATTATTTTGTGTTAAAGAAATACAGTAATTCTAATACAACTCATTCTACATATTTTGCTGTTTACATTTTACATAGGTGAAAAATAGACTTAGTTGTAGAAATAATCAAATTTGAATGAGAATTTAAACTCAAATATATTGTCATTGTGTTGTTTTAGTATGTAGATGCACAGAATTTAAGCAAAAATAAAGTAGTTTTAGGACGGATACAACACTCAATATGGCGCGGTAGCCCATTGGTTAGCGCGCTGGAGTTGCACTCGGTAGGCCCGGGTTCGATTCCAGCCACTGCCAAAACTGCCGCCGTGTTCATGCGGAGTACGATCACGTTAAACATGTGGGTCCGAAAGTCCTTCCGAGAGGTTGGTGGTAGGGGAAGGAGGGTACGGTCCCTGTGGATGCCTCCCCCACTGGGTTCCGGTCTAAATTGGGTGGCACTTCCCGACCGTCCAAACAGTTACCTTACACCTTTCTGGTAGGTCGGACGGTCTGGGTTTCAACAACAACAACACTCAATATGAATTAAAAAGAACTTTAAAAATCACGATTTTGAAACAAGATGGATGCCATATATCATTTTGAAGTGGGTCATGTGATCGTTTCATATCATGGTCACGTGATCGTTTCATATAAGATGTGTAATTATTATTTTAATTTTTATTTAAAAAACTACTGAATATATTTCGCTGAATTTTTTTTTATATATTTTATGGAACAATTTGAATATTACCTAAAATTTTGGAAGCAATTTGAGAATTTTAAATCTGCTTAAAAAATGTTTGAAAAATTAGGTCCCATACGGCTCAATGTATTTCATTTTTTCAACCCGGGTTCAATCCAAAACTAATTGGGTGATATTATTCATTTATATTCCCATAGGTCCTACAGACCGTCTGAACAACATACTAAAATTTCATTTTGATTAAGTCATTTTTACGGCAGTTATCGTGCTAACGGACAGACAGACAGACAGACAGAATGAACAAAGTCATAAACATTTTTCAACTTTGTTGTAAAGTGTTAAAAAAGAAATGAGCACCATAAGCCATACACTATAAACGATGAAGTCTAACTCAGATAAATTTTAAAAAATGTCGTTTATTGGTAACAAATATATTCCTATGCTTTTGTTTTTTCCAAAAAAATTCTTTTAATCATCTATTTCTCCAAATCTACTATAGATAAAGTTTGGATGATATAGATTTATATGAATTCAGCATCTACTTCCGGAGGAGATGGATGGAAGTTTACTAAGGAATTCCGATTCCTTTTCCATTTCCGATTGAAAAAGATATATATTTCCATTGAAACATTTATTTTTCAAGACTGGCTACAGAACGTTAATATTAGTTGATATGGATCGAACATCAAATTCTGTAGGATGTAAGATGGTGCACTAAGGTGGTGGTCAAAACTGACAATGGGTAGACTTTATCTGATTTCTTTATATGCATTTAACATCAAATTTCGGTGGAAGAAATTGCTTCGGGGGTTTTGGGTTTCACAAGGGTTTTCAGAATCTGGTTCATTTCTCCTTTCTGTTTAAAACATCTCCTTAAAATGTATATATTTTTTCAGAAACGAATATAGACAAAGCTAATATGAATAAAAATGATATAGATGACTCATATGAATTCAGCATCAAATTCTAGTGAGGGTCGGAGTGTCGCACAAAGGATTTCCACTTCCGGTTCTAGAGATGTCACTTTCGATAAAAACATTTACATTTTCCTTGCAACATATTTTTCTCAGAATTGGATTCGTAGGATCGGCTCAAGCTCTTAAGATTGGCTGACACTGAATCCATCCCGTCATATATATATAGCTTATATGATGGCTGATATAAATTCAGCATCAAATTTCGAAAGTGGTTGGAGGTTCACTATAGATTTCCACTTCTGGTTCTAAAGATGTCATTTCTGGTTTTCCCGAAAATCCATATATCTGTATGAACCAAGTGTGCAAAAGGATGTAAAGATGTTTATTAGTACCTTCAAAAATAAAACTCAAACATCACTTCTCACCATTGTGATGGATACTGCATTCATTTCATGTTTCATTTCCTTTTCCAACATATAACACCCGTGACAAATTTAAAATTTGGCAACATTGTTGTCCAAAAATCATCCAATGTTCACGCGTAAAATCCACATTTAAATGCCGTTGATATTTAATAACTAATAATGGCAAAAACAGTGAGTAAGTAAAATTTGGAGAATTAGTTCAGCAGTCGAAACATAAAATTGTTACAAAAAGTATATTTTCTCGGGAACGAAATATACTAACAGCATGAGAATTATGTAAATAAATTTGCCGTATTCATTTGCTAAGCCAACAACTATATTTAACTCAGAAATTAAGAAATGCATTCGAAAAACCTGTAGTATCTGGAGAACATGACATGACATTGCTTTTCTTATTAATGAGCTACATATAAAACAAATTTTTTCCAACATGTTTTACTGTTTGGATATTTATGATTTTTCAAAACACATTTGAAAAAGTCAAAGCTTGCCAGTTGTCGATTTCGATAAAAATCAGCAGGGTTCCAGTAATTAGATAACAAAACCAGAGTCAAAATTCATACGAATATCTCCATCCATTCCAAATATATCGTGTTCAAAGACTCACAAACATCAGATCTGAAATATTTTATTCGAATTCAGGGATTATCAAAACGTGTGAAATCGGTAAAATCTCGAACTCTAACCCCGTATTCATAATTTTCCGATACATTGTACTATATTCGTATACTGAACGAATTACCCGTCGTTGCTCGAGTCCTAAATAAGCGTCCGATAAATACAGATAACACCGCACTCAACTTCTAAATCGCCTGTTTTTAATAAAAATCATTCTCGCACTTTTTTCCACGTTTTTGCATGCTCAACCATGCTAGTTATACAACGCGGGCGTAACTAAATAAGTTCCCTAATAAGTTCATTTAATCACGTCCTAAATAAATCCACTTAATACGCCTTAAATAAGCTCCTTTGAAAAGCCCTAAACAACAAGCGTGTTGCAATTCGTCACGTTTGCGCCTAAACAACTGATTCTTCGATCGTTGGCAGAACGATACACATACACACACACACACACACACACACACATATATATAGAGAGAGATATTTATATATATATATACAGGGTATCCCAAAAAGATTGAAAAGTTCTTTAATTCTTTACCTGTTGGAGATAAGTAGGCAATGTAAATTGCAAAAATCTTGAAAGTAAGGTAGGAAATAAAACTACGTTAATGAAATAATCCTTCTATTAATTTTAAAAAAATTACATGTTTTAAATTTTTATACGACCCCCTTAGACAAATTTAGTCAATCAGAGAATTATTATTTTTAATGCAACAAGATTATTAAAAAAACCCGCATATCTGTATCTTACAAATTGAGCGAGTTATATTTAAGTGAAAATTGAACACTGTGAATGGGGACCCTATATCAAATTAGAAATGTAAATTTGTGACATATCACAAAAAATATAAAACTGGATGATAATACATAGGATATACCACTGCTTTATATGATCTCTATCTGTGCAATGCTTTATTTAGATACATTTATGATAAAAAATATTGACACATATTAACGTATTTTTGATCTAAACAATTTCCATCGTCAATTTGTTTATGATCCGTATTTTCACTGAAGAAACAGCCTTTCACATGGTACGGAAAAGTGTCAAAAGTCAGATTTTTTTCCTTTATCATAATTCAGTTGATTTTAAAGATACAGATATGCGGGTTTTTTAATGATCTTGTTGTATTAAAAATAAAAATTTTCTGATTGACCCAATTTGTCTAAGGGGATCGTATAAAAATTTAAAAAGTGTAACTTTTTGAAAATTAATGGAAGGACTATTTCATTAATATTGTCTTATTTCCTACCTTACTTTCAACATTTTTGCAATTTACATTGCCCACTTATCTCCAACAGGTAAAGAAGTATATTAACTATTCAAATGAAGTGCATAAGAAAAGCAAAGGGAAAAAAGTATTTTGGAGATGTCGGCGCTAAGCTGTCTTACCCCTTCGAATACTAGTATATTTATCCAAATGGAAAAAATGGAAATACAATGTATTGTATTTCCATTTTTTAAATTTGAATATATATATATATAATAAGCATACATAAATAAGTAAAAATGTTTGAAGTTACATAAAAAGAAAAAGGTTCCTTTACCCCAGAAATAACATTTAAAAAAAATGCTATCTTAACGAGTTTTCATCCGTTTAGAGTCTTTTTTTAGAGAATGCTTATATAACTGAACTTTTTAGAGAATGCTTATATAACTGAAATAATGATATATTCTAAAACATAAAAATGTAACTTTAAATTCACGAATTTAGAAAATAGCAAATAAAATAGCAAAGTCGTCTCTGAAATATCGTTTGCAGACTACTTGCACCATTTTATATTTTATCCTGTACCCGGAATAAAATTAAAAGTCGAAATTTCGATGGATTTTTCAGATTTAAACAGTTCGTGACTTTTAAACTAATTCGAATTTTTAAAAATATAGCATAAGCATTTTTAAATTACTTTAGCATAAGCACCCGCACTAATCCTTTCACTCTCTTGTCCAACATTAAAGTTGATATTACTGTTTTTAGCGTGTTTATATATGTAATTTTTAACTGCGAAATCGAGCACAAATGTCCAAAGAGCAAATCGTCAAATTAAAAAGAGAAGTTAAGGTGATTTTTGTGTGGGGGAGGGAGGAGAATGCAAAGTATAATGAAATTCGTCATGCCCGTTTATTGACGTAAAAACTCGCAATATTTATTTTATGCAGTAAATTCTTTGCTTTTTAATATTTTTACGCATCTCAGTATTTAAAAAGAGTAGTATTATAAATATTATTTACAATTAAGTGGGCCGATCAGGTGGTCGAGCGGTCAGGGGCATGCGTTTCCGTCTGATCGCTGGATTGCGGGTTTGAATCCCGTCAGCGGGCATGGATGTTGTCATGTCGAGGCCAAGTCAGACTTCCTCCCTTCGGGGAGCCTCTATAAAAGTGGAGCTGCAAATCTCATCCCCTTTGCTATGGGATACCCTGGGGGGTCTTATGGACGTGGTGCGTAGCCGCCCCTTCACCACGGGGGAATTAGTAACGAACGAACAATTAAGTGGAGAGGATGCAGTATTCAGAACATATCAATACACTCTCTTCACATCTCGATAGAATATAATTCATTCTACAGATCCTATAGAATATTTCGCTTTTTTTAAAAGGGAAATTGCACAAATATTCTACAGAGGTCACAAAGCAAAGTACATAGTGGAAGTATTTTATTTTGTGAATATTTAAGACAATAAGCTTGCATATAAAAAAAAAATTTACGAATAAAGTAATACAATAAACATTTCAACATATAGATGATACAATAAGCTTTTAAACATATTAGAAAATTAAAAAAATGATGATGTGGATAATGCATGATCTTCCCTGTATAATGCAATGAATTTATATATTTCACAGTGAAAAAATGATATTTGAAATCTAACGACACAATATGTTTAATGCTAAATTGTACATTTGATACTTTTCTAGATAACAACATGTAAAACTATTTCGAAGGACCCAATTACATAACATTTCACGCAGCTCTAAATTGGAAAATATCAATTTCAATAGCATCCACAGGAAGCAATATAGTATACATATATATATATATATATATATATATATATATATATATATATATATATTAATAATTAATTCGTCAAATTTGACAATAATACATATACAATGAAATAATACATATAAAATATACAATAAATTCGCAATAAAATATACAACTGGTATAGTAACAAAAGTACAATTAAAAGGAAAGTATAACTATAATTATAAATTGTATCTTGATTAAATGTAAGTGTACATAGAAACCACTGAAAAATAATGTGCCCTAAAAATGTGTAATGCATATGTTAACTAAAATGTGTAGTTAAACCCTGCAACGGTTTGAATTAAATCTTAAATACTTTTTTAAGATTATTTTTTTTCTCATCTATCATTCCTTCAAAATATTTTAGAATTTATTTACGAATAGGGTCGGGGTTGAATCCCTTAACTGTTTCGAAAAACCCAATTAAATTATATTTCACGCACCTCTAAATTGGCAATTATTAATATTGATAGAATCTGCAATACGCAATAGAACTCATATATTAAAATTATTTAATATTTAATTCCTCAATTTGGAGCCATTTTCAACTTAGCATCATTTTTGCAATTTTAACTAATTTTTGTCAATCTAGGGCCGAAAACTCGCCATGTTGGCGATATTTCGCTAAATGACTCGACAAGTTCGCCAATTTATCATCAAGCGATACAGACAGGTGGAGAGAGAGGCATTTCTGATATATAAATGACTGCTGGCAAATTGTTATCCATCAAAATACAAAACTATTGCACAAAGTATATTTTCTAGTGAATGGAAGAAATTATATCCAGGAGAACGATGTTAAAAATTAATCGAATAATATTACACATGAAAAGTTAATATATTCCACAATAGTTTTTTTAAACTTTCTGATCTTTTTTTTTTATAAATTTATTTGAAAAGTGCTATATCTCCAAATAAGTTCATGCTAGCGCTCTAAAGTTTATATCAATCGTTTTCTAATTAAAAAATTGTATAAGAAATGGTTATTTGTCTGATATTATTGAAGGTTCTGATATTTTGATGATTTTTTCAAAATTTCATTCAAAAATTTGGGAGTGTTCCGAACATTCAATTGCGCTTAAAATCCAGGCTTCCAGTATTTACCGATTGTAACTTTTGTACCAAATTTCGTTCGATACGCTCCATTCATTCATGGGATATCGGACAAACACACACACACACAAACCGCATACACACACACAAACCGCATATATACACACACAAACCGCATATACGCACACACACACACACACACACAAACCACATACACACACCACACACATGTTTCTTTTAGGCATACCTACGGAGGGCTTCGCTCCCTTGGAGACAAGTGTTCACCCCCACCCCCGGAGACATATTATGTTGACCTAGTTTCTATTTATGTGACAACATTTAAATAAATTTATATAGGACAAATAGAAAACTTGCCGCCCCCCCTGAAGTTTCATTCGACCCCCGGCCAAAAAAACTTGAAGGAAACACTGCACACACCACATATATACTTCACACACACACACACATCACACATACACTCACACACATCACACATACACTTACACACACCACACATACACTCAAACACACCACACATACACTCAAACACGCAGCGTTTCCAAAGCAAATGAGCGTTTTGTACTTATAGCGTTTGGTAACACTCTTCCTTGTTGAAGAGCATCAGCAAACGCAATACTTTCCACTGATGGATGCTGATCACTGCAATGGAAGCATGATTAAAAGATTTGGGACCGCTTTCCTATCGGCAAATTTACTTTACCACTAAAAGTTCTCGATGACAAATATCAGTGGTGAACCATATTCGGATAAAATAATCAGGTGAGACAGAAAACTGAGAACCAAAGTTTGCAAATAAACTTTTATGCTACGTATGTAGCTATAAGGTTATAAATAAAACAAGAAAGATCGATCATGCATAAAACATTGATTATGAAACACTTTCCAACTGAAATGCAATTTTATTTAAACATTTTTAAAATGCGATACATTCAGCGGTGATATATTTTAAATTATCACAGTACTACAATAATTAATTATATTTGAAAACATAAAACCTCATCGAAAAAAATGAACTTTGTTCAAATGACATCATCGAAATGTAAATCGTCTGGCTCTCTATGTAAAAGCAACAAATATTTCACTCATACACTTTTATTCCATATTCCAGAATTAAATAATTTTGCATGAGAAAAAAGTCAGCAATTCTTATACAACTTATCTTACAATCACTTGTTTACATTCTGCATCCATTAAAATGAGGCTTCGTTGTACAAATAATCAAAGTTTGATGATCATGTAAACTCAAAAATATTGTAATTGCGTTGGCACAGAAAATAAGCAAAAATAAAGCGGTTTTAGGACGGATGCAATACTAAATATAAATTTAAAAGAACTTTAAAAATCACGATTTTTACGCTGGGAAAATAAAATATGGATGCCATATTTTATTTTGAAGTGAGTCACATGATCTCTTCATATCAAATGAGTTTAATTATTATTTGAATCAAAGCTACCGAACATATATTGCTGAATTTTTTTTATATATTTTCTGGGATAATTTGAATATTTCCTAAGATTTTCTAAGCAATTTGTGAATTTTAACTTCGTTTAAAAAATGCTTGAAAAATTAGGTCCCATAGGGTTTTATGTATTTCATTTTGTTCAGCCCGAGTTCATTCCAAAACTAATAGGGTCATATTATATTATTCATTTACATTCCCATATGCCAACAAACCGTCTCAACAACATACTAAAATGTCATTTTGATAAAGTCATTTTTACGGCAGTTATCATATACGTTCATAAAACATATAGTTAACTTCTGATAATCCGACACGGTGGTCGAACGGTCAAGGCAAGCTCTGCCAGGTTGTGAGTTGGAGTCCCACATTCAGGCATTGATGTTGTGCCGTAGGGTACGGTGTGTTCTGACCCCACTGATGTGCCGGGGCAACGTCATGTGACTACTAAAAGGTTCACGGTTCTAGCCGGTGTATAGGCGAATGCTGATACATCAAATGCCTGGCCATTGGGGAGGGGGGCTATCTTTTGATAATCCGGCACATTCTAGTTCAAGAAATCAGAGAAATTTATTTAGAACAAAATAATAGACAATAGATGTAATAATTTTTGCTTAAAGTATTACACAGACTGAATTACAAAGTACAGTACGTGAAAAAAGGCATTTAAATTAATGTTAAAATTATAAACAATTTAAACTACAATGGACGTGTATTTGCAAATAACAGCATTTAGTCTATTGCAATAAATGTACCTCAGTACAGTCAAATAAACCCGAACAATGCCACCGACAGAAATTTCGGACCCCTATGTAACAAATGCTTGTCCCTACTACACCCAATTTTACAATTTATTAACCTTTTTCGTAAACTGTTTATGTGACACGGGACCCCCAAGCCTCCCAGGCCCCTATGCGAAGCATCCTTTTGCTCCTACCTGTCAGTGACTCTGGTCTCAAATACTGTTCAAGAAGTGCTCCGGGCTACTGGGCGTTCCGAAACATTGGATGTCGAATAAACCACTAATTATCCGGTAAGTTTACTGTAACAGTTGAATTACAATGAAAATAAATTAATGGCAGTTTTCAATTTTATTACAGTAAAATCCCGGCTATGAGTTTCTTTGTGAAACCGATTAAAATACACTGTATGCGGGAAAACACAGTTGAGGGGAAATTCCATTTTAATTAGAACATAAAAATCATAGAAAACATGCATGAAAATAAATAAACCACTCACCAAATTTTACGTTTTCGCATGTTAAAAGTTTAATTTCTGAATTACATACAAACTTTCCTAACGTATTAAAAATGCATAATTGCATATTGTTATGAACATGTAAAATGCTTTCAAGACTCTTGAGTCCCCTCAGTGGAAAAACACTTTTACAGGCGGCCATTTCTATTAGGTGATAGAAGGGTTTCCATATTTTGACTTTTCGGGAATTTGAAGATTTATCACCAACTTGGAGACTTTTGGCAAGTTTTATATTTACTAGAACTTTCTCGAAATGTCGAATATTCTCAGAGATAGGGGTCCTTTTGCTGGGTTGCTTTAGAATTTATGTAATTTGGGGGTTTGAAATTTACTTTTATTTATTTTTCCTTGTCTCAATATTCTCAATTTGGTAATATTTAAATAATATTTATTGGCTTTTTCATTTATTCGTTAATCAGAATATTTTTAATCTTCTAAATTAATTTTCTTTATAATATTCTTAATTAAAAATGTTCCATTCCCTAAATTAATATTACTTTTGATTTGTAAATTTATAAAAATGATTTTTCATTTGATTCCCCTTAAAATTCCCTTTAATTTCCCCATTTTGGTTAGAAATTCCGTTTGTTCTATACTTTCCCATTATTTCCATGTTCAGTGCGTTTCAAAAATTTCAGTTGCGGCCATCTTGAAATCTTGGTTTTGCGGTCTTTTTACCACGATTGACGCGACGCCTAAGTGATTTTCGCGCCTCTTTGGAATACGTGAATTATTTTAATTGGTTTGCGTTTTAACGGATCGTATGCTCTCGGAGTTTTGAATTTTAATTTTGGCAATTCTAATTTCGGTAAGCGTATTTTAATTGCTGTCGTTTGTCTGTCTAAACTTCTCCTTTTTTCCGAACGTATAAATAAGCGGACGGAATTTTTCAGTTTCAGTTTTTTGTTGAAATCCCACGTTTTCAGTTTGCGCGAGAAGCGCGTAGTTGATTTTTCAAATGGAACTAATGTTCCACGCGAGGATTCCTATAGAATATTAAATTCCTCGCGTTATTTTTTTAACACTTGTTGTTTTAATTCAAATGATTGTTTTTTCGGTTTTTATCACCTAATTTAAGACGTGAATCACGGAAAGATGTGTTGTGAGAATTTATTATGTGTGCTACGAGAAAGAAACGTCTCAAGAAAGTTCGTCCGGTAGTTTTAAGAAGATCGGAGTGTTCCAGAAGTGGTTGTTAGGTTTAATCTCCTGATTTTATAATCCTTTTTGAAAGAAATATGCCGAATCCTCTCCATATTAAAGTTTGGTGATCTCCAGAAAACCAGTTTGGGAAATTTGTCTCCAACATGTGGATTTCTAATTATAGAACTTTTCCCCTTTGTCTGATGACCCGGCTGGGTGAATACATTTGATTATTGTTATTTTAAACACTTAATTTCTTAAATTCTCAATATCTGAAATGTATTATTTTAACTTTATTCTTTGAATTTAGAATTCTAAAATTTCATGTCTGAGAGCAATTTTCTAAACCTTCCTAAATTTATTAGAGCCTGGGAAAATTCAAATTTTTTTAAATTTAATAGTTTATTATTATTTAATATTTAATATTATACGATGGAATTTAAATAGATTTTTCTAGAAGAAGTTTTTATACAAATTCTTTAATTCTAATTAAACTGATAAAATTCTAAAATTCTAATGTCTGTCATAAGTTTAGAATAATCTTGTTAATTCTTCCCGAGCTGCCAGCCTGTGAGCAGGGTTTTTGTAATTTTTATTTGATTTAATTTGAAGTTATAATTTAATAAACTAATTTTCTTTAAACTGATTATTACGTCATCCTTTATCTCTTTTTAAACAAAACCACTTTCTATAAATTCCTATGCAAAGTATATAAAAGGAGTTATCGCTCAGTTGGCCAGCAGTTGACGTGATACGTATCAAAGGAAATTGTGAGATACATCAGTGTTTTGAGAATAGTATCTGCTATTGTGTGAATTAGGTGAGCATTTAATTACTGTTTTATTGTATTTGGCAATTGTTTAGTGATCTTGCAAGATAGTTATCGAGCTATTCGGTGTAGATTGTTCCGGTTCACGCTTATTAGTGCTTTTAAATTAGTTTAAATTAGTGTTAGTCATCCAGAAATTTGGACTCAATTTTGGCACCTGTGAGTCCACCCACGATTCCAGAGAATGCGTTGTAGCAATGTTAGATTCACAAATGATTCTGTTTAAAAAAAAAAAAATCCTTACTTTTAATACAGAGACTCTTAAATTTTCTTGCTATTGTTATGCCGCTTCTAATTTATATAACAGAAATTAAAGTAAATAATAAATGGAAATCGAAGAATGTGAAGTGAAATCTGCTAAATTAAAACATCTGGATATTCGAGATGAATGTCTCATATTTTTGAAAAATAGCAATTTCCTGCGTCGAGTTTTTAACTATCAAAAATATCGAATCTCCTATAATATCAAAACTCTATAATTTTTTGATTTTCTATATCAAGTTATCTATACGATACAACTTGATACGTGAGTTCGAGGCATCAACGACCGATTTCTCGATGTCTTCTATTTATAGACTAAAAGGCAATGCACATAAAATGTGCTTTAGACAAGACAGATAAAAGCAAATTTTTGTTAAAAGAGTTCTAAAAAAATTCTCTCTAGTGCAGAAGAACAAGGTGTGTTACAGGGTCTACTCTTTCAAACAAGGCACTTGTTGGAGGAAACAAAGCACTTGTTGAAGTCAGCTAGGGGAAATCTATTCAAGTAGGGCTGGATGACTATGTGAGCTATCCTAGCCTTAGCAGTGAAAGTGACAACCATTCTAGTGGCACCTATTTTGAAATAATGAAGATTATTTGGATTCCTTTGGAAACGAAAAAGATGACGATTAATTCCAGTTTTATTAAAATAATCACACCAGAGCACACGAACCACTCTTTTGATTCTTCTCTTTGCATTGGCCTCTCCATTTCGTTCGGTTCCATTTCGAAGGAATATCTTCTGACTTGAGTAAGAGATTCGTCTCTCCTAAAAATCCCGACTGGTGCATAGAGAAAACAAGAAAGGAGCCGGCATTGAGCTCTGCGCTAGACGGGTCAAAAATAGTTTATATATGTAGAAAATGTTTTATGTAATATATATAGTTAAAATAAAGTTACTTGATCGTAAATTATTCGGATAGCTCTGCCTCCCTTGTTTCCCCTAACGCTTTGCCACTAGTTGATATATATATATATATATATATATATATATATATATACATATATATATATATATATATATATATATATATATATATATATATATATATATATATATATATACGTTGTTTCAAGAATCCTTGCGATTTATAAATTTAGAAGAGCACTCTCCTTCATTGGTTCTGATACTCCGTCAGTTTATCCTGAAGGAGAGTATTATTATTTGTATCCTAAACTGATTGAAACAACCTTTTATGCTGTTATCTAACAAAGAATTAATTTTTCAGATTATTTCAGCAGAACCGTCCATACAAATTGCATGCCTCCTGATGAGCGTCCACACGGGAGGGCAAGGTGGCCCATTCCCCTCCTTAACATTCAAGGTCACAAAAGTAAAAGCTAGTCGATATTGCACGTCTTCTTCTTCAGTTTGCCCCTTTCGGGAAAGAGTTCTGTGGGTGCCCATGGCCTCCTACAAACATTTATTATGTGCTCCCCCTCCATATTTGATTTTCACTTCCCTGTTACATTTTACATGTCTTTCCTTCTCTAAAAAATATTGGGGTCCGGTCTCCCCATCTGCGTGGTGTTCGTCTCCCATAGGCGACCCCAGGGCCATTGACAAAGGGGGGGGGGGTACATTTCGTAAGGGGCCGGAAGGCTTTTGTGCCCAAAACGCATGAACAGTTTATTAAAAATATGTTTATAACTTTTTAATAGGGGATAGTAGGGACCAGTGTTTATTTCAAAAATACCTTCGGGGATGCGAAGCTCTCTCGGAGAGGATCTTTCGCCCCCCCCCCCCTTCCTCTCCGGAGACATTTTATATTTTCCTAGTTTTTATTTATGGGACAGCATTTAGATATATATTTATATAGGGCAAATAGAAAACTCGACCCCCTAAAGTTTCCTCTGCCCCCCCCCCTTCCGATCAGAAAGTCTTAAAAGAAGCAGCCGTAGGGACCCGGCAATTTGCTGCATAGCAGCCGGAAACACTTTCGGCTGTTGCATGCACAACATTTTTAATCTTATGTAGTTTTAGAAATCAATAGTAGATGGCAGCACATATCAGCAATTAGAATATAACTCTTGGAGTTTGAATAAGAATTAAAAGTATTTTATAACAAATTACGTTTACATAATTATACCATCATATTCAATGTCATTTCTCGATCTAACAAATTATTTTTTAAAATATGACTCAGTTAAATACATAAAATTTGTTAATCATTAATATTAAAAAAAAATGTTTAAGAGCTGATGTTAACGTACGATTTTTCACAGAAAAATTTACTTTTAGTATTTTATTAATAATGATTTGCAGTTTCATGGGAACTAAAATACTATAAAAATTATTTCGATAACAGTATGAGAATAATACCGATATCATAAGAGTTACAAGCAGTTGGAAGGTCAGCATGAATGGCCTGTTGCTACAAGGCAAGCAGTGTATAATTTATTTATTACAAAGAAATTGAAGTAGAGCCCTTATATTTTATTTAGCCATTTGTAGGTATATATACACCTATAGTCATAAATGTAATTGAAAACAATCTGTACAAATGAAGTTAAAAACATTGGTCGACAGGTGTCGTTCGTTCTCAGACTAGTCAGTAGCAGTGTTTCTTTCAGGATTTTCCGCCAGGGGTAAAGGGGGGAAGTCTAATGAAACTTTAGGGGAGCGGGCCATTTGCCCTATATAAATATATAAAATGTATAAATTTTTAACTACCATATTTACATACATGGAAGTAATTACTATATATATATATATATATATATATATATATATATATATATATATATATATATATATATATATATATATATGATGGTGTCCCAAAAACATTGACCGCATCTTTTATTCCATAAATATTGATTTTAGACATACATAATAAATTACAAAGTTGCGTAAAAAAAGGTACAAAATTTTATAAAATCGATTAAAATTTTCTAGGGAATTAAATTTTAAGAAATACAAAATTTAAATTTTTATACGTCCCCCGTTCAAAAACCTTTTCAATGAGTAAAATGAGCCCCATACATTAATAAGGTGATGTACAAAATTTCAGCATTTTATCCTAAAAAGTTCCAAAGATAAGAAGAGACAAAAATGCTGACTTAAACCATTTTTCGATGCATCGACATGGGTTCTCAGAGGGGAAAAATCATGTCGGCAAATCGCGTTTCAGGGGTCATACACAAATTACGAAAGAAAACAATGATTACATAAATAAATAATAATTTTGCTATTTATTTTTGCAAAAGGTATCTACACTGTGTAGAAATAATAACTTTACACAAAGATGACAAAGCTTGTTCAAAATGGTCTCCATCCATGCCAAAGATCTATTAAAGATAAAAGGCAGATATTGTTTGCCTATGATGCATTTCTGCGTTGCGTCATTTGCACTCTTGCTGTAAACACTTACATTTTAATGTGTGATTAATCCTTCGCCAACTTTGTTTAAACATATCTCTGGGACTTTTTATGATAAAATGCTGAAAATTTGAACATTACCTTATTAGTGTATGGGGCACATTTTATTCATTGGAAATGTTTTCGTACGCGGACAGTATAAAAATTCAAATTTTGTATTTCTTCAAATTTAATCTCCTGAAAATTTATATCGATTTCATAAAATGCTGTACCTTTTTCACACAACTTTGCAATCCGGCCGTCCAACTAGTTACTCTAAGTCCTCTGGACGAGTCGGACGGTCTGGGTCTTCAACACAACTTTGCAATGTATTATATATGTCTAAGATCAATATTTAAGGAAAAAAAACGAGGTCAATGTTT
Source organism: Amaurobius ferox (assembly GCA_951213105.1). Taxonomy (NCBI): domain Eukaryota; kingdom Metazoa; phylum Arthropoda; class Arachnida; order Araneae; family Amaurobiidae; genus Amaurobius; species Amaurobius ferox. The sequence goes on from OX578140.1 coordinate 30,622,227, forward strand.
TTAGGACACCCTGTATATATATATGGTGGGTCAAATAATCGGCTTCGATGTATGCCACGAGCCAGCAGTGCCAACTTTAGAATTTTAAGGGGCCGTGCACACGGCGGCGTCTCCAAGAGGGGAAAAAGAATTTGTGGATCATAACCACCCAGGAACCCTTTGAACCCATTAGGTTTCGAAGAAATTATATATGGAGAAATGTGAAACAAAATATTTGGAAATCCACTTCCCCTCCAGATTTTTACTTTCCTTATATACATAATGTATAAGGAAAGTATTGTGACGGGGTCGAAAATTCGAGTTGGAGTTTTCGACGGGAGAGCACTTTTCAAGCATCCCTGATCACGAATCAAACATTTTTGAAGTGATGTCTGTGTGTGTGTGTGTGTGTGTGTGTGTGTGTGTGTGTGTGAAAGTATGTGTGTGTATCAGTGAGTCTGTGGAGACGATAACGGACGAACGAATGAACCGATTCGAACCAAATTTGGTACAAAAATCACAATCCGTTAACACTGGAAGCCTATTGTTTTTATACGTAATCGAATGTTCAGAACCCCCCTAAATTTTCGAATGAAATTTTGAAAAAATCGTCAAAAAATCAAAACCGCTAATAAAGTTACGCAAATAGACATTTCTTATGTAATTTTACATTAGAGAACGATTGGCATAAATTTTAGAACGCTAACATGAACCGTTCTCGAGATATTGTACGTTTTTCAAAAAAATTATGAAAAAGTCACATAAAAAAAAAATTTCCTATTGAGAAACATGTTCACTTTTCATATGTAATACCATGCGATAAATTGAGTGACATCATTCTCGTGGATCTAGCTCGTTCCATTCATGAAAAAATATACTTTGAATAATACTTTTGTATTTGAACGCCAATAGTCATTTATCTGCTGTAAGAATAACTTTTTTCTTAGTGCATAACGCTTGGCGAGATTTTGGCGACGAATTTGGCGGAATGTTGCCAACTTGGCGACTTTTTTTAAATGTTGCCAAATTAAGGAAAATCTCGCCAAATGGATAAAAATGATGCTAAATCAATGAAAATGACGACTAATTGTCGATAATTCAATATCTTGGAAAGAATATTAGTATCTACTATGAGAAAAACCTATTTTTTTTACTGTAAAAGTAGTAAATTCATTACATTATATAAGGAAAGTCATGTGTTGCCCACATCAGATTTTTTTGTGTGTGTGATGACGCTACTGCGTGCACAATGGAGTAAATATGGAGCATATGGAGAAAAAAACGTTTAAGTCCCCAGAACCGGAAGGCAGCCTCAGCCAGAACTGTAAATCCGCCAAACCAAGGGAAATTTTGAAATCAACGGATTTGGAAATCAAACGATTTTTCAGATGAGTTTTTATTTTGTATCATTGCTGTGTTTCACTATGCCGGTCGTCATAGCTTCTGCGAAACAGTTATTAAACAATAGAAGACTAAAATAAAATCCGTCAAACGATTACAGTCGATGCTTAAGCCCTTTTGGCAATTGAAAATAATGAAGCCAGAAAATTAGTATACGGATCTAGGATTGCTGCAGAAAAAGCTCGAAAAAACTTTCTTTTCTTTACAAATGTTATATTGACGTATTTATGAGATGCAATTCACACCCCAGACCGTCCGGTTCACCCAAGAGTTTAGATTACCTGATAGGATGGCCGAACAACGGGGATACAATAGCATATCTCCCATAATAAATAAATTCAATAGTTGTAAATTATTTAAGAATACATTAAAGCATTTTCGACTAGAAAGGTAGGAGGATGGGGGCTCAAAATAATTTTCCTTGTGAGCGGTGGGCCTCAAAGTAATTTTGCTTTTGAGCGGGTAGGCCTCGAAATAATTTTTCTTGTGAGTGGATAAACCTTAACATAATGTTGCTTGTGAGCGGGTGGGCCTTAAAATAGTTTTGCTTGGGAACGAGTAGGCCTCAAAATAATTTTTTTGCAAAACCAAAAATTGTAGGTACGCCACTGCCAGTACAGCAACATTTTTAGCACTTTTTTTAAAGCATAAAAGTACACTGACTTCCAAAAGTTAAGCACACAATGCAAATTTTCAGTTTTCGAAAGCGTATTTGAATTTGAGTGGCTGAAAATCGCTGCGGGTGTAGATGGTAATACATGCAAATACCGTTTGATACAGCCAATCACGATTGACTTTCCGGATATATGCTAATTAAGCAGTCGTTGAAGACGCCAGCATTCTGAACCGTTTGAGGAAGAGCATTTAAATGCTGATACGAAGTGTTTATAACTTTTATAGGACTATTTTTTATGATATTCGCGTTTCTATGGCTGAAAGAAAACGAAGGACAGATTGTGAGCGATGGCGTGATGTTGGACGCATTGAAGCAGGACAGTTAATCAAGGATGTCGCTATTTTCTTTGGCGTTGATCATTCGGTAATTCCTCGATTATGGAAACAATTCCAAACAAGTAAAACAGTTGTCCTGAGACCTGTGTCTGGTCTTCCAAGGGTTACCACCCCTCTGATGATCGTTATATTGCTATAATAGCCAAGAGGAATCTACGAGCGACCTCCACAACTATTACATCCATGGTTGCAGCGGCACTTGGTAAGATAATATCTGCCAGTACTGTGAGCCGAAGATTCTACGTGAAGGGATTGTACGCCTGAGTACCACTTTTTCTGTTCCACTAATCGTCCAAGCCAGAGGGGAAAGATTAAAGTGGTGTTCTTCAACATGTCAATTGGACTGTTTCTGATTGGTGCAAAGTCCTGTTCACGAACGAGTCCAGATTTGCCCTGGAATTAGATGATAAGAGTGTAAGGGTCAGGAGAAAAGGAGGCACATGCAATCTGGCCTCGAACATCATTGCACATCACGCATTCAGAGGTGGCAGCGACATGGTGTGGGCTGGAATTTCAATGGGATATCGCACAGAGCTGAACATCTTTAAAGACGGTTTTGTGACGGCTGCGTGGTATCAGGATGAAGTCTTCGACCCCATTGTGATACTCTACGATGCAGCAGTTAATACTGACTTCTTCTTTATGAACGATAATGCCCGTCCCCATCGAGCTAGAATCGTTGAAGAATACCTGGAAACTGAGGGCATTTCTCGTATGGAGTGGCTGGCGTATTCCCCCGAACTTAATCCCATTGAAAACATTTGGGATGCCCGTGAGCACGCTGTCTCTGCAAGCTTACCTCCTTCAGCCAGTCTCAGAAAGTTGGAAACTACGTTATTGTAAAAATGGCCATTCCTCGCATCTGCGATGGTTGAGCACCTCATTGAAAGTATGGAAAATTATTGTAAAGTTTGTGTAAAGGTCCGAGGTGCTCACATACCATATTAATGTAAGTTTTGTTTGGCTTGTTTGCCTTTCAACACCATTTTATTAATGACCCAAATGTGACGCATCATATAACTTACGAAAAGTAAATATTTTTTTCATCTTTGTACATAATTCTCGTTTTCTTTAATGCATAAACACATTTGCTACCTTCGTGTACAATTTTGAGTTAATAAAAACTTCACTTTTCCATTTTTTTTTTTTTTTACCGTCCGTGTTTAACTTTTGGAAGCCAGTGTATTTAATTATTTAATACAAACTTGAAAAAAAATAAGAAATATAAATAAAATTAACAAAAGAAAAATCTAAACCAAGAAATAAATTAGCTTCAAGACTTTACGTAAAAATCCTATGAAATAAAACAATAATTATTACATTTAAAAAAATAATAATAGTCAAAGAAATAAAAATTATTTTAAATTATTTCGCCATGTATCTTTGAAAACAATAAAAATAGTATACAATAATAATGATAATTTTACGTAATTATTTCATAAATTTATTTCAAGCCAGCCAATATCTCCAACGGTTCATGATGGCGTTCTAAAGTTTGACATTAGTTTTACAATGAAAAATTACGGATAAAATTATTATTTACTATTTAACATTTTACACAGTACTGTTATTTTAATAATTGTTTTAAAAATCATTCAAAAATTGGAAGATATTCTATCGCGTTTAAAATCAATAGCGTTTAGTATTTACGGATTGTAATAATCGTACCATGATATTTTATTCAAAACGCTTCATTCTTTTGTGAGATATAGCGTCAGTAGACTCAAAGACACATGCACTAACATACACAGACAGTAATACACATACATATTTACAGGAACATCAACCCACACTAACATATATACACATTAACATACACCCACACTAACATACATACACACTAGCATATATACAGGGTGTCCCATAAACATTGACCTCGGCTTTTATCCCCTAAATATTGATCTTAGACAAATATAATAAATTGCAAAGTTGCGTAAAAAAAAGGAACATAATTTTATGAAATTGATAAAAATTTTCAGGAGATTAAATTTGAAGAAATACAAAATGTACATTTTTATACGGCCCCCGTACAAAAACATTTCCAGTGAGTAAAATGTGCCCCATACACAAATAAAGTGATGTACAAAATTTCAGCATTTTATCATAAAAAGTCCCAGAGATATGTTTAAACAAAATTGGTGAGGGATTAATCACAATTTAAAATGTAAATGTTTACAGCAAGAGTGCAAATGACGTAACGCAGAAATGCATCTTAGGCAAATAATATCTGCCTCTTATCTTTAATAGATTTTTGGCATGGACGGAAAACATTCTAAACAAGCTTTGTAATCTTTTTGTAAAGTTATTATGTCTGCACAGTGTAGATACTTTTCTACCAATAAAAAGCAAAATTATTATTTATTTATGTAATCATTGTTTTCTTTCGTAATTTGTATATTATTCCTGAAACGCGATCTGCCGACATGATTTTTCCCCTCTGAGAACCCATGTTGATGCATCGAAAAGTGGTTTAAGTCAGCATTTTTGTATTTTCCTATCTCTGGGACTTTTTAAGATAAAATGCTGAAATTTTGTACATCGCCTTATTAGTGTATGGGGCACATTTTACTCATTGGAAGTGTTTCTTATACGGGGGCCGTATAAAAATTTAAATGTTGTATTTCTCAAAATTTAATTCCCTAGAAAATTTTAATCGATTTCATAAACTTCTGTACCTTTTTTTACGAAAATTTGTAATTTATTATGTAAGTCTAAGATCAATATTTAAGGAATAAAAGCCGAAGTCAATGTTTTTGGGACATCCTGTATACACTAACATATATACACACTAACGTATATACACACTAACACAGATATAGACTAACATACATACACACTAACATATATACACACTAACATTCACCCACAGTAACATATATACACACTAACATACATACATACTAACATGTATAAACACTAATATTTATACACACTAACATACACGCCAACACACATACACGGACACACATACACACACACATCACCTCAAAAACGTTCGATTCGAGTTCAAGTATGCTTGAAACGTGATCTTATTTCAAAAACTCGATACCGATATTTCCCTATACATTATACTGTGTATGTAAGGCGCGTAAAGATACATATTTTAGCGGCATACAAAATTTTATTTAAAAGTTGTTTCAGAATTACACTTTAAGAAATGTATACAAAAGTTTGACTTTTTTATCACACCAGAATTTTTGAAAAACTGCTAAAGTTCATAAAAATTAATTTTGGTTGTATAAACCTGGCATCCGAATCTTGTTGGCTCCTGAACGCCACAACGTTTTCACTCGGTAAATTGGAGTTCTCTCTCTTTAGGGAATATTTGGCGTGCGTGTTTAATTTCATAATTGTGTTTATGAAAAAAATATTGTTAATCCCATACCGTTCATCCAATAAATTAAAGAATTATTTAGATAATTGATGTGTTTGTAAAAAACGAATATGTAATTTTGATAATATCATATACGCTTTCGTGGCAACCTCGATTTCGAATGGAAAAGTTTCTGGCGAACGCTCATAAGGCAGTATTAAATACCTTGAGCTGGAGACGTCTTTAGCTCAGTACTATGATACTGGCCACGCATTGGCCCCGGGATCAAACCCCAGCACTGCCAAATCAAACGATAAACTTTCTCAAAATCTCATCAAATGATGAAACAGATCGCTTGTAACAACTTCATTTTAACTGAGGAGCTCTCCGACTCATCTACAACCCAGTGACTATTTCGTTCGGTTTCGACGAAACTCATTTTGAGGAAGAGTACTGTGGCAAACAATCATAAAGCAGTATTACGTACTTTGAGCTGGAGATGTCTTTAGCTCAACGCTATGATACTGGCTTACCACGCATTGGCTCCGGGATGATATCCCAGCACTGCCAAGTTGGCGAAATCACCTTCTCGCTACAAGTTTATTAAAAATTCACCTGTTGAAATTTTCTTACTGAAATTTATTTTAAAAACCAGACGGAGAAAATACAAATACAGGCAACCTTTCCCCTGAAGTGATTCTAGGATTTCCATATGCTGAAGTTCAAAGGAGTTGCAAGATTTGACAATTTCTTGCCAATTTGGCGACATTTTGCTACTTTTCGAAGCTTCGAGAAACAGCTCGAAGTAACGAATATTCTACGAGATATTTCTAAAAGTTTCTACAGAGAGAGTCTATAAAAGGAGTCATCACTCAGTTGGAGAGCAATTGACGGGATACGAACTAAATTGAACTAAATTGAACTGAAATACCCCAATGTTTTGAGAATAGTAGCTGCTGTTTTCTGAAATGAGACATGTCATTGTTACGAGAATATCATCCATGATTTTCTGAAATTAGTGGAGCATTTAAGTGCCGATTTACTGTATATTATTTCTGTTTACGCTGTACTTGTAAATAAACGTGTTTGTTATCTAGAAATTTGGACACATTCTTATTATCCTGAGCTCGCACACCCACTATTCCAGAGTATACGTCGTAACGCAATTGAACTTAACACGATATTTAAAATGATGCAAAAACAATCATTTCAAAAACTGCTATATTTTGAAATATACAGGGTGTCCTAAAAAGATTGAAACGCGCTTTAATTCTTTACCCGTTGGAAATAAGTGGGCAATGTAAATTGCAAAAATGTTGAAAGTAAGGTAGGAAATAAGACGACGTTAATGAAATAGTCCTCCCATTCATTTTCAAAGAGTTACACTTTTTAAATTTTTATACGACCCCCTTAGACAAATTTTGTCAATCAGAAAATTTTTATTTTTAATGCAACAAGATCATTAAAAAAACCGCATATCTGTATCTTTAAAGTCAGCTGAATTATGATAAAGGAAAAAATCTGACTTATGCCACTTTTCCGTACCATGTGAAAGGCTGTTTCATCAGTGAAAATAGGAATCCTAAACAAATTGACGATGGAAATTGTTTAGATAAAAAAAAGTACCTAAAAGTATTTAATTATTTAAAAATTACTTCGTTATTAAAAAGTACTTAAGAATCCGTGATTGCATCTTGAGCCTACGCGGAATTTGCTAAAACGTCTCCTATGTATTATCATCCAGTTTTATCTCTTTTGTGATATGTCACAAATTTACATTTCTAATTTGATATAGGGTCCCCATTCACAATGTTCAATGTTCAATTAAATGTAACTCGCTCAATTTTAAAGATACAGGTATGCGGGTTTTTTTAATGATCTTGTTGCATTAAAAATAAAAAAAATTCTGATTGACCGAATTTGTCTAAGGAGGTCGTATAAAAATTTAAAAATGTAACTTTTTGAAAATGAATGGGAAGACTATTTCATTAACGTAGTCTTATTTCCTAAATTACTTTCAACATTTTTTCAATTTACATTGCCCACTTATCTCCAACAGGTAATTAAGCACGTTTCAATGTTTTTGGGACAATGTATTAATGAAGTCTTTATCAAGTCTGCAGCGAAGAATAGTAGCTTCAGACTCGAATGTGGGTTAAATCTACTGTGGTTTAAAGAAAATTTTAGGCATTTCAGTTACCAGAACTTTGTTGGAAATTCAAAAATTTAATCAAGTGCATTCCATAAAAATATTGTTAAATTCATAGAAATGAAATTTTTCATTTTATTAGCATAGAAAAGCTATGTAGGTAGTATATCTCAAGAACCCTCCAGAAAGGGGCGTTTCCAAACATAAGAGCGCGATACTCCCAATCCAGATAGCAGTTCGCAAAATTCGCAAAATAGTGGCAAATAGTAAGTTTTCATACTACCATTGCAGTTAGCGGCTATTAAATGTTGTAAAGCCCGAAACCGGTCCATGTATACTGTTATCTGCAATGGAAGTCTCTTCCTTATGTTCGTTCTGGCTTAGAAAAATCAGTCATTACGTTTTGGAAATATTAACATTGTTGATACTCCTTGGAATCAGTGCAATACTTTAGAGTAATGCTTATAATTCTGGTGATCCTTGAAATAATTCAATGTAGTGCTGTTGTTTCTTGGAATATTTCAGAATAGTGCTGGTGCTCCTTGGAATAATACTGCATAGTTCTGTTGTTCCTTAGAATAATTCTGCGAAGTGCTGATGTTCCTTAGCATAATTTAGCATAACGATAGTGCTTCTTGGTATAATTCAGCATAGTGATGACGTTTCTTAGAAAAGCTCTCTATTAATAAATTGTTGATGCTTCCTAATTATTCAAACACCATCTAATTTTATATCACAGGTTAGTCAAAAGCACTTTAAATATTCTTAGCTGATGAAGCAGGAGAAAGGACAATTTTTGAACTTAATACCATTCCAGAATCTATGAAACCGGTCGAGATTTAGGCTGTGCGCACACTTATCTGCCATTATCATATACCTAATAAGATTTTTGCGAGATTATTAAAAACATTATATAATTCGCTCAAACTGCTAGCTGAATAATTTAAAAATTAAAATATTTCGTTAGTAGCTATTAGTGTCTATTACGCTTATTATTCATCAGCCTCGAATAATCGATAACTACACTGACAGGAAAACCTACAATGTCATATAACTGTGTGAACATCGGTAGTAATAAAAATAAAATTCTGTCCTACAACCAATTCGGATTCAAATTTCTTCTAAATAGATCTTGATCCGCACTAAGCTGCAATGGATAAGTTCATAAGCACCAGAACTCGCTATAGTGGGTGTTCCTATAAGGGCGTATTCCTAACATTGGTTCCCATAAAATTTTGTAAAATTGTGACATATGGCAAGTTTCTTTGCTGCCATTGAAGATATCAGCTATTCCAAGCTGACAATTGCTTATTAGGCATGAAACCTGTCCATGTATGCTGTAATCTGCAATAGGGATATAATTCCAACTTTGTTAACGCGATGTACTTCAATTTCTGCGACAACGAACGCTGCTGCTTCGTGTCTCCCGAATTCAACCTTGGAAAAAGTATAGTAGACCTTGGTAAAAGTATAGTAGATGTGTCAATTCACAAAGAGGTTCGCCAAATTGCGAACCATATCAAGATTCTATTGCTTCTGTTTCAGATGTTGACTATTCCATGATGACGTGCGCATTATCCTGAAAACGGTCCTTAGATTCTGTTGGAGAGGAATCTTAACTTCATTTGTTCCAAAACATTAATATCCATAATACAAACATTTCGCAGACCATCCTACATTAAATTAATTGGGCAAATATTTGAAAGAGATAATGGTGTTTGCTGAATATTTGCAGAACATGGCGTGACGTATTAGTGGTTTTGATAGGAAAAAACCGATTTATAAAAACATAATTAAACATATATATATATTTTGTAAAGGTAAATGAGAAAATGTTAAAATAAAAAGGATCGGTTAATTGGTGTATCACAGTATTCTTAAATTATTACAATTCTTATACTAATATATTTCTATAAATGCTTTTAGAATTGTAGAAATAATATACGAGTATATCAATTGCTACAAGAAACTAATTACCGAGTATGAGACTAGAAAAAAACATGAAGGTAATAAAAAAAAAGTATTAACGCCAGCGTTCTAAACAGGCTTCCATTCAATCTGTTTTTTATGATGAAATACGCATAAAATGATTACTTATTTAACATAATTGGATGTCTAAATTTCTTATGAGTTTTTCAAACAATATGTGGCGAAAAAATTTTTAGTTAATGTTCAATATTTATTTCATTTGTTAAATTAACTCAATTGGGTTTCGTTATAGTGTGTACACAATCATTCATCCATATATAACCTACCTTGCTCTGCTGTCCAACTATGCAAAAACATAAGTCCAGAAAGATCACCACTTACATGGAACAAATTGTTGGCTTTTCTAGCTCTGCAAAGCTCCTCATTAAACTTCACGATATGAAAAAGGGTAGTTAGTGGAAACCGAAGCCGGAGTTCTTAAAGTCCGTAGTTTAAAACACGTTATTCCGATTGGAAAAAAATCACAGCACGGGCAATCTTCTCACAAAGAATCTCTAGCATTTGCTTTTGGAAAGTGATCTAAAGTGATATCAAACTAGAAGCCGGATTTTGTTCCAGGGGAATTAATTCTGTGATGTTCAGGAGGAAAGAAACAGAAGCTTTAAAATGCGCTCAGTTGATCTTCTTTTCAACCTTCAAAAAAGATGATGTGGACAGGACATGACTTCCGTTATATAATGCAATGAATTTACTTCTTTGACAGTGAAAAAATTATGTTTAAGAACTAGGGCACAACATATTTTATATTAAATTGTACATTTGACGTTTTTCCGGATGACAACATGTAAAACTATTTCGAAAGACCCAATTAACTTATATTTGGAGCAACTCTAAATTCACAATAAGCAATAATTCACACATCTGCAGTAAGCAATACAGTCCATATATATGTTAATAATTAATTTATCAATTTGACGTCATTTCCGTTAACTAAGTGTCATGTTTGCAATTTTGTCAATAATTTCGTCAATCTGAGGTGAAATATCGCTAAGTTGACGGTATTTCGCTAAATGAGTTACCAAGTTTGCCAAATTGATCGCCAAGTGTTACACAGACGAACAAAAGATCATTTCTTATAAATAAATGACTGTTGGCGAATTGTTGGTCAGTCATCAAAATACAAAGCTATTTACACAAAGTATATGTTCGGGTGAATGGAACCAACTAGATTCACAAGAATAATATTAACATATTTATTGCATATTACATATGAAAATTGAACATATTTTACAATTGTTAATACCTTTTTTAATTTTATGGCATTTTTTTTATAAATTTACTTGAAAAGTGAAATATCTCAAGAACGGTTCATGCTAGGGCTCTAAAGTTTGTGTTAATCCTTTCCCAATAAAAAATTACATAAGAAACGATTATTTATGTAGCATTATTGAAAGTTTTGATTTTGGGATGATTTTTTTTCAAATTTCATTCGAAAATGTGGGTGTATTCTGAACATTCGATTGCGTTTAAAACTAATGGGTTTCCAGTATTTAATTTTTGTACCAAATTTCGTTTGAAATGCTCAATTCGTTCGTGGGGTATCGTATCCACGGGCTCATGGACAATCACACTGACATCACCTCAACGTTCGAGTCAAGTTCAACGAAATTAAAATTGCTATTGCGTCGAAAAATCGAATTCGAATTTTCGACCTCTGCAAGTATACAGAGAAAGTGAAATTAATTACACATTTTATGTGATCATTCCAAATATGCCATAAATATTGCGAAATGTTTCGTTTTTAACCTGGACGTAAATAGATTGTTAAAAAATTGTAATCTCACCACTGAATACTCGCATGCTTTTATGCGACATCAAAAACGTTCAGTTAGAGTTCAGGGATGATCAAAACGTATGTATCCGCCTAATGCTCGAATTCGACTTTTCGCCCACATATCAATACTCGCATAATATAGGTAGGTAATGTAATTGAATATGTCTTGCAGTATATAGATACTACTATAAAAATGATTATGCAAAGTATTGGATAACTTAAGCAAGGGTAATGTCAGAAGTTTGTACAAAGTTGCCTAAATTTTATAAAAAGTTTACCAATTTATATATATTATAGCTTATCTTTCATATTAATCTATTAAGTTGTGTTTGTTGATAATAGGCACTTTGTCGACTACTACACGCTTACACTAGTAGATGAGTCGGACGGCCTGGGTTTTTCACGCTTACACTAGTAGGGCGAGGTAGCCCAGTGGTTTGCGCGCGGGAATTGCAATAGGTAGGTCCGGGTTCGATTCCCGCCACTGCCAATGCTGCCGCCGTGTTCAGCCGTTCGTGGGTCCGTAAGTTCTTCCAAGAGGTTGGTGATAGGGGAAGGAGGGTACGGTCCAAATGGATGCCTTTCCCACTGAGTTCCGGTCTAAATTGGGTGGCACTTCCCGGCGGTCCAAACTGTTACCTTACACCTTTCTGGTAGGTCGGACGGTCTGGGTCTCAACAGCAACAACGCTTACACTAGAAACCCAGTGACATTTCTACTGGAAGTTTCATGGGCAATAAAACAAACCCGACTGATTGGCATTCAGTTATTTATTAATCGAAAGTAAAAAGCGTCAAAATCGACAGTAGTTTAAAACAGCTGTCATCGAATCATATAAAATCTTGTCTGGGCGCTAATACATGCCCAGTACACGAGTAATGTAATGACAAATGTGCTTTCCAAAGTCATCTATGTAATTTCATACATTAATTAAAAAAAATCTGATGTGAGCAGCACATAACAAATATTATAGACGGTCATTAAAGCAGTTTAGGCTGCTTCTAATAACTGGTCTCGCACACATCAACTCTCCTCCGCAAATAATATATACTAATTGTTGTAATGAATTTAATAATTAAGATAATGATCTGAATAAATAATTTTACTTGTAAAATTAACAATGGTGCAATTAATTGGGTAGTATTATGCGAATAAATATTTTATTCTAGGAACTCGCATTAAAGAAAATAATAGTATGATGTTTTAATAGCGCCAAACAAAGCAATATGTTTAATCTTTAAATGTTATAACTATCAATAAGTACGATATTACGGCCATGTTAGATAATTCAATTTAATATTATGCTTTGCATAATTCTCATATGATGGTTAAAGCGGTATTATTACGTAATCAAAACAGTAATCAAATCTAATAAAATAATTATCTTTAAGATTCCTTTTTTGTGCACCACATCTACAAACCGTCTCAACAACATACTAAACTTTCATTCTGATATAGTCTTTTTTACGGCAGTTATCTTCCAAACGGACAGGCAGACAAACAGACGAACAGAATGAACAAAGTTATAAAAACTTTTCAACTATGTTGTAAAGTGTTAAAAACCAATATAAAATGACATGCAAAAGTTTAATTTTGAGAATGCTGCGATGGAATTTACTACCTGTAGAATCGAATTTTTAGGTCAATTTTGCGAAATATCAGTTGTATTTACACATACACCAAGGCCTGAGCACATACATCCAAATATGACTCTGATAAAAAGTGAAATAATTCAAGGCATCTTACCTGAGCTGTAGGCTCCCTATGTTGGTTGACCGAGCAATGTTATAATGTTTTTGAAATTGCACACAGATTGGAAAGACAATAAGTTCTTTAATACGCGGGTAAATCGCCCAAACATTAAACACCATTTTTAACACTTTCTGACATAGTTGAAAAGTGTTTATAACTTTATTCATTCTGTCTGTCTGTCTGTCCGTTCGCACGCTAACTGCAGTAAAAATGGCTTTATCAAAATGATATTATAGTATGTCGTTGGAACGGTCTGTGGGACATATGGGAATGTAAATGAATAATATCAACTAGTTTTGGATTGAACCCGGGTTGAAAAAATGAAATACATTGAACCCTATAGAACCTAGTTTTATTAACACTTTACAACAAAGTTGAAAAGTGTTTATGACTTTGTTCATTCTGTCTGTCTGTTTGTCTGTCTGTCTGTCTGTCCGTTAGCACGATAACTGCCGTAAATATGACTTAATCAAAATGAAATTTTAGTATGTGTTTCAGACGGTCCGTAGGACCTATGGGAATATAAATGAATAATATCACCCAATTAGTTTTGTATTGAACCCGGGTTGAAAAAATGAAATAAATTGAGCCCTATGGGACCTAATTTTTCTAACAATTTTTAAGCGGATTTAAAATTCACAAATTGCTTCAAAAATTTTAGGTAATATTCAAATTGTTCCATAAAATATATAAAAAAAAATTCAGCGAAATATATTCAGTAGTTTTTTAAATAAAAATTAAAATAATAATTACAGCTCTTATATGAAGCGATCACGTGACCCTGATATGAAAAGATCACATGACCCACATCAAAAAGATATATGGCATCCATCTAGTCTCAAAATCGTGATTTTTTAAGTTCTTTTTAATTCATATTGAGTGTTGTATCCGTCCAAAAACCACTTTATTTTTGCTTAAATTCTGTGATATGAATGAAATATTCATTGATTTTACAAAGAGAAAGACGATTTTTTTCAATGAAGTTTTAAGCATAGAGTTTAATTACTTGGAGCTCCATGGTCTTAATTTTTAAATAAAATAAATTATTGTAGTATTGTGATGAATGACATGAATGGGAAATTATTTATGAATGAAATGTTGCATTTATACAGAGAGGCAGGCGTGTTATTTTTTCTATGACGTCATTTGAATGAATTTTAGTTGTTTTCGGTGAAGTTTTCAAATATAATAAAGTATCGTAGTATTATGATAATTATAAAATTATTACCGAGGAATGTATCACATTTTAGAGAAGTGTAAACCAGGCAATTTATATTTCAATGCCGTCATTTGAATGTAGTTCATTTTTTTTCGATGAGGGTTTAAGTTTTCAAATATAATAAATTAATGCAGTATTGTGACAAGTTTTAAAATATTACCGAGGAATTTATTGCATTTTAGACATGTTTAAGTAAAATAGCATTGAAGTTGGAAAGTGTTTCATAATCAATGCTTTAAGCATGATTGATCTTTCTTGTTAAACATATTTTACGCGATTGCTTTGAAAATTTTAGGAAATATTCAAATTATTCCATAAAATGTTTAAAAAGTTCAGCAAGATATGTTCCGCAGTTTTTCAAATAAACATTCAAATAATAATTACACCTATATTACATGAAGAGATCACGTGACCCACTTCAAATTAAAATATGGCATATATCTTTTTTCCCAGTGTAAAAATCGTGATTTTTATTCTTTTAAATTTATATTTAGTCCGTCCTAAAACCGCTTCATTTTTGCGTATTTTCTGTGCATCTATATTCTGTGCCAACTCAATTGCAATATTTTTTAGTTTAATTGATCATAAAACATTTAATTATTTCTGCAACGAAGCCTAATTTTAATGGGTGCAGAATGTAAACATATCAAGCTGGAATCTGGAGTCTGGAATAAAATAGATATGAACGAAATAATGATTGGTTTTACATAGAGAGCCAGACTATTTATATTCCGATGACGTCATTTGAATAAAGTTCATTTTTTTCGCTGAAGTTTTAAGTTTTCAAATATAATAAATTATTGTAGACTGTGATAATTTTAAATATATCAGCGCTAAATGTACAGCCTTTTAGAGATGTTTAAATAAAATTACATTTCAATTGGAAAGTGTTTTATAATCAATGCTTTATGCATGATTAATCTTTCTTGTTAAAAAATGTTTTTGCTCAAAATGTACTTGAATATCTAAGCATTTCTAATATAAAACATAATAATTACTAATAACGCAAGATGGTCACTAATACCACAAGAACATTACTAATTACACTAAATAATTACTAATAAGCACAAGACCATTACTGAAAAGCAAAGCTTGTTCAATCCGTTAACCTGTCTGATCGATCAGAAGATGTAGACGCTGAAGACGTAGCATGTGTTGTGAAGAAGATGTAACATGCCATTTCAGGGAATGTAATTGTTACCTAACCAATGCTATGATCATTTTGCTTACCAAAGAATAAAATTGATCTAAGCGGTTGACATTTTTTAACAGTATCTAATGATCTGTTAAAAGATTTTAACCGATCGTTAGGGAGTTTCCGTGGTTGCATAAAATAACGTTGCTAGTCATATGCAATGTATCAATCGATTGCTCGTTGCAGGATATAACTTCAAGTTCAGGAAACTCCACTGGAATTGGCTAATACCATAACTCTCCAGTATCGTGTTCTAAATATTCGGTTAATAGACAATCAAAACAATCAAATCATTCGAAACAACTGATCAAAATCTACGTAGTAAAAGCTAGGACTTTAAATTCCTTTCCAAGAAAACAAAAATTGGATGGGATTGACCTTTCTTTATAGTGCAGTTTCAATAACGGCACTCGATTCCGTTAAGGCGAGACTAGAGCACAGATTTATGCATACCAAATAATAACCTACACTTTACGAAGAACATTTGAAGAGCAATGCCTTGTGATGTCGAGATCGTGTTCAGTCCGTTTACCGGTCAGATCGATCAGAAGATGTAGACACAGAAGACGTAGCATGTACTGCAAAATTATTGATAATCATGTCTCATTAAGTCACCTAATGTATTCATACATAGCGCAAAACTACTTTGAATGGTACATAATCAAAGTTACATATACTTTTTTATTTCTATTCGGGCATGGCCGCCCATATAAACTGTAGATTCCTACACACATTTAACACCCCCTCCATATTTGATTTCCAGTCCTTGTGAAAGTTTCATGTATTACCCTCTCTAAAAGAATCGAGTGTCCACATCTCCACGAAGCTCGGAACCCTCACTCGAATGAAATCTCCAGCTAAACATGTTGCCATTTACTACGTCGATTGTGAAAATCTATCCTATTTTTTCCGTTTACCTAGAGCATACCCAGAAGGTCAGTCGGTAGAACGCTAATTTAGATATTCAGAGGTCGAAATTTTATGCCTCTCTTTTGGGATTATTTAGGAACGCAGCAGCGTTCCGCGCCAAGTAATGAAAATAATTCGGGACTTTTATTTGAGTAATGTTCGGGCGGTGTCCACTATATATTTACATCACGGCACAAGATTAGATTATCATCTCCCTGAATTTCGATAGCAATTGAATTAAATCTAGAGGAATAATTTTTATAGATGTCATGGGGCAAATCTAGAGACGAAAACAAAAAAAATAATTATTGAAATCAGTAGAATATCCTTTCCTCTTTCTCTTTCGGCAGTTTTATTCTAGTTATAACTGGAAAGCATTCATGGTACATTTTCACCAGGATAAAATTGTACTTGACTCCCAAATATGCGATTTTATTACTTAGGGGGATTTTTTTTAAGAAGCTATTACACGCCATGCTGTAAACATTGGTGAAAGAAATAAAGATACCATAATGAAAAAGGGCAAAAAAATGATGCATTTTAGTGAAAATATGAAACATGTTTTTAAATACGAATTATTTTAGTACATCCAACTTTATGCCGAATAGAGCGATGTGATATATCAATCCCAATGTATAAAATGCATTGATGTTTAAATAAAGTAGCATAGACTTAATATAAATAACCTACCAATGAAATATTGTGTTTTTATTGGGTGTTTCTTTAAATACATACATGAGAAAAAATTATTTAAATATTCTTTTTAAAGTTGAGAATTGAATTCCAGAAAAAAAGCCTCACATTCATGGATGTGTTTAAAACACACGAAAAAGCTTAGAATTAAAAAAAAAAGAAGGGAATAGAAATATGTAAATTTATTTTTTCAAGTTAAAACATTTTTTATTTTACAGAAAGAAAAATCCCACTGCAAAGACGAAGATTCTAGTATGGAAAAATTGTAACAATGGAACAGAACGGTTCAGATCTCTTGTATGCGGCGAATCCTTACGGACACATTACATGTTACTTCATTGGGGATTCCTTTATGCAGCACTTATTCAACAACAAAAATTATTTTTTTAATCCCTTCCCCCCATCTTTTAAAAATCCAGACAAAAGAACACTGAAACCTTTTCCGATACGCCACTCAGTTGAAACACTGACAGGCATAAAAAGGTCTCAAAAGTGAAAAAAAAAGTATTTATCACGAAATGTAAATTGAAATAATCTTATTGAATTTGGAGGATAAGAATACTCTAGATAGGAATTATGGACAGTGATGCATTTCAATTCACAGTTCAACGAGATAAAAGAAATGATAATTATGGCATCAACCGCTTTAGTATTTACTAGCGAACCCGTGACGAATATTCCACTAAAACAATCAATTCCTCATCTTCTCTTGCTCTTTATTATTTCAGTTCAATAATTACTGCAGTATTGACTCACATTATGGCGATATTTTCCAACATCCTAATAACTCAATTACATTTCTGGTTGAAGTTCATTTCAGGTAACGCGACTGTATTTGGAATAAATTAAGAATTATCGTCTGTCCAATTTAGAAGTTGAGAGTCACTTGACAACTGTGATATTTGTTACATTTTTAAACAGCAGAAATAGCATGCCATATTCAAACTCAATGACGCCAAAAAATATTACTTACTAGAAAATGCAACCGCCATTGCTCAGAATTTGAAGTACGGATTAATTACATTTGGAGCGTCCACTTCGATGATAAGAGATGCAATTCCGTCCCAGTATCTCAATGGAAGAGTTTCGGCTGGCCAGTACGAAGATCAGTGGTTCGATTCCCGGTTGGGATAGCAAGGTACTTTACAATTGTGCCGGAACAAACCAGCCGTGTGGGTTAGTGCAAAAATGTAAGAGTTATGAAAGTGACTCTGGTTAGTCAAATTGTCAGTTACACATCGATCTGATATTAGAATCAATGCAATCATAAGAATCAAGTTATTTCTTCAAAAAATAAATTACTGTAACGTTTTAAAATGCTATACTGCGCTGTAAAGGGATATGTAGCCAGATAAATTATGTAAATCTTGATATTTTCCTGCTGTAAGTTCTATTATATATTTTAAATTGTTTCGCAACCACTATGTGTTTCAACACTATAAATTACATTAAACAAGTTCAACATTAAGTTAATGTTTGCATTGCAGAAAAGGACTCAAATTAAAATCATCGAGCAGTCAATAATAATATTTAATTCCCATTGATATTCAATACAGAGTGCAGTTATCTTCCTCTTGATCCTGACCATCCGACCTATCCGAAAACGTAAGGTATCTGTTTGGACAGCCCGGACAGTGCCACCTAATCTAGACCAGAACCCAGTGGGGTGGCATCCACAGGGACCGTACCTTCCTTACCCTGCCACCAACTTCTCAAGAACTTTCAGACGCATATTTAACGTGCCCGTAATCCGCGTGAACACAGGGACAGTTTAGACAGAACCGGGAATCGAAGTCGGTCCTCCGAGTACAATCTCAGTGCCTGTTCCGCCCCAAAAAGAAGTTATCAGATTCACTTCAATAAATGCAATGAAACAAATTATAATGAACCTTTAAGTCAAAAGCGGTAGTTATGCCCAAATTTCATAATTGGCCAAACACTGAGCCCCGCCCCCTCCAATTAATTTACTAGACTTACATTACTAATTACAATGCATTTAAAAACGTAGTACTTGACATCAATATCAGATTTTCACGTATATTTACTGCATATAAAATAATCTATTATTTTCTGCTGTTTACATTCCAAAAAATATTTCAGTAAACAGAATTGTTTTGCTGTAAGGTTGTGTGCTAGAAGAAATTATTTATTTTCCGGTTGCGTAAATCGTTCGAGTTCCTTCTTTCTCTTGCGCTGTCTTCAGAATGAAAAGAAGAATATTAAACTTGAAGATGTTAATTTTCTAGGACTCATAAAGGAAACGAACACTGGAAACCATATTTTTATAAATACCAGCATCTATAGACGTTTTCAAGCTTCTGAGAGCTAGCTAGCTGTTCAGCATAAAATTGCCGACAGCTAAAATGGCAACAATTTGTAAATGCATTGGAAAATTAAAGATTCCATTCATAGAATCCATATTATGTTTGAAGCAAACAATAAAATGCGCAGTATATAAACTCAACTTACGGAGCAGAAAAAGAGCGAAATAGAAAAAGGAAAATTAAATATGGTCATTCCATACATAGGGAAAATTACTATGCCCTTCGTCAGTGGCAATGCCACTGACGAAGGGCATAGTAATACCCGAAACCATTATGGCTGTGTAATTTTAATACGTCGTGAAAGGATATTTTAATAAGACTTTTAATTATGACCAATTTTGGTTGTCTTTATTTTTAAAGTATTAATTATTTTGACGTGTTTCTATACAATTTTATTTTATTATATATATATTTCTACTATATTTATTGAATTGAACTTTACAGGCTTATCTTGATTTTATTAAATATCACAGCTAGTTAAATTTTGGTACTGATTACTCAAATATCTCCAATTGAGTCTATACCAGAAATATAAACTCTATTTATAATTTAATTAACACAGTTTGGTTTATATTTAAGAGGCATAGTAATCCCGAAACGATTTTGAAATTCTCATTTTTATTTCCGTATAGGTATTCTAACTACAGACTTTCATGGGAGCGCTATTCCGCCCTCTTATAAATTTTACATCATTTTTATTTTAATTTACGCAATTAATGGGTTCTAAATTTTCCAAGGAGATATTTCCTCTGAAAATAATCGCATTTATTCCAACTTATAATTTCATCCACTAAGATATCGCTATTTTTATTTACTAAAATATTTTACAAACGTATTTACATAACGTTTTTGTGAAATATATTTTGATAAAAAACATATCACAATATTTAGAGAGGTGTTATATCAATTGTCAAAGAGAAAGTTGTTATTTTTCAATTCTTATCTTACGTCTTCTGTGAATAAAATATCCGTGATAGAAATAACAAGAAAAGGGATTATTCAAATTCTATTGAAGAATTTTCTTTAATGAAAGAAACTATGGAAGAATCTGCATCGGCTTAGACTCCCTTCTGCAAAAAGAATAGTCCGTCACATCTTCTAAAAGTAAGAAAGGAATAATATTGATTGAAACCCACACTATGCGTTCCGTATTTGAAAATAAAGCCATCGTTGCAGTTCGTGTTTAAAACTTTTCTTTCTTAATATAGGATAAGTCGGAGTAATGTGTCACAGTTATGATAGAAATCAATTAAAATCACTTTTACGGATAAGGTTTTGCAAAAGGTGTTATGTTGCTTCTGAAATATTTATTCTAGTAACATGCCAAAGTTCTATTAACTTGTCATTTTGTCATGACACAAAAATGCTCATTTAGTTTTTTAGCGAAGCATAAAAATAGAACGATCTTTACGTATTTGTGAACGCGGAAAAAAGTGTAAAGTACCAGTGACCACCACTGAGATGTTGTAGATATGTAGCATGTGAGTTCCAGGTAACCACACTGTATTACATTGGACAATTGGACAATTGGACTGGGGGGGTGATAATATTCGTCAGGCGAGCAAGTATGGCCTAAAAACGTCACCTAACCAATCCAGCAACAAATCAAGTAGTTCCAACTTGTAAAATGGAGAATACCTTTAGGTTAAAAAGTAGGTGAAGCTGTGATGAAAAAAACTGCAATTCCAGAAATAAAAATATATTAATCGATTAATCAAACAAGGGGAGAGTCGAATCGCGCAGACAAGAAGTATGCATTCCTAGCCAAAAGCCGGGTTAAGAAGAGGATTTTGGATCGAGCGGAGACTAGAAGTCTGCTTTCCAGAGAGGCGTGGCACATGGACTGTCTGGGGGAGGAAAAGTATATATATAACCAAGGTAAGAAAATAAAATAGAATATATATATATTGACAGTGATGGATATGAGAGAGGTTTAAGTGCCAGCAGTAGTTGGTTATCAGTTGGATTTTGTAGGAGTGCCTTGTACGATGAACTGCTCGGAGGTGAACTTTAAAATTATATCTTGTGATCTAAATTTGGAAATATGTATGCAGATTCTTTATGCGTTTAACTCTGCATGTGTGAAAAGACCTCATCTGGCACTGTACTATTAATGACTATGTGAGGATAGTATAATTAATCCGAAATTTACAAATAATGGTTAAATTATCCCACCAAGTGTTGCAACCAATTATTAAGTCTGGCATTACTTCTCGCTAATTACTATAGTATGTGTCAGAAGAAGAATAATAGCCTTTATATTGTTAGATATAATGAAGTAAATCGATAATGTGTAATTGAATAAAATTGAAGACCTTTCTATTTACCTTTAGATCTAACTTTGGATTTCTGCAAGATTATTACAATAATTAATTATCCCGATATGCGATGTTAGGTGGGTTTTGCGGCCACCAAAGCATTATACTAAACCAAACGACAAATGGCTGTAGTTTATAAAGTTAAATGCACTTTAAAATATTTCTAAGATTAAGAGTTTGTTAATCAAATAAATAATTAAATCATAAATGTAAGAATATAAATACATCAATTAATTAAGTAAATAAAAATCGGCTCAACAAATCTATCAGCACAGAAACTAAGAACACATTGATGATTTTGGATGCTGTTGAAGAGCAGACCTCTTCTGGGAATGAGCAAAGTTGTGGTAGAAGCCAAAAGTGAGTCCTTGCTTTTCCAAGTATGACGGGTGTGTAAATACACCAAGGGGATGCTTTTCAACTCTTATTGCGAACTGACAACTCTAACCTAGTGCTAACTCATGCTGCAAATGCCCTGATGTCTCTCCAAGTCATATTACACCCGACTATTCAAAGGTGTTCGAATATTCAATTTTACGCTGAAGAAACACTGCCAAGTATGAATAATTTAAACATGAGTTTTAGAACCCTATTCGAAAGTCATCACATCGAGAACTCAATCAATAATATTAAAGGTTGCGTCAAATTGTATCTTTAGTAATAGTGATCACTTTTTTTTTAGTCTGGAAATAAATAATATTTTTATGAAAGCAAACTCTCTTTATTTAAAAGATCCCAAAATTATTTTATCGCCTTTCAACGATTTCTAGAACACGGCATTTTAACAGCCGCACGTTGTATAGGTGGGTTTCTGTCTTGCTCTAACAACACATTTTGAAAAAGCGTAGAATGTACTTTATACGAAATTTAATTGTTAATGAACCGACCTAACAACCGCTATTTTTAACCGATCATGACCTAATTGTTTTTTTTTAATCTCTTTACAATAAATGCAATTCAAAATCGATAAAGTGACCTTATTATTGTTTGTGCCTTTATCTATAAATTTATGAAAACTTTATAAATTAAAAAATGAACTTTTTAATCTCTAGGCGATGAAGGAAGGATGCATCATTATTTCGACCCCTAATAAGAAGATCCGTTGTCTACGAAGAAGACATAAGTTTGAGACCAGAAATAGATCTCACACCAGTTGTTGTGAGACAGCTTTATGTACATTATGTATTGCGTCTGAAACGTCAGACAATACCTTCCAGTCTCAGTGATGCCAAAGTTTACAACATGCTGACCTAAGTGTCAGCTAAAACCAGAAATTTATGGGCGTCAAGACAGAGGGGTTCGAAGCACTTTTACGAAAATGTGAAGTAACGACATTGGAGAAAAAGGCTGACCAATAGAGATGATGCTTGTGGCTTCGCCATGAAGGTGGCCAATAAGAGCAAAAGAGGGGTGTCAGACGATGCGGAACGATGATGTAGAACGACGACATGAGTACGACGATCCAGAACGACGATGTAGAATGACATAAGAACGGAGATATAGAACGGCGATACAGAACGAGGATTGAGAAAGACGACACTATGAGATCGAGGAGATCAGATATAGAATGAGAGAACAGTGAAGGAGGTTGAATTAAGAGCTGCAGAGCGAAAGTGCCGCAGCCGAGCCAGCCAGTGGTCAAAATGTCAGGGGGATCTCGTACGAGAGTGTGCCACAGAGTAGTCCGGAGATAGACCACAAAGGTGTCCTAATATGCAATTCTACGATAGTCAAAGTCCAAGGAGACTTCAACAAAATGTGCAAAATCAGTGCAATCTACAAGGAAGCAAGCCTTGTGGTCAGGTATGTGCTTAATAAATATGGTAGCAGGTCTTTGATTATTTCGATAACATATAGTGATCTGGTCTTACACGGCAAGTCTCTCATATTTTGCTCGATCCTTCGCAAATAAATATGCAAATTGTGTAATGTAATGAATTCAATAAGTATTTTATGTTATTAATAAATGATTTATTGTTAAAGTTAAAATGGTGCAATTAATGGAATAGTATTATGTTAATTAATATTCCTTTACAGAACTCACACTAAAGAAAATAATGGTGGGTTTTAATAGCAGCAAACAACGCAATGTTTAATTTAATAATGAGTTCCACTAATACGAATTTACGGCTATGTCATATTATGTAGAATTTAATAATTTAAAAACCCAGCTTTAAGTATGGTGAATAATTTTATTCAAAATGTCCCCTATAATTTTATATTTACTGTATTACAATAAGGAACTTGAGCAAAGTATTTAAGCACAAATAAGATAATAATGCAGCATACAGCTGTTTCGGGGATACGCTGGATCCCCCCCCCCCCTATTAGTACAAGAAAATCAACAAATCCAAAGTCAAAAATACAAAATTAGCTCAAATAGAAGAGGGGTTTATGTACCCAAGACCTGGATTAAGATTTCACCTGAGAGAGCCAATCAGAAAGCTTTTTGATTGGCTGATTCGGGGGGGGGGGACTCTTTATCCAGGTCTTGGGTATATAAACACCTTTGTTTCTTATATTTGAGCTCATTTTGGGATTTTGACTTCGGGTTTGCTGTTTCTCTGGCACTAATGAAGGGAATAACCTTCAAATAGTTGACTGCATTATTATCCTATTTGTGCTTATATACTTTGCTCAAAATTATTACACTTTGCACAAATTGTTTTTTACTTAAAGAAGATATAGTTTAATTGAAAATTTATTATATTTTATATTAAATAAAATTATAAACTGTGTTTCCGTCTGTATGTTTATTATCTGAGCACAGAAAAAACTCCCCTCTATCCTAATTTGTGAGTATTGTTATAAAATTAAAAATAATTTCAAATCTAAAATGTTCACCGGAAATTGTAAATTAATTTTTATTACTTTATATATTCTGTTCAAAGCACGGATACACATCTAGAACTATATATAGACATCCTCGGACACCTGGACATATAATATTTATTAAAAGTTTAAAATATAATAGTGAATAATATGTGATGTAGTAGATTATCTTCGTTTTTATTTTTCTTTAAAGCGCTATCGTCAGCATCATTCTTCCTCAGTATTCAATAGAACTTTTTTTCATCGTTATAGAAATATTCCCTATCAGCGGGTTTCCATGTTGATGTTTCTTGGAACATAATAATAGCCTTTTCATCACAGCACTTTAATTCCCTATCAGGTGTATCGATCCGATAAATAAAAATAAAAAGTGGCAAATGCTCTTAGCAAAATAGAATACTTTTAGATATTATTAAGGAAAATAAGATCATCTATCTTAAATTAGTCTTCATTTTAGTTATGGTATCTATTTCATTAAAGTAGTGAAAAACAATTACTTAAAACAAAAATTTATTTGAGCAGCCCGATTTATTCACTACACATAGTGATGTATTCATCTCAGAAATTTATAAAAAAGCACTTATTTTTACTCATTTGTACGCACAGTCGGAAGCCTTCACATAAAATTAAAACTCGGAGATTTCGGTGACTTCCAACACATAAGGAACATTTTCGTTTTTATACAGTGGTGTACATAAAGCAACTAAAAGCTCCGCTTCTATGTTTCAGTGTCATTAATTAGCACAGTAAAATTCTGGCCATTTAAGGAAAGTGGTTGAATTGATATTGCGAAAGCTGTTTTGTAAAATCCATTGCAGAGATGAACTGGGGAAGATGACTCCTAAAATGCAAATAATGTTTTACATAATTTGCAGTTATTTTAATATTTATTGATGCAAAAGAACACAACAAAGATTTTAATTTTCGTGCTGAATTTTATTCGGTTTAGTCTATCTGCTGTATCCGACGACAACTATTCTTAAACACAAACAATTTTTCTGCAATTTTGTTCAGACAAAACTCTCACAGCAGGTAATTTTTACTGAAATTGCAAGTGACTCGATAACTATTAATATAATAACTCCACGTATTTGAACGCATTCAGTAGGAAAATAATAAGTGGCAGCATTATTTATTTGAATTCAATAAATAGTAATTTATTTTACTTTCTAAAATTTGAATATCCTTCGCTTCATATTGAGTCATAGGGATACATCGTTTTAATACTTTCGCATACAGTGTAAAGAATGTATATTCGTTGCATTTGACGACATTTAAATTGCAATGACTGGATTTTAATTTGATGCATTCATATGCAAAATAAAAGCCAAAGGTAAATTTTCAGAAATAAGCAAATGATACTATGTTGCAACAGATACTGAACACCATATGACAAAATTCAAAGTTATCTACACAAATGACAGTAGATGATTTGTCTCCTGATGGACATTAGATAGGACCTGAAATTTATCAGTGGCGTATCACGTGATATTCACTTGCATCCAAGAACACTATTAAAAACTACAGTAAGCATTTATATCACAAGGTATAGATAAAAGTTATGGCGTAAATCCGCGTTCTTGGAGGAATTAAGACAAACGGATGCATGAAAATAACGTTGGGCTCGAGAGCCAATTCCTAGGCGGAGTACAATGCGGCAACTCGAAGGGCAAGGTGGAGCTTCAAAAATAGATATCTCTGTAAAATTACAAAACCATTCAGACTTCCTCCCTCGCTATGGATTGTTAATTTTTCACGTACTCTTTCTCTCTCTCTCTCTCTCTCTCTCTCTCTCTCTGAAGATTTCACACAGGTTAAGGCTCTATCTGACGATGGTCAAAGATGGATTTCGCCATGAATGTTGCTAAAAGATAATATGCTGATAATTAAATACGTTGCTTAAAGATAAGAGTGCACGATGAGACAAACACGTTCAACTTTTCCGGTGACTTGGAAAAGAGGGACTTGGAGACAACGGTAAGGAAGAGATACTGGAGAGCCGAGATACTTGTTTGACTTTTTATGGATTCTGCGTTTTCTTACAAGGATTGCACTTCATGGTGTTTTGGCTATGTCAAAGTTAAAATGCGGATTTTTGATGGATTTTGTGCTTAGTTTTGAAACGTCATCACACTTCTTAAATTCTACAGATTTTTATTAGGAAATTTGTTGACAACAGATGTAAGCAATTGAATGAAGAGCAATTTTATTAAAATTGATTTTTGTAAAAGCAATGGTAATATTTCTTAAAATAAATACTTTAATTTTGAAACGTATTTCTCTCTTATTATTGTGTAATTTAATGCTATTTTTTCAGCAAAATTTCAGATATTTTTAAGTTTCACCAAAACGCAAAGCAATTGGCAAATTCTTTGCAAAGCAACATAACGCAATGTACGATACTTCCAAATTGAACTATAATATGCAGAGTCACTTCGACGATAAAAGCTTGCAATTTAGCCCCAGTAGCTTAACGGTAGACCACCAGCTGGCCAGTTCGGAGATCCAGGGTTCGATTCTCGGTTGGGGCAGCAAGGCTACAAATACTGTTGTAAACGTGCAATATTCCCTCACTGAAATCTTTCGTCTCTTTCAACTGCCAGACAGAGAAAACACCCGTACAAGCATCCATCATGTGAGACTAAGGTTTCTAGAATGTCGAAGATCTAAAACAGCTTGCTATATTTGGCGATTTATGGCCAATTTGGCGACATTTAGCGACTTCTCGAACGTTCGAAGCACCCCGAAATAATCAATATTCCACATGATAGTAGAGATTTCCAGAAGTTTCTATAGAAAGTCTATAAAAGGAATCATCTCTCAGTCGGAGAGTAGTTGACTTGATACGAGCTACATTGAAATGTAATTTTTGTCAATGTTTTGAGAATAATCGCGTCTGTTTTGTTAAATGACTTTTGTCAATATTTTGAGAATATTATCGGTTATTTTATGAAATGAGTGCAGCATTTAAGTCTTGCTTTACTGTATATTGTTCCTGTTTAAGCTGTGCTTGTGAATATATGTGTCAGTTATCCCAGAAATTTTGACTCATTCTTGTATCATGAATGCACACCCACAATTTCAGAGGATATGTCGCAACAGCATTTAAATTCCAGCACTAAATTCTTTCCCAGCTAATCTTCCATTACACAAACACTCTCCTCAAAATTTAGACTGACGGAATGATCTTGAGAATTGTGTCTCTTAGCGTAATGGAAGTGTGTTCAAGGGTTTTGTGTTTAAATATTCCATATCAGCAACAATTTAATTAACTTCATGATATCAATTTCATTATAATCTCAGGAAGTGATTATTTTCCTAAGGAATAAAGCTTTAGATATCACCCTTTATTTTTTCCCGAAAGTATTAAAATACATTCAAAGTAAACATACTTTTTCTAAAACTGCCCTATATATGCTCACATTTTTCACTTTTTTAAATAAACAGACTTGTTTGTGCAAGATAATGTAAACATAAGCATATGAAAATGTGAGTGAAAATGAAAGTTGTGCTGCAATGTTTGTTTAAAGATCTAGTTGCAAATGCAAAAACAAGTATTTTTTTTAACAAAACACCTAAAAAACTACGCATCTCAATGTCAAAAAAAAATCCAACTACTTATATAAGTTGAATTTACTTACTTAGATATGCATTTAAGAATTCTTCATAGAAGTAGTTTCCACCACTGAAAGGGAAAACTTGCTTTTTAAATTCACTTTGACATTAAATATTTAGAAGAAAGCTTCTTGTAAATAAGGTACTTCTAAGGAAAATCCTAGCAACTGCAACGTGATGTTTAGAACGAATTTAAATTACACAAATAAAGAAATTCTCAATTGCTATTAAAGGTATAAAGATGTTGAAATTCAGACGGACCAATAAAATCTCTATCATGTTGAATTTATATAACAGCATTATAATTTCATTTTAATTAAATAATTACATAATATATAATTAACAAATTTTGTGAATCTTCAGTAGCATTTTACTATATTTTCCAGCAATTTTCAGAATTCACAGCCCAATTCAAATTATTATTTTAAAGCATTGACTATATTACCAACACTGTTACAGGGATGGTCATGTTTCCCCTTATAATATTGCCAATGGAAATATTAAATTTCGAGTTATTCGAGTTTAATCACGCAAATTGCTAAAAACTCTATATATTCCTAGATTTTTAATGTAATGTGTCTACACATAACATTTTATAACGATAATTGCATTTGTTCTTGAGTTATAGTGCCCACGTTCTTCTTCCTCTCTCTCTCTCTCTCACTCACTCACTCTCTCTCTCTCTCTCTCTCACTCACTCTCTCTCTCTCTCTCTCTCTCTCTCACACACACACACACACACACACACATACTCACACAGATGAATATTATTCCAAAAGTGCTAAAAATGGATTCGAAATTAATTTGAAAAGTGTTGTGGAAGGAATTTTCGTTTTATTTTTCTAAATACATATAAAAATTCTTATGTGAGCAGCACATGACTTTAATTATATAATGCAATGAATTTACTACTTTTACAGTCAAAATGTAATGTATAAGATCCACATTACTGTGTTTTTATCGTTGAATTGTACATTTGCGATTTTCCGAATGACAACATGTAAAACTATTTCAAAATACAAAATTAACTTATATTTTGCGCAACTTTAAATAAACAATTATCAATATTAATAGTATCCTCAATAAGCGATATAGTTCATATATTAAAATATTTTAATAATTAATTCATCCAGTAGGCGTCATTTTCATTAATTTGGCGCCATTTCTACAATTTTGACGATATTTCTCTCAATCTGGGGCGAAATATCACCAAGTTGGTGATACTTTGCTAAATGATTCGCCAAGTTTGTGAAATGCATCACCAAGTTTTACAGATGAACTGAGAGAGAAGCATTTCTTATATGCTAGGAGGTATGCCCGTCATATGACGGAAATCAGAATTTGCGAAACATTACTTAGCACTTGGGGTCCTTTTTATCAATTTGGAGATATTTTTGTTACTTTGGCAACATTTAAAATTATCGCCAAGTTGTCGAATTCCTTCTAAATTTCTCGCCAAGCATTCCGGATGGACGGAGAAATGGGTTATTCTTTAGTCTACGCTTTCTGAACTTTCGTCCAAGTTGGAAACATTCCGCCAGAATCTCGCCAAGCGTTATTGACGGAGAAATAAGTTATTCTTATAACAGATAAACGTCTATGGCGTCCAAATACAAAAGTATTACCCACAGTATATTTTCTCATGAATAGAACGAGCTAGATCCACGAGAATGATGTCACCAAATTTGTCGCATGATATTACTTATGAAAATTGAACATATTTTACAATAGTTAATACTTTTTTTTTATTTTATATAAATTTTTAATAATTTTTATTTAATGTGGAATATCTCAAGAATGGTTTATGCTAGCGTTCTAAAATTTGTGTCAATAGTTTTCTAATGAAACAGTGCATAAGAAATGACTATTTACGTAACTTTATTAAAGGTTTTGATTTTTTGATGATTTTTTTAAATCACTCGAAACTTTAGGGGGGTTCTGAACTTTCGATTGTGTATGGAAACAATATTCTTCCAGTATTTACGTATTGTAATTTTTGTACTATATTTCCTACGAATCGCTTTATTCGTTTGTGAGATATCATCTTCACAGACTCGCTGACACACACACACACACACACACACACACACACACACACACACACACACACACACACACACACACACACACACACACACACACACACACACACACACACACACACACACACACAGACATCATCTCAGAAACGTTTGATTCGTATTTAAGGATGGATGCTTGAAACGTGTTCTCCCGTCGAAAACTCAAATTCGAATTTTCGACCCCGTCACAATACTTTCCTTATACATTATACTATGTATATAAGGAAAGTAAATACATTATACTATTTATATTAGGGAAGTAAAACTTACGCTCAAACATCTAAAAAAATCTTACATAATAAAAGACAATGTCTGCATGAGTGTATAGTCTGTAACGATAAATCTAAGCGTCATACGGCCATGAAATTTGGTACACATATACCTCAGGACCCGGGAAGGGGCACTTCGGTGTTATTATTTTTAATTTCGAATTAGTGATTTAGTTATTTTATTTTTAGCCCGATACACGAATAAATTTCTTAGTAACATAAAATATTATCACATAGTTTCTATCTTGACATCATTGAAACGATAGAAGAACGTTTTTTCCAACTTATTGAACCGAATTCATTGAACAATTCCTTCACAGTTATTTTTCAATACATCGACATATTCAATTTTTATATGATCTGACATATATATCGTCGCATCCGGACAACTAGGATTAATGCGATTCTATAATTTGGTTAAAACTTCCCCATATATCTCAATTGTGAAAAATAAATTTCTTTCGATTTCATATTTAATTTTAATTTTTGTAATTTTTTAAATGATCGTATTCAGTTATCGTTATGGGTGGTCGGCACTTCAACGAATATTTTGAGTTCCTCCTCTCTGGATCAGATCAATTGTAAAGAGGGGTAAGTGGGATGCACGAAATGAGTTTGTTCCTGGCATTCAGGAAGAACGTCCTGAAAGAGGTTTGAATCATTTTTTTTTTGTTCTGCTTTATCGATTTAGGATATATTATGATGTGATTATAGATCGCGAGAGGGAGGGAGCCATTTAGTTCTTTATGCGTTTTCATAAGCGGTCAAAATGAAGCATTTGAAATATAAAAATTACGTTGTTTGCGGAAAATATGGACAGTTGTGATTCTCATTTTGTGATTTGGAAATTCTATTTGCTTTGTGAGAATGATTTTAGTTCAGAACAGGAGATTTGGAAATTGAGTATGGCGTTACCTATATCTGTATTATTTGTACCGTGTGTAAGTACCGGGTACTTATTTAGGACCCGGAAAGCGGCTGGTGATTCATTCTAGTAAAATTTAAAGACCCGTTAAGTACAGAAATTAATTGATAGTCGCTGTAAATTGATTTAAGGAAGGAGATTTAATTCCGACATTCGCAGTAACTAGGTTTGGTTTGACAGTGAATAACAATTCCTCGGCTTTTTCCTTACAATTTTATTTTCTCTGTATGGCAATGCCCTACTTCCCGAGTCATGTGTTAAATTTCTGCCTTATCTCGCTTTGATTGAGGTGGTTACTTTCTTTTTATCCTAAAGCTGTTATTTGCTTCCGAAAGCAGTTCATGCCCATTATCAATTCATTTCTGTACCCATTGAATATTTGTTTTCATTTCTCTTAACATATTTGCAATATCAGAGAAATGTATGGACAAGTGCACACTTGACAAAGTATGTAACCCTAACAGCAATTTTTTTTTCACAGTGACTTCACATTACGTCACACTATGACTTTAGGACGTCACAGGACGTCGCATTAAGTCTCAGCAATTTCACATTCACGTCACAGCGAAGTCATTTTGGTCATTTTCATGGTACTTTGTGACGTCTCACGTTAACTTGTTTGTGACATCACAGTGTAATGTCTCTATACCGTGATTTCGTAACATTGCTGTTACATCAAGTTACGTTTCTTCAATTTCACATTCACATCACAGTGAAGTTATAATATGCATAACTATACATAAAAAATTAAAATATATATTACAGCACTGATTCCAGAAGTATTTTTTTCCAGATTTTCAACTGCAGAGATTTCTGTATCTCGTTATAAAAACCTCGCATCTGAGGATGCGCAGTCGAAACACTTCTTTTACAGCGCAAAATAAAACAACCTGCTCAGGAATTTAAATCTGCGAAGCTCCAAATCTTCGAAAGTTTGGGAGTACAAACTCCAAATTACTCTTCGAGTAATTTAATTTAGCTGAAAGGAATGCTGTATTTTGAAATTTATTATCGGTGAAAAACATAAATTCAATTTTCGCCGAATCGGAAATGTAAAGGCAGAGTAAAGAAATGCTACTTCAAAAATTTCAGGGAATTTATTCTGCTAGTTTAATGCTTTATCGTGTACGCTTGCCATGTGTTTCGCCAAAGGCCTAACAATATTTTTCTGGTACATATTATTTTGTACTCAATTTATAAATGTAATTTGTGAATAACTACAAAATACAAATTCGTAATGGATTTCATGAGATAATACTATAATCTTTAAAGAAATCGTAGTCGTCATATTTTCAAGATATAAATTAATGGTAAATATTTATCTTGCATAAATTTTAAATAGGATAGCACTCGCTCTAAAATTGTTTTTTTCTTAATAAAATTTGAAGAACAATATGAAATAAACTGCTCTAAAATAGTAAAAGGCCGGTATGATTGATTAAAACCTTTGTAAAAAAAATATTTATGTAGTAGAACGAATATCCGGCGTTGCCCGGTATTGTAAACCTCTGAAAATATACTAGAACTCACAGCGAATTCTTGAAAACAATGAACGCTTTAATAGCACGCCTATTTAAAGCAAAAGATAAATAAGCAATGTTGTGACGTCACAAATTCCAAGAATGTATTGTGTCTTTTTCGTGAAACTTGTAGAAACTAGGGATCCAAAATATAGGAGCCTTGGTAGCAACAGAAATTCACGGTTACAACGTCAAGAAGCCAAAACTTGTTTCCCGCTATCTTTATCCGTTTTAATTTCCTCGCTTTCCCCGATATTAAAATTCTTAAATTTTTTATAGACTCATTTAAAAATTCCTAAAACAAATCGCAAATAAATTATTTAATTTTTTAATAAAATACAAAGATATCATTCATATCCACGCCAAAAATGCAATTCGTGAGAACCTTCAATTTTCTAAGGTATTCATAAAAAATATAAAGCTGTATAAATTACGTATATTTCGATGAATTTAAAAAAAAATATTATATATGGAAGAATTATTCCACAAACTTAATTAAAACCTCGTTTGAAAGATCGTTCTTCTGTCATTCCAGTTTCAAGATGGAAACTCTGCATCAATGTTTTTGATCGTTAAAAAATCGATTTGTGTTAAGACCGCTCAAAATTGCGCTTCAACATAAAATTATAAAACGTTTCTAAAAAAATTGTTCCAAACTGTCATAAAGCCTGATCAGAACTATCACTATCGAATTTCTTAGATGTGGGTTGCTTAGATTTTCTGTTACGCGTTTTTTGTTCTTTTATTACATTAGATAAAGTAGTGTCTAGAATAATATTTAGGGGATTTTTGAGTCCATCACTAAGACATTTCGTTTTTCGATTGTTAAAAATTAATTAATTTTAACTGAGACGAAACTTCATGTCTCAAAATTCGGTTTTGGGCCTCCTATCTTCCTAAATCTTTATTCCAAAAGTTTCTCTTGGGCTCATTTACAGCTCTGAATCTGCTGCATTATAACTGCTTAAAAACATATTATAGAAACTCATACAAGGTGGAATACCCAGACCGCTTCACTCTCCCAAAGGCATGAACAGCCTTGAGCGACCGAAACCTGTACAAGGTAAAACACTTTTAACAAACCCAAAAATAACTGAAATGTAATCAAGAAAATCTAAATTTAAAGTCAATATCTAACGTTTTAAAAAAAATATAAAATAATGTCTCTATGAATTTTGAAAATTGAGACGAAGTTTGGAGCAATTTGTGGTTCATCATTCATATATACTGAAACTTATTCTTCTGAACCAATTTTAAATAATGATTCGTTTCCAAAATTTCGTATTGTATCGTATATTGTATCAACCCAAATTGTTTCCTATTGTATCTTATGCAGATTTTCATATTGTATCATATCATATTCCATATTGTATCACATTGTTTCAAATAATATTTCATGCAGAATTCCATATTATATCACATCATATTTCATATTGTAACATATCTTATTTCATATCGTATCGTATATTGTATCATATTTCATATTTTTCCATATTGTATCATATCCAGAATTTCATATTATATCATGCCATATTTCGTACGGTATCTTATTCTTTTCCATATTGTGTCATATTGCATCACATTTCATATTGTATCATATAATGTACTGTATGTCTTAAGGTTAGGTAAATATCTAAGCCTCTAAAACTTTCATGAAAACAATGCTTTCTTCACACTTTTATAAAATAGGAATAATCTAAAACATTTACAAGAAAGCATTTATAAGTATATAAAGTATGCACTAAAGAATGCATATTGTAAATAATGAACATTTTCAAGACCTTTCAATAAGCAATTTGTTCTTACTATGCAATTTTGGGACGGCCCCCCCAGATTTCTAGAGTAGTTACCCACGAATCCGCGCGGTGGCGGAGCCTGAATCTGACAGGAAGCCGTCAAGTAAACTCTGTCGGAACTGGTCTGGTGAAGACAAGCATTCACCACACATGGTTCCAAATACTTAAATAAGAATCTCTCCTTGTAGTGCTGAAGATCCGATTTCCCAATCGACAATGCGAGGAAAATAAATGGGGTGAGTAGTTTTTGAAGTGCCACGTATTTATTCGATTTATATGTGGAATGTTTCTTTTACACATATTGGTTAAATTGTTGCTCTATGAAGTTTCGTTTGAAATTACTTGTCAAAATGCATGACTTGTCCTAAATCGTACGCAAACATTATGTGTGAGTCCATGTCTTTAAATGTCATGTGATATATATAGCATAAAACGATTTAAAATGCTGAATTTTACAGATAGAATTTATCAGCAAATTTTACAGTTAAGAAACTCTCCTGTTGCACAATTTGTTTACAACTAGATAATTATGTTTCAAGCAAATAATATACAAACCAAAATAATTATGCATACGCATATGCATATTAAAATTTGAAAATTCATTACAACGTGCCATGTTTCATAAAGATACGGTAATGATTATACAAGCATATGACTGTACCTGTGAATAAAAATCTTTCTGAGTAAAGCAGTATAATGCAAAAATGAAATATAAATAATGTAAAAAATAGAGAAAATTGTAAAAGCAGACAAAAATGTTAAAATAAAAAGAAAATGTAAAATCTAATCCAATTTCGCTTTATGCTGTTTTGCTAAATGTGATATTTTTTCAAAACCATTTTTAACAGCATTTTGAGACAATTATTTTATATTGTATGATTTGGATTTATTGTGAATAACGATTTGAAGCATGTTATAACTGACATGCATTTTGAAATTCATAACTTTAGAATTGCTTACAAGTATATTTATTATTTGAAATGACATGCATTTAAATTATATAATACACACACACACATTATATATATATATATATATATATATATATATATATATATATAAATTAATAAATAAATGCGTTTAGATTATATGAATTTAACCATTTAATTTAAATTTACATACCTTACATAAAAATTCCTGGTTAGAAAAACACGATTAAATTATTAATGTTCGGATCATATTAATGCTTTTTTCAAAATTTACTTGAAATGCTAACTTTTCCTAAGTATGATTTGTGTCTATCATTGCATTTATCATAACAAAATTCCTGGTCAGACGAACATGCTTAAATTTATTAATATTCAGATCACATTAATGCTTTATATAAAAGTTATATATATTATTAAATATATATATATATATATTAAATCTAATTATTGAACCAAAGGTAATAAATTATACTTACAAGTCTCAGGGGTTCCACAAAATGGCTAACAGCAGTATGTTAGCTAACTTATATCATTATGAAAAATCTTTTACTTCAACAGATTATAAAATTTACAAATATGTTGATGGTCTGATTCATTTAGTATTTACTGATAACTATGTCATAGATACAGATTCCTATCCGGTAAATTTGGAATTAATTTCTAATGAAGCCACTATTAGTAATAATATTAACTATTTGAATTTAATTCTAATTATTGAACCTACTAATGGGATAGTTACTAATTCATATGATAAAAAAGAATATTTTAAATATAACATTAATAAAATTTTACCATTTAATTCATGCAACTTGATTCAATTGCTTAGATATATTATACTTAATCAAATTTTTACAATTTATAAATTATCAGATAAAAAATTTCATACTTTGCACATTAATAATCTAAAACTTATAAGTAAATTATATAAATATCCAGCATATTTAATAAATGGTATAGTTAAAAAGTTTGGATTAGCTGAATATTCTTAAAATTCTCACCTTAGTATCTTGTATTAGCCAAACATCCACATTCTCTTGTATAAACATTACAAGGTATTTACATCCTCTTACCCTTTAGCCTCTATGTCTCTATGTTTTCTATTATATTACATGCCCCTTTATTTTGAAGCTTTTACTGTAGAATATCACATTTTACTGCCTTTTCGCAATACTTTCATTCATTTCTCATGAATGGCAACAGTAGATCTCTACTTTTATCTTTTGCGATTGGCAACATTGGTGTTGTCATTTAATGCTCGAATAAATAGGACATTTATAGTGTATTTCAGGGGTTTTTTTTCTATATAATTTTTCAATATTTATGCTTGTCGTCTAAATAGCAAAAGTTTACAGTCAAAATCTATATCTTGCTTCAGAAACCAGCATATTTTGTGTTCATTTTGATTCAATATTTGGCTTGAGATGAACAATTTTTAGGCCTGGTGCTTTTCCAGGCGTATAGCTTAATGCTTGATTATTTTTTGTTTTCTTATTTTCGATTCCACACCATTAATATTTGTTGATTATCTTTAGTTTGATGACTAGAAATATGCATTTAATTTGCCTCATGATGATTGATTCTCTATTTAATACTTCTTTTTAATTTGCAGGCAAATTTTAAGTTAGGGTTTTTTGAATTACAACTTCTCTCTACTCTATCATTGGTATTTCATATTATATTTTTATTATATATATATTCTTATTATTTATTTAGTAGTATACTAAATAGTATTACATTTGTATAATATTATATATATATATATATATATATATATGTATATGTGTGTGTATGCATGTATGTATTATACAAATGTACTAAATATACAAATATACAAATGTAAATACTACTAAATAAATAATAAGAATATAAATATTCGAGATGTTGGTGCAAAGCTGCCGAACTCAACCGAATACTAACATAGCTATCCAAATGGAAAAATGGAATACAATGCAAATTGAAGAGTAAGGTACCACAAATTGGCCCGGGATGGGGGGGGGGTGTTGTGATCCCCACTCCCCGGTTAAGCACGCTTTACGCCACGGCAACACTCTGGGGAGCCGGTACATTACTCATTAAAGATACAAAATCGTAAAACTATCATTAAAATACAAGACCTCCTAATTGTATTACATTTATTACAATTGAATTACATTTGTGAGGTCTTTTATTTTGATGTTAGTTTTACGATTCCATATCATTAATGGGTAATGTACCGGCTTCTGGGAGTGTTTCCGTGGCGTAAAGCATGCTTAACCGGGGAGTGGAGGATCACAACCCTCCTGCCAATTTGTGATACCTTACTCTTCAATTTGTATTGAATTTCATTTTTCATACAAGTTCTCTCTATTCTATCATTGAATTTTCAAATTATATTTTTATTATATATATATATATTCTTATTATTTATTTAGTAGTATACTAAATAGTATTACATTTGTATAATATTGTATATATATATATATATATATATATATTATATATATGTAGTACAATTTAGTATACTACTCAATAAATAATAAGAATATAAATATTCGAAATGTTGGCGCAAAGCTGCTGAACTCAATCAAATACTAACATAGCTATCCAAATTGAAAAATGGAATGCAATACAAATTAAAGAGTAAGGTATCACAAATTGGCCGGGGGGGGGGTGACCCTCACTCCCCGGTTAAGCATGCTTTACGTCGCGGCAACACTCCCGGGAGCTGGTACATTACCCATTAATGATACAAAATCGTAAAACTCTCATAAAAATACAAGACCTCCTAATTGTATTACATTTATTACAATTGTATCACATTTGTGGCGTAAAACATGCTTATTTGAGGAGTGGGGGGGTCACAACCCCCCAGCCAATTTTTGTTACCTTACTCTTCAATATATATATATATATATATATATATATATATATATATATATATATATATATATATATATATATATATATATATATATATATATATATATATATATATATGTATATAATATTTTGCATGCCAAAACAATGTTCCCCCTTTAACGTAACATATAGTAAGTCATTATACATTTTGATATTTTGAAATTCTATTATTTTTCACATCAGTTCTTTTAAACTATAATTTTAAATTAATTTGTCTGGCAACAATTGAATGTGTAATTCAGTCGCAAAACAAGGAAAAATTCATTCATAACAAAAAATAAAAATGCCTGCAAAAATTAATTCTGTAACATATTTGAGAAAATAATATTTGCTACAGAAATAGGGTAATAACACCTGCTAGAAAATATCATAAACATAAAGCGTTCATTTACTTTAGCTAACATTGCATTTCTCCCTCTCCGTACTTTATATTATTCCAAAAATGCAGAACACTTCTTAGCTATCACTGATTAAATTATCCAGTTCTTAAATAGCAGCACATTTCTTCTACGTTATCACTGATTGAATTACCCAGCTCTTAAATTGCATCAAATTCCTTTTACCTTATCACTGATTGAATTACCCAGTACTTAATTTGCGTCTGTGTTAGGACATTATATTTGGGAAAAATGGAAATATCAATATGTACTAATTACCATGTACCATTCTGTATGTCCTTCTGTACGTCACACATTTTTAGACATTTGTCGAATAGTAGGAATTTGCAATTTAGTGCACCAGTCAATCGTTCACTAGATCACTCGAAAAAATTGAAATTTTTAAAAGGTTCATTACAGCAGGTGCTGAACACCAAAAACCTCGAAATATGAAATGATAGAAAACCTACTTCACGATGACATAGAGACTTTAAATTGGTGCAAGAGCAGGTAGTACACAAAAAAACATGCACAATTTTAATTTTACAATATTGTCTACTTTAATGGTGTCGCATACTCAAATGTTCGATTTTTCCGAATGAGAGTTGAAATTTGGTGCACGGTTCAATCATTGAATAAAACCCCTGCGGATAATCGAATTTTTCGCAAATGTTTATCTAAAGAGATGCTCCTCACTAAAACGTTGGAAAAGTGAAATGATAGAAAAACTTACTTCGCGATAAGACATTGAAATTGATGGAAAGATTAATAGTTCGAAAGTAAGAAGGCAGAAAATTAGTTTTCCAAAATTTAATACGCTAGGAGATGGACGTATACAATTTGTCAAATAATAGATAAATGCCTCCTCTTAAATGAGATAGAGGATTGAAATTTTGTACACATGTTAATCGTTTGATAAATCCCCCAGAACAATTCCGAGTTTTCAAAATTTTTCATTTTGAAGGTGCTGCGCACCAAAAAGTTCGAAACGTGAACTAATTGAACACCGCCTTTCTGTTGAGATTCTCTTGAAATTTGGTACAAAGGTAAATCACTTGATATTAAAATAATTACAGTTTTCCAAAATTTAACATTGTACGGATTCCATGCACCTAAATGTTCGATTTAGATTTAGCGAATACATGCGAAATGCCCTCTTTCAAGTGAAATAGAGACCTCATATTTGTGCACGGGTAAGATTCGATAAAACCCACTGGAAAATTCGAATAAATAAAATAATTACTTCAGATAATCATCGAATTTAAATGCACACAATTAAATTGAAATGCAGATTACAGGTCGGAGTTTGCTTTTTGCGAAACATTTGATTTTCAACGGGTATTCGACTAGTACTTCTATAAATTTCGTGCAGAAGTTAAGATATGAATAAGAAAGGTAAACTTATATGCTACCATTTTATATGATTTTCGAATTTTTGAAAACGCAAAACTAAATTAGCAACGGAAAATCCACGCATAGCTGGAATTCTATCGCCAATTACTAACTTTCATGAGTTTACACTAGAATATAGTTTACAATTGAATTTATAGCGGAAGTTGGTATTTCACAATTTGATGTAACTACAGAGCTCTTTGGTGGTTTATAAAATGCTATACATTCCCAAATAAAATTTTTACATAGATATAAAAATTAAGATTTGAATAATGAAAGTATCTCCACTCGACTTTCTCATGTTATATTTTTCCTATATGTTTTGTTTCCATTTGTATTCCAATCAATATTCGAGGAAAAACAATCTGATGTAGGCAGCACATGACTTCCTCCATAGACTCAAATTCATTTTTTCTTTATTTCTTTCCTAATGCATTAAATTGAATTTAATTGCACAAAACAACACGGATGATTATTTAAAATAAGACCAAATTTCCAGTTGGAATTCAATTTCCGCTTTCATTTGACATCTGGACATATTTTCAAATCGTTGCTTTGCAAAAATGCTAAGAAACTGTATCTCGTAAACGGTTGGTCCTAGAATAATGAAGTTAGTCTTATTACTCTTTTATCCGCCAAAAATTACGTGTATAACAATCATTTATCCTTTTGTTTACGGGTGGGACAGCAACAATCCCAAACGAAAACCCTCTCAAAATGACAGGTATTTGACATACCCTATCCCAAACAGTTCGATCCCCCTTTGCAGGCATTAGCGTCCATGGACGCCAATGCCTGAAAAGGGGGATCGAACTTTTTTTATTCTCTTGGGATTGACGTTGTCCCACCCGTAAGCAAAAGATTAATTGATACATTCCAGCAAATATTGTATTTTATATCGGATCTTGGAGATTTTTACTGGTCATTTCGCAAAAATATACAAGTTTTTTTATGAATTGCACCAAAATTAATTCATTACCAGAGTTACCTATTAAATTTTCTAAAATTTGGTCAATTAGTTTTTGAGCTAGAGTGGATATATGCATATTGCACAGACACACACACGGAGACAGACATATAGACAGACACATGCAGACAGACGGACAAACACACACACACAGACGTCACACTAAAATCGTTATTCATGTTCAATAGTACTCGAAATGTGTAGATCTTTCCAAAACTTGGAAACAGAACCGAAAACTGGAATTCGAGTTTTCGACTGATGTATACCTTTCGGAACCTCTAGAACACGGATCTACCATTTTTAAAACGATGTCTCTGTGTGATTCTGTGTGTCTTAGGTATGTATGCATCCACTGGATCCAAAAACTTATTTGACGAAGTATCGCAGAATTTGCTCGGTGAGTCACTTGTAAATTACCTTGTTGCTGTTTAGATTTTGATACAGGTGAGATAACTGGAGTCTGACTTTTTTTGTTGAATGACCAGCAAAAAATAATTAATTATTCATGCTTAATTTTTAATGATAAACCTGCTGCAGCAAGTGCAATGCTTCTGCCGGCGATTTCCATGGACACCAATGTTTGCAAAGGGAGGTCGAACTGTTTGGGATGGGGTATGTCAAGTACCTGTCTTTTTGGGAGGTTCTTCGTTTGGGATGGACTGTCCCACCCGTAAGCAAAAGGTTAAATATGTAAAACAATGTTATATATTTATAAAACAAAAAACTTTTTTTAGTCGAATTTTGCTCATTTCAACGTCCACCGTCCCATTAAACTCAATTCATAATGCGATAATTTGCCAGATCAGAACAATGTTTTAAAACTGAATTTCAAATATAAATATCCGTATCATTCATTTTGAGCAATTAAACTCAGTTTAACGGATTGCGAAATAAATAAATTTGAGTCTATAGGAAAAATTCTGTACTGCGCACATCAGATTTTCTTTATACGCTTTCGTTTGCAACCTGTTCTTTTATGAAATTTCTCAATCCGAATTTACTAAGAGCTGCATTGCGACGGATTTAAACATAAGTTCTTTGTCCAACAATCCAATTTTTCATACTTCGCAGCACAGATACAGAAAGTATGTAAAAGTATGCGAAGCAAGAATTTTAGAATTTTCCTTTCTGGTGTATCCGCAAAAGATTAAATTATGTCTTGAAGATTTTAATAAAAATCTGTGGCGATGCACGGCTTTCCTTAAAAACTAACACTTTTATGATGTCGTCTTAAAATAGTAACTAATATCTAAACTGTGGAACACCACTCATCTTTCTCATT
This sequence comes from Amaurobius ferox, assembly GCA_951213105.1. Lineage (NCBI taxonomy): Eukaryota > Metazoa > Arthropoda > Arachnida > Araneae > Amaurobiidae > Amaurobius > Amaurobius ferox. The sequence goes on from OX578140.1 coordinate 30,665,136, forward strand.
CATTCATATTCCATATTACTGCCGTCGACTGTAGCATTATCAGTATCAGACTTCAAAAACATATTTGATGTGGGCAGTATATGACTTTTCTTACAGACAATTTATTTTCTCTTTCATATTATATTAAGTTTAATTAACCAAAATGATATGGATACTTGTTGAATATATCCAATGCGCTGTTTTAAATCATATCTTTTTCATTTGGCAACTTCGCGCATTTTAAAAGATGTAGCCAGTTTTGAAAAATTCCAACAAACTTAAATATCTCAATGATTTATCTTATAGCAAAATGGATTGGTCTTATTATTTTTCTCGTCTAAAATTACGCATGCAACAACCATTTAGTTAACACATTTTAGCTTATTTTGTCTCCTATTTCTGATTCTGATAATTTTTGTGAGCCATTTAAAAAAAAATATACCAATTCTGCTTTCTGTAATCGAGCAAAAATCTAATGAGCACCAGAATAAAGAATAAATGACTTGCCTATTAAATTTTGTCAAATAGTTAGCTAGATACAATCATTTCACAGACAGACAGGCAGACATAACCCGGCGACGAAAAAAATTATTTTTTCCGCCAGAAATTCCCTGGTGACCTAGATGACTAAATCTTTGCATACTTATAGTATCGATCATCGGACAGAACCTAATGAAGTCGGATTGTTTTATACTCCCTCCCCGGGACTGAACAAATGCATTTTTTATGCCATTTCAGGCCTTCTAGCAGCCCTTCAGTGGATTAGACTGATGAAAATTTGCATACATTCCCAGAAACCCCCACAAGGGTAATACAAAATTGAAACTCGTCTACGAGGTAGAACCTAATTGGGCTAATTTTCAATTATTTTCGACGCCAAACACCATGCATTGTTAAACAAAATAAAACGTATCAAAAGGTTGGTGTCAAAGTTTTTAAGAGTAATATTTTCCATGTCTTTGGCAGGCTTAAATATATATATGATATGTTATATACTTATGGCAGGCTTAAATACATATATGATATGTTATATACTTATATGAAACATAAAAGTAGTTAGAATATTCGTTTTATTTTCTCTGTATTTATATTTTCTTAATATATAATCGCTTTCCAAAATAAAATACTTCAATGAACACGCTTCAAGACCCTTTGTAATCTTGTTTAATCCATCTTTCGACCTCAACAACTAAGTCTTTTCGCAAGTAAAATTTCTAAACTTTTCAAAATTTAAAGTAGGTGGAAAATAAAGAATGGTGGAAAGAGAAGACATTTATTCATTTCTGATAAAAAAAAAATATGCATTATGTAATTTGAAAACCAAGATAATTCGAAACATGAAGTTTTGTTTTTTATATAGAAAAAATTATAAATTATTTTCTGGATTCTAATTGTCTTCAGAAAAATGCTCTTTAATTTGAACAACTTCGAGAATAAACTGGCTTTGTTTGATCTCTATATTTTTAAAAGGTTGGATATTGCAGTCTAATTAAGGCAAATATGTGGGCAGCACATGACTTTCACTACATAATGCAATGATTTTACTTCTTTCACAAGAAAATAAAGGTGTACAAGATCTACAATTCAAAGTTTTTAGTATTGAATTAACGCCGCGTGAATTGAAATTGGACGCTTTTGGCAACTTATTAGATCAAAACGACTGACTTAATTGTGCTCAAGGGCAGAATCTTCATCAAAATGTAATTTGAAATTACTATCCTGTGAAAAAAATGATTACTGGCGAATTTTCGGGCGTCAAAATGCAAAACTATTACAGAAAGTACATTCCCTCGTGAATGGAACAAACTACCACGAGAATGATGCTAACAGATGTGTTAATATTGCATATAAAAAATGAGTATATTTTATGACACTTGTTTTTTTAATTTATGTAATATTTGTGATAAATGTATTTGATACCCAATCCCCCCCGATAACAGAATAAAAAATTTGGTTACGTTAGATTCTGCTCTATAGTCTATGCTACAATCGTGCAAAATTTCAAACTTCTGGCTCAACGATGTGCTTCTGGAGGGTCTGGAAAGATACAAATACGTTATACAATTATTTGGGATCCTCCTAATAATTGCTTTTGTGACTACAAAGTTAATCATAGTAGCTTTGTTCAGCAGGATTTCCTCTTCTATAAATTTAGTGCTAGCTGCGTGATGGACAGACTTTGATGGCCGAAGTTCCCAAATTTGCTGGAAATCGCTAGTCGTTGTCAGACAAAATCGCTAGTCAGACATGCTAGTCGTTGAGGAGGATTCATTGGAGAATTCCAAATTCCCCAGTGTTCACATACTAAAAATTTTTGGAAAATGCATTATATTCAATTACAATACTAGTAAATTAATTCTTTCATTCCTTTAAACTATATTTCTTAATTATAATTTATCCTTCTGTAAACTGTCCATCTTAAATGCAATACTTTTCTTAAGATCCGAATTCAAATCAAGTCAGGGAATTAAGTCATTACTTTTACTGAACAGATTACATAATAAATGTTTTTATGTTTTTCTAATTAATCTTTTGAGTCTCAGAAAAGAGCATCTATAAGAAGATTTTTGTCTTCTAACTGCTGAAAATAAATGGAAATATGGAGAATTAAAAATTGAGGAATTACATGAATCGAGAGCTTTCAAGCTTTTATAGCTCTTTTATATTTATTTTAATTATTTTTTTTTGCCCCCGAAATCGATTGATGTCATTACAGGTTTGTTGCTTTCCCCACAATTCATGGTAATGTATAGGGAAAGTATTGGAATCATGTCGAAAAACGCAACTCAAGTTTTCGACGGCTCTACACGTTTTGAGCAATCCAGAATCCTCCCTCCCCCAAAAAAACTTATTTTACCGTGACATCTGAGTGTGTCTATGTGTATGCATGCTTGGTCTGTGCAAAGTATGTATCCACTCTAACTCAAAAACTAATTGAACAAATTTCATAAACTTTGGTAGGCAAGTCACTTGTGGATTATCCTGGTGCCGATTAGATTTTGATACGATGAAGGAAAAAGAAACCTGTCTATTTTTACGAAATGGCCCCAAAAAATCGTATGTATCTACACTAGCTGAAATACCAATTGACCAAATTTTACGAAATTTATAACTTATGAGTTACCCTAGTGTTGATTAGATTTTAGTACAATTCGAAAAAACGGAGCTTAACTTTCTTGCTAAATGGCCAGCAACAGAGTATATATTTGCCGTAGCTGAAAGACTAATTGGCCAAATTTCACAAAATTTAGTAGATGAGACCTGTAGATCACTCTGGTGCTGATTAGATTTGGGTACCATTCGAGAAGAACAAATTTTCCTTTTCTTACGAGATGACCCTCAAAAATTGCTAAAATCTAAAACAAAAGACTGTATATGCTCAATTTTATAAATTATATGCTTGTTTTATACTTAATTTTTTATTACGAAAAGAATAAGATTAACTCCATAACTCTAGAACTAATCGTTTTCGATATATTTTAGTTTTTTGTCATGTCGCCTTTGAAAATACATCCAGTCACCAGATGAAAGCGATAATTGAAATAAAACTGCAAATTCAATGCAATTTCAAACAAATAGTCATTTTATTCTATGTGCTATTAAACTCAATGTAATGAATTATAAAGGAAAGAGAGAGAAAATGAATTTGAGTCTGTAGGGAAAGTCATATGCTGCTCACATCGGAATTTTTTACTTTGTGTTTTAAATAAAGTGTTTGCATTTTAGATATTTAGCAGCACTTTTAGCGATTTATTTCAAAGGGATTCTTTAATTATGTATATTTCCCATTTATAATTATGTATATTTCATATTTATAATTATGTATATTTCAAATTTATAATTATGTATATTTCATATTTGTAACAAAAAAATTAAAGATACGAAACTATCTTATTTCAAAGTATGTTATTTCAGGAATGTCAGCTTTAGGTCTAGCCGCAAAACTTCATGCATTCTTACTTATTATTGATGAACTCTGACAACCAATATGAAAGATTGCTGCGTCTATACCATTAGTGACTTACATATTACTTACATCACAGTCATAAATAACATTTACGATGGCCACCAATAACTAACTCTCTTTTCAGAGTGACCATAATATTATTGCTCATGTTCAAGGATATTCCAAGTACATAATGTTTATAAGATAAAGTAATAGACCTCACGTGTCCAATTATTGTCGGCTGAACGTCGAAACATACTTAACTGTGCATCCCAATTCCCTAGTTGATGTTTTTGCTGCCAGGTGGAGTTCTAGTTTTCGATGCATGTTGTCACGATATGATAGCTAGTGAATATTTAATTACTCATTCTGAATGTCTATTATCCATGCTTCGTTGTGTAATGTTATTTTTACTTTATATGTTTTAAGATCTCCTGAACACAGTTTGACTATTTTTGGAGTGATGTCGTTCTGTCTGTCTGTCTGTCTGCCTGTATGTCTGTGGTCGATGTCTTGTGTACATAAGAGCGGCCGCAAATATTAATGGATTTTCCCGAAAGTTTATATCCAGCTTTGTTATCAAAATATCTAGAACTTGATAGGATTTTTTTTAAATTCGAGCTAAAACTTTGAAATATATTTGAACTTTTTTTTAACGTGGCAGCATATGGCAAAATAGGACATAATCATGCATGAGTTTTTTAGTCTTTTATGGTCTTTTATGGTGGATTTTATTTCAATGATCACGAAGTTTAATAGTTTCAATCATTGTTGTGAAAGATAGCTGCGATTTCTTTATTGTTCGTGATGTCATTAGTCCCTCGGGGGGGGGGGGGGGGAAATACCCCCGGTGGCACATTGTCAAGTATGGTATCAATCGAAAGATTTTTTCAAGCCCTTTGAAGTGAAGAGTAATACGCTATAATTGTAATCATTTGTACTCACAATACCGATTTTACAAAAATTTTTGATTTTTCAAAATTAAATATATTTGAGCTTTTCTATATTTTTCCAACATAGCAGTATTCGACAAAATGTGACATAATAATGCACAAAAAGGGTTAGTAAGGGCTCAATGATCACTAAACTTCATACTTTTAATCATTCGTGTGGAAGGTTAAGGCGATTTTTTATCTTTCGTGACGTCATTAGACCCTCTCCGTGGGCAATTCACCCTCCCCCGGGGAATGAATTGTCAAGTATGGTATAAATCGTAAAATTTTTTACAAGCCCTTTAAAGTGAAGGGTAACACGCTATAATTATAATCATTTGGACCCACGATACAAATTTTTCAAAAAAAAAATTGCAAATTTTGGAAAAAAATCATATACTAAAAATGGATCGTGGTATGAGGCAGGAAAGCTGATCCACATTTCAGTTAATTAGAATAGTCTGGAAAAAGTGTCATGTAATGCATTGTAACAAAATTCGTATTTAATGCGAAAATAAGATATATGATGTAGTTTGTGTGCTTCTAAATTATTTTTTTAACACTGTATAAAATTATTATTTTGCGAATTTTTGTTTAGAAGCTGCTTTAGCATTTAGAAAGTAATTAAAAAAATATTTTTGAAAGTTCACAGCAAGGTATTTATTGCCAATACATTTTATGGATTTTTTGTAAATGCATGGAATTTTAATACCGTTTATATCTGTAGGGTAACTTAAACTTTCCAGCTAAAATTATACTACCACCACTGTTCCCGTCCATCATCATGTTTCTCCAAGGGAAATACTGCTATATGAAAATCGTAATTTCGAATAATTCTGATGCTAATCATCAAATTCCAAACAATTCTAGAGTATATCTCTGATATTTTACATAATATATATACGTCGAATTTTCTGGTGTTATACGCTGCAGGCACATATATATTTCGAAGTGCGTGTAATATGTTTAGAATAAATCGTAAAATGTTTTCCACTGTCAATATCTGAAATTATAAATTATTCAAAAAGCAATGTTTTCTTTATGCACAATAGCATAAAATCATAAATAAACTCGCTCTAATTTAAACATTTTGCATGTAACATTGCAATCGAATTCGAAGTTAGAACTACTTTAAAGGTGTTTCCATAATATCTCTCTGAGACTTTCAAACATACGCGTTCGAAAAGCCCAAGAATTATAAATTAACTTATACAAAATACATTTGTATACTCTAATAAGAATTTAGAGCACATATATTTTTGATAATTAACTAGTTTATTACATAAAATATAGCTCATATCAAGAAAAATAAGCATGCGCATGTTTTGGAAATCAACTAGATTTCCCTTTTCAGTGCAAAAAAATTTGCACTTTGATTTAAACACGAAACTATGTCGGCCGAACTGAAATAGTTTAATGGCATCTCCATATAATGACGCTTCTAAGTGGGGCAAAAGGGAAATAAAACTAGAAAATCAGGAACGTGAGAAGGTAAAGAATATGGACTCAAAGAAACAAAAAATTAGACCTGGTCATGCCATACCTCGGAGAAAAATGGAGTCATTGGCAAATCATTAACTAGATTACTGGGGTTTTTATTATTATGAAAAATTTAAAGAAATCCAAATCGAAAACAGAAGAGGACTTTTGAATAATAAAGGCAGAAGAAAAATCAAACACTAGCCATCCAACAACGATTAACGATAGAAGATTTATTATTTTCTTATTTACTTTACACAATTTTAGTGTTCTTTTAAGCGGTACTATAAAGTGCGTTTAGTTTATTTTATGTACGATAGTCCACATTAACAAGAAATTTGATGAATGTCTCAATAATTGAATTTTTCAGTAGAATCTTTAAGCGAAGAAATTTAATTTTGTTGATAAAGATTTATTAATCTCCCCTATCAATAAAATTAAATTTTTGTTAATAAGTTATTTACTGATTATACATAAAATCCTGTGCTTTACATATTTTTTATCACATATATAAACATTGAAAACTACAAAAATGTATAAAAGATACGCCATCCCACCCGAAGGAATCCAGTTAGGAAACTCCAAAAGTGAAGTATAAACCATGGCTACATTTGCACTTTCATAATTTTCATATTTTAGTACCTCCAAATAACAGTAAATGTTCTCTAATAAACATCGCGACAAATAATATGAACGTGGTCCGGGAGAACAAGCTTCATGAAAAATTTAATCTAATTAATAATCAACCATTACAGTTACAATGAAATTGTTAATTCAATCGACAACTATATTTCTAAATCGTTAATATTTGCAAACGAGTTGATTCCAAAAAGTTATGGTGCATAACGATTTCAACAGGGCGTACGAATAGCCAGCTCATATATTTTCTTTTAATTTCCTTTCTGCGCAGCTTGTCACCCAGAAACTAAAGCGGCCATGAGTGACCTTAGAGCAAACCTATAGCGTGGGCGTGTCATTTAAAAATTTACAGCACTTGATTCGTCAGAACCATCACACATTATCATGAATCATGATTGGCCAAAGTAAATCCCTGTAGTAGATCGACAAAGTCAATCATACCACGGAGTCGGCATCAAATTACATGAAAACCGAACTCAAACCGCAGGTCCCTGATCACAGAACCTACCTAAAGAAAGATTTCCAAAGCTAGGAATAGTATTATCATTACAAATAGCAAAGAAAAAAACCCGATTACATAAATTTGGTGACCAATGGTTTTATAATAAAGTGAACATTTGTACCAAAATTTTAGGGGACAGTCCCTGAAATTAGGCTTTTGTACCGACTTATTTATCTCAGAATTGGTTCTCGATTAAGCTAATTTGTCGCAATGTATGTAACCTCCCCCTCCTCCCCCCCCAGGTCTCAAAAACATTCGGCCATGGGCTGTGACCAGTCGTGAATGAGACATGAAAGTGATTTGTTGACAGGTTTCTCGTAGTTATTTTCGTATCATTGGATATTTGTATTTCTATTTATTGCTCGTGTTTACGTTATTTTTAAATGCAATAAAATGTTATTACAAAATTAAAACTGTAAGGAATATCTTCTAGCAGGAGTGTGATCAGCTTTCAAAAAGAAAATATTGCATCCCCGGAAATCCCAAGGTAAAAATGGTAACCTTACTCTAAAATGAGTTTTTTAAGCAGCCAGTCTCCCTTAAAAATATTCATCTGAGCACGGCCGAAAATAGTTTTTAACAAGAAAATAATACAACATTTGAGCAAAGGAAGAAAAAGTTTAATAACGCGTTTTTAAACTCAGTTTATATACATTTAATTATAATTTTGAATCCGAAATCAAACAAACATGCACATACAAATTTTAATTGAACAGGAATTAAAATCAATGTCGAATCACGTTTCATATTAAATTTCGAGCTGCTTTCAAATCGATAGTTTTAAATTCTAAGCAATCCATTCGAAATACTAGTATGGAATTTAATAAGTATTTAATCAATTTTGCCACGAGTTTGCTCGAGGGAATTTCAGATTTTGACGTTCGACACATTCCGGGAAATTTCAATTGTTTAAATTCATACAACATACTCATTTGGAATATTATTTAAATAAATATATTTTGCACACCTTTAAGTCACATTACCGAACAAAATGTACTGATTGTGTTATTTCCTTTGAAAGATCTGAAGTAATGGATTTAAATAATCCAGGTATATGTTTTTATTCGAGCCCCTCGAGCTTCTTCGTACAAGCGAAGCATCCTTGGCATCGCCTCAAATATAATGGTGTGGCTGACCCTGTTTCGCAGCGACTGTTTGACCGTTTTGCACGAAATGTGGAAAGTATTTAAAAAATTCACCCAATTACAGGTCATGACTGAGATCGAATTTTAAAAATTCGACTTGTGGACCTGAAAAAATTGAGGTCTATGTTAAATCTATGAAGAAAATTATTTTTAAAGCTTTCACGTGTTAGTCATTATTGCCACTGTATTTAATGTTGTGACAAGTGAAATATAACTTGTTGTTAATTAAAAGGATTTAAAAACTACATAATAAAACAGATCGTGTAACACGCGGTAAATCTTATTATTTGATATCAACGCTGGAGAACATACACATTGAGACTATAACGAACAATGCTTAGATTAAGGTAGAGAGTAGGAGGGGAAACGGCATACATGGCAATGGCAATCTGTTTCTGACCATTAGAGACCTTAACGATTGTGGCGCCTTGCACACTTCTAAAGCTAAATGAATTTATTTGTTTTGTATATACACCTTTAGTTTTATATACAAAAACTTGCAACTAACAATTAAACTTGCAACTAACAAATTTAATTTGTTAAACAAGCAACTAACAAATTAAATTTGTTGGATACATACTTTAAAAAATAATACAGATTTAAAAAAAGCTATCAGTAGACCACTAAAGTGTAACACTTCATTAAAACTCGTCACAAAATTTACATTTCTAAAGCTCAGCGAATACAATAAGCATATTTTATCACATGTTATACGAAACAAACGTATAAATAGTCAAATATTTTCTTACCAGCATATATTAAGCCACCATTAAATGAAAATATAAAACAGCATTCCGAAAGTCTTGCATTTCATTTATAAATGGGGGGGGGGGGGACAATGCATGCAAAATCAACTCTTCAATTGAAATACCCTTCTGAAAAAAGTATACCTTTCTTCTTAAATAATAAAAGGCAATGTCAGTGTGTCTGTTTGTCTTATACACTATAGGCTCAGCGCAGAGCTACGAAATTTGGCAATCGGAGACCCGGGGGAGGGGGAGGTAACACGTGAAAACCGATTTTTAAAATTTGAATTATTTTTTTGTTATTTAACTTTTTATGCGATTTCGACCGTTTTTTCCCCTTTTTTCTCCACCATCCAGACGTCGTAGAAAAAAAAGAAATTACACGACCGAAAAGAGCAGACAATTGCGAGTAAAAATACATCAATTTCAAATCTCAGGTACAAATTCTAATATTTTATAAAGATTTTAAAACAAAAGTCATTTTCGACTAAAAAAAAGAACTTTCGTTTTTAAATCCTTACATCGGGAAAAGTTTCTACAATTTCGACTAATAATTTACATTTTTAGAATGCTCAAACATCAGGCATTCTTACAAGCCCAATCTGGTCAAGAAATATGAAAAAGTAGCTGCAGGATCCCGATTTTAAGAATTTCCGAATTTCAATTTCTCGACGGCAAGCCGGCAAAATAAGTTTTTCACCCATGCCCGCGCGGGCGCACTGCAAGCGGAGACGCACGGTGTTTCACTGGAGATTGTGCATCGGGTTAGAAAATTACCTGATATTTTAAATGTTGGAATTAAGAGCTTAGCATATGGTCATTATAAAATTTAAATGATTGAATTATGGTGGATTGAATTGTGGTGATGTATTGTATACATCGGGTGGTGGTAACAGTATACAGAGTGAAATTATTATATTTATATGAAATTATTATATTTATATTTTAAATGATGGAACAATATGGATTTTTTAAATAGATATTTTAATTTTATGGATATTTTAAATGATGGAACGATGGAACGATGGAATGAAGATATTTTAAATGATATTATGTTATATTTTAAATGCTGGAATTAAGAGCTTAGCATATAGTCATTATAAAATTTAAATGATTGAATTATGGCTTGTACGGGTTTTGGCCTAAGGAGTTTTTTTAAGGTTTTTGGCTCATTATGCTGGATTGAATTGTGGCGATGTATTGTTTACATCGGGTGGTGGTTGGGACCACAATGAAAAAACTTAAACACTAAAGAAATAAAAAAATAAATAAAAATAAAGTTATGGTGATTGTCACAGTGCCTCAATATTTCATTATTAGTTTTAACGTCATGAAACTAAACCAAACTTTATTAACTCCACGGGATTAAGGACGCGGTAGTCTAATGGTTAGCGCGTGGGAATTGCACTCAGTAGGCCCAGGTTCGATGCCCGCCACTGTCAAAACTGCCGCCGTGTTCAGCTGGAGTACGATCACGTTGAACATGTGAGTCCGTAAGTCCTTCCGAGAGATTGGTGGTAGGGGAAGGAGGATACGGTCCCGGTGGATGCCTCCCCCACTGGGTTCCGGTCTAAATTGGGTAGCATTTCCTAGACGTCCAAATAGTTACCTTACCAACAACTCCACGGGGTTATGGCGCCAGCGAGTTTGCAATTGTCAAAATATTCAAAGGTAGCAAACAAGCTGGTCGCCGAAAGCGGCTAGTTTGAAAACAAATAACTTTACAACAATATCATGTGAAAATGAAAAGCGGTATTAAACATTATCATAGTGAAATATTAAAATGCAACTTTACACAAGGAGGATAAAATTAGGATGGACTGGCTTCCTTTTCCTTCAATTCTACATCTTTACAGATTTACAACCTGGAACAAAGCAAACACTATTTCCACTCATACTGTGTAGAAATAGCCAATAAAAATATTAATTCATACATATAAAATGTAGAAATTCACTCTAACACCAACGTTATTGAATGGGCGGAATCGCTAATATTCAGACCTTGGGAACAACAATTGATGCACGCTAAAATGTTCGATTTGCAGAAAAATGCTAAACGCCTTCTTTTAAGTGAGATGGAGACTTGAAATTTTTTACACAGATCAATTATTCAATGAAATCCTAGGAAAAATCGAATTTTCAAAAATGTTTATTAAAGTGGGGGTGCTTTACACCAAAACAACACATAAACAATCAAATGCAATGTTAAATTATATTTTCATTTTTAAACAAACATAATTCAATAAAAATGGAAGTCTAAATTGTGAAACATTTTATGTGATCGTTATGCTAATCGTTATATGTTTTACAGCTTTGTTATGTTATTGATTACGAAGTTAGGTACTCAAGATTCTATTTTCAGAACATAATATGTATTTTGGGTTAGTAAACAAATTACAGGCTTGGGGTAAATAACTCCTATTTAACAATAAAACAATAATATTTTGTCGAATTGCTGTTATCATTATAACAAAATCATCACTAAATGTACTTCCAATTTAAATGAAAATCATTGAAACTGAAAAAGAGGTCACAAAATGAGGAATATTTCCGATACGTAACATTTTGAAAACCCTTGTATCGATATTAAATATCGATATAATGAAAGGTCATGCATCGATGCATGGATAAAATTTTACCGATACATTCATCACTACTCCGAATTTTTAGAAACAATCCGAATTTTCGGACTTCTACTGTATATTCCCTGACAAAAATCCTGGGAATTTTTAATAGCGGAAATAAACCCGGAAATTGTAGGGATTAAACCTGTAATTTTGAAAGCACTGGAAACATTGATGAGCAGAAACTAACATTGCGTTTCTTATATGCTCTAGCTAATCCAACACTTTGTGTAGTTGAAACCTTAAGGATCTGCATTTAGATAAATTTACTAAATATTTTCATTAGTTCAAAGATAAAGTTTATTGACATACTTTTTTTAAAAATTTTAAATTTCAAAAATATTGTGAAAATGTGCAAATGATATTAGTTACAGAATACTTAAAATGTACTTGGGACTAATATAGATTTCTTATTATCGTTCAATATTATCTATATAAATAAAGTTGTAAATCTGTCTGATTTGTATGTTTATTCGTGTGTTTATTGGTCTCATCATCACGGGAGAACGGCTGCAACGAATGTAATGAACTTTTCAGAGTAGACTTGGAATAGCCGCACTAAAAATTTTGTCTATGTTTCGAGTTTTTAAAACCAGGGGTTATTGAGAAATTAATTAAAAAACGCACTATTAAACTTTCCATTAAAATAGCATTATGCAAACGATATTTGTTCAGCAAAATTATTTGAAAAACAAATGATATAATGTTGCTAAGCGACGGAATTAAACCAAGTGAGTTTATATTTGAAAAAAAAAATATATCATGTTGCTAAGAAACGGAATTAAACCCAATGAGTTATTACAGCAGTAAATATTTATTGATTTAAGTAATAATGAAATATATATAAATAAATTTTATCGGAATTTCATTACGGTCTTTGGGTTTAAATTTTACAGGGATTATTGATACTTTTAAATTCTACACCATCTGTTTTATTTTGGTAAAAGATTTTTCAAAACTATATATTACATAGTACAGGTATTCTTCTAATACACTGGTATAATCTTCTAATCTACAATGTAGTCCCGTCCGTCTCTGTAACACTTGGTGAGGGATTTGTAGGAATATCGCCAACTTGGCAACTTTTTAATGTTGCGAATTTGATGAAAATGTTGACAAATCGATAAAAAGTGTCACCAAATTCATAAAAATGATACCAAATCAAAGAATTAAATTTTAGTTTTGAAAGGGGATAGATATTATTATAATGATATTTTGGTAGCTTTTGAATGTCGGTCCAACCTTCCTACTTGACAGCAAATTTGGCGGCTTTTTAAAATGTGGAAAAATTGATAAAATATAGCCAAATTAACAAAAATATAGCCAAATCTATAAAACAGTTATCAAATTGATATAAATCACACCAAATGAATTAAATGAAATGTGTTTTAAAAGATAATAGTATTACAATGATGTTTTTGTAGCGTTTATCTGTTAATACAACTGTCCCACTTTTTGTCAAATTTGGTAACATTTTAAAATGCTGAAAACTGAACGAAAATTTGGCCAAATTGATAAAATGATACTAAATTAATGAAAATGAAGCTTAATTGACGCCTAATATTTTGTAAAATGTGACAACACTTAATGTCACTATATCGCATTTGCTATTTACCAGTTTTAGAAAGGAGGATTCCTTGAATAGTTACACATGAATGAATTATTCTTACAATTTTATATAATATTCTGTAAAAAAATTTAACAAGCAGAAAACAGAAAAGTTTTCATAGTGAATCATGTGTGCATTATTTTAAATATAATAAATGAAGTGTGTATCTCATCCTGAGCCATAACGTGGCTTTTCTTTGGGAAATGTGACAGCATCTGAGGTCACTATATTACAAGTGATATTTGCCAGTTCTGAAGTGGTTTCGCTGAGCAGTTTAATTTGAGTTCATATTGCTATTCTGTGTAATATTCTGTGAAGAAATAAGTTTAACATGAAACTCAAAACAGAAGCGTTCCTATGCAGATTCACGTGTCATTATTATAAGCATAATATTAAACGTAAGTGTCTCATCGTAAAACAATAAATGATTTTTGCGAGAGTAATGTGGGAGATAATACACTCGCTATCACTATACTACATCCTCTTCAACAATTTAAAAGCAAATGACTCCATAAACAGTGCAATATGAATTACTCTCAGTATTATGTTAATATTCTATGAAATGATGTTTGTTTAACAAAGAAGAAAGAGAAAATTTACCATAGCTAATCATTTTTCTCATAAATATCTAAAAAATAATTATTTTCTTCTGAAACTGAACAAGGACTTTTATTTGATTATTGTTTTTTTGATTTTGAGTATTTACAGTCTGTTTGAGTTTATTTTGAAAGCATCTAATATTCAGAAATTGTGGAAAATTTCGGACTGAAAAAAATTGAATTAAATAAAATATTTTATAAACGCTTACATTCTTGTTCTTGTCTTCTTTTTAAATTTATTCAATGCATTTCATAATCTTCAAATTGCGATAAAAACCAAAAAAATCTTTTAAGTCAGTTTTGTTTAATAAGCATAATATAACTTTTAAAAAATAATTTGTTCCCTTCTATGAAGTGTTATACATAAAATATCGCCATTTCAATATAAATCAAATTGGCTAAAGTGTGGTTTGACGCCTGTGTTGGCACTGCAATAAGTTATTTGTTTCCAATTTTTTTAATCCCTGTACCTCTGTGTTGGGGCGTGTCAATTTATCCCATGTATACTGCTAGTCTATATAAATAAAATTTATATAGACTGGCATACTGCTAGTATATATACATTAAATTGAAAATCTGTCTATATGTACGTTTATCTCATCATCACAGGAGAACAGCTGCACCGAATTTCATGACAATTTATGAATAGCCTTGGAATAGCTCCACTTAAAATTTAGTCCCTGTTTCGAGTTTCTAGGATCAGGAGTTGTCTAGATATTAATAAAAACCCACAGTTAAATCTTCCACAGATTAAATCTTCCATTGTGCAGATGACATTTTTCCACAAATTTATTTGAAGAAAATACTATCATGTTGCTAAGCAACGGAATTAAATCCAATGATATTAGAAAGCAGACGATTTTTAAAATATTTTCCGATTTAAACAATTGAGAGAAGCATATAAAAATAAATTTTTAGACGAATTTAATAATACATAAATAATAATACAAAAATAGTTTGTTTTAGAAGAATTTGATTAAAAAGTTTAATAGGGTGTTTTAATAACTATGTCACTTAGAATACTATAGGAAGTTGCACATGATTGTGAATTTGAAGTTCCTTAGTATTATATATTCCGTACAAAGAATGAGTATACTGCTAATTATCTTAATATCAGCCTTAAACCCAATATAGACGAAATATTTTTAAGGAATATAATTCTTCCATTAAAAGCCCTCTTAAATATTCAAATTATGCATTCACATTAAACTTTGTAAGTCATAAATATGTATTATTCCAATGAAATAATAGCCTTTCAATAGTGAAAATTAGAAAAATAATTTAAAATAAATTATTTTGTGGAATTTTTTAATCAAATGAATTTATTGAATGGATTTATTGGAATTGTCGTCGTATTACTTTTATTTTAAGCAAAGCTTGCATTCTTCGTTTAGATTTAAAAATTGCGATATCTTACTGCCAGAAACCGATCTAAAACGATTGACTCCACTCGACCTCCTCTTGCATTCATATTCCATAGTCAATTAAATCGCATATAGGGACGTTCCAAAAATACTTCGAAAACCAAATTCACAATTTTTTTCCGGATAACAAGTTGGTTTTATGTGAATTTTTAAATTATTCTGTCTTAGCATCACTGTGTACAGGCGAATTCTGTGACTATGACTGTAGTACACATAAGAGAAGAAAAGAATATTATTTAATATACTGCTAAATTGTTAAATTATACTTAATATATATAGGCGTAAAATTCGTACATAGTGGAACATCATTATTAAATTAAACATTGCGTTGTTTGCCACTATTAAAACCCACCAATTATTTTCTTTAGCGTGAGTTCTGTAATGGAATATTAATTAACATAATACTACCCCATAATTTGCACCATTTTAACTTTAACAATAAATGATTTATTAACAGCATAAAATACTTATTATTCAATTACAACCATTTGCATATTTATTTGCGAAGTATCGAGAAAAATGTGAGAAATCAGATCACTATTTGTTATCGAAATAATCCAAGACCTGCCACCATATTTAATAAGCACATATCTGACCACAAATCTTGCTTCCTTGTAGATGCACTGATTTTTGCACATTTTGTTGAAGTCTCCTTGGACTCTGACTGCCATCGAATTACATGTTAGGACACCTTTCGCAGACTATTTCCAGACCACTCTGTGGAAGTCGTTCTCCATATTCGCTCTTATGTCCAGTCGTTCTGTATCTCCGTTCTTATATCATTCTGTTCGTTCTACATATCTAGTCGTTCTCTATCATCGTTCTATAAGTATCGTCGTTCTTTACAAGTCTGTTATTTATGTCATTCTACATCGTCGTTCTTATATCGTTCTATTTAAGTTGTGGCTCTTTTGCCTCAGGTTTGACACTCCTCTTTTGCTCCTATTGGCCGCCTTCATGACAAAACCACAAGCATCTTCTCCATTGGTCAGCCTTTTTATCCAATGTCGTTACTTCACATTTTCTTAAAAGTCCTTCGACCCCCTCTGTCTTGATGCCCCTAAATTTAGGGTTTTCTCTGACCTTTGGGTCAGCATGCTGTAAACTTTGGCGTCATTGAGACTGAAGATATTGTCTGACGTTTCAGACAC
Source organism: Amaurobius ferox (assembly GCA_951213105.1). NCBI lineage: Eukaryota > Metazoa > Arthropoda > Arachnida > Araneae > Amaurobiidae > Amaurobius > Amaurobius ferox. Next base: position 30,681,911 of record OX578140.1, read on the forward strand.
AATAAATAATGTACATAAAACTGTCTCACAATAACTGGTGTGAGATCGGTTTCTGGTCTCACAATGACCTTAGTTGTTGCTGACTCGTGTAGCTTCAGATGCATTAAAAAAAAATAAAACCGATCACGCGGTACGACTAGATTTGCCTTTCCCGTTGAGATTTGCAAAATTGTTGCATGTAGAAAGTTTTTTGCTGATATCGGCTATTCCTTGCCGACGAGCGCGTAATAAACGCTAAACTGGTTCATAAATACTGCTATCTGCATTGGAAGTATATTCGACGTATTGCATATAGCAAATTTAAGATTCACAAAAAGTATAAGTTGTTTTCCCACAAAAATTACACTGGGTTGATTTGTAAAGAAAATCATGGATACGCTAGAGTTTTTGTCTTTCCTCGAATGCAGAATATATTTATAAAGATATTATATAAATAGTTTGACAGTTTTGAGGCAAAGTTAATTCATGGAAACATCTCCGAAGTTAATACGTGAATATGAAAGGTCTTCTATAAAAGATAGATATAAGCAGTAACAGACGAAAATGTTCTGTCGGAAATCTAGTTTCTAGATCAATAAGTCGTTTTTATGTAAGCCTTATAACTTTTAAGCAATTGTCTCAAAAAGTGTTTTTACAAATATATAAATCATGGTCATCCTACATCACAAATCACAGCTTTTAAGGACTGGAGATTTAACCAAGAAATTCGAATAAATTGATTTGAAATGTATTCTACTTAACCAATATTAAATAAATATTCCATTTTCTCTGTCCCACGAAAAACAACATTTCAAATACATGTTAAGACACGTGCGTCCCATGTGCAACAGCAGTTTTTACATGCATAAAAACAGAAGAAGCAAAATTGTGTCCTGGCGTTGCTAAGGCAACTCACCATCATTTCCTGTCAGCCATGTCATTAGTGACCTGCTACGATGAAAAATATAACTCAAGTCAATTTGTAAAATCTTCTTACGCCAGTTTAAGATCCTTTGGCTAATCGAATTATTTTTTCTTCGGTCATGGTTATTTAATCGGATTAAAACTTTTTAAACTCGTTACTTAATCGGATTAATACTTTTTTATTTTTGTTATTTTCTGCTTACTTTACGAAACGTCCATACATTTCTGGTGTAATAAATGATTAAAAATGAATTTTTGGTTCAGATATTCTAAATAGTTTATAAGGAATAGTTAATGTCAGAACTAATATTCTACTTCAAAATACACAGGTGAGCGAATATATACCGGAAGTCACAGAATTAATGATACACTTGCTTTTCATTTGAAAATTTTTGCTTGGTTAGACAAAAGTCTATAAATAAGAAAAGTTATCAAACTTTTCTGTATATATTTACAGTACCTTTATTTTTGATCATTATTCCGCTAATAATTGTGGTAAATTATACGTTATTTATACATAACTAGCAGCATACCCGTTCTCTGAAAGGAGTATATAATAAAAAGAAACTTATAATTCGAAATCTTGTGCAAATTCTGTTGAAATATTAAATTTATTGCTCTTGAAGAGAAGTTTAAGAATATCTGTTCTCACTATGCAAAATTATTTTCACGAGCAGATCTGAAAAATAAAACATCCTGGCCCTTTTGTAAGCAAATTTACAAAAAAAAAGGAATTGAATCAATATATTCAACCCCGTACTACTTATATTGTCGCAGATTAGAAAATATGCCAGTGTGTTAATAGAAGATTACCCGTATTATAATATGAGTCTCAAAAATCTTTGCCAAAATAAAAGAGATGACGTAATAAATTGACAATATCAATAATCCCCGTACTCTTTATACTAGAAGGTCGTAATTGTTTCCAATATATGCTAATATATATCAAAACATATGCCAATATACCTGTACTACTTATATTCTCGTAGATTAGAAGATATACCCTTGTACTTGTAGAAGATTACTCGTACAACGTACAATATATGAGTTTAAACAATTTTTGTCATAATGAAACAATTGCATAATAACTTGAAAATATCAATAATCCCTGAATCAATAATCCCCGAAAATATCAATAATAATAACGTTTAAACCTGAAGACCGTAATTGATATTATCCAGTGAAAAATGCGATAAGAAAAATCGAATCGTTCTTTTCCAAAATATATTTTTATATTCATTTATTTATTATTCAAATCGAAAAAATAATAATTAAAATTAACAGACAGAAGTAGTATATATATGTACGTATGAGCGCACATGTACTTTATACACTAAAAACTATATTTTATAGCTTATTTTTATCTTTTTTATATATAAAAAAAGGTATCGATCCATATTATTATTAAAAACATGATTTTATATCAAAATAAGGCCTTTTTAACATTTAGACCAAATATTAGATAAATGCATGAAAAAAGAGATCAAAAGATAGGCCGCTCCATATTGGGGCTCCCTCATATATAGGTAAATTACGGTGAAAGGATTAAATAAATCCTCTAAGCTTTAAAATATATGGGGGGACCGTTAGTCCCCTCATAAAAGTTTGATTTTTTAAAACATGGTCCTGAAAAAAAAAATAAAAAAGTCAGAAAAAATAAAGTGATTTAACACGATAGGTTAGAAAATCATAGAATAACTCTCATATTTGCCACCACCAGAATATATACTTTGAAACGCGTCCGTAAATTACGGACGCGTTTTTTAGAGTTCATAAAATCTTGAAGTTAAAAAAAGCATATTTCCATACTTAGATATAAAATATAATCACTATTTTTCAATAAAAGTAATTTGTATACAATCTTTACTAAATTTTTTCTCTCCACCAAAATTATAATATGACTTAATATTCTTACTAAATTTTTTAAGATATTTATCATTATAATTACTTAAAAATGCTGTTCCAGTATCACCGTTTGATTCTATAAATCTTGCTATTACACTAATTCCTTTCTTTTCTAGAGATTTTTTAATCTTATAAAGATCCATTTATATAGAATTATTTTTTAACTCTATTAAGCTTTCTCTAATATGTATTTATTATCACCTAAATATAAAAATGTATATCTTCCTTTATTGATTTTATTTATCGATCTATTAGAAAGTTGTCCATGTTTATTCGCAAGGTAATACTCTTTTTCTTCACCTTCTACAATTAACTTTACGATTGCTGTACCTGCAATCATATTTTTAATTTTTTTCAATGATATCAGATCATATTTTCGAGGATATAAATCATCTAATACATATGTTTGATGATAACCACTCAGACTATTGAACTCTTCCATTTATTAGTAAACATTTTTAAAGACTGGAAATCCTACATTATTTCTTCTTAACATCATGGGTTCTTCATCATACCATATATCATATTCACTGCAATATAATGTTTCTAAATTAGTTAAATTTTTTATACCTTCAAGAGATGTTAATTTATTTCCCTCACAATATAATTCTTTTAAATTAGTTAAATTTTTTATACCTTCAAGAGATGTTAATTTATTTCCCTCACAATATAATTCTTTTAAATTAGTTAAATTTTTTATACCTTCAAGAGATGTTAATTTATTTCCTCCACAATATAATTTTTTTAAATTAGTTAAATTTTTTATACCTTCAAGGGATGTAATATCATTTATGCTACAATTTAATGTTTCTAAATTAATTAAATTTTCTATTCCTTCAAGGGATGTTAATTTATTTAAATCACAATATAATTTTTTTAAATTAGTTAAATTTTTTATACCTTCAAGAGATGTAATATCATTTTCGCTACAATCTAATGTTTCTATATTTATTAAATTTTCTATTCCTTCAAGAGATTTTAATTTATTTCCCACACAATATAATTCTTTTAAATTAGTTAAATTTTCTATTCCTTCAAGAGAACAATTATATATAAAAATAGATTTCACTTCAGTAGGATTCTCTATATTTAAGAAAGACATAGTTTTTTTTTCCATACCATTATTATATACAACATCCATTTATATAGAAACATTTTTATTAAATATTTATTTATCCTCTTTGTTAGTTAATTGTCTCAAAAGATAAACACTCTCTCTCAAGACTGATTTAACTTCATATATCTCTTCAAAAATTTTCTCTTGGTAAGGTTCTATTTCATTATGACCAAACTTTTTATTTAATTCACTCATCTGTATTGCTTGTACTTTTTTCCAATAAACATTAAAAAAGTGATCAGGTAATAGCTCAAATTTATATTTAATCAAATAACAAAAATCTAATTTATGCATAAATTCTTCTATAAAATTTTCACTAAATGTTTGATATCTAGTTATATACAACCAATTTAAATCATCTTTTAATTCTCTCATTGTATCTTCTGTAAGATTTTGAAATATTGATACTTTATATAAATCTAAATTATCAGAAAATTTTATAATAAATTCGTTACTTAAAGTTTGATATTGAGATATGTTTACCCAATCTACTTTATCTTTACATTTTTCAATAAAATCTTCTGATAATTTTTGATATCTAGAAATTTTAGGCCAATCATCAGGTTGAGCAAATTCTTCAATAAAAGATTCAGACAGTGTTGAATATTGTAAAACTAAATCCCAATTTACATGACTAATAAGATTTCTAATTACATCTTCAGATAAATTTTTTCTGGAAAATTCATTCCAATCAATATCCATTTATTAGAAAGAAATTTTTTCAATATGCATATAAGGTTTTAAAACGTTACCATCAGATTTTATCCATAATGTAATGATATCATCACGTTTACCGTAAGCAAAACATGTTACCGTATTTGTATTAGCATTTAAAATTTCCTTACCATTGATTTCTAGAGATATCAGTGAACTTTTATCATATATATATATTTTTTCTACATATATAGCTATATATATAGATATTTTCATATACATATCTGTAGTTAATCGCATCTCTGGATTCAGTAATTTAGAACTCATCATATTGAAATTTACTTTTGTAAATTTTTCATCTATAAAAATAAGATCATCTACAGTAATCCAGATATCTCTATTATCTAAATATATTTTATTGACAACATCGTTATCATTTTCAGGTTCAGAAACATTTGTAATTATTTTATTTTTTACATCAAATTTATCATTCTGTAATATTAACGAATTTTTTTCAAAATATCTTTTATTCACAACATTTTTTTCATCTTTAGGATCTGCAACATTTCCTATTCTTTTTCCTTTTGCATCAAAAGCTTTTCCTTCTGAAGAATGTAAAGTTGTATCATTTAATTCTTTTATTCTCTTGCCTGTTTCTTCAGTAAAGGTTAAAAAACCCTCATCATATTTAGTTTTTATAAGATCTCTCAATTCATGATGATTATTCTCTATTTTATTCAAAACAAAACTTTTAGTGGTTAAATCTAAATCATCTATAGGATTTTCACAATTTTTTAAAATTCTATTTTCCATATCATAATTTCCGTCATTCATTAATTTAAAACCTATACCTGGAGGTCCAATAGGTCCTTCTTTCATTTGATCATCATAAGGTGGATAATAAGCACTCATTTATTTAATTTTAAGATTTTAAACTCTTAACCATTGTTATAGTTTTATTTTTTAAATTTATAAAACATATCTTTCTTTCTTTAAAAATAAAATAAAACTTATATTCCTTTTGACTATTCGTTATCCAATTAAATTCAATATCTAAATTATTTAAATCGGTATAGTTTTCATGATTTGATGAGTCAAAAGGAAAAATAGGATACAGTTTACCAAAATTCTCCTTATTTATCAAAGGTCCTGTTTCTGTATTATTATCGTAAAATCCTTCATGTAAAAGAGCTTCATACACTCGAATATAATCTTTATTGGTAAAATTTGTTTTATAACGCATAAGAGGAACTTGTTTATTATTAATCATCAACCAGCATTCTGCCATATCTATATGATCAAATATCATATTATTTTTTTCATAATTATTATCTCTTTCAACATATTGAGGAATAACATAGACACTTAAAACTTCATCTGACGCTGTTGTTGCTGTCACAGATCCGCTGTTGCTTCTATAAGGGCCTACCATCTTAAATCTATGTCGATCCCAATTTACCTCTATATCTTTATCAGATAGATATGATTCCAGAAACAAACTTTCTGCAGAATTTTTTAATTCTATATAAGGTAAATGCAAGGTTAAACCTTCAACTACTACCTTATAATTTTCGTTTCTTATATTAGTATATATCATATTTTTATTTTCATTTCTTTGAATTTCTATTTTCACTTCAAAACCTGAAATTATCTTTTCATATTCTCTAAAGAAATCGATTATATCTTTTAAAGGTGTCCATATTTTAATGACACTGCTATCTTTCGTTAGTTCCCATCTCTTTACGAATCCTTCATTATAATCTTTATTCATTTTCAAATTATTAAAAAATTCAGTTATTTTAGTAGTATCTTCTAAAGTACCATCATATTTGAACTCATTACGGTCAGATGAATCAGATGTATCTAGATAAAAAAAATTCATTTTGAGCTTGTGATGTTACATAATCAGGAGTATAATGAATTAATCTTAAAACATGATTCATGATTGAAAAATTTGACTGTGTATTTGATTCAATTTCAGTATCTCCTATATGTACTTTTAAAGTTTTGATAAAACCTCCACCATTTACCAGACTCACATTTTCGTTTCCAATGGATGATTTATCATTTTTTGTAATTTTTAATTTTAGTTCAAGATATCCTCTAGAATATAAAATTTTTGCTTTAGTATCATTAATATGAAAAACATAGGTAGCATTCTCATCTGAACTATGTTCTTTTGGATGAATTTCTCTTAATTCATAACTTTTAATGTGATCATTATAATAATAACGAGTATCACTTAAATCATAAATCATTTATTTAGGAAGAATTTTTAAACCACCTCCTTTCTTTTTCATAGAAAATATTACATTTAATATATTCTTAGGTTTCAATAAAACCTTTAAAAATCCTTTTATTTTTTTACTTTTTCTCATTTATTTAAGAAGAAATAAAATTAAATTCTACAGCTCCTTTATTTAAATCTATTAATTCACCTTTTTGATTAGTAATCCTCATTTTTATTCTTTCAACAGGATCTACTTTAACAGGAAAAAATATCCAATTATTAAATTCTTTTGAAATTATACTACCTGGAGGGTTTTTATTAGTGAAAGAATATATAACTTCTGAATTATATTGATTTATTAAGGATCCTTTAACAACATCACAGTGAATATAAATATTATCATTTCCATTAGATATATCTGCAATATGTTCACCTTCAACCTCTGTTTCTTCATCATAACTTCCATATGTAGGATTTAAAAAGCCTATAATTTTATGAAAGTTACTTTTTGTAAAATCAATTATCCAACCATTTTTCAGTTTAATAGATATTCTTTGTCTTGCTTCAATAATACCAAATTTGACAGGTGGATCCTCACCGAATATTTTCATCATATACTCATTTAATCCTCTTATAGTATAATTACCATTTGAGATAGTAATTGTTATATCTGTGTCTAATGTATACAATCTAAATTTGTTATTTCCATAATTCTTACTTATATTAAACCATGAAACTTCCATAGAAAACGACTGTAAAGCTAATTTTTTTAATTTTAGAGGTGTAATAAAATTTACAGTAAATTCCTCTGATTTCTCATGACCTTCAGATTTTAATTTTATCATTTATACATAACAAAATTTTCATTATAGTCACTAGGTTTTTGTGTAGGAAATGATTTGAGAACATTTTTAGGTGATATACCTTTATTCCTTTCTCTTATATATTTCATACAAAATATACCACATTTCACAGATGAAGGTTTCTGTAAAAAACTATCATTATAACCTATTTTTTTAATGGATGTAACAAGAAATGATTTAATATTTTTAGGAATATAGTCCTTCTTCATATTGTCATATTCACCAAACGGATTAAAATATTCCACATATTTATATTTAGGATCATTATAATAACAAACCCAATGATTTCCGGGACCTGTTGATACATCTAAATTAATGATTCCATTTTCAAATTTTCCTATAGTTTTAGGTAATAAATCGGAGGTAAACACACCTCTAAATCCTTTTTCATTTTTCATATTTTCTATAATCATTTTGTCGCTAATTCCCACTGTTGATATATTCCCTTTCCAAGTTTTTTTTTTTCCCAGATCCCTTTTTTTGTACAGTTGAACTAGCTAATCCAGATAAAGCACCTGTTAGTAATGGTAGACCTACATATTTAGCAGCGGCTGTTAAAGCGGGTATAAGAAATAGTAAAAATCCTCCATTTTTATCTAATTGAGTTTTACTGATTGTAATTCTTTTTTTATCATTAATATGATTAATTTGAGTTTTAGTTAAATACATCTCTAGATTAGGAGTTTTAGATTTATCTATTTGTAATGTTACTTCTACTTTATTTTTAAAAGCTGATTTAAGTTTATTTTTCTGACCTTCACTCAAATAAACTTTATATTTTATCATTTATTAACAGAGAAATTGTTTATGATATCGTTGTACATCATTATAAGTAATTTCTTTATTTTTAATAACATATCTAACAATAAAGTTACTTGATTATACAATTTCTTTGATTTACTTCCGTTACATATTTTTTCTGTTAAATTTGATAATACATTCAATCCTTTACCTACCTTCATTTCTTTGCTACTTCGAATCATATTTAATCTATGCATATAATTTTGCAACATATTTTCTTTATTTTTAATTTCTTTTATATCATTCTTTTTCTGGTTTAATTCCTCCTCTGAAAAATTTTTAGCCCTAGAAATTATACTTTTTAAGTTGCCTCTTTTCTTAGATAATCCTTCTTTTAATTGTTTAGCTCTTCCATACATCTCCTCTAATTTTTCTTGATCATTTAAAAATACTGACGGTCTGTATAATTTTTCTTCTTTTAAATATTTTAAATTTAAATTTTGATCGATATCATAAGTATAAGATACTAATTCTTTCACAGCTTCAATAGGCTCTTCTATAGATGGAAATGAAATATTTTCTACAACATTTTGAATACTTTTCACAATATCTTTATTTGATTTTTCATATTTTTCAATTTCTTGAGTGATTGGTTTATGAAATTCTTCTAAGGTCTTTTGAATACCTATTTTTTCTTTTAGTTGATTTTCATTATTCTTTCTTATTTCTTTTTCTATTTTTACTATTTTAATTGAATCTTTTATTTGCTTTAAAAACTTGTGTTTCCGTTCTTTTTCTAAGTTCATTTATATAATATTAATTTTTTACTGCAGCAAATTTTATTTTTACTGCTAGTAAATTATGATAAAAATTAAAGATTACACAGAACCAGAAGAATTACCTGATCCTAAACAACATCCTTTGTTACCTAAACATCCATTTAGATTACTTATAGTAGGATCTTCAGGTTCAGGTAAAACAAATTTACTGTTAAATTTGATTTATGATTTATTATTTTTTGATACATTATATATATGTGCAAAAGATTTATACGAACCTAAATATTCTAAATTACAAGAAAAATATACATTGTTTGAAGATATAGAAAGAGCAGATATTTTGAAATGTAAGAATATAAAGAATAAGAAAAAATTATTAAAATTATATGATAAATTCAAAAAAAAAAAAGTATTATTTTCTTCAGATCATAATTTTATTAATGTAGATGATTTAAATCCTACATTAAAGAATTTAGTTATTTTTTATGATTGTGTGATTGAGAAAGATCAAAAAAACATCGAAGAATTATTTATTAGAGGTAGAAAGAAAAACGCATCCTTTATTTATTTAACTCAGTCATATTATTTAACACCTATCAATATAAGAAGGAACTGTAATTACGATATATTTTTCACTCTACAATCAAAAGAAATTCAACAGATTATAAGAGAGATAGATGGTTTATTAAGTACTGAAGAATTCAAACAAATGTATAGTAAAAGTGTTCAAGAAAAATATGATTTTTTTATGTTAGATTTAGTCAATCCTGATATGAGATACAGGAAAAAATTTAATCCTTTATAAATGGATGTATATTTAGAAAAAAGATTATATGTTTACAGAAAGAGTAGAAATATGTATCAAAAGATAAGTATTTCATTATCATTAAGTAAGGTTATTCTAAGTGGAACGGGTTTATCAGCTATAGCCTTTCTACCGCTTGCATTTTTAAGTCTATCAGTTGGTATAGTAGAAGCCATAGATCTTGCATTAAAAATAGCGGAAAGGAAAGAAGAATATAGACATTGTTATAATTTTTATAAAGAACTTATTAATTCGTTTAAAGCTAAGGATATGACACAAGAAGAAATTTATATACGTGAAAAGGATTTCATAAAAAGTTTAAAATTTAATCCAGTTGAAAAATACGTAAAACAAATGCAATTGAATGGATATAAATTTCTAAATAAATAAATGGTTTGTAAAAAGAAAGGTGTGGATATTGTTGGATGGATACAAGATAAAGTAAATCCTCCAGAATTACATTTACCAGGATATCAATATTGTGGTCCATTTACAAAATTAGAAAAAGATTAAAAAGAGGTGATCCTGGAATAAATAGAGTTGATAAAGCATGTAAAAAACATGATATTGAATATAATAAAACAAAAGATACAAAACAGAGACATGTTGCTGATCAAGAATTAATAGACGATTTAAATGCTATACAAGATCCAACATTTCGAGAAAGATTAGATAGAGGAATTATTAAACCTATTATTAAAGCTAAAAAAACTTTTGGATTAGGTATTTCTATATATTGTGTCAAGTGTAAAGATAAAACCCCAACTAAAAATTATTATAAAACTACTTCTAGAAATAATAAACCTGTTGGTAAAGGTATCTGTACTATTTGTGGAAGTAAAAAGAATACTTTTTTAGGGAGTTAAAAGAGACATATTATAATCCAGAAACAGGTTATTGTGGAATTAATGAATTGAAAAGAAAAACAGGGTTATCTAATGTTGAAGAATTTTTACATGAACAAGATGTATATACTAGATATAAACCTGTCATTCGTAAATTTAAAAGAAGAAGGGTTTATGTTCCAAACAGTAATAATCAATTTGACGCTGATTTGTTATTTATAAAAAATTATAGCAAATATAATGATGGAACTAATTATTTGTTAACGGTTATAGATGCTTTTAATAAATATGCTTGGGCTTTTCCTATAAAAAGAAAAACATCTGAAGAAGTTGTACAAGGTTTTAAACAAGTTTTTAAAGAAAGAATACCAAAATTCATTTTGACAGATGAAGGTACTGAATTTACAGGAAAACAGACACAAAAAGTATTTAAAGATAATAATATACATTGGTTTACAACTAAAAATAAAGAAATAAAATCTGCAATAGCTGAGAGATTTAATAGAAGTATAAGAGAAAAAATTATAAAATATATGCATGCTAACAATACTAAAAGATATATTGATGTATTACCTAAATTACTTAAAAATTATAACAATTCATATCATAGATCTATAAAAATGACACCTGTTGAGGCTAGAGAAAATGAATCTCAAGTTTATAAAAATTTATATACTAAAAAGATCATGAAAAAACCTAAATTTAAGATAGGAGATAGTGTTAGAATATCTACAATTAAGAAAACATTTAGGAAAGTAGATGATTCTACATTTACTGAAGAGATTTTTATAATTTCTGAAGTATTGAAAACAGATCCAATTACTTATCGATTAAAAGATTTAAACAGTAAAGAAATTGAAGGAACTTTTTATGAAAATGAAATGGTAAAATATAATAAAAAAGATGATGTATATAAAATTGAAAAAATCATAAAAAAGAAAGGAAATAAGTATTATGTAAAATGGCTAGGATATCCGGATGAATTTAATAGTTGGACATCTGAATTAGTTTAAATATAAATGGAGATGAAATTAATCTATGATTCAGAAGAAGAAGAACATTTTTATGTTATCGATTACGAAAGTTTAAAACAAAGATATAATAGTAGAGTTTGTTATTTTAACCGATTAAGAAGGAGATATAGTATTTCTCAAGAAATTGAGGATATGTTTTTAAAATTTTTAGATTTTATGTATTATGAGAAATCGATTAACTATTACTATTTTATGAAAAAGATTTGTGATATTTTTAATATTGAAAATAATATAAAAGTTCAAAAAGTTAAAAAGAAATATGAAAAAATATGGAATGATTTTTTACAATCCCTTTATAAAAATGTTTCCTAATAAATGGAGCTTACAAAAATGTGCATACACTGTTTGACTATGAAATCAGTAAATGAGTTTTACATATATCATAGAAATGAAAAAATTTATTTCCAAAGTCATTGCAAATGTTGTGATTCCATAATCAAATATAAAAAATTTAAATGTGAATGTGGTATGCAATATACCTATACACACAAAAAGCGGCATTTAAAAAGTATTTATCACAGAAAGCATCTTGGAAAAAGTATTTAAAAAAATGTTTCCTAATAAATGGAGCTCAACTTAAAGTCAAAGACTATTAATGAACTTAGAAAAGTAGTAAAACAATTGAATATTAAGCAATCTAAAGGTTGTAAGAAGGTTGATTTAATTAAATTATTAACTAAATATATCAGAAAAACAGGTGAATATAAACCTGTTTTAGTAGATTTATTAAATTTAGATTTGTCAGCATACTTGGAAAAAAAGAAAAAAATATTTATTGATAAACCTAAAAAACGTAAAAAAATTAAAAAGATTTTTGATTCTTTTAATTTAAGATTTGATAAAAATGATTTTAAATCTGTCTTTCCTGAAGAAAATGAATTTACAGAAGAAGAAAATCTTGAAAAGTTATTTACAGAAGATAGAAAATGTCGTATATGTGGTAAATATTATGAAGATGAAGAAGAACATATAAAGAAAGAGTTAATGATTAAAAGATCAAAACAAAAAAGAAAATGTATTATTTGCGGTATATATTATAAACATTTAGATAATCACATATCAAGTCGAAAACATAAAAAAGCATTAGATGAAGGTAATGTAGAAATTAAGGAATATGAAACTGCTTATAAATCTAGATTAAGATCATACAGAATTAATAATTATAATAATATTAAAATCCCTCTAGAATTTTTAGAAGAGAAAAGAAAGGATGTAATAGAAAAAATAAAGGAAATTTTGAAAGAATTTAATGGAATAAAGGTAAATTTTAAATTGTTTTGTTTGTATAAATTAAATGAAGAAATTCAAGAATTTACATTCAAAACTGAGAATCAAATTATATTAAAATCTAATGATTTACATACTTTTTATGATTATGTTATTGACAACTTAATAAATGAATCTGATGATTTTATATCAAAAGGATCTGGTTGGAGTCTTGAAGAAATTAAATTTTTGGAATTGAGAATAAATAAGTATCAACCCTTGAGAGGATCAAGTTATATTGATTTACCTGAAAAAATTAAATCTAAACAAGCCATAATAAATGTAAAAAATAAAGATAATAAATGTTTTATGTGGTCTATATTATCAGAAATTCATCCTGTAAAAAAAGATCCTCAAAGAGTGTCAAAATATGAGCAATATAAAGATGAATTACATTTTAAAGGTATTGATTTTCCTGTTTCATTAGACAATATTAAGAAATTTGAAAAACTAAATAATATATCTGTAAATGTTTATAGTTATGATGGTTCAATTTATCCACTTAGAATAACTAACAATAAATTAGAAAAACATGTAAACTTGTTTTATATGAAAGATCATTATTGTTGGATTAAAAATATGAATAGTTTGATCAGATCACAAATTACTAATCATCGTATATTTTTATGTGATAGATGTTTAAATTATTTTTATTCTGAGGAAAGATTAAAGATACATGTGGAATACTGTAAAGATGCTGTCACAATTAATATGCCTAAAAAAGATGATGTTATTCAATTTAAAAATCATGAAAGAAAAATGAGAGTACCATATACTATATATGCTGATTTTGAATCTCTCTTACCTAAAATTGATACATGTGAGCAAGATCAAACTAAATCATATACTGTAAAATATCAAAAACATGTAGCAGATGCATTTTGTTATTATATCAAATATGAAAATGAATACTATAAACCTCCTGTTGTTTATAGAGGACCTGATACAATCAAAAAGTTTGTATCTATGTTAAAAGAGGATACTCTTAAAATTGAAAAAATTATAGAAGACAAAACTAAAAAATATGAAAGTATCAAATCAATGATAGAGTTCGATGAAAATCATTATAAAAGAACTAATATTTGTCATATATGTGAAAATCAAATCTTAAATGATGATAAAGTAATTGATCATTGTCATATAACTGGAAAATATAGAGGTCCAGCTCATAATATTTGTAATTTAAATTATCAAATTCCAAAATTTATTCCAGTAAAAATTCATAATTTAACAGGTTATGATTCTCATTTGTTTATAAAAGAACTTGGATTTGATCAAACAAAAATAGATGTTATACCTAATACTGAAGAAAAATATATATCTTTCAGCAAAAAAATAGGAGGTATGAAATTGAGATTTATTGATTCATTTAAATTTATGTCTTGCAGTTTAGATAATTTATCAAAAAACTTGAGAAAGTTACCAGAAAATATTGAGAAGTGTCCACCAAAAATACGAAAAATGAAATATATTAAATACTTAAAATCAAAATTTAGAGAGACATCATTACATTTTCCTGATGATAAATTAGATCTCATTACAAGAAAAGGTGTATATCCTTATGATTATATGGATTCTAGAGATAAATACAAAGAAACAGAATTACCTTCAAAAGATAAATTTTATAATAAATTGAATGAATGTAATATAACTGATGAAGAATATAAACATGCTCAACGTGTTTGGAAAGAATTTAATATAAAAAATTTAGGTGAATATACAGATTTATATGTTAAAACAGATGTATTAATTTTAATAGATGTATTTGAAAATTTTAGAGATGTTTGTTTAAAAACTTATAAATTAGATCCAGATTGGTATTTTACTGCTCCTGGTTTATCTTGGGATGCTATGTTAAAAATAACAAATGTTAAATTAGATTTATTAAATGATTATGATATGATTCTCATGATAGAAAAAGGTTTAAGAGGAGGTGTTTCACAATGTTGTAATAGATATGGAAAAGCTAATAATAAATATATGAAAAATTATGATAATAGTAAAGAATCCAATTATTTAATGTATTTAGATGCTAATAATTTATATGGATGGGCTATGAGTCAATATTTACCATATGGAGAATTTAAATGGTGTAATGATTATGAAAAAAATTATGCTAAACGTGAATTATATAACAATAAAATAAAAGATGATATTGGATATATATTTGAAATTAGTTTAAGATATCCAAAAGAGTTACATGATTATCATTCAGATTTACCATTATGTCCTGAAAATAGAATACCTGAAAATTCGAAACAAGGTAAGTTATTAACAACTTTACACGATAAAGAGAAATATATTGTTCATTATAGAAGTTTAAAACAATATTTGAAAATGGGTTTAAAGGCTGTAAGAGTACATAGAGTATTGCAATTTAAACAATCGAATTGGTTAAAAAAATATATAGATTTAAACACTGAAATGAGAAAGAAAGCTGCTAATGATTTTGAGAAAGATTTTTATAAATTAATGAATAATTCTATATTTGGAAAAACAATGGAAGATATTAGAAAACGAATCGATGTAAGATTATGTTGTAATTATGATCAAGTTAAAAAATTAATTGCTAAACCTAATTTCAAATGTAGAACTATTTTTGATGAAAATTTGGTAGCTGTTCACATGAAAAAAAACAAAACTATATTTTAATAAACCGATTTATGTTGGAATGAGTATATTAGATTTATCTAAACATTTAATGTATGATTTTCATTATAATGTTATGAAACCGAGATATAAAGATAATATTAAGTTATTATATATGGATACAGATAGTTTTATATATGATATTAAAACAGATGACTTTTATGAAGATATGAAGTCTATGATTGATTATTTCGATACATCTGATTATCAAGTAAATAATCTGTATAATATACCTAGATGTAATAAAAAAGTAATAGGTAAAATGAAAGATGAAAATAACGGTGTGATTATGGAAGAATTTGTAGGTTTAAGAAGTAAAATGTATTCAATAAAATTAGAAAAACAGAGTGTTGAAGAATATAATAATAAAAATGAAGACCATAAAAATGTTGAGATTAAGAGGTCTAAAGGTACTAAGACTAGTACCGTTAAAAACAGAATATCATTTGAGGATTATAAAGACTGTTTATTAAATAAAAAAGATCAATATAGAACACAGAATTTAATTAGAAGTAAGAAACATGAATTGTATTCAATTCAAGTAAACAAGATAGCTTTATCAGCAAAAGATGATAAAAGATTTATATTAGAAGATGGTATGAATACTAGAGCTTTAGGACACTATAAAAATGTTTACTAATAAATGGATGAGTTCTTAGGTGATATTCGAGCTTTAAATTTTACAAATTCTGAAGAAATTTACTATATGACTTATCTTTGTAATGAATTGTATGATATAAAATATGATAAAAAACTATTATCAGAAAGTTTTCATAGGTTGACTGAATTAATTGAAAAAGAAGAAAACGAAGATATTAAATTGAAGGGATTAGGAGTTTTATATGTTATTTCAAAGAATTTATTCTATTGGACATGAATTTTATAAAAAATGTTAAATGATTTATATCCTACGAGAGCTAAAATGTTAAATGATTTATATCCTAGGATAACTAAATATTGTACCTTAGTTGAATCAATAAAATATAAAGGTATATATATTTAAGTATGCTTAATCAATATATTAGAGTAATAACAATTTTATCTCTATAATTCAGGGGATGACTATCCCCCTATATTTATAAAAAATGTTTACTAATAAATGGAAGAGTTCAATAGACTGAGAGGTTATCCTAAGACGTTTAAATTAAATGATTTATATCCTGGGGAATATAATCTAATATCATTGAATAAAATAAAAACCAAATATGGAAATACAGTAATCGTAAAATTATATGTGGATGATATTGAAAAAAATTATTATTTAGCAAATAAACACGGTATGCTATCTGATAAATCTATATATGACATCAATAAAGGAAGGTATATTTTTAAATATTCAGGTATGATTAATGATAAATATGAATATGAATTAGAGGAACTCAATCCAGATCTTTCATTTTAATAATTGATTTATAGTTTCTACAGTTATCAATAAACGTTTTAAATCGTATGACATATATTAAATCTCTTTGAGAGCCATTCTGTTTTAACTCTCGAAGGGAACCCTTATCACCGGAAAGCAGTGTTTGTTTCATTAGACGATGTCAAAACTATTATGTTTTCGGCTGTGCTGAAAAAAAATCCTGCGAGCTGTGGTTGTTTTTGATAATAATTAACCTCAGCTTTTTGCAACCTCACTGATAGCACACAGTCGCTCAATTAGAGGAATCTTTATCTGAGACGCCTTTGTTTAGTTTTTCTATTAAAAATAGGGTATTTTAATATGTTTTTAAGATCTTTAATATATTTTGTCACGTCTAATTTCATATAAATCCTTTTTTTTTCACCTTATGGAGGGACCGTTTATTTTAAAGGAACCTATAAAACGCGTCCATAAATTACGTTTCGATATATTTTAAGTCACTTTGTAATCCTATATTTTAGGATTATTTTAAAGCTTAGAGGATTTATTTAATCCTTTCACCGTAATTTACCTATATATGAGGGAGCCCCAATATGGAGCGGCCTATCTTTTGATCTCTTTTTTCATGCATTTATCTAATATTTGGTCTAAATGTTAAAAAGGCCTTATTTTGATATAAAATCATGTTTTTAATAATAATATGGATCGATACCTTTTTTTATATATAAAAAAGATAAAAATAAGCTATAAAATATAGTTTTTAGTGTATAAAGTACATGTGCGCTCATACGTACATATATATACTACTGACAGATTTAATTCAATTGCGTTTCTGAGCATTATGATATAAGATAGAATCTTCTTCATAAACTGCGAAATTAAATAACCTCCCGTGATGACGGGACAAACAGACAGACAGGCAGATTTTCAATTTTATATATATAGACTAGCAGCATACCCGTTCTTCGTACGGAGTATATAATATAAAGAACTTAAAATTCACACTCATGTACAAATTCCTATAGTATACTAAATGACATTTTAATCAAAATATTCTGCTAAAATATTTAACATAATGCTCCTAAAAAGAAGTTAAGGAATATCTGTTCTCGCTATTCAAAATTATCTTCACGGGCAGATCTGAAGAATAAAACATCCTGGCCTCTTTTGTAAGCAAATTTACAAAAGATATGGAAGAATATTAGAAGATATAACCTGTATTAGTAGATTACTTATATAAATTGAAAATATCAATAAATCCGTAAGCTTTAAACCAGAAGGCAGTAATTGATTCCAATATGTGCCGAAATTAAAGTGCTAAAATTATATTGGAAGATATACCCGTACTACTTATAATGTCGTAGATTAGAAGATATGTCCTAGTGTTAGTAAAATATTACCCGTATTATAATTTGAGTCTTAAAAATCTTTGCCAAAATAAAACAGATTGATTCATAAATTAAAAATATCAATAATCCCCGTAATCTTCATACCAGAAGGCCGTACTTGATTCCAATATATGCCAATATATGTCAAAATATATGCCAATATACCTGTACTATTTATATTCTCATAGATTAGAAGATATAGCCGTGCATTTGTAGAAGATTACTCGTACAACGTACAATATATGAGTTTCAACCATTTTTGCCGCAATAAAACAATGGCATAATAAATTGAAAATATCAATAATCTCTGAATCAATAATCCTCGAAAACATCAATAATAATAATGTTTAAATCTGAAGATCGTAATTGATATTATCCAGTCAAAAATACGATGGCAATGAAATTTATTTTATATACATGTCTTCATTATTAAAGGAAAATATTTAATAAAAATCTTCTTCCTCATAAACACACTGGATTTAAATCCGTTGCTGAGCGTCATGTTATGATTTGCTTCAAATAAATTGGTGGTCAAAATATCGTCTGAATAATGCGATCACTAATAAAGGTTTGACGGCATTTAAAAAATCGCCAAATTTATCGCCAAGTAGGACTGTAGACCTGACAGTCCTACTTGGCGATAAATTGACGAACCATCATCAAAGTATTATCCCCTAAAAAACACAATTTCATTTATTTAGCGCAATTTTATTAATTTCAAGATATTTTTATGGATTTACAAACATTTTTATCAATTTGGTGATATTTTAAAAATTCGCTAAATGTGTTACTAAGTAAGACGGTTGGACTGACAGACAAATGCTAACGAAACACCAGTTCAGTACTTTCTTCTAGCAAAACAAAATAAATCTCATTGATTTACATCGTTTTTATCAATTTAGCAACATTTCCGTCAATTTGGCAACGTTTAAGAGAATTTACCAAGTTAGCGATATCTCTCCAAATTCGTAGCTCTGAATTTACAGATCTGAATAAAACATCCTGATCCCGTTTGTATATACTAAATAAAAACACTAAAATATTATTAGAAGATATACCTGTTCTACTCTTTTTCTGTTTCAACAATCGGATAAATGAATTTATTGGGTAGACAGAATATATGAGTTTATTAGCTAAACACAATATATAAGCTTGAAACCTCTTGGCCAAAATAAATGAAAGTGATGTACGCACTTCGCAATTAATATAATTAAAAGAATAATCAAACCGTTTTCTTCTAAAATATATTTTTATATCCATTTATTTATTATTCAAATCGAAAAAATAATAATAATCATTAACAAACACATTTAATTTTATTGCGTTGCCGAGCAACATGATATAAGATAGAATCTTCCTCATAAAATGCGAAATTAAATAACCATTTTGATTTCTTTATACTTTTCATCGTTGAGTAAAAGCTTGTGAAAAATATACGCCATGGAGGTAGATTTTTCCATTTAAATTCATGTTTCAAACAATTCATGCTTTCAGATAGTGATTAATTAGCGCAAAAAATCTCCACCAAACTCAAAAATAAAGTTTTATTTCTTTTTGACGTTTTAAACAAACGATTTTCATCCTTTCTGTTTGGATAAACCACGGAGTTAGAGAGTAGAAGTCTTAGGAAAAAGTTCCCTTATTTCATTAATATCTCAACAACCCCGGGTCTTAAAAACCCGAAACTTAGACAAAATTTATGGGGGGATATTTTAAAGCTACCCACAAAATTTCATTCAATTCGGTTCAGCCGTTCTCTCGTGATGATGAGACAAACGAAAGTTTCGTTTTTTTACTAATATTTCGAGAACCACTGGTCGTAGAAACTCCAAACATAGACTAAATTTTAAGTGGGGCTATTTCCAGGCTACCTACAAAATTTCATCAAATTCGGTTCAGCCGTTCTCTCGTGATGATGGGACAAACAGACAGACAGACAGATTTTCAATTTTATATATATAGATTCATTCAATATTCAATATAAATTCAATTTTATATATATTTCATTTTTATGTGAGCATTGTCTTTCATAAAAATAATAATAAAAGTATCAATATTTATTTGTATATAATTTCTCTTTCATTATTATCTCCAATAGGTATGATACGGAATCTACAAGATATTTAAATGTTTCTGAAGATATTTCCTCCCTCCCATTCCTCTTGCAACACACGTTTGAAAGTTTTATGCTAGTGATTTGAAGTTTTTGTAAAATTTATTTTTAGTTAGAATCACAATTCTCAATAACTTTACGTTCTGGTAACTGAAGTGGTATTTTAAGCTAATGTGGATAATGGCACAGCAACTATTGTTTCACTACGTCTTCTGCTTTCTTGAGATCATTATTCAGTTGAAATATGAATTTCTATCTGTATTCCAATTTACCTGCACTATCCTTATAAATGCTCTTCAATATCTCAAGATATGCCACCTTATCAAAACTTTCATTAGTAAATAAAATTGTTGATTTGTTAGGAAATTTAAAGTATATTTTCGTCTGAAAACCTTCTCTGACACTCTCATACCATTAGCTAGAGAAATATTGATCTAAAATAAAAATTATTTTACTCTGGGTAAATCGCCTAGTTCTTTGATTGATAACAAGTAGACATAGAAACGATTTTTGAGTTCAAGCTTTCATTCATAACTCGACATAAGCAATTTCAATGTAGGCAAATCATAAATATCCTTTTTTTCTTCCAGAAACCGCCAAATTTTAGTAGATTTAAAGGTTATAATAGACTAAGTATTAGACTGTGTACAATATCTCAGCTCTCTAGGACGTAGGAAAGTGTGTTTGTCATATGTAATGCCATCAAAGTTGAAACGGACAGGCCGACATCCACGCATCAGTCATGACGAGTTAAGTAAAAGCTTTTAAAAAAGAGGTCTGTAATGAACGTCTGAGGCATTAAAAATAACAGACAACATTTTTATGTATAAAGAGGGTATATTAGTGTCACCAATCTACGATTTCAACTTCTCGGTACAAAATATGATTAAAATTTTTTGACGTGAATGACTTTTCAATCACCCTGCAGTTTAA
Organism: Amaurobius ferox; assembly: GCA_951213105.1. Taxonomy (NCBI): domain Eukaryota; kingdom Metazoa; phylum Arthropoda; class Arachnida; order Araneae; family Amaurobiidae; genus Amaurobius; species Amaurobius ferox. Next base: position 30,703,499 of record OX578140.1, read on the forward strand.
ACAAATCATACATTTTCTAATATGAGAAGGCCTAGAAAATACTTTACTGAAAATATCAATCAGCGTGCACACTTTCTGACTCGAAATCCACAGTTGTCACAAGACAAAATATGGGGAAATTAAATTTCTTATTTTCATAGAAAAATAGCTGCATGTTGCAAATGTTGTCCCAGAGGTGACGTTAAGTATACGACGTAAGAAATAGAAGACCGAAACTGAAATGCAATTTTTATGACCTTGACCGAAGTCTGCAAATAACACTTTCTGAGTTACCATGGCAACCCCTTTGCTATTTCTGATATTGTTTTTTGGAAGTATAGCGCGTTGGACATACGAAATGATGAAGAAATGTAAATATTTTCTACAATAAAAATGAATCCGGATTAAGAATCTGGTTTGGTATCTCATTTTCCCATATTCAGAAATCACTTCACTGCATTCTTGATCCCCGTTATCATTTATTGCTGATAGTGTTTCTTTCAGGACTTTTTGGCCGGGGGGGGGGGCGAATGCAATTTTTGGAGGGGGCAAGTTTTCTATTTGTCCTATATAAATATATCTAAAAGTTGTGTCACATAAATAGAAACTAGGTTAACATGAAATGTCTCCGGAAGGGCGAATACTCATCCCCGGGGGGTCTTCGCCCCCTCCTGGAGGTATGCCTGAAAGAAACCGTGATTCCTGAGTGTTCCTCCCACCGTTAAATATTTTAAAGATGGGCGGGATTTAAAACGTATTCCAGCTTTACTGATATTAAGAGGGGATATGACCACAAATCCAAGGTCCACTTGTGGAGTTAGACGAACAGATGAGCACTTTTATGAACGTCCTATTGTTGGGCAGAAGTAACTTCACTGAATAGTCTCTCTCTTTTCCAACATCCTTTTTATCTATTAATCTAGCATGAATGTTCACGTAAATAAATAACATTACGAAACTAAATTCCTCTTGTGTTTCCAAATTGTCATAACTGCTTTTCGGATGAAGAACGAAGGTTTAAAGTTCAATCGGGTACCACCATCTTATCAAAATCTTGAATCGAGTTTAGCAGAAACTTTCTGAATAATATAAACCTTTCACTAGAACAGCTCTTAACATCCAAAGCATCTATGCCAGCTTTTGAATTATAAATTCAATTTGCTAGATCCTTACGACATTTCATTTCGTTCCAAAAGAGCGTATTCTTTACAATGAAATGCAATCTATGTATTTCTTATCTCTTCGAAGCAAATGCTAATAAATACGCCGAGATATCTAATACATAAAAGAGATATATCTCCTGACATACAGATTGAATTTTGATGATTTTTTTTCAGGCAATAAGGTTCAATCTAAAAAATATTCTGATGTAAGTTTATATCACCTTACAGAGAAGGGCAAAATATTCTGATGTAAATTTTATGTCCCTGTAGCGAAAGGCGAAATAAGGAGAGCGGAAAACCTGTTTCTGCCTGGCTGTATGTCACAACTACCTAATAGCTCGAAAACGGCTAAACAAATTTACATACTTTTGATGTAAATAACATCTGTGGTTGAGGTACAACATCTTTGGACGCTTGTGTCTCCGAACCTAATCGATAAAAATGTAAACAATTTTCTTCGTTTGCCAGATATATAGTTCTATTTATGAATATATGAAAATAAATTTCAATATTTTAATATTTTAAACTAATATTATTCTCGAAAAAACAAAAACAGTTTCTGTGTGAGCACGTAACTTACCTACCAAATGTTATGAAATTCTGTCTATTAGGTATTAAGTTAGAGTGGATGCATACATTTAGCACACACAGAGAGAGAGAGGGAGAGAGAGAGAGAGAGACGCAACGACACGCTAAAAATAGTTTTTCGGGTTCTAGACTGGTTGAAAAGTGCAGATCCGTCGAAAACTCGAGTTAAGATTTTCGGCACGATTCCCATACTTTCCCGTACTTCGTTACATTACCATTGTAGGGAAATTTAAAAAATTATATCTTTGCATTACAATATCAACATATCATTGCCTTTCCGCAGGTGCCTTTCCACAACATCACTAGCAATGGGCACAGCAACAAAAACACAAGACATTTCTTTGTATCGAATTATTCACTCTGAATGCTAAACTGATGTAATCCAATTTCGTTAAGTTAATTGAATCACGTATGGTCAGAAACATCAAGTTAATGTATATCTACATCAAGAACTGTACTTGAACATCACTTAAATTATTTCAGATTCCTATTTTCCTATTTTATACGTGATTTTTGACAACAAAAAGAATAAGACTAACCCCATTACTCTAGGACTAGCCGTTTTTGAGATATTCTAGTTTTTTCGCGTTTTCGCTACACCACCTTTGACAATAAGTCCAGCTATCAAATGAGAACCAAATTTAAGTTTAACGTGCGAATTCAATGTCATTTAAAATACTTATGGTTGTTATTTTGTGCAGATAAACTCAAATTATTATTGAAGAAATAAAGAGAACGTGAATATGAATCTGCAGGGAAGGACATGTGCTACCCATATCAGAATTTTTAACAATATTACAACGCTGATTTATAGAAGTGAACGGGTATTATTTGCAGGCCATTTCGAAAAAAATGTATGATCTATATTTAAAGATCCACCAAATTTTTGTCGAATAAAATGTTCAACAAATTTAAGCTGTGTACCAAATTTTAACTCTCTAGGATGTAGGAAAGTACATTAAAAATGCCGTCAAATAAGTATATCATGAAGAGTTATATAAAATTTTAAAAAAATTGAAAAATTGTTATCTACCAAATTTATTTTAAAATGTGAAGCCTCTCTCATATACAAAATGATTAATCTGTTGGAAAGATATTTATTATAAAATATATCTCTTTTTTCTTTCGGGAGGATATCCCAAAAGTCAGAATTTAATTGAATTTCTTTTTTTTCCTATATTAAATAATTTTTAATTAAAAAACTACTTAACATATTTTACTGAATTTTTTTTATATATTTTATGGGATAATGTGAATATTTCCTAAAAATTTCAAAGCAATTTGTGAATTTTAAACTTGCTTAAAAAATGTTTGAAAAATTAGGTCTTATAGGGTTCAATGTATTTCTTTTTTCAACCCGGGTTCAATACAAAACTAATTGGGTGATATTATTTATTTATATTCCCATAGGTTCCACAGACCGTCTGAAAAACATACTAAAATTTCATTTTGATAAAGTCATTTTTACGGCAGTTATCGTGCTAACGGACAGACAGACAGACAGACAGACAGAATGAATGAACAAAGTCATAAACACTTTCCAACTACGTTGTAAAGTGTTACCAAAGTCAAACACTTTCCAACTATGTTGTAAAGTGTTAAAAATGCAATAATTCAAAGAAAACATACGTATAATGAACCCAACTCTGTCACATACATGTTAATTTCTTCTCCCGAACCCGCTCCAAAAATATATTCACAAATTAATTCCATGAAGAAAAGATCTCTGTAAACAACTCATGTAAATATTAATCTAAGTCCTATTCCCAGAATACATAGAAGACATACTATTTTTCATCCTTCTGAAACTAGAGCGAGAAAATTGTCTTTGGGTTACCGTAGCAACGCATCATCCTTTTTGCTCAGGTGTCATTAAATATCCACGGAAATAGAAAACACGGCAAAAATAAATCTGAAAATTTCGGTTAAGCCTTTTTCACTAATCGAATTATTCATTTTAAATAATGTACATCATGATGACGTAATCTGAGTTTGATATATAGTTAAGTAAGATGAAGCATGATAAACGGAAAAGTGGTTGTTATTTATAATCTTAAAAGTTAAATAACTTCATTAAAATTATATAGAGATCATTTGAGGTTCTCTCCCTAGAACGAATAACGCAGTCACTACAAAGCAGGAGATTGCTGTTAGCGCCCAGCAAATTTAATTTTTTCTGAGCAGTGCTTCAAGCAGAATTATAAGCATTATCGAAGATTGGTTCGAACCGAAAAAACCTAATAAGTAACCTTGGAATAGTCAATTAAAACCCACAATACCTGGTACGTCATGCAGAACCAACCAAAGCCCTAACGGGCTCTGAGTAGCAAGGTTAACTAATGGCACAACCTTATGCGTATTATCTGTATGATATGTATTTGTAATAACGTACTTTTATTATTTGTATTAACCTTATATGAACCTTATTAAAAAGATGTTAAGACATGAAACTAGCACCCGAGGTATGTTATGAACCTCGGTATACACTACAAATACATTGATCAATGGAATTGTGCTCTGTAAAACTATATGTATTGAGTTGGATGTTGATTTTTGTATACTGAATATTTTTCTCTTCTGCCCTTCTTACTTAGTGCTCATTTTACTATATAATTTGGGTTTCACTCTAAATTATACTTTTATTATTTATTCTCTCAAAATTGTCCTTGTTTTGTCTATGGCAAAAATAAGTGTACGTGGAATATTATTTTCAAATGTAAGCATTAATATTTTCATTGAATAAGCATTTTCATTGAGTAAGCATTAATATTTTCATTGAATTTCTCCTGGCCAATAGCTTCTCCTAAATAGCTACTGTAAACCCCAGATAAGGTAGATGATCTGTGTACTGTAACCGTATAAATATCGAAGGTATAAAAAAATAAAAATGTAGGACAGGAAGATATTCTCATATGTACAGCACACGTATTTTCCCCTACAGATTAGAGAATTTTGATATTGTGACTGTGAGACAAAAAAGAGACTAAGCAGCTATCATAGAGTTGAACAATTAAAATGACTGTAAGAGCGAGTGGTAAATAATAGAGGTCAGATGATACGACACCTAGGTACAGTAAGTCAGACATTAGTTTTTGAGCAATAAATGAAAATGAAACTCAGACGCAAACTTATGGGGGGTGGGAACTCCACTGTTGGATAACCCGAAGAAACAACGTCAGTAAGGGGAAGCAATTCTGCATCCAATCAGGACAAATCCATAAACCACATGCACTGATGAGGGGGATTGCATCACCAATCAGAATTTGGTGGTCTTGAAAGAAGGCGCTGCTTCCCGAAGACGAGTTCAAAAAGTTTTAGCCCAACCAAGATGAGAAGAAAAGATGTGGCAGTTGAAAGGATATTTTATGAAAAGAGTTGCCTAAAAATTACAGCGCCGTAATTTCTCGAGAATGTTCAAGTGGTGATGTGGCCTGTTAATGTCAAGAACCACGCTGGTCCTCTCTCTCTCTCTGCAGTAATTATTATTGTAATTAAAAAGATATTTTGTAATAATAAGGTAAATCTACAAATAACTAAAATAAAAATGAATTTAAATATCACTTAAAACTCTTTGATTATGTGAACTCACTTTCTTACTCACTAACGGTGAGTAGTATCTCTTCCAGAACAATACTGTTCCCTTACATACCCTGTATTATATTGAAGAAAAGATACGAAGTGTTTCAAAGATAAATTTGCTAAAACTGAGCTGAGGTGTTTTTTTGCCCTTGACTGACGAAAGCAAATAATAATCTTGCTGTGTTCCTCCAAACTAATCATTTCCTGTGTTGTTTTTAGAAGGTGCGAGCAGGAAGAATTCACTACAGTAAGGAAATATTTTTTACTCAAGCCAAATAAATTCCTGACCTTTTGGCGGCAAAAGAAAAATGTTAAAGCAGCATCTTAGCTTTGTAATCTCACGTTGAAGAATTTAAAGGGAGTTTCCCTGTAAAATAAAAAATAAATGAGGCGAGCAGTAAATATTTTTCAACTAACATTCAATATATCTTATACTTGCCAAGCATTAAACTTTATGACTTACGTTGCTTTTCCACGCATAAAAATGTCCCGTATCAGGCAATCTTTAAGGGACCGTATAAATATTGAAATTCCGTATTCAAAGTATTATGTTTCAATTGCATTTGCTGACATAATGAAGTAAAGCTTTTTATCGAAAAGTAATTCGTTTAGAAGAGTATTATATTCAGGGCTCGACTATAAAATCTTCTAGGGGTCTTTCTAAGATCTTTATTGTAAATGAGGTAACACATTATTGTTTAAGTCAAGTAGTTTAAGTCAATAAATGCATTTCTGTAAAAATTACGAAATTTAAATTTTTATACGGTAATAGACCAGTAATGAGACCAGTTGCAGCATACCTGCAGACGAAAATAAAAAATTACTCACATTAAATTTAAAATAATAAAAGCATATAACACCTAACAAATAACAGATTTGTGTATATAATTATTTTGTGTATAACCCTCATTTCTCAGCACAAAAAGTGCTTTAACTTTAAGCAGCTATAAATCTGCCACTTTTGGTAGTAAAAGGCTGATTTTTTTTATTTTGCATGAAATTGTATAAAGATGATTTTCCTAAATATAACTGGTAGGACCGGGGTCCCGTTGCTGTTGTTGATGTTGATACCCAGACCGTCCGACCTACCAGAAAGGTGTAAGGTAACCGTAACCGGGGTACCGTGTAAAAATTTATATTTCGTATTTCTTTCATAAATGCCTCTATTGATTTAAACTGTTTCTAAGATAATAGATTTTAAAATGTAAAACATTTTTGCAATTGGAAGTATATTTCTGTGACTAACGGTTGAGGAAATAGCCATTGGACACCGATAGCACTGGACATCCTGCATAATTGCTGTATAGAATGGTTTTAGAAAAAAATTATTTTCTGAACGTTTACAGAAAGTAAACCTTTTCATAATAGAATAAAATTGTGCGAAAACATATAATCTTCATTTCTGTAATTTCTTTATCAAGGTAGCGTAATATGTGTAAGATAATTAATTTATAATTTCCGCAATCCTTAATTTATAAAAACTATAGCGACTCGATGACTTGAAATATTGAACTAATACAGAAATTAGCTTGATTGTCAACTATATCATACAACTGACTGTGACTAACTGACTAAATGAGAAATTTACAGCTCAAACTGAAGTTAGAAACTAGAAACTTTGCATACACACGTGAGACTTGACCAATAAGTAATGATAAAAATAGAAATGAAAATTGATTATTGAAATTGTGTTAAAAAAATTATAAGTAATCTGAAATCTTTTGATCCACCAACATACTTTCAATTATAACTTTTGAACAGTTACCCACACAGAATTTGTTCTTATATCCTCATACGCAGAAAAAATAATTGACTCAATTAACCGACCAATCTTGATATTTTAATTTATAATTATAGCAGACGATTTTTTATTATACTTTATAATTCAATTTTTATGCAGCTTTCGATTATAATCGTAACCATAGTAGCAGAATGATGCTTCAAATATCAAAATCGTCTGTTGACTATATTTCCAATCAAACTATTTAAAAATATTTGTATAATTCAATGACTTTTAAATGTCTGAGAAAGTTAAAAATTAGGCAACATACAGTGATCGCAGATGAAATATTGTTTTACTTAACGCAATTTCAACGTTACAATAAAATGTGTGTTATTATTATGTTCAAATTTGTAAATGTTTTTGATATTCATAAATTTCATTGTGTAGGGGTCACATTCAGTGTCCACTAGCCATGTTTCCCTTGCGAAACTAGCTAGAATAAGACTATACATATTGCAGATTGCTCAGGCCTACTTCTAACATAATCAGTATCAATACAAAATACATTTTTAATAGTTCTCATCTTAAAGTTATTCTTTTAACATAATTTCTCAAAATTATTAAATATTTTTAAGTTGATGCCAATGAATGGAAAGCATTCGATTTATCTGTATTACTATTATGGTGAGGTGGAATTTATATAAATACACTACTACTACTTACCCATAGTGTCCTCCAGTCAGTTGAACCTGTAAAAGTATAGTGGAATCTGAAAAGATCAATGTATACTTGCGTTTCACTAAAATAACCAGTCGATTTTGTGGTCACTAGCACATTTATTAAACACATAAAATATTCAACATTGATAATAATAATAATACAAATACCCTATACTTAAACGTAGCAAGTTTGACTTCGGGGTGTACGGGCTAATTAATATATTTGCTATTTAAATTTATCATTAATTTTTAAATGCGATTTGTGCAGTAAGGGAAATTTCCACAGCTTAAATATGCACTAACACTTTGATTAGATTAACGCACAAATAACACATTACATTACAATTAAACTTAAATATTACGATACCTCCTCTCATATGAGATGCCTTGTAATCCAACATGGGATAATTTACAGTCTAAGAGGTGTCGGATATTCAATAAAACACAGTTCGTCAGGATGCATGGTTTATTGGAGATATTGCTGAATTCTAGATACCATCGCGGATTATCACGGATTCGGTGATCACAGTTTGCTACACTCTCCTTCTCCCAATTGTCGATTGGCCCAGCGGTTCCTGGAGAACCGGGAACTACGTGCAGGCCGAAGCCAGTTGAGTCACATCCCGCATGAACTTTACGGTGGCATTCCTCACCATGCCGTACCGATGACGGTTGAAGCACTCAGCTAACGGGTGACGCGTGCTGCATAAAGACCCAAGGTTGGAACTTCGCAAACGCTCCGCTCATGTCGACTCGGTCGTGAGGTGAGATCAATACTGCTGTTGAGTACCGTTCTTCCAGTACACACAGTTGTCACGGCTTAAATGTAGTGTAAGGGTCCAAAGGGTAACCCACACTATGCCGTCTATTTTCAGAGCTGTGTGGTACTGCGTATCAAAAGTGATGAAGTCACCGCTGCTTCTATGACTGCCACTGCCCGATGAATGCAACTCTCGATATGGCTCTGCCCTAGTTCGGTTTGGCTTAGAACGGTCATGAACTTGGTTGGCTGAAAGGTTGGCGGACTACAAGCTACACCTGAGTGTACGTGGTTGCAACGGGTAAAAAAGGCGTTTATTTCGTGCTGTATGCATCTGGCTGCCGCTAGACATGGGCAGCGAGCACAGTGCCTAAACTGCATCGAAATTCATATCAGATTGGGCTTCAAAAACAAGTGTCATGCACTTCGAGACCTTACCTCACGAGATCAGAATTGAGTCTGATTTTACATTTTAAAGTCGAGTCCCTTCAGATTTTGAAAAGGGGGGAACAACATTGGGGTGGAAGTCACCTCGTCTTCTCATTCGATATTTCACTTATGTGCGATGAAAGGGCCGCTCTAATTCCGACTAATTTTACTGGCCTGCGAAGTGACGCTCATTTCTTATGCGTCCCAATAGAAATTGGTGACCGGAAGGGTCCCACAGCTGGGGGATCCCGGATCGGGCCTCGATGTGAGCAACACCTGACAGGGGCTATAAATTTCTAGAGATTTGTAGTTTTATAATTTGACATTTGTTACAAGCTCTATTTTATGAACATTTACAACCACTGTCATGGACCATTCAAACCATGGCGCCACACAGTCCCATCTTGTCTGTAAGGAGGCATCGCTATAGAAAATATTTCCATACACATTACTTACATTGAGTAATTGCTTCTCCCGCCCCCTCCTGGAGCTAACCCGGGGTATGAAACGTATTTCCATTTCGTGCAAATAAATGAGCAATTAAATGCTATGCTTCATAACAACTATATGCTATTTTGACATCCTTTGCATCTATAATGTGAAATAATATATCAATTTCTAGCATTTACCACTCACTGTTCTTTCTTTTTCTACAGAAAATAACGATATGAAATATTTAAATTTTAAATTATTTCAGTTCAAATCATGGAAATAATTGCAAAATTTATCTAATTCTAGATTTTATATATTGTGTCCAAACGTCAAATTTTATAGAAGTACGAACATTTATTGAGTTATTTTTTGTATTAGTTCATGAGTCTAGTTCTTGTATTTGACATAATGCGCCTATATATTACAGAAGCGATAAATCCCTTTGTTCTTTTGATATCATATCCCCCCCATAATACACATGCCCACTTACACGCACACATATACATAATTTCAAACATGTTCGAAATGTATTCAGCAAGTCTTTAAACGTACTTACGCGAAAAAAATTTCATGAATTCTAAGAAAACAATGCTTTCTCTATACAATAGTTGATAAAGTAATAATTTTATCTTAATACCCTTTATTTCTTATAATTGCTTTTCGGGAACTGATGGGGGTTAAACTGACTATGCCAACACTGGGAGCATGCCAGAATATACTTTTTGTTTTCATCTTTGATATTTTTATTGGATATTAATTTTGATTTTTAATTATTCTTAAATTTTACAATTTAATATTATTGGAGATTAATTTTGATTTTTAATTACTCTTAAATTTTATAATTTAATATTATTGGATATTAATTTTGATTTTTAATTATTTTTAAATTTTATAATTTAATATCATTGGATATTAATTTTGATTTTTAATTATTCTTATATTTTATAATTTAATATTATTGGAGTTTAATTTCCAGCACATATTATTTTTGAGAGAAGAATTACCATTCCTGTGGTGCTGAGCAGCAGGAGAATCACTATCGAAGAAAATATGATGATATGACCTTAAAATTTATTGATTTTACAAGCGACCAAATATTGCGAAACTAGAAAATGTACGCGGTGTTGCTCGGAATTTAGAATAGGGATTAATTAAATCAATTAAGTCAAATTTTTCAAAAGACGTAGTCAAATATATTACCGCAGAATGCTGGTTACTGTGGTGTCTTCAGGTCTGGCCTGAAATATCACTCTAATAAGTTTCACAGCAGTGGGCCTCTTAGATTTTCTGTTACGTAGCCGACAGACGGACTGACAAATATACATCTTTTTTTATTATTATGGATAAATAAGTGGCAATTGGGAAGAACCATAGGAAGAATGGCAACACGGTAAGGAACGGGTAATGGTCAGAAAAAGTTATAGTATTTAAGAAAAAAAAAACAATGGATAAAGGAAAGAATGGAAGACAAAATAGAGATGGATTTATGGAATTGGTGACGATGTGAAATAAATGTTGGAATGGTAATTGGAGAAATATTATACCAACAGCCACAACTGAAAACCCTCATGACAACCCGCAAGTATAAACGTTCTACCACCTTAAGAAGAAGGTTTTTTAGCGTAATGTTGGTGATCAGATGACTATGCCTACGATCTTTGACTACGCCTGCGTCACGCTAAAATCCCGAATATGACTAACTAAACCTATTTCCCTATTGGGAAGTAGGTTTAGTTATATTAATTATCTCTTGTGAAAAAGAGATGGAAACTTAAGGAATGCATTAAACAGGAAGGAAAGGACTTATGCCTTTACCACCAGGAGCATCTACCATTGAGTGCTATATCTATTTTATAATGAAATATCTATGCTTGGAAGGTGGTGTTCAGTGGAGCAAATGTCCTCCCCGATGTTTGCCGTTTTCTAGCAATATAGCTTTTGTTATACTATTCACCATTCTTCTTATAACCATTATTACATTATTATTTTTTCTCTATATAGCTTATAAATAGTGTTTATTAAGATAACAACATAAGATTGATTTTAATATTTGATATTGCTTTATTGTTTTAGTAGACCATTTCACACACGCTTCGCACGTTCTCAATGGCTGGTGGTCACTAAACGCGATATCTACACACTTAATGAAAGTTCTGAATATAAAAAATTGGTTTCAAATTTAAATATAAAAATGGAATGGAGCACATTTTGGGGAGGGAAAGTGGTGTAAGTATTTTAAAAATCCCTTTGAATCACATTTTTAAAATTTGTTATTATTGTTTCCATTGATCTGGAAGCTGAGATATGATGAATGATACTAATTCTGGCGGATCTAATGATACTAATTCTGGCAGATCGAATGATACTAATTCTGGCTCGAGTGAAAGTGCTAGATCATTTTAAAAAGAGGTTTTGAATTTTTAAATTATTCCTTTGCATTGTTACTCCTAATTTGAATTTTTGAAATTTTAGATTTTTTTTTCTTTCTCGAAGCTGAGATAGATCGAATGGCACAAGAAACGAATATTCTTGCTTTATTAGTGCTCAATAATTTTGATACATAACCCCCTCAGTCTTTGATTATATCTTCTCACCATAAGTGCTCGATAGTTTTGATAAATCACCCACTCATTTAATCAAAGAGTCAGTCAGCTCAGTACATATAGTACTTCTGTATAATATAGATATTCGCAAAATTTTCTAGTTTTTGAATATTTTATTAAAGGAAGCGGTAGATATAAGTAGTTTACAGCTGCGGATTTAGTGGCTATTATAAATTATTTAATACGTAGTGCAATAAATATTCTTGGTATTATATTTTAAAATATTCTTCAAAGTCATAATACTAAACGTTACATACTCCTAACATAGAAAAATTGAAGATTAAACATTATTCTGCCAACTGTAATTACGAATTCTTTTGAAAGTTTTCTGCAAAAGTTTTGAATACTTCCAGGGAAAGATTTTTGAGGTTGGTGAAGTGAATTCTGAATACAGTAATTTCATTGTGGATTTGCATAGGCTTAAGAGTAACTCAAATATTCCCTTTGTGCTCATCAAAAGATCTTTGAGAGCGTTAGGTGAATTAACGTGCATACATTTCGTTTGTAATGTGTTTATTATTTGTAGGCTCTCTTATTGTATACAGAAGGTAGTGCTTATTGTTTAAATAACCTAATTATTTGTTCTCTTTTTTCATCTCTTCTTATTCATATACCTCAGAGTTGCTAATCTTGTGTAGTAATCATAAGTAGCAGAAATACTCGCCGTTGGGATAATGCAAAAATGAAATTAAAGATGCATGAATTTTGAAATATATTTACCATAAATCTGTTCCCAATAAACACTCATGAACGAATAAGCATATATGAAAATCCGCTAAGACACATTTAAGTTATAAGTGGTCTTCAATCAATCAAAGGGGCATTTAATGACCTTTCATCCTCGAAAAAGTGTAGGGGGAAAATTTAAATAAAAAACATTCCCTTTACTGGCTCTTATTTATAGAAATATCAAAGACGCATTTTACGAGATAGTTTGGAATCATATTTTCGAATTATCACTTTTAAAAATTAGAAAGGTACGAAATTTGAAATATATTCAGTCATAAACTTACCAGTTATTAAGCTTGAAAATTAATGAACAATTATGTAAATCCTTTTGTACGTTTTCGAGTTAGAAGCGATAATGACAAACAAATATAAGTTTTTGATTCATGTTATTCCTCACTTAGCTGTAGGATGCAAAAATTTCTGGAATAATATTCTCTGAACTCAGCTTCATGACTTGAAAAAAAATTCATGGAAATCCATTACGCGGTTTAGGAGATATTTTATTTAAGCGTGCATTATTTCTTTCTTTCGACCCAGGTCGTTTGACTTGTCCGAAAGTATAAGATTTCTATAGGATGACCGGGACAGTGTCACCAAATTTAGACCCGAACTCAGTGAGGGAGACATCCACAGGGACAGTTTCCTCCTTCCCCTACCACCAACCTCTCGGAAGCATTTTCAGAGCCATATATTTAACGTTCCAGTACTCTGCGTGAGCACGGTTGCAGTTTGCGCAGAGATGGAAATCGAAATCAGATGGGATCGAAATCTTCCAAGTGCAATCGCCGTGCTTTAACCACTGAACTGTCCCGCCCCCTTAAGTATGCATCCTTCCTCCTCTTCTTCGACCCAGATCGTCAGACCTGCCCGAACGCTTAAAGTATCGGTTTGGACGGCCGGGAAGTGACACCCAATTTAGACGGAAACTCGTTTGTTTTACAGAATGTTTCAGAATTTTTAATATGAGACAAAAAATGGCGCTGTACCGGGGAGGGCGAATCGGCAAAATTTTATCGCATCACCATCGAGTATTTTCTCTAATACGCATATTGTATGGCCACAGTCGCAAATGTCTCTATATTTTAACTATATATATATATATATATATATATATATAAAATCTACATATGCACATTATATGATCACAATCCTAAAAAGTGTTTATACGATATAATTTCTTTGGGATAATGTAATGAAACTATTTCTTCAGTTCATAAAAAGAAGTACCACGATGTTTCACATACATAGTTTGTGAACGTAATATTTATTTTCTCTAAAATGCATTGTCTTTACAACAGATAATCATTGGCAGACGTCTCTTTTTATGCCTCCTTTAATCATCCATGCAACCAACTGCGACCAGCTTCCCTGCCAGATGCAAAACAGCAGTGATGGTTCTACCGGGCTACTAGCTCTAAGCGGAATCCACTGCCCTAACATCACTCGGCTTATCAGCAACTACCTATCGTCCCTTTCCAACGATGGCAACTCTACATCGTCGTCAATATCGAATGCTTCGTGAGTATTTTTCACTTTATCACAGATACCAATCTCTGCGTCTGCCGAGCTCCTTTCAAAAGAATATTTTCTCTCCAACATGTTTGAAAATGTACTCCTTCAACAAAACAACTTAATCCGCGAACTCCGCTTTGAAACATATATTTTTGTTGTGTCTACGTCAACATAATAATTGTATACAATCCAATTTGAACAGAATATTTCCGCCCAATTCCATCTGGATAGAATGTTTGTATATGTGTCCATTTCAAAAGAATACTTTTTAATAAACCCGCCTGAAAAGGATATTGTTACGTATACCCATTTACAAGAACATTTGTTCCAAAAACCTATGAAAGACAATATTCTCCCATGTATCCTTTCAAATAAATATTTTTTTCCATAAACCTCTCTACATGAATTGGAGTGTGGCTCAACTTGATAATTTCATACTAAAATTCATTTTTTTGTTTTCTCCATGCATCCTTTCAAATGAATATTTTTTCCATAAACCTCTCTACATGAATTGGAGTGTGGCTCAACTTGATAATTTCATACTAAAATTCATTTTTTTTGTTTTATCAAATTTTACAAAAAAATAATTTGATAAAAATCAGTGTCGTGGATCCAAATAATTACAACTATAACGTGTTATACCATTCACTTTAAAGATCTGGAAAAAATCTTTCGATTGATACTATACTTGACAATGTACCTCAGGGGTAAATTTTGCCTAAGGCTCCTAATTATACAGGCTGACTCAACCGCCATTTTGACTCCTGTCAGTCCAGTCAGTTATCGTCTGCCTGTGCTATTTCAATGGCGCGCGCATGTTACATGGCTGGTATTTGGTACGTAATTTAGCTGTAAAATAGGTACTTCTTCTTTTAAAAAAGGAAACCAATCATTCAAGAAAGCAGTCTAGAATATTTTGATTTTCTCGGGATCTCGAGAAAAGCAACCTTCTTTTCGCCGTGTTCTCTCGTCGCTTCAACTGGGAGTCAAAATGGCCGCTTTTGCGCTAGCCTGTATATATACAGGAGTCTTACTGGGGCCCAAGGGGGCTAATGACTTAACAAACAAAAATAAATAGTATCACGAATTTTTTTTTCACAACAATGACTGAAACTGTGAAGTCTCATGATGATTGAGCCATAAATAAACTCTTTTATACATGATTATATCATATTTTGTTCTATGCTGCCATGTTAAAAAAGATATATAAATATATAATTTCGAATAAATTTCGAAGTTTTCACTGGAATTTAAAAATAATTCTATGTAGTTCTAGATTCTTTAATAAAACAACCGAATATAAAGTTTCCTGAAAATCCGACCACAGACATCAGACAAAAAGACGGACATCACTCCAAAAAATTGTCAAAATGTATTCAGGAGGTCTTAAAACATATATTGGCATCAAAATCTCGAAATCTAATATTTTCGTGAAAACAATACGTTCTCAATACTACGTCGGATAAAGTAAAAATGTTTAGAAAAAAATAATTTCTCTACTATATTCAAGAATTTGAAAGTAAAAGTTTTATTCAGCAAAATTATACAAACGAGTTCTATCGACGCATCTATACACACTGCTTAAATATCTAAGATAATCGTAAAATTATTTAAGTATACTATATACTAAATATAATCTACCATCTGAAAAGGTAAATACATGTGACCAAAACTCTGCGAGGTAAATAACAACTCTGAACAAAACAACTCATCGTTTGCAACGGAAACACCTGCTGCTCTGTCCGCAAATTCGTCCAAAGAATTGACGATTCCCCGTGGACACATCATTAATGCAGATGTGCAAGAGAAGAATATTTCATTTGTGCTTCTATGGCAATTTTCGCTGAAATATGTATGTTAAGCGGAAGTTTTAATGTATAAATATGCTATATAGAGAAATATTCCTTTTTAAAACTTTAAATAACCAATTTATGCTCACATTTAATTATATATCATTCTTTGTAGGTGTATGCAATGACGAACGACATAAGGAACCAACTTATTGCATTCAAATAATAAGCTAATTAATCCATTATTTACCAAAAATGGGAAAGATAATAGTAATATGAAAATATATGAAAATTAGCCCCAATCAATTTACTCTCTCTTTATATACACACACATTATATATATATATATATATATATATATATATATATATACTAAACTTTCATGCTAATGACTTTATTGTTAATCTCATGACAAATATAGGCTTCCTTATTTGAGGTTAAATTAACAGCTTTTTAATTTATTTTGACTTGTTAATTACATTTAGAAGACATATTAAGTATAGTTACACCTCTGGAATTCTGGGAATAGAACATTTATGCAAAATTTATATATTGTCGCTCTATTTAAAGGCAAACTATTTTATAAAATGATAGGACTTCTCCACGAAAACAAAGGTGCCGTAACAGTTGGGCGAAATGTGCAAAAGCCAAATTACCGTTCATTTCGAATCTGACAAAACCTAGAACTAGAATAATTTAAACGGTCATTTTGCCTGTTTTCATGATAAAATTTTAATATTAGTCATGAAGTATCATGTGTTGTAGTGTTAAGGAACATTTACACTATGCTCCAAGTCAACACCATCAACAGTTGCGTCATCAACAGGTGATTATAAATACTCTTGATGAAATTGTTTTATTTATTGGTATTTCAACAAAATGAATAAATTTTTATAGTGCAATGTGTGATCTTCATTTTACTATCTTAAATAGTATTGAGACAAACCTATCAGGGCTTTTGTGGTATACCTCCATTTATTATTTTCACAATAGCACAAAAATTTATGTTTAGTAAAATGTTTAATCCTATGATGATACTAAAAGTACTTGTTTTTTGAAATTTTTGATTAAAATTAAATTTTGAAAATGACTCCTTATGCAAATTAGACTCACATGTATCTATAGTTCACATTTTATGAGTTTAATGATACTTCTGGTTTAACTATGTGATCCAAAATGAATGAAATGAATCAAGAGCTGTATTCGAATACTGCTTGACTGACTGCACATCCTTCCAAATGTAATTAAATCGTGCTCAGAATGTATCAAAACGTGCATTTATGTAAAAATCCTAAATTGCAAAATTTTTCAGAAAGCAACATGAATAAAAATATGTATTTTGCATGAATAAAAATATGTATTCTGAAGATTTAAGGATTCTTTGTAATAAAGATACTCAAGTCCAAATTATATAATTATTGAACAGTTCCAAAACATTATTTAACAACAAATAGCGCTTTTACGCGTATTTTCATAACGCAAGAATATTTCAGGAAAGTTGCTTAACTATAAAGAGCAAAATATCGAACTAGTAAAAAATTTACAAAAAAATGTTTCTTTTCAGGAATTTCAGCTATTCCAGTTCATCAGCAATGTTTTTCATAATTTTACACGTTAAAAGGAGATCGAATAAATCTCATGACAAACTCGATGGGGTGAAGAATAATTTCAATTCCGCCCACTCTCGGCAATACTCTGGACTCTTAGGCAACTGTCCGATAGCAGGGACAAGAAAATAAGCTTGCACATTCCTTCACTATCTTTGATCGGGTTTAGTGATTATAAATGTCTTCTGTAAATTGCTGCCGATGGTATGGCTTTCCTCAGATATTGGACAGAGGTCATTTCACTGATAACAAATTATCGAAATCTCTGAATGCTTCCTTTTATCCTGAAACCACTGCTGCGTGATATTATACCACACGTCCTGTCCGGGACGCGAAAGGTAGCCGTGATCGAAAAAAATACATTTAGACTTTAATTGGAAGTGAGGACATCTAGAAATAAATTTAAAAACAAAACATGTATTAACACCTACTATTAAACACAAAAACACACCATATATAAAGGTACTTATACAATTCCTGTTCGTCAAATTACTATTAATTACCCTTTGTTCTAAAACACAGTCTCTCTAAAATGTCACCCTCTAGTCGTGACATGGAAAAGGTAGAGAGAGAGAGATCAAACACTCAAGGAGAGCTGTATATTGGAATGGGCCTACTGTTATGAGGATTTTAACCACACGTCCGGTCAGAAAGCATAATTCAGTAATATTGTTCATTAAAACATTCTCCGACACTGGCCGTGTCGAATAAAAATACATAAAAATCAAATTAATGGAAAATGAGGACATCGGACATGATATAAAACATTAACAATATATTTATTAACAAAAAGGAAATTAAAAGTAATAAAACATATTTAATTGATTCAATTAACACTCTTACAAAACCATAAATACTCCCCATTAACATTCGTATTGACATTCTCTTAATCATGAATATTTAAAGTATATAATTAAAAATCTCTTCATTTAAGTTTACAATTAAATTCACCCTGATTATTTCACTCAAGTGTAAATTTAATAAGATGTCGAGAGAGTGCGAAATTAACTAACATATTGTCAAACAGACTAAGTATAAGGGACATGCATTTCGTACCTTCGATACTTCGTTGGATCGTTGCTGGATGCGGGGAACTTCGGCGGAGGAAACGCCGGTCATCACTGCAGACGTCTTTTTGGAGAACCTTCTCTCCCGAAACACAAAATCAATTCTTCTCTCTCTTTTCAAAAAATCTCACTCTCTCTCGAACATCCGAAAAATCTCTCCTCCTACATAATTAAGCCCCAGGTTTATTACTGGCTCCCCCAATTGAAGCCCCTGGTATTTTCATTGGATATTCCAGAATTATATCCAGCTATTGGGTGCTGTGATGACAGGGGGATGGTTATCACCCCAGAATTAATATTTTTCAGCTGGGCCAAAGTTCCCACGTAACCGGGAGCACGTGCAGCCGAAATGGTCAAGGGGTCAGCTCTCCCCAAGAGCGCCCTGCTGTGAGCCCCTCTGTAACTGAGCCATCGCTGTCCATACTTCTCGGAAACATTGCTTGCTCACCATTTTGCAGGTGTTGGCCAAGGGAAATGTATAAATATTGTGGGAGTAGCACAGGGACCATCTTTGTAGGTTGTATTCCCTCCATAATTCGCAATGTTTCAAATTTGCCTTGGAACACCTACCATGACTAGCGATTGCAGTTTTGTGGCCTCGGGCTGAGGCAGTCTCTCACGGGGCTTGTCCGTTTTCTCCGATCGTCATTAGAATCTTTTTCGGTGTCTTCGCACTTACATCTTCAAAAACCATCTCCCCGCTCTCTCGAACTTCTCTCTCTCTCTCTCTCTCTCTTCGAAGAAAAACTGAAAATTGACACCCGCCTACACCTTTCTTGATTGGTCTTTGCGCTCAAGAACAACGACCAGGGAGCTTACTATTGGACAAAGTGACCCCTTGAGCTACCACCAACACTTTCAGCCCCACGTAACCTCTGGCCCCACTGTGCCCTAATTCAAAGGGGCCGGTATCCCTTTCGAACATCGATAACAGTCCGGGTGCGGAGAAATTTGAAACTCCAACTTGTTTCCGACCTTGGCAAGCAGGTGGCCAGATGGGGCGCAGGGTAAACATTGCGGGCCGTGTCTTTCAGGGGCCAGCATCCATGTATCCAGATCCCAAAAGTAAAATATTGGAGCTATGGGGAAAATTCATACTACAACCACCCTCACTAATCCAGAAGTTACGACATAACAATGTAAATATAACGTTTATGCATCTTTCAGGTCAGAGGCTCCGACACCAGACGCAGCTTCGAAACTGGCGGAGGAAATTTCCCAGCGGAACGCCGTCATCTACATCGTGGTTGTCTTGTTCTTCTACTCTTTCGGGATCGGACTTATGATGATCAAGTACATGAGAAAGGAGGCAAAGGAACAGGAAGAATTTAAAATGTACCGACGATACATGAACGACGCGCATGAAAACTCGGTCAACTCTACCAGCCGGGGTAGGCTAGCAAACCGACTAGCCCTACAGGCCCTGAACATGGTGAACGCTATACCACAGACAAGCCAAGTGGGCAGCAAAGTCACGTTTGTGTGATGAATAAATTTTATTGCAATTATGATGACATATATATATATATATATATATGGAAATTAATGGATGAAATTATTTTGCAAGCAAAGGCAGGCTTCAAAAACACGTAAATGGAAAATTTAAAGAACAGCCATCGAGTATTTCCATGATCAGGTTCACCATAATCGATGCAACAAAAATGACAGGCAGTTAACGCGGGAAGATGGAACCATAAATTATCCCCTGGCACCATCTACTGGTAACCATCTGTATACGCACAGAACATTAACATTGGGACCCTTTCCCCTTTACTTAATTTTGTTATACTCGTATTAGCTGTGTGTCATCCTGATAATGGTGATTCTGACACTAACAAAACCCTATAAGCAAGAAAATTTTTACATGGATAGTTCCTGACCACTTTCGTGGTTTTCGACACTCTTCATCAAGAGGAAAGCAATGAAAATATAACCAAGATACAACACTAAACAAAAGATTCACATTTGCTTCTAAAAGTTTTGAAACAGTTACCCTAGAATTCCAATAATATCACCCGCACACTTTTATATTCCCCGTCCATGTAAAAATTGTAAACATGTTTCATAAAATTTCTGTTGTAATCCCTCTTCTCTTTAAGGTTTTCTTAATTTCCAAATGATCACAGGAATTATTAGGATTCCGACAACCGTTTTTTCATTGTGAAATTTGAGCTGCATATTATATTCATAAAGCATCGAAGAACGTTTAAAAGCCATTCAAATCGTTCACTCTGCATTTTACAATTCAGGATTGCAACAGAGGAGATTACATTAGTTTTTTAAGCGCTCATTATAATTTAAATTTAAAAGTTAATACTATATGTAAATCGCATGAAATTTTGTTGCATAATATTCTAAAACTCCTTCAGTATTTTATTCTTAAATTGGAAATTACTGCGTTTCATTTGAGTTTTGTTTGAAAATTCGGTTTATAGTCCCCTCCATACTTCAAGTCCAAAAAAAATCTATAACAGCCCCACATTTTCTTGAATTTTACTTTAAACAAGAAAGATCAATCATGCATAAAGCATTGATTATGATATACTTTCCAACTGAAATGCAATTTTATTTAAACATCTCTAAAATGCGATACATTCAGCGCTGATATCACAGTACTACAATAATTTATTATATTTGAAAACAAAACTTCATCCGAAACAATGGACTTTATTCAAACGACGTCATCGAAATATAAAGCGTCTGGCTCTCTATGTAAAAGCAATGAATATTTCATTCATACACTTTTATTCCAAACTCCAGAGTTAAACAATATTGCTTGAAAAAAATTCAGCAATTTTTATACAACTCATCTTACAATCATTTGTTTACATTCTGCATCCAATAAAATTAGGTATCGTTGTAGAAATAATCAAAGTATGATGATCATTTAAACCAAAAATATTGAAATTGCATTGGCACAGAATATGCACAGAAAATATGCAAATATAAAGCGGTTTTAGGACGGATGCAACACTAAATATAAATTTAAAAGAATTTTAAAAATCACGATTTTGACACTGTGAAAACAAGATGGATGCCATATTTCATTTTGAAGTGGGTCACGTGATCTCTTCGTGAAATATGGGTGTAATTATTATTTTAATTCTTATTTGAACAAGAAAGATCAATCATGCATAAAACATTGATGATGAAACACTTTCCAACTAAAATGTAATTTTATTTAAACATCTCTAAAATGCGATACATTCAGTGGTGATATTTTTAAAATTATCACAATACTACAATAATTTATTATATTTGAAAACTTCATCGAAAGCAAATGAACTTTATTCAAATAACGTCATCGAAACATAAATCGCCTGGCTCTCTATATAAAAGCAGTGAATATTTCATTCATTCAGCGGCGATATTTTTAAAATTATCACAATACTACAATAATTTATTTTACTTAAAAATGTAAAACCATGGAGGTAAAATTACTTTCTAACTCCATGCTTAAAACTTCATCAAAAGAACAATAATATGGAATCGTCTGCTTTTCTATGTAAAATCAATGAATGTTTCATTCATATCAGCTATATTGCAGACTCCAGAGCTAAATAATTTTGCGTTGAAGAAATTCAGCAATTCTTATACAACTCATCTTACAGCTTGATGTGTTTATATTTTCTATACGTGAAAACTAGGCTTCGTTGCAGAAATGATCAAATTTTAATGATCATTTAAACTCCAAAATATTGTAATTGCGTTGGCGCAGTATATAGATGCATAGAAAAAAATCAAAAGTAAAACGGTTTTAGGACGGATGCAACACTAAATATAAATTAAAAAGAACTTTAAAAATCAGGATTTTGACACAAGATGGATGCCATATTTTATTTTGAAGTAGGTTAGGTGATTTTTTCATATAATATGGGTGCATTTATTATTTAATTTTTATTTAAAAAGCTGCCTAACATATTTTGCTGAATTTTTTTTATATATGTTATGGGATAATTTGAATATTTCCCAAAATTTTCGAAGCAATTTGTGAATTTTAACTTTGCTTAAAAATATGTTTGAAATATTAGGCCCCATAGAATTCAATGTAGAATTTCATTTTTTCAACCCAGGTTCAATCCAAAACCAATTGGGTGATATTATTAATTTATATTCCCATATGTCCCACAGACCATCTCAATAACATATTAAAATTTCATTTTGATAAAGTCATTTTTATGGCAGTTGTCCGGCGAACGGGCAGACAGACGGATTGAATGAATAAAGTCATAAACACTTTTTCACAATGTTGCAAAAGGTTAAAAATACTTCTGTGAAATGAACATGCTTTGCCAGTAAAGGTTATCAGAATTCTATGACACTTCCACCAACGCTTCACCTCTGTCTGTGTTTTTAACTTTCCATTTACGTGTTTCCAAACATTCTTATTTTGTATATTTGTAGCTAACTGTTTCAAGGATTTACTCCCCCACTGCAGTTAACAGCATCCATGGATCGATTTTACCAGTCATTATGAGCTCGTCAGCATGGAATATCTGATATCTGCAATGGCAGCAAGGAATTTGGGAACGCCCCATACAGGAGGGTATGGGACTGTTAACAATTTTAAATTATAAAAATTATATTTTATAGGGAAATTTATGTTTAAATTTTCTATCAACCTCTTACGAGATCAATTGAATCTAGAATCACAAATATTTAACATTAGTTTCCGAACATTTATAACATTTGATTGTTTAAAATTAATAACCATAAAAGCGTTGTTTTACATTTTTTTTTTCTTTTACATCACACTACTAAAATCTGCTGGAATTAATAATGCTGCTATTCAAATTATCACATACTAAACGATTTCATTGGCATAAATACAAATTCAGAAATGTAGAACTTCATTAAAAACCGTGTTTCCAGGTAAATTGATAAACCAAACTAGTAAACAAGGAATGATTAAGGGTTATGAGAGTATTGTTTTAGCTTCTTCACTTAAGTAGTTACATTTATGCTCACAAATAAATATAAATGCCTAGAGAATCTACAATAAGTACCAGATATTTATGCTAAGCTAATTTTATTTATGATTGCTTATTACATGCGTAATATTAATTAATTTATTACAGACGAGAGGGAATTATCGACAGAACATTTAGAAAAAAGGTGGTAGATATTATAAAATACACTTATAAGCTGAATATGATTTAAGGAAACTCATAATGTCAAATTTCCAAAGCATAATAAATATGCAGGGTTCATAAAGAGTCCATAAGCATCCCAATTACTTGTAAGGAACGGACACTGAATGTACACGTTAGATTTGTCTTTAGTAAAGTAACCATGTCCGATCAAATAAAAGTAATCGCAGCACCCCTTTTGGAGTAATTAAAAAGTTAGGATAACGAACTCGGCAACAAACGAGATAGACAAAGAAAGCCAATTGAGAGCAATTATACAAGGAATCAATTATAAAACTGTAATGAATGTATTTAACATAATAGGGTCATTATCGAATTGTTTTCCTATCCAGAAATGATAGAATAAACAACTTTTACATGAACTGCGTGAATCTAGTGTAGACCCTGGTTAAGGTGTCTTTCGAAGAAAATGATTTTGACGAGTATTACAAATGTCACCGCATTAGCCCTGATGGAACAAGTGTCTGAGATTCATTGCTTTCCAAATACGCGTTTCGTTTGTTCTTGATATCTGTTCTCATTCATTTGATTATGCTCTACAGATTTGTAGTTGCCTTTTTTCGTCTATCTCGCTTCGTTGCCGAGTTTGTGACCCTAGCTATTTCAATCTTACTCTAAGGACAATGGAATAACTTTTAGTCGATAGGACATAGTGATTTAACTATAGAATGGCCTGACGTGTACACTCATAGACCATTTCTTACAAATACATCAAAGTGTTCAAAGGAGTGTCCTAAGAACCTTATATAACTGCTGCTTGTTTTAAAAATTCTTATTACTTCTCTAACAGAAAGTAGGCATAAGAAAATTGGGTGACGACAATGGCTACGGCAAAATTAGGCGACGATAATGGCTACGACAAAATTAGGTGACGACAATGGTTATGACAAAATTAAGTGACGACAATGGTTACGACAAAATTAGGTGACGATAATGTTTATGACAAAATTAGGTGACGATAATGGTTACGACAAAATTAGGTGACGACAATGGTTACGACAAAATTAGGTGACGACAATAATTTCGACAAAATTAGGTCAAGACAATGGCTGCGACAAAATTAGGTGACGACAATGGTTACGACAAAATTAGGTGACAACAATAGTTACGACAAAATTAGGTGACGACAATGGTTACGACAAAATTGGGTAAAGATAATGGTTACGGAAAAATTAGGTGACGGCAATGGTTACGACAAAATTAGGTGATGATAATGGTCACTACAAAATTAGGCGACGACAATGATTATGACAAAATTAGATGACGATAATGGTTACGAAAAAATTAGGTGACGACAATTGTTACGACAAAATTAGGTGACGACAATGATTACGACAAAATTAGGTAAAGACAATGGTTACGACAATATTTACGACAAAATTAGGTGATAATAATGGTTACGAAAAAATTGGGTGACGACAATGGTTATGACAAAATTAGGTGACGATAATGGTTACGACAAAATTGGGTAACGCCCAGGACTTTATATTGAGTCTTCAATAGGTTGAAAGCAATGTGCACTGATTGAAGGATAAAATAAAAAATAGAAATAAGAATACAACAGTAAGAGATAAAATACGAGCAGTTGTATTTGATCATTTGATGCTTTCGATGTGTTAATGATTACTCAAAACGTTCTTAAAACAATTCTCATCGCCTAATTTTCTTATTCCTGCTTTCTATCGAGGAAGTAATAAGAATTTGTATTCCAATATAACTCGTCTGAAACGTTGATTTATTAAAATTTTATTTCGCTTTAATTTGACGATTTCGAAATGCTAACTTTGCCACGAACAGTTTGTTTAAGTACGTTTGAAGAGCGTGAGAGCTTTTAGTTTGAAAAAGTTTTCAGAAAATTGTTTTATATATTGTGGTTAATACATTTTGAGAGAGAAACAACACTTATGCTTTGATCTAAATTAATTATTTAAATTGTTTAATATTAGTATTTTATACTATCTAGTACTTCAAAAATTTAGTAAAAGTTTTATTTTAGAAAACTAAAGACAACTATGTCATTTATTTAAAACAACACGTCATGTGATTATTCGCATTTATAAAAATTAAATGAAGTTGCAAATTACAAAAAATTACAGATATTTTTTATAAAGGTTTTAACTTTTTATCATAGTGGATAATAGTTGATGATTAAATCATATAAAATAATATCAGGTGCTATACGTTTGTTTATATTCATCTGTAGAATATGTGTCATGTAAAATCGACATGAAATAAATATATTATTGTAGAAAATTTGCATTTTTGTAAAATTAATTTAGAGATTTTTTACTTAAATTCCATGAAAGAAATATGCAGACATTCACATATGTAGTAATGCAGGTAAATTATTTTTTTTTAAAAGAATAATGAAACTTTTAATACGGATTAACATTTTGCTGTTATATTTGTTATTTAAATAACTTTCATATTCATCCTTAACTTTAAATGTCGTTTGGTATGATATTTTTACGTTACTAAATATAATCGCAAATAATTTATACTATGTAACTATTTTATAAAAAAATTCTGTTATAAAATACAGTAACGTTGAATTTTAACTTTCTTGGGGTTTGGCCATGATTTAGAAACAGAAAGAAAATGACGTTATAAAGGAAACTGTAGAATGAGTTCTACTGTTCAATGATATCAACTGCTAAACGTGAATAGAAGTCGATCGACAGTTCTATATACAAACTTGTTTTGCAGGCTAAATAAAAATTAAGAGGGTAAGCCAATCATTCATAAGCCGGCGCAAAGTTGTTACATATAACCTTCTTTAAGTAATTTAAGAATATGAATATTCCGAAAAAAATGTTTATGTTTTGTACATTATTTGTGTGTATTATGCTTTGTATATAATTTTGAAGATCATTTTAAAGAAAAATTGTACGGCCTTTATCATTTTTTTATACATTCAAAACCAAGTTCACTTTCAAGCTGATTAACTTATTTTTGTCTATGTTTTTACGAAATAATGGATATCTAATAGGTTGAAGCTGTATTTTTCAAAACATGATTCAAACATATCATTACATTAATAGCACTCCGTGCTATATCTTGACCAAGATTACATATCTTTAATCTCATTACACTACTATGAAAAAAAATGTTAACCGTGTTCTAAATACCATTTTTTGTAGCAGTTTTCCGTGAATTACAAATTTTCTAAAATTGTATTACCTTTTGAAATGTGTTTAAAATGTATTTTGTAAATTACTCTTATTAGTTTAACTGTGTGTAATATATATTTCTAATGATATAATCCAATGATTTACTGTAACCAGAATGCTGATTCTGGATTGAGGAAAAGATTCAGAGCAAACACAAGTCTCTGAAAGAGTTGCTTGTATTGTACTTACTAATAAAGTATTATTCATACAAATCTTTACCAGATCATCGATAAATCGTGACAGTCCACCATTATTTTTGGTTTATCGCTAGCAAAACCGTACGCAAAGTTCTGTAACGTAGTACACAAAGATAACATAAAATTATTTTATTAATTTGCCTGACGACATACTACTAATACATCCATTCTCTCCCATCATTTCATCCTTCAACATTTAAAAAAAAAAATTACAGAATAACTCCCAGTTCACTTCTCTTTCTAACTTCTTTTTAAAGGTCAAACAATTTATCTTGCATGTGCATTAATTGTTTCACCAAAGAGGAAACTTATAATTGTTACATGATCGCCATTTTAAATATAATGTAGTATGTTTCAGTTTTCGTATGTTACAGTTCCTTAATATATAGTTGAGCACTCAGCCTGGCAACCAATCAAAAAGTTGTTAGCTTGACGTCATGGGAATTAAATTTTATCATTTCTGATGTTACGGTCCAGAGCAGTTGCCAAAACAAAAACAAAAATGTTTGCGTTATTATAGTTCAAAAATGTTTTTTAATTTTGAAATGGCAATATCCAGGCGTAAACAACTTGCGCAAAAATTGTAAATTGCGTTTTGCACACAGAATCTAGTCGCGTCCAAGAAAATTTAGTGACGTCTGTGGAATAAGATGACAGTCGTAGTTAACAAGTTCGGTTCCACTTGAGAGCCCGATAACAAAATGCGCTAGTTCTTAATCCCCATGTCGTTATATGCGCAGATCCAAGTAAAAATAATGAAGTCAGGATAAGCACCCCCTGACCGTTCGTATAGTGCCGCTAACAAAATTTTACTTGCTGCTATGCAGAAAATTCACGCCTACCATCCCTCCTCCAGCACCGCATTACCCTTGTCGGGGCGCCATATCAAAAGTAAATTTTACTACTTCTCCATAATATATTATAATTAACCAGCAAAAATCCGGTCTTTGAATGGACTCATGTATATGAAGTATGTGAGCTGTAAAATAACTCAAATTAAAACAGAATTATAAAATTATAAAAACTTAATTTTAATATTTAAAAATCCTAATACAAAGGAGCATATAAGATTTTAGAATTTGAATATTAAACTAAACACATTAGAATACAGCAAAACAATGAAATCAAAGCAACGCATTTAAATTGCAAAGACGTATTTAATATACAGGACCACGTTTAAATCACAATGCATGCAACTGAACACGCTTTGACTAGACGTTTAAAAGTGGTTGTTTATTTGTTATTTGTAGGAAGCGTAGTGAGGCTTGCGTAGTTTAAAAATGGGTGTTTTGTCTTGTTATCTTTCTTTTCAAGAATTTTGCAAACCTGCGAGCAATTTCACGTGTGTATGCAAAATATGATCTTCCTGCCTATTGTAGTTTATTTTCTCTAGTAAAAGGAATCACAAAATTCAGGCAAATGTGTATTTTTCTTTATTAGTACTGGAAAATAGACTTTACTTCGTTCGTCCATAAAAAAGTTTATTAAGAACTGAAGATGGTCTAGAATTGTATAGTTTGCTTATTGTAATATACGGTTCAGGGCCCTACTCATTTTGACAAATTATCGACCTTTTTCATAACCTGTCTATGCGGCTCGGGCCCCCAAGTTTCCCCGGCCCCTATGCAATGCATACTTCATCCCCTAAATCAAAAATCTTGGAATTTTGATTGCAAAAGTTATAAATCGTGGAATCTTTTTTCTTCTAACATTCTTTCAACTCTGACTAGAGAACAGCTAACCACACAAAATTCGTTCTTATACCTTCATGCACAGGAAAGAAAATTTCCTACATTTTCTTCATTCACTTTATTAGCGTACAATCAACCGTTCTTGGGATATTTTAATTTATAGCTACAGCAGACGATTTTTACTTTTCTTATATACATAATGAAAGTATTGTGACGGGGTCGAAAATTCGAATTCGAGTTTTCGACGGGAGAGCGCGTTACAAGCATCCCTGATCACGAATCAAACATTTTTGAGGTAAAGTCTGTGTGCGTGTGTGTGTGTGTGGAGGAGACGATATCTCACGAACGCATGGAGCGATTCGAATGAAATTTAGTACACAAATCACAATCCGTGAATACTGGAAGCCTATTATTTTTAAACGCAATCCAATGCACATAACCACCATAAATTTTCGAGTGAAATTTTGAAAAAATCATCAAAAAATAAAAACTTTTAATAAAGTTACGCAAACAGACATTTCTTATGTAATTTTTCTTTAGAAAATGATTGACATAAACTTTAGAACGCTAGCATGAACCGTTCTCGAGATATTTTACATTTTTCAAAAAAATATATCAAAAAATCCCATAAATTAGAAAAAATATATTAACTGTTGAGAAACATGTTCACTTTTCATATAGTATAATATCATGCAATAAATTGGGTGACACGGTTCTCGTGGATCTAGCTCGTTCCATTCATGAGAAAATATACTTTGAATAATACTTTTGTATTTGAAAGCCAATAGTCATTTATCTGCTATAAGAATAATTTATTTCTCCGTCCATAACGCTTGGCGAGATTTTTGGCCGACGAATTTGGCGGAATGTCGCCAACTTGGCGACTATTTTAAATGTTGCCAAGTTAACGAAAATCTCGCCAACTGGATAAAATGATGCTAAATCAATGAAAATGACGATTAATTGATGAAAATTCAATATCTTGGAAGGAATATAAGTATCTACTATAAGAATATTTTTTTGCTGTAAAAGTAGTAAATCCATTGCATTATATAAGGAGTCATGTGCTGCCCACTTCAGATTTTTTTTTATATTTTATCAATTTATTTATTTATAATTTTTGATTCCATTGTGGTTTCAATAGTAAACGAGCTAACCTATCAAATACTAAAATAGTTTTATGGCTATTCTTCAAATGAAACTATTAAAATATAATTCTATAATTTACAGTAATCAGCACCAAAATATTCATCTACATGACGCATATTCCCTGTTAACAGAGCTATCCATTTTATGGTTTAAATTTAAAACGATCTTTGATACTCAGAACTTTTATTATATATATATAGGTTTTAATAGAGACCACTAGCCATTTAACTCATTTAGTGATCAATAGCCATTTAACTCATTTAGTGATCAATAGCCATTTAACTCATTTAGTGATCAATAGCCATTTAACTTATTTAGTGACCCCCTAGCCATTCAACTCGTGTGAAGCCTGGGTAAAAGTGACTAGTCATAAAGTGTTTAAAAATAAAGTAATTATTACTTTGTATAAAAGAAATGGTAAAAGCATTTATATTAAATAAACTTTTAAAATTGTTGAAAACTGATAAAGCTGCTTTCAAAATCGACCACTCAGAAAAAATAAATAGTTGTCTGAAAAAATATCACCCTACCACCCTGGGTCAAAACTTCACAAATAATTTTATAAACAAATAGCTTAATTATTATTTTCTGGCACATAATAGAATAATCTATAAAGTATTATAACGAAGTCGAAAATTCGAATTCGAGTTTTCGCTGGAAGAGTATGTTTTAAGCATCCCTGAACACGGATCGAGAGTTGTCTAGGGGATGAGTTTGTGTATATGTATGTTAGTAATATGTATCCATAAGTCTGTGGATGCGATATTTCACGAATGAATAAAATATTTCAAAAATAACTTGGTACGATTATTACAATCTGTGAATACTGGAACTCTGTTAATTTTAAACATAATCGAAAGTTAAAAAAACTCCAACACCCTCAATTTTCGAATATTTTTTTTAAGTAACAACTTAGAATTTTAGATAATGACAAACAAAAACTCATTTCATACATAATTTTTATTTAAAAATCAAACGATAAAATCTCTGAAAATCTAGTATGAATCATTTTCGAGATATAGTACGTTTTTCAAATAAATGTATCAAAAAAATATTACACAAAATGAAAGTAGTAGCAAGTGACGTCCAGTCACGTTGCATATGCAATATTTTGAGACTAATCTGTTAACAGCCTTCTCGTGGATCTACTTTATTCCATTCACGAAAGAAGATACTTTTTTAATAGTTTTGGATTTTGAAGCAAAAGAATTCGCTAATAGCCATTTATTTCACGGGATATAAATTGAATTAGTACGAAAAAGTCATTCTGAATGGACTAATAAATTGCAAATAGCGCCCGTGATGTTAATTCAATGCCAAAAACATTTTGCCGTGGACCTTGCAAAGAACATTGCTGGTCTAAAAGGGAATCGAGCCAAGGATTTTCGTATACTGGCCAGCGCCGACGCTTTACTGTTAAGCTACTGGGATGAAACTGCAAGCTCTTAACAAAGTGGACTCTGCATTCCCGACCCACCTCCTGCCTCACTGCCCACCTCCTGCTATTTTCTCCTCAAGTTAGTCATTTGCTGCTATTTTTTCCTCCAGGTAAGCTTCGTTTGTGGTCGTTGACCAACCAAATTAAAATTGGCGCTCAATATCACAGAGTCCGCTAAATCTGTGCTAGTCGTATGTTCAAGCTCTTAACGTCGAAATATACTCTAATTTCAGTGCCAACGGCCGTACCGTGCTGAAAACACCGGTTCTCGTTAGATCACCTAAGTCAGGCAGCGGTTAGTACTTGGGTGGGTGACCACCTGGAAACACCGCGTGCTGTTGGCACATTTCGGGCGCGGAAGCCCGGTGGTTTGCGCGCTGGATTTGCACGCTGCCACAACAGCCGCCGTGTTCATGCGGAGTACGATCACGTTAAACATGTGAGTCCGTAAGTTCTTCCCAGAGTTTGGTGGTAGGGGAAGGAGAGTACGGTCCCTGTGGATGCCTCCCCTACTGGGTTCCTGTCTAAATTGAGTGGCACGTCCTGGCCGTCCAAACTGTTACCTTACACATTTCTGGTAGGTCGGACGGTCTGGGTCTCAACAACAACAACCCTCTAATTTCAGATCGATGTGTAGCTAGCAATCTGACTAACCAAGGTCAATTTCATACTTCTGACATATTTGCATTAATCGATATGCTGATTTGTTCCGGCGCCATTGTAAAGTACCTTGTTGTCCAACCGGAAATTATTTCAAAACGATTATTTCGTTTTGAAAAAAGTAAAGTCATTGAATTATGTAAGGTAAGACATGTTCTATCAACATCAAATCATTTTCCTAAACATTCTTGGCTTAGCCTTGCTTCACCAAACAGAATTTTTACAGTGTACTTCAAACTACAAAATATCCCTCAACAGCGTATAAAACAAACTACAACGTAAAAACACTGCTAATTCAGCATGCTAGTTGGATTTCAACAAAGAATCTGTTAAGAGTGTTTTTTTTCATTTAAATTGCATCAAACTTTAATCTGGTGGATAACAGAGAAATCCCCTTGAGGGAAGGCATGAATTGATTGAAAAAAAAAATAGTCTTTTACTGGTAGTGAAAAGAAGCTTTAAACGTGACTCTGCCTAGAAGCGACGTTAGGGAAAGACAAAAAGTTGTAATTTCTGCGAAAAACTTATTTTAAATTTTTTCTTTTCTATTACTCACGGGACATCTTTCAATGTCGCTCCGACTATGTGGAAAAATACCTTATTTTTTATTAAGAGATGATTGTTGTTTTAGTATATAGTTGTATATTAAGAAGTGATAGTTGAAAATTACATATATTTTGTTTTGACATTAATTTTGAATAGAAAGACAGGTTTTTCACATTTATTAACGAAATTTTTATGCTTAAACCTTTGCATACTATGAACATGAAAATATGACTTATTTATGAATACATATATAGGTTGAATTTTAAGCATATGGTTTCGAAGATATGTATATTTTGGTATTACTCACCAATTTTAAGGAAGCGAGAGAATTGTGGGAAGTTTAAACAATTATTTGTTATAGAATAGTGTTTATTTATTTTAACCTTAAAAATCTTTAAAATATGGAATTTTTTAACCATTACAATGATATATTATTTACATTTCCAAAAACAAATAAAAACAATACTTGACTTTTTCCTTTTGTAGTCACCAGTTAGAAACTCCCTATTAGAGTCCAGCAGTAATCAGCCCACATGTTTGAGGTCTATTTTCCACTATGCCACCTTTCCATCTGAGCAATATATTGATGGAACTTTTCGATCCCAAATTTTCCGGAAACACATTCTAACGGAATAAAGAAAATATAACTTAAAGGACATATTACACCCCAATGGTGATGCAAGCGATACTTCCACACAATCTTCATAGTTTTCAGATTTCGTATTTCCCCAAAAAATTATTGCAAACAATTTGAAATACATCCCATTATCTTTTCTATGGTTTATTTAAACTATCTCTGAAGTTGAAATTTAAAAAAACATCGTTTGATTTGAGGCCCAATGAAAATCCCTTCTTTCATCTTAGCCTCACTTATGTGTGAAAATTTTCCTTTTATATAAATAAGAGGATCCCTATCTGTATTTATCCACAGATTTAACAAAATGTCTAATGAGGCCTAGTTTTATATAAAGTTGAGGTAAATACACTGACGGACAATGAAAGTTGTACACCAGAAAACAAGCATAAGATGGACCTGAAGTTTTATTGACGAAAGGATACAGCTGAATGATACACATGATTACCAAAACCACACAGCAGAACATGTACAGAGGAAGCTGTGGTATGCAGTCCGGTCATCCACAATAGCGCACCGCTTGTGCTGCGATACAAGCAGCAATACGGTCCAGCATGATATCGAACAGACGCCTGATGCTGTCCTGCGGCAGGCGAGTCCACACTTACTGGACGTTACGTTCCAAATATCGAAGATTAGGGCAACGAGGCGTTTTAACAGATCCCACACATGCTCGATAGGGGAGCGGGCAGGCCATGGAAGTGTCTGGGCATGACTCTGGCAGGCCTGAGCAACTCGAGTGGTGTGCGACCGGGCATTATCCTGCTGTAACTGCGCACCTAGAATCCTAGCAACAAATGGGAGCACATGGGGCCGTAGAATCTCATCCACGTACCGCTGGCCCGTCAATGTTCCAGGTACCACTACAAGCCTGGGCAACCCGAGCCGGGTGCGGCCGGACATTATCAAGCTGGAATTGCGCACCTGGAATCTCAGCAACTAATGGGAGCATATGGGTCCGTAGAATCTCACCCACGTACGTCAATGTGCCAGGTACCACTATTAGGGCGGGCCGACTGTCGTAGGCTATGGTTCCCCAGCCCATGATGCCTGCAGTGGGGCTAGTGTGGCGCTCGATAACGAGGTTGGAATTGTGACGTTGTGCAGGGGACCACCACACCCGGACACACTGATCATCGGTCCCCAAAACGAAGCTGTGCGCATCGCTAAACATCACACATCGCCAATCTGTGGCGTTCCACCTTGCCCTGGCCAGGCACCACTGCAAGCAGAGCTACCATTGTCCCGTGTTAACGATAGCACACGTAAGGGACACTGAAATCGCAGATTCGCTGCCTTCAGGAATCTAAATATGGTTCATAGACACACAGGAGCCGCTACGTGTGCCTGAATTGCGGATTGGGTCGCTGTGGGCTCTATACGTGCCTGCAGCACAATCATGCGATCCTATCTACTCGTGGTATGCCTGGTCCAACCAGAACCGGTCCACCGTGTCTGGGTGGCGTCCCGTGACCATCGCTTTCAACACCGTCGGACGGTATAGTCTGAACGATCCACGTAACGGACTCCCACTGACCACCCTGCAATTTTCAGCCTGATGATCAGGCCTCTCTCGAAGTCCGTTAGTTTCGTATATTGACGTCGTTTCTGGAGTTTACTCACCATTCTTGTCACTCCGTACTCGTGCTTGCGTCGGCCGAAGTTCTCGCATTGGTAGGGCGTCTATTACACGCCGGTTTATAAGGCCGTTGGCTCATGCTTGCAACGCCACTGACGGTTGTACTGTCATACGCAATCACGCCAGACTGGGATAATTTGCATACCAGTCCGCCCTCTAGCTATTTACATCATTTCACGGTTGCACCATGTTTTCTTCTTGGTGCGCAACTTTCATTGTCCGTGAGTGTATATCTTTATCTTGTCCACTAAGGCTTCATCCGTGACGTTTTTCTCACCAGGTACAATATTTTCCCTTAGAGGCATATCTTTCAGGATATAGTGTTTATTCCTTTGCAAAACCTCTTTGTAATCTTGTATTGCAGCAATCTTAAAATCAACACAGAGAGATTGCACTGATGATCTTCATATTTTATATATTGAAGTAATGCCCGAATATATTCATGGGGTTCTTTAATGCTAACATAGAATGAAAGTCGTTTACATTAAAAAAGTAAAACTGCTTTCAAACTTGCTTTTGGATGAGCCAATAAACAGCTCCAGTTTTAGGGTTTATATAACAGCTGAAGTGCAGTCATTAATCTTTGAACATCATTACAATACACTAAATCACCATCCATTGCATAGAAATTGTATTGAAAGCTGATTGTCTCTTCCAGTAAGCAAAAACTTTAGTATAGCTTCCTATAAGCAAAAATTTTAAAGATTCCACTGCTTAAGACGCGATCCAAGAAATTGTGCTTTTGTTTCAAGTAAAGCTACTAACAAGATCGTTCAGTTTAGTTTGAATGATAAACTGCGGTTCTACAGATGTTATTTCTGTAAAATCTTGATCACCGCTAATGATAATATTGTTTGAAACAGCATTGGAAGAAGATTCAGATTCTGAATCAAAGTGTTGTACTTTCCCGGCTCTCGAGGATTTGATACTGAATCATCAAGAGGATCAGGTTTCATTGCTGATGGAAATATTAGAATACTTTATTTTATGTTTAAATTTTCCAAAAAAAAATCTATGATGGGTATCATACGAAAATAACAGTCATTTGCATGATTAGAAGGTTCACGCCAAACCATTGAAACTCCAAATGGTATTGATTTGTACGTAACTTTCAAACATTCGTCCAAAGTACTGGAACAAGAACTGCAGCAAATGTCAGGAGCCCATATGATTTAGCTTGGTTACCAATCTTACAGTCAAAGTATAGCTCATATGCTTTTCTCACAAGTAGAGTGTGATAAGGGGTTTTCTTTGCGCAGTCAACGCAAATTCTGCACAAATATAACAAAGATTGTCAGTTTTATTTTACAAGATCGAGACATGGTTAATTTAAGTTCAATCAAAATTGCAGGATATTAAATTACAAATAGACAAATAAAAAGCTTTAAAACAGATTTTGATATAAAATCCTCACTGCAGAATAAAAATGGCAAAACATAAAAGGTTTTTGTATAGTAGAAAGACAATAGAAGCTGTATTGTACTGTCATCTTGTGTACTTCTAGAATAACATTAATTTACTGCTTAAATATGCCATTTTTTTTTATAAAAAACTTAATTTTTCTCAAAATCGGTATGTGACATAGCATTTTTAATGGCATTTTGGACTAAATAAGGTTGACCAATTAATACCTAATTAGCTTCAATTTTTAGCAACTTAAAATAAACAATTATTAATAACATAGCATCCTCAATAAGCTATATAGTCCATATATTAAAATATTTTAATAATTACTCCATCAATTAGGAGTCATTATTATTAATATAGCGTCATTTTTGAAATATTGACTATAGTTTTGCCAATCTGAAGCGAAATATCGCAAGTTGGCGATACTTTCCTAAATTATTCACCAAGTTTGCCAAATGCATCACCGAGTGTTACAGCTAAATAGAGAGACGAGCATTTCTTATATACTAGAAGGTATGCCCGTCATACGGCGGAAATCAAAATTTGCAACACATTAGCTCCCATTTGGCGTCATTTTATCAATTTGGCGGCATTTTCTTTACTTTGGCAACATTTAAAATAGTCGTCAAGTGATCATATAGTCGGAATGCGTGAAGCTGGCTGATCACACCGAGCAATAGGCCGCCACCTGCACCGAACGAACACTGCTGTGCAAAGGTGCTGGTAGCAATGGTTGCTGCAAGGAACTCATCGGCGAAATGAAGGCTCTGAAAGGCCAAGGTGCACGAATACCAGGCAAGATCGGATGATTGTGCGACAAGCCCGAACTGGCCCAACGGCAGCATTGTCTGCCATCCAACGTGCAACAGTCTCTTCCATACCATCCGTGGCACCTTCCACCATCTCACGGCGCTTGGCTGAGGTGGAGTTACGCTCACGGCGACCTTTAAGATATCTGCCCATAACCCCACAACATTGACGGAGTCGTTTGTAGTGGTGTCGTAGCCAATCATCATGGCTGCCAACAGAGTGGCATCGCATAGTGTTCCGCGATTAATCACGTTTCAGTCTTTCAGCAGATGACCATAGGGTACGTGTGTGAAGGCGCCAGACCCAGCGGTCCCAATCAGCCTTTGTTTTACACAGGTACACAGCCATTATCCCTGGTGTGATGGCGTGGGGTGCTATCTCTTACGACAGCAGTTCGCCCCTAGTCATCCTGCTTACAACTTTAACAGATCAACGATATGTTGATGAAATCCTGCGACCGTTTGCATTACCCTTCATGGCACGTCATTCTGGGGCCATTTTCAACATGATAATACCACGCCCCATACGGCTCGCATATCTGTGGACTGTCACCGTGCTATTGATACTGTTCCTTGGCCAGCAAGGTCACCAGACCTTTCGCCAATCGAGCATGTTTGAAACATGCTAGGCTGTCAGATTCGGGAACCCCGAAATGTGGCAGATTTGGAGCAACAATTGAGGAATTCCTGGCAGAATGTATCGCAGGATGATATTAGGAAACTCTATCACTCCTTTCCTAGACGTGTACAAGCATGTATTACCGCCAAGGGGGTCTTCACCAATTACTGATTTGAAAATTCAATGTGCAATGGCTAACCATTGATGGGACCTGCGGCCTTGATTTTGTAATCATTTCATTACCTGTGTATGAGCTGTACGCAAATTTAATTTCAATAAAAATAGTCACTTTCTTCATGGTGTTTCTTTTTTTTTTGTTTTTTGCAACAAAGTGCAATTAATTTAGTTTCCAAAATCACTTGTTTTCTTTGTTTAAAATTTGTACGCCCCCGCCCCTGTTGATTTAATTCCGAATTCCGGTTGTTTTCATCTATTTACAACTTCTTCTTCCTTCCCGGATGAAGTCAAATCATTTATTTTCCAAAACCTGTGATTGTCTTCATACGTAAACGCTTTTCCTATCCATTTATAACTAAGCAATTAGGTTTTCTATCAATTTATAATTAGGCAATTGAGTTTCCTATCCATTTATAATTAGGCAATCGAGTTTCCTATTCATTTATGATTAGGCAATTGAGAGTTTCCTATCCATTTATAATTAGGCAATTGAGTTTCCTATTCATTTATGATTAGGCAATTGAGTTTCCTATCCATTTATAATTAGGCAATCGAGTTTCCCATTCATTTATTATTAGGAAGTTGAGTTTCCAAAATTGGTTTTCTTCCAGTTGTGTTAAATATTATTTAATTCGTAGTTTTCATATTCAGTTACTTTTTTCTGTTTTTTTTAATTTTTTATTGTTTTCAGATTGGCAGCGCCTCTTTCTGTAAGTCACGGCAGCATTTTTCTGTTGATAGACGTATTTTCTGCTTATGCATAACTACCTTTTTAGCGTTACTGCTTCGTCCTATTTAATCTGAAGAAGAAGGCTATTTTATACTTTCAAAACAAAGTTGACACCTTTGCGAAGTTGCATGCTGTTTAAATGGCGTGGTGATTTCTTAACAGAAGTAGAAAACTTGTTTTAATGAGATAACAAGAAAATTCATTTTTCTTACCGAGTTAAAAAATCTGATGTGGGCAGCACATAACTTTCCCTGCAGACTCAAATTCAGTTTTTCTTTATTTCTTTAATAATTCATTAGATTGAGTTTAATTGCGCAAAATAACACTAAATTTGCATTTTTAATTCAATTTTTGTTTTTATTTGGTAATTGGACATTTTTCCGAAAGCGGCGTCACAAAAATGCAAGAAATCTCAAATATATTAAGAATGGTTAGTCCTAAAACGATGGAGTTGGTTATATTCTTTTCTTCGTCAAAAATTGAGTATAAAACAATAATTTAATTGATACATTTGAGCATATGCAGTCTTTTTACTTTCTTTATATACAGTATTGTGGCAATTAATTGAGAAATGCAGTTTTTTTTATAAAATTCAGTTTTATTCAAGTTTTCTATGGATACATTTAAAACTAATAAGTGATATGACCTCCCCGAGACTTTATAACATCACAGACACGTTTCGGCATGGAATGTACTAGACTAGCACATGTAGTTTTAATTTCAACGTCTCTGAACCATATGTCAATAACGGCCGAAATTAGCTTGTCCATCGTCGTACAGTCAAATTTGTGAAGCCGTTTTTTGACAATAGCCCACAAATTTTCTATGGGATTCAAGTCTGGTGAATTCCCGGGCCAATCCAGTACGGTAATATTTTTTTTTTAGCAGAAATTTTTAATTCGCTTCGAAGTGTGACAAGGCGCGCTGTCTTGTTGGAAAACGTAATCTCCGTTCGGCCACAGTTTAGCCATGGTTGGAAGCACTTTTCGGGTCAATATGACTTCGTAACTGGCACTATTCATCATTCCCTCTACGGGAACAAGAGATTCTGTCCCCAAAACGCTGAAACAACCCCAAAACATCTTTTTGGGCGCATGCTTGGGTGCTTGATTGATGTGGTGCTGATTGAGAGGTTCTCCTTGGCTCCTTCTCACGAACATAGATCTAAATCCCTGAACCACAAAATGTGTTTCGTCAGAAAAGAGAACTTTCTCCCAGTCCTTCTCAGTCCATGTTTTGTATTTCCGTGCCCATTCCAAACTTTTTTTTTCATGCGAAGCGTCAGAAGCTGCTTCTTGTACGGTCGACGTGCTCTCCGTCAGCGTTCTAACAGCCTGTATCGCACTGTTGAAGGTGCAATATCAACACCAGCTGCCACCATGGACTTAGACAGGTCAAACCTGGTTAATCGAGGATTTTTAACACTCATTCGATGTAAAGTTGTGTCGTCACGAGTCGAAGTTGATCTTTTTCGGCCGCATCTTCCAGAGCGGTTGGTTCCAGCATTTCCTGTTTCCTGAAACCGCTCTTGGAAGGAATATAAGTATCTACTATAAGAAAAACCTATTTTTTTACTGTAAAAGTAGTAAATTTATTGCATTATATAAGGAAAGTCATGCGTTGCCCACATCAGATTATTTTTTAGATTTTGAACATTTTTACGGACCATTCCGTAAAGTAAAGGTAGGTTGTTCTTTTCCGAATCGTACCAAAATCTAATCAGCTCCAGAGCATCCCACAAATAACTTATCTACCAAATTATGTGAAATTTGGGCAATTAGTATTTTAGTTAGAGTGGATACATGAAATTTTTCCGGGTCATTCTGCAAAAAAGGAGGGTTCTATTTCTTCGAATCGTACCAAAAACTAATCAGCACCAGGATAATACCCAAGTGACTTACCTACCAAATTTTATGAAATTTGATCCGTTAGTTTTTGAGTTAGAGTGGATTCATACATTGCACAGACAGACACACACACAGGCGTCACGCTAAAAATAGTTTTTTCGCATTCTAGAGGTTTCAAACCGTGTAGAGGTTTCAAAACGTCAGTCGAAAACTCGATTTTCGGTATGATTCCAATACCTTCCCTGTACATTACCATGTCTTGCAGAACAAGTAAAATTCAAGCAAAACCTAGAAATATCCACATTAGGATATAATTTCTCATATCTATTCAATAATAATATTTTTATTATTTCAAGATGTGTTTCAATTTAAATATGAAATTCTAATTCTCTTATTATAATGCTGTCAAAATTCTCTTAGTTGACCCTTTCCTTCTCCATAATATACGAAAGTAAAAATCGATAATGAAACGTCTATTTAATACGTACAAAAAGTAGAAATATCACACCAATCAACGAAGCTGCGTTTAATTTGCAGGTGTGTTTACACGCCTACATTTTGCGGCTCATCGATCAAAAGGAAAGTTATTTGTTCTGTGTCAACTCTGCCGATAGTGAAATTTGAAGGTAAAGTTTATTCTGCGAAAGGAAAATGGTGGAAAATAAATATTTATCATATATTTATAAACTGAAAGAGCCCAAATAATCATGATCACCTATTTAGTACTTATGATTCTGTAGGATCTATATACATAAAGAAGAAAAGTATGTATGTATGTATGTATGTATATATGTATGATCCAACATCACGGGAGAACCGCTGAACCGAATTTGATGAAATTTGGTAGTCTTGAAATAGCCCCACGTAAAATTTAGTCCATATTTCGAGTTTCTATGGCCAATGGTTCTCGAGATATTAGTGAAAAACAACACTTTCATTTGTCTCATCAACACGGGAGAGAGACTGAACCGAATTTAATGAAATTTGATGGATAGATTTGAAATAGCCCCTCATATATTTAGTCTAAATTTCGAGTTTATAAAACCAGGGGTTGTCGAGATACCGATGGAAAACGAAACTTTTTCCTAGGAGCTCTACTCTCTAACTCCATGATTCCGAACGAAAAAGGTTGGAAATAGTTGGTTTTAACGTGAAAGTCAATTAAATCTCACAAAGGTTGGAAATAGTTTTGTGGGAGTTTATTGAACGTAAAAGTCACTTTTGAAAATCACAGGTTTGAAATATGAATTTAAATGGAAACTCTACCATCATGGTTTATTTTTCACAGGCTTACTCAACAACGAAAAGTATTAAAGAATCAAAATGGTTATTTAATTATCAGCAATTTATGAGGAAGATTCTTTCTTATATCATCTATGTATGTAAAGAAGAAACGTATGTATGTATGTATGATCCAACATCACGGGAGTACGGCTGAAGCGAATTTGATAAAATTTGGTGGATAGTCTCGAAATAGATCCTTAAAACTTAGTCTACGTTTCGAGTTCCCACGACCAGTGGTTCTCGAGATATTAGAGAAAAACAGAACTTTCGTTTGTCTCATCCTCACGGGAGAACGGCTAAACCGAATTTAATGAAATAAGGTGGGTAGCTTTAAAATAGCCACCCATAAATATAGACTAAGTTTCGAGTTTCTAAGACCAGAGATTGTCGAGATATTAATGGAAAACGAAACTTTCTCCTAAGAGTTCTACTCTCTAACTCCATAATTCCCAACGAAAAAGATTGGAAATATTTGGTTTAAAACGTGAAAATCAATTAAATCTCTGAGTTTTGTGGGATTTTATTGAACATAATAGTCACTTTTGAAAATCGCAGATTTGAAATATGAATTTAAATGGAAACTATCACCATGGTTTATTTCACACAGGCTTACTCAACAACGATATGTATTAAGAAATCACAAGAAAGATCAATCATGCATTTGCATTGATTATGAAACACTTTCCAACTTTAATTTTATTTAAACATCTCTAAAATGTGATACATTCAACGGTAATATATCACAATACTGCAATAATTAATTATATTTGAAAATTTAAACTTCATCGAAAAAAATGAACTTGATCTAAATGACGTCATCGAAATATAAATCGCCTGGCTCTCTGTTGTTGTTGTTGAAACCCAGACCGTCCGACCTACCAGAAAGGTGTAAGGTAACTGTTTGGACGGTCGGGAAGTGCCACCCAATTTAGACCGGAACCCAGTGGGGGAGGCATCCACAGGGACCGTACCCTCCTTCCCCTACCACCAACCTCTCGGAAGGACTTTCGGACCCACATGTTTAACGTGATCGTACTCCGCATGAACACGGCGG
Organism: Amaurobius ferox; assembly: GCA_951213105.1. Classification (NCBI taxonomy): domain Eukaryota; kingdom Metazoa; phylum Arthropoda; class Arachnida; order Araneae; family Amaurobiidae; genus Amaurobius; species Amaurobius ferox. The sequence continues at coordinate 30,746,380 of OX578140.1, forward strand.
CAGTTTTGGCAGTGGCTGGAATCGAACCCGGGCCTACCGAGTGCAACTCCAGCGCGCTAACCAATGGGCTACCGCGCCCTGCCTGGCTCTCTGTGTAAAAGCAGTAAATATTTCAGTCATACATTTTTATTTCATTCATCACAGTACTACAATAATGTATTCTACTTAAAAACTTAAAACCATGGTGCCCAAAGTAATTTAACTCTATGCATAAAACTTCATCGAAGAAGACTGCCATTAAATCGTCTGCTTCTCTATGTAAAATCAATGAATGTTTTATTCATATCATCTATATTGCAGACTCTTGAGCAAAATAATTTTGCGTTAAAGAAATTCAACAGTTGTTATACAACTCATCTTACAGCCTAATCAGTTTACATTCTCCATAAGTAAAAATTAGGTTTCGTTGTAGAAATAATCAAAGTTTGATTATCATTTAAACTCAAATATATTGTAATTGTGTTGTTTCAGAATACAGATGTACAGAAATTAAGCAAAAATAAAGCAGTTTTAGGACGGATACGACACTAAATATAAATTAAAAATAATTTTAAAAATCACGATTTCGACAGAAGATGGATGCCATATTTTATTTTGAAGTGGGTCACGTGATCTCTTCAAATAATGGTCGGGTGATCCTTCATGTAAAGGGTTTAATTATTATTTTTATTGTTGTTTAAAAAAACTACTGAATATATTTTGCTGAACATTTTTTTATATATTTCATGGGATAATTTGAATATTTCCTAAAACTTTCGAAGCAATTTGTGAATTTTACATTTGTTTAAAAATGTTTGAAAAATTAGGTGTTAAATTATCATTTTTTCAGCCCGGGTTCCATCCAAAACTAATTGGGTGATATTATTCATTTATATTCCATTTGGTTCCACAGACTGTCTGAACAACATACTAAAATTTCATTTTTATAAAGTCTTTTTTACGGCAGTTATAGTGCTAGCGGACAGACAGGCAGAATGAACAAAGTCATAAACACTTTTCAACTATGTTGTAAAGTGTTAAAACTGCTTTTTTAATTATCAGCGTTTTATGAGGAAGATTCCTTCTTATGCAGCTATAACTTATATAATGCAATTTTTTTTCTTACATAATGCAATGAATTTAAATCTTTCACAGTGAAAAAACAAATATTCACGGCCCTATATGTTCCGGTGTAATTTTTATCACAGATTTGCATGGCAAATCCCGAGCAACGCCGGGTAATTGCTTCTAGTATATTATATAATGTGTAGAAAAATGTACGTTGAAAAGACCACGACAAAAGCCTGTGAGTCCAGCTTGCTCTGTAGGGAGTAAGAATTGTTTCTTTCTTTATATACATAGGATATAAAGAAAGTAACAATTATATAAGGAAAGTATTGTGTCCCGTCGAATATTCGAATTCGAGTTTTCGACGGGAGAGCACGTTTCAAGCATCCCTGAACGCGAATCGAACGTTTTTGAGGTGATGTCTGTCTGTGTGTGCGTGTGTGGGTGTGTCAGTGAGACTTTGGAGACGATATCTCATGAATGAATGTATATATTCGAATGAAATTTGGTGCAAAAATTACAATCTGTGAACATTAGAATTCTATTGTTTTTAAACACAATCGAATGTTCAGAACGCCCCTAAATTTTTGAATGAATTTTTTTAAAAATCACCAAAAATTCAAATCCTTCAATAAAGTTACGTACATAATCATTTCTTATGTAATTTTTCATTGGCATAAAAATAGAACGATAGTATGAACCGTTCTCGAGATATTACACATTTTTCAAATAAATTTATCAAAAAATACATAAAATTAAAAAAAATTAACTACTGTAAAATATGTTCACTTTTCAAATGTAATATTATGCGATAAAATAGTTAACATCAGTCTCGTGGATCAGTACGTTCCATTCACGAGAGAAGATAATTTTATTTGGACGCCAATAGTCATTTACCTACTATAAAAATCATATATTTCTCGTCCATAACGCTTGGCGAAATTTTAGCTATAAATTTGGCGAAATATCGCAAATTTTGCGACTTTTTAAAAATGTTGCTAAATTGACGAAAATGTCGCCAAATTGGTAAATATGGCGGTAAGTCAATGAAAAGAATGACTGATGAAAATGCAATATCTTGAAAAGAACATCTTACTAGGGAAGTGCAAGAAGTGTCAGTGGTAGATTTTGATAAAAGAAGTGCCGTTGGAAAGGTCTTGAGATGTTGAGTAAAAATGCCAATGGAACTACCCGTCAGAAATGTACAGTTTAGGAGCTAAAGGCAGATTCATGTTGCAGGAAACACGCCAAATTGCACGCCAAAGCGGATTTGGGGCAGAAAGGGTTTCAATAGGGGAAACAATACATTTAAATACCGTCGGTGATCTCAGACAGTTTCTTTTAAAGATCAGTGTCCATTCTGAAGGGGTGCTGATCCCCCTCCCTCAGTCAGATAGCATGATGCCCCATTCGAAATCGCTGATTTCTTCTGATGTTTTCTTTTGTTGAATCTGGTACGAAATATCGCCAAGATGGCGATAACCCACAAGATTATTTGTCATAATTGCCAAACATTACATACAAACTGAGAGAAGAGCATCCCTTATATACTAGAAGGTATGCCCGTCATACGACGGAATTCAAAATTTGCAAGTCATTACCTCCCATTTGGCGTTATTTTTATCAATTTAACGGCATTTTTATCAGTTTGACGAAATTTTCTTCACTTTGGCAATATTTAAAAAATCGCCAAGTTGACGACATCCTGCCAAAAATTTCGCCTATCATTACGGAAGAAAGGATAGATAGATGGATGGATGGACGGAGAAATGGGTTATTCTAACTAGGGAAGTGCAAGAAGTGTCAGTCATAGATTTTGATAAAAGTGGTACCGTTGGAAAGGGCTTGAGATGTTAAGTAAAAATGCCAATGAAACTACCCGTCAGAAATGTACAGTTTAGGAGCTAGATGCAGATTCATGTTGCAGGAAACACGCCAAATTGCACGCTCAAGCGGATTTGAGGCAGAGAGGGTTTCAATAGGGGAAACAATACATTTAAATACCGTCAGTGATCTCAGCCAGTTTCTTTTAAAGATCAGTGTCCATTCTGCAGGTGTTCTGATCCCCCTCCCTAAGACATCAGACAGCATGACCCTCCCCTCTCTCCTTAAAAAAAACGCTGAATTTTTTTGATGATCTGTTGTTAGATCCTCATCTTGGCGCACGGCTTACTCATTTGAACTCATTCACCCGTAATAATGCTGCTGATTGTAAATATGTATGAAGTATAAAGGTTCATGGCACCAGGCACATTTTAAAAATGGCTAATTGTCGCATTGCCCACACGTCTTTTCAAGATGCTCAAAGTATATTTGCTTCACAGATCGAAAGGAGGGAATTTCGATTTGCAGGAGAGCTTTTTGGAAAGCATACCTCCGCATATCATTGAATACGGGTGCAGCCAGTTAGTTGTAAACGAAGTGATGTATTGTAATGATAGCTTTTCTTGTATTTAAGTCATCTTCAGCACTCAAGCCCGCATGAGTGGATGAATATTCAACCAGACGCTGACAAAATGCTTATAATCGTGAAAAGTTTGCACATCCAGTGGCTGGAGGTACCTTGTAGTGCTGGGAGGAAGGAACACGGGCTTGACATTTTCCCCGAATGTACTAATCATGATTTCCGGATCTGTTTGACCACTCCATTGATTAAGTATTAGGATTGTCGGTTCATCGCCTATGGTCGCCTTTAATATTTCAAAATACCTTTTATTTAATTCTTTGGTGCTCTTTCCTGATTTTGAACACATAACAACAACATTGCTGTAGGACATTTTTGCAGCCGTTTGTGCACATGAGGTCCAAACTGCCCTTTGCTTTCCTGGGTAATAATAAATACTGGTCCAACCAAGTTCCCTGCAGCGCTGATAGTCATCTGAATGGTATAAGAGTGGGTGGTCTTTGACTTGCTGTTAACAGCAGCACAATAACGTCCTTCATCCCTTGAAAATCAAGAGTTCGCTTTGCAACGTACTCATATACATACCCACTTTGGTCTGCATTGAGGATGTTGGAAAGGGTGTATCGTTTTTGTTCAATTTTGTGTTTTAAATCCTGACGAAAAGTGTTAAACACATGAAGTAGAGATACTTCAAGGAATGCATCTTTCCTTGTCACAGTGTGAGTTACTTCTTATTTTATGTTTTTTCTTGAAGTAGGAGATGTACCTTCTGGACGCTTTGAAAGTATCTAAAACTACTTCCTTCAACTTCTCCATTGAACATATCTTAAGGTCTCTATCGTGAACTGTGGCCCTCAAATTCCGGCGTCGATGTACAAATTGGGACCATATATGCCTACGAATTGCTTCCTGTTTACGGGGTGTGTTACCGCCTTGCGCTAAATATTGTCGCCATCGCTGTATCACTTTATAACTAGTTAGTTTTCTAGAGTACACCCTTGCTGCTTTTAACTTCTTTCTCTTCGCCTTATCATATGCCTCCACTGAGATTTTCATTATTTCATCAGAAGTTTGATCGCTTCCCCAACATCGTTTTTTTCATGGGGTTTATCGCTGTAGTCAGGATCCCCTTCCAGTTCATTTTCTTCCATATTAGCGGCATTGCCATGTCCATAGAACCGAAGAACTCATTTTCTATCCAGGCTTTAGTAGTCTTGAATAGTCGCTGACTGATTTGTTTTTCAAAATCAGTGGGCTCTCGAGTCACCGAAATGGGAAAGCAACTGATCAGCCAAAAGTTTGGCTATGATGGATGTGCCAGCGGTAGCATTGCAGCCTGAAGACTCGCCGACAACATCTTCAGAACTGGGCACGACTTCGCATGTCACAGGGGTGCGTGCCACCTCCCCTGAACCAGCGCGCCTGGAAAGCGAGCCATAGGTACTGATATAATTCGCCATGGTTGAGCGCCTACAGGTTTTCCTCTGTTGTCCCTGCCCATGCCCTCCCGTAGGACCAGGCGAAGAGTTAGTTTCTGATATTCAGAAGGATGCATAGGAGCTGAAACAATGCTGCAAAGGGGGTTAACACTTATGCTCTGTACATCTTTACGACTAAAATAAAGACTTCTCATGCAACACAAACACTACACACCTATTAGTCGGTACATTTTTTAAAAAACGCTACACTACTGACAAACTGCATCCTTCTTGCACAGTTCTGAAGACCACGCATTACATAATTTTCCAAAGCTAACTACATAAACGCAGCGTAACAGGCTTCAGGTAATCCGAAATGGGAGAAAGCAAGCACTCATTCCTGCAGTTTAACTAGTATGACAAAATTTGCACATGCCGGAATGTTGATAATTTTTCCTCCGGGAAACTTGCTTCAGGAAAAACTATTGAGTCAGAGCATGTTACAATATTCGGTGTTTGTGCAAAATGCAGGTATGCCTACAGAGGGGAGGAGGGTTAACGAAATTGAAAATCGAGAGGGAGGATTAAAAAGTTAGGATCTCATAAAAAAAAACTTCAAAAGAAATCAGCGATTTGGAGTTGGGCGTCATGCTGTCTGAGGGAGAGAGTATCTGCATCCCTGAAGAAGGAACAGTGATATTTAAAAGAAACTGGCTGAGATCACTGACGGTATTTAAATGTATTGTTTTCTCTATTGAAACCCTCTCTGCCTCAAATTCGTTTTGGCGTGCAATTTGGCGTGTTTTCTGCAACATGAATCTGCCTCTAGCTCCTAAACTATACATTTCTGACGGGTAGTTCTATTAGCATTTTTACTCAACATCTCAAGTCCTTTCCAACGGTACTACTTTTATCAAAATCTACGACTGACACTTCTTGCACTTCCCTAGTTAGAATAACCCATTACTCCATCCATCCATCCATCCATCCATCCATCTATTCGTCCTTCCGCAATGATAGGCGAAATTTTTGGCAGGATGCCGCTAACCTGACGATTTTTTAAATATTGCCAAAGTGAGAAAATGTCGACAGACTGATAAAAATGTCGCTAAATTGATTAAAATGGCTCTAAATGGGAGGAAATGATTTTCAAATTTTGAATTCCGTCGTATGACGGGCATACCTTCTAGTATATAAGGAATGCTCTTCTCTCAGTTTATCTGTAACGTTTGGTAAACTTGGCGAATAATCTTGAGGGTCATCACCATCCTGGCGATATTTCGTCCCAGATTGACTAAAATATCGTTAAAGTTAATGAAAACGACACCTAATTGATGAATTAATCATTAAAATATTTTGAAATGTAGACTATATTGCCTGCTGAGGATGATATCAATATTAATTATTGTTAATTTAGTGTTGCGTAAAATATAAGTTAATTGGATACTTTGAAATAATATTAGTTGTTGTCATCCCAAAAAGGGCCAAATGTACAATTAAAATATAACAGTGTATTGTTATAAACACTGTACCGTGGATCTTTTCATCTTTTTTCAGCGTGAAAGAAGTAAAGTCACTGCATTATATAAGGAAAGTCATATGCTGCCCACATCAGATTTTATTTGTAATGCACGGGTGCATTGATTTTTTTTAAAAATGTAACCTTATTAACAAATTTAACTATTACTACGTAAAAAATAGCAAATGGAGACATTTAGGCCACCAGTTAGAATAAATAAATAAATAAATAAAACAGAAAATAACAGAAAAGTATAGCAAAACAATTGGAAGAAACAGAAATAAAAATTAAAAAACAATTTTTAAGAAAATAACTAGTTTCGGAGGCTATTAGGAGCTAATTTTGTCAAATATTGCAGAAAATAACTAAAAACTGGTAATAACACAAAAAACAGACAATGTGAAGGAAGCAGACCGGAATGGGAAATTATATCAGATAATATTCCGATTGGAAATTTTTGTTTGAAAAATAAAAATATAAAAACCAAAATAGGCATTAAACTCAACCCCACGCTTTCCTACATTATACAATAATATTAGAAAGTAAAAATGCATATACTATTACGTAAATATATTTGGAGAATATATATGTCAATATTTACATAAGGGTTTTTTCTTTCCATTTTTTCTAACCAATAAATCTTCTAATAATAATAACAATCCTCAAACTAGAAACATCAATAATAAAAATCTAAAAGCAATTTTTTATATCGGAGAAGATAATTAGAATGGGTATCAGGCGCTATATTTCTTCGCAGATCCGATCGATCCGATCGAGCAGGTGAGATTTTTCACAAATATACGATTCGAAAATCAATTGTTTTAAGCCGTTCTTCGTGTAATGCATGAAACTGAATCTTTATAAAGAAATTTGTAGTCAACTTTAATGCATATATAGTAAGTATCCTTACCTACAAAAATGTTAATACCAGGGAAATGTATGTGAATATGAGAGAAAGAAATGTATGTGAATATGAGGGAAATGTATGTGAATATGAGGAATATGTATGTGAATATGAGAGAAATGTGTGTGAATGTTGTAAATGTATGTGAATATAAGAAAAATGCATGTGAATATGAGGGAAATGTATGTGTACATGAAATATGTATATGTATATGTATTTGAATATGACGAATATAAAATTTTACAGAAAGGAAATGTTTAATATTTTTATATATGGCAAAATTTTATATAAAGGATATGTTTAATATATGTGAGTTGGTCAAATAATTAAACATACTTATATTTTTCATTAAAACTTTATTTCATAAAGTTAAAAACTACGTTAAAATTGAGATATAAAATGCATAAAGAACGTAATATAATTTGTGAGTGTTATTACTAACTAATTCTAATAAAAAAATTGCTGTATTTCTTAGTATTTTTATCATTATCAGAGACAAAAATGTTCATATTTACAAAATGTTAAGATAGTGTTTTGGACATAACCATACACTCGCTATATTAGCCTCTTGTCATTTTAAAATCCTTACTTAAATAGTGAAATAATATAACTTATAATACAGAATTAATGCAAAAATCATTATAAAATAATGCTCTTAAATGCAGAACGCAAAAGTCGTTATAAATATTATTGCCTAACGTGTTTGTGCCTTTCCAGACGCTCCTAAAGTCTCTAATGACCTATAACGTTGAATCTTTGCACAGTTATAGTGTCATCAACAGCGACGAACCTGAAGCAGCTGAATTTTTTATTCCTTCCTTCCCACTCCTCCCCCCCCCCCCCCACACACACACACGTTGAGGATGGAGAAAAGAATGCGTTTAAAAAGTCTTTTAAGATCCTTCAGAAATCAACTTGTAACCTTGTACAGTTCTAACTAACACGTGTACTAAATGTACTTTCCTATTTTCTTTAATCCCATTACAGAGTACTAGAAAGTTTGATTTTAATCTGCAACATTAAACTCCGTTTAAAGATAAAATTCACAAACTTCCTAAATTATAGAGAACATCACAACATTATTTTCTTCAATCATTTATTAAACTAATTTTCATACTGGATAACTGAAAGAACTAGACAGAATCTATATAAATAAAATTGAAAATCTGTCTATCTGCCTGTATGTTTGTCTCATCATTACGGGAGAACGGCTGAATCGAATTTAATGAAATTTTGTGGGTAGCCTTGAAATAGCCCCACTTTAAATTGAATCCATGTTTCGAGTTTCTAAGACCAAGGATTGTCGAGATAGTAATATAAATGAAATCTTTCATAGGAGTTCCTCTCTCTAACTCTTTGGTACCTCCAAACGAAAAAGGTTGGAAATCGCTGGTTAAAAACGTGAAAGTGAATTAAAACTCTATCTCTGAATTCCGTTAGAGTTTATTGTGCATATCAGTTACTTTTGAAAATCGCAGGTTTGAAACATAAATTTAAATGGAAACTCTATCATCAGGGTTTATTTTTCCCAGGCTCTTGTTCAACAATGAAAAATATTAAGAAATCAAAATGGTTATTTAATTATCAGAATATTCTTTCTTTCTTTCTTATATCATGTTGCTCAGCAGCGCAATTACATCAAATGTGTTCGTTAATTTCTATTATTATGCGTTTGATTTGAATAATAAATAAATGGATATAAAGATATATATCTTATAAATGAAAGGTTTGAATTTTCTTTTGATTATATTAATTACGGACTACGTACACCTCTTTCATTTATTTGGTGGCAAAGAGTTTTCAAACTTATATATTATGTTTAGCCAATAAACTCATATATTCTGTTTAGTCAATAAACTCATTTAGGCGATTGTTGAAACAGAATAAGTGTAGAAAGAGTATATCTGCTAATGCAACTTTAAAGTTTTCATTTAGTATATACAAACGGGATCAGGTATTCTTCAGATCTGCAAATTCAGATCTACAAATTTGACGGGATATCGCTAACTTGTCAACTTTTTTTAATCGTTGCCAAACTGACGGAAACGTCGCCAAATTGATAAAAACGATGCTAAATCCATAAAAATATCTTAAAATTGATAAAATTGCACTAAATCAATGAAATTAATTGTGTTTTGTTAGGGAATAGCATTGTGATGATGTTTCGTCAATTTGTCGCCAAGTGGAACTGTCAGTTCTACAATCCCACTTGGCGATAAATTTGGCGATTTTTTAAAATGTCGCCAAATTGCTAAAATGACAGTACATTTATCAAAATGATACCGAATCGATGAAAATTCAATATTTTGCATAACTAAGTACGACTTTCAAGATAATCTGTGTCGTTTCGTGAGAATTAAAAAATAGTTTTTCAAATTTGTTTACAAACTGAACCAGGATGCTTTATTCTTCAGATGTGCTTGTGAAGATAATTTTGTATATACAGTCGAGAGATTCTTATATATTTTTTAGAAGAATTAAATTAAATATTTTAATAGAATATTCTGAATAACAAAGTCATTTAGGTAATTCTATAGGAATTTACATATAATTATGAATGTTAACTTTATTTATATTATATTTTCTGTAAGAAGAACGTGTATACTGCTAATATACATATAAGATAATTCACCTAACATTCAAGGGTATCGTATCTACACACGTGTACACATAATTCAATTAAAATCAAACATTTTCCTGACTGAAAAATAGCATCAATGCTTACCGGTATCCATATTACAGCAACTCCGTGCTTTCACCTATAGTCGAACAGAACAATTTCCAAAATCTAAACCCGCTGCTCCGCGAACCTGTAAAGAACCATACAGTCCTAACCGGAAATCGAACCACCGATCTTCATACGGATCAGCCGGTGCTCTACCATTGAGCTACGAGAACGGAATTACAAACTCTTATGGTCGAAGTGAGCTCTGCATTCTCCATCCTCTAATGTCAGATAAACATGAAATTCACAATTTGATTGACCACCTCCTGCTATTATTACCTCAGTTGCTATTTTAATCCTCTTGCTGCATTTTAATCCTCCAAATTAGACTCCTGCGTTGTTGTTCACCTCACAATTGGATATCGGCGTTCTATATACCAGAGTCCACTGAATCCGTGCTAGTCGAACTAGGTTCACTTTCAGACCCCAATATATTTGCACTGACTTATAGTGTTGATCTGTTCAGACGCCACTATAAAGATCCTTGCTGTCCTAACCTGGAATTGCACCACGGATCTTCCTATTGCCCAGCCGACATTCGACGTTGGGCTACTGGGGCGAAAGTGCAAGCTCCAATTGTAGAAGTGAACTTTACAAACCAGTATGGCAGTCTCGCATATTCTAAAATTTGACTGCTATAAATAATAATCGTCTGAAGCGGTAGCGAGCGTGTGATTGCAGAAAACGGAGTTGAGTAATTTGAAAGCAGAATAGTCCAAATTAGAATAAAACTAATAATAAATAAAGAATCAACTCACCTTAGAAGATTAAATCTTTGCGCATAGTATTGAACTTTATAGTGTCGGATTTTTGATATCTCTCCCGAGGGTGGAGAAAATGGAAACGTCTATTTTTGACGCTAAGCGCTATACAGTTTCTAAAATAAAAAGTATTACATAAAAGTTGAAACTGAGTTTTTTAAAGTTTTAGTTTCCCTGTCTCTGACAGATCTAAATAATAGTAAAATAATGTAATTTTTAAATGCAGAATGTAATACAATAAATCTACATGAAATTGGCGCTCTTTCAACTATGCTATGCAAAACCAGTTCTTTCTTTGTCTGTTTGCCAGTCTTGGTAACAAATTTGGCTTAATATGACCAACTTGGCGAGTTTGCGGAAATGACTCCATATTAACGATAATCCACTACATATGAAAATTCACTTTCACACATTTGATAAAATATATCCTTGTGGAAAATATTAATTTATTACTTTCCTTATATACATAATGTATAAGGAAAATATTGTAACGGGGTCGAAAATTCGAATTCGAGTTTTCGACGGGTGAGCACGTTTCAAGCATCCCTGATCACGAATCGAAAATTTTTGAAGTGATGTCTGTGTGTGTGTGTGTGTGTGTATGTGAAAGTAAAAGTGTGTGTGAAAGTATGTGTGTGTGTGTGTGTGTGTGTGTGTATGTGTGTGTGAAAGTATGTGCGTGTGTGTGAAAATATGTGTGTCAGTGAGACTGTGGAGACGGCATCTCACGAACAAATGAAGGGATTCGAATGAAATTTGTTACAAAAATCACAATCCGTAAATACTGGAAGTCTATTGTTTTTAAACGTAATCGAATGTTCAGAACACTTCTAAATTTTCGAGTGACATTTTAAAAAAATCATCAAAAAATCAAAATCTTTAATAAAGTTACGCAAATAGGCATTGCTTATGTAATTTTTCCTTAGCAAACGATTGATATAAACTTTAGAACGCTAGCATGAACCGTTCTTGAGATATTGCACATTTTTCAAATAAATTTATCAAAAAATCCTATAAATTAAAAAAAATATTAACGTTTGAGAAACATGTTCACTTTTCACATGTAATACCATGCGATAAATTTGGTGACATCATTCTCGTGGATCTAGCTCGTTCCATTCATGAGAAAAGTTACTGTGAGTAATACTTTTGTATTTGAACGCCAATAGTCATTTATCTGCTATAAGAATAACTTATTTCTCCGTCCATAACGTTGGGCGAGATTTAACTTAACGACTTTTTGAAATGTTACCAAATTAACGAAAATCTCGCCAAATGGATAAAAATGACGCTAAATCAATGAAAATAACGACTAATTGTCGAAAATTCAATATCTTGGAAAGAATATAGGTATCTACTATAAGAAAAACCTATTTTTTTACTGTAAAAGTAGTAAATTCATTGTATTAAATAAAGAAAGTCATGTGTTGCCCACATCAGATATTTTTAATTACAGACGAGCGAAGCTAAACCCATTCTCGACGGTGAATACCAGAAAATTAATACCATAATATTGTAAATATCATAGAGATTAGTGATTTTTAACAATTTACAACATAGTTGAAAAGTGTTTATAACTTTGTTCATTCTGTCTGTCTATCCGTTCCGGCGATAACTGCCGTAAAAATGACTTTATCAAAATGAAATTTTAGTATATTGTTGAGACGGTCTGTAAGACATATGGGAATGCAAATGACTATCACCCAATTAGTTTTGGATTGAACCCGGGTTGTAAAAATGAAATACATTGAACCCCATAGGATCTAATTTTTCAAACATTTTTTAAGCGAAATTAAAATTCACAAATTTCTTCGAAAATTTTAGAAAATATTCAAATTATCCCATAAAATACATAAAAGAATTTCAGCAAATTAGTTTCAGTAGTTTTTAAATAAAAATTAAAATAATAAATACAACCATATAATATGAAGAGATCACGTGACCCACCACAAAATAAAATATGGCATCCATCTTTTTTTCCAGAGTAAAAATCAAGTTCATTAAATTTATATAAAATGTTGCATCTGTCCTAAAATTGCTTTATTTTTGCGTATTTTTTGGCATCTATATTCTGCGCCAACGCAATTACAATATTTTTTTCCTTAAACATTTATGAAACTTTGATAATTTCTACAACGAAGCTTAATTTTCATGGATGCAGAATGCAAACAAGTGATTGTAAGATGAGTTGTATATGAATTGTTGAATTTTATTTTCATGCAAAATTATTCAAATCTGGAGTCTGGAATAAAAGTGTACAAATGAAATATTCACAGCTTTTACATAGAGAGCCAGACGATTCATATTTCGATGACGTCATTTGAATGAAGTTCATTTTTTTCGATGAAATTTTAAGTTTTCAAGTAAAATAAACCACTGTAGTTCTGCGATAATTAAAAAAATATTACCGCTGAATGTATCGCTCTTTACAGATGTTTAAAAAAAATTGCATTTCAGTTGGAAAATATTTCATTTCAGTTGGAAAGCTATTCAACTATTCTTTTGGAAGCAAATTAAAATGTAAATAAAATTGCATTTCAGTTGGAAAGTATTTCATAATCAATGCATTATGCATGATTGATTTTTCTAGTTAATTTTTAGCCCACCCAATCCCTACATTTTAAAAAGTGTCCTACATTAAAAATAAACTGTTAAGTCATGATCAACCTGACTATAATTCAATAACTTTTTGCCATCAAATATTTTATTTGTGGTAATGGAATATAAAATATTGACGCAAACAAAAGCATTCATTGTCAATTTTACGGAGATCGTTTTTTATTATAAAGGTAAGAAATAGGTTGTATGAGATAGAAGGGGGTGGGAGATACTAAAAGTGTGAAAATAACCATATCATGCGATTCAATAAAGTTTATCGATTATGGGACTAGTAACATTTATATTGAAGGATCTATTCAGAAGTGGGTGGGCTATATCATGTCATGCCTCTGTGGCTGTGGGTGGAAAACACAAAAAGCCTTTCAAGGAATCTGAGCAAGATATTTTCCCAATCAATTTTATAGGTGACTGCTATATTTATCGGTCAATAAATTTGCCAAAATTTGATATTAGCAGGAAGTTAGAAGGAGGGAGTATAATTGGAAATTAACAATTTCACACAACTGAAGGCAGCTACAGAAAATGCACTACGTGACAGTGACAATGAGACACCAAGAAGGAGTCGGCAGAAAAATATGAAAATTGCAGGGTGGACGCCACTCACCGAGTTATGTAAATGATGCGACATGCGCAGCTGTCCCGCGCACATTAAGTGATATATAATGGAAGGAACTTGCAGAATCGGCAATAGTTGCGCCGCTCTATCTACCAGGGAAATAATTTTGCAATTTTTTTTGTCTCAGAGGAATCGGGAAGTATTAGAGAGTGGCCGACCGCCGCCAACCGAGGCAGTACCAGCAGACAGACAATTTCACTAGGGGTATGGTGATCAGACTCAGCAGGGCAGGTTGGTCCATACGTCAAATCTCAGCTGACAGCCACCTACATGCGTCCACAGTGCACCGGCTGTGGCGAAGATGGTTGGAACAAGGGAATGTGGCATATTTGAGGATTACTGGTACGGTCAGAGCGACGTCAGCACGTGTGGACAGACGCATCCGCCGGCAAGCGTTGGCGGCCCTGCAGGCCACTTCCGTCGTCCTTTTACAACAGGTGCAGAACACCCTTGATGCTACCATATCGACCAGGACCATTATTCGCCGATTGGTCACCAATGACTTGCACTCATGGCGCCCTTTAAGAAGACTGCCATTGGCCTACCAGCACAGACGCCTCCATTTGCAATGGTGTCGGGATAGAGCCACGTGGACGACGGAATGGCACAGGTTCATGTTCTCAGACGAGTCAAGCTCCTGTTTTACCAATGACAGTCGCAGTGTACGAGTCTGACGCCGACGTGGTGACAGGTCCAATCCGTCCGCATCTGTGGAACGCCACATGTCATAAGATAAATAGTCCTTACCCAAAATTACTATACCAGGACTTACCTTTGATGCCTTCACTAAAGGTGGAGCATGTAAACTCCTGGTTCTCAAACCTGAGAGACAAATACACAAGATATAAAATAAACACACTTATTAAATTGATCCATTTCTTTAATATTTAATTTCATAGATATCTATATATCTTGATTATTAAGATTATTCATCAGTCCATTTTTATAATACATCTAGCGCTACCAATATTTCATTAATAAATATATTTATAACATATAACTGACACATATATCTAGACACTTTAGTTTAATCTACTGAAACTCAAAATAGTTCTTTTATGTTTAAAATACAAGAACTCGTTATTACGACGGTGATTCGTACGAACTAATTGTTCATTATTAGATAACCGTTAAGTGTGTGCCTTCCGTGATAACTAGTGGCAAGTGAAACACATAAATACCTATTCTCTTGCATTTTGACACTTATTCGCGCAATCACTATGCTGTAAGATTCTATTGCACATCACACTTCTGAGCCACTTCCTTTGTGTGCTCACTGTAGATATTTTTTGAACAAAAAAATTGCCATGTTGCTAGGTCGTTGTCGAAAATTCAAATCTGTCGAACTTTCTGGAACAAACTTTGGGACACTTTTCCTATTTCCCCCTTTGGTTTCATACCACTTCTCCCATTTGTCGTTGATGCAGAAGGGGATGAACGCTGTTTATTTATGTTTGCGTTCCAATTGGTTTTCTCTGCTGCGTTTACATTGCTCATTAGCTTGCTTAGCATCCGTAATTGAAATTACAAAATGTCGTGCACGGCTTACGACACCACACCGTGCGACAACGTCGCATCATGGTTTAGGGCACCATAGCCTACGATAGCAGGTCACCTCTGGTCCATATTGAGGATACTAAGACGTCCTGATGATACGTGGATGACGTGCTACCGTCGGTGGCAATACCCTTCCTTCAGGGGGTTCCCAATGTCATTTACCAGCAGGATAATGAAAGATCACACACGGCACGCATCAGCCAACATGGCCTGCAAGGTACCCAAGTGCTTTCCTGGCCACCAATATCCCCTGATCTTTCACCAATCGAACACATCTGGGACGTTATTAGACGTTGCTTACGTTCGCTGCCACCGTCGCACTTAGAAGGCGAACTTTGGCAAGTGGTTGATAGCGAATGGGCAGCCATCCCTCGGGACACCATCCGCATGCTCATTGACTCTGTACCTAGGCGTGTTTCTGCCTGTATAGCCGCCCGCGGTGGTCCTACGACCTACTGATTAGACGGTGTTATCGCTCAGCATATAAGTGTATCATGTTGCAATAAACATCACTTATTGCTCGTCGTTATCTCTCTCTTTCTCTGTTTGCCGATTTTTATCACTTTCTGCCCACTCCTTCTTGGTGTCTCATTTTCACTGTCATATAGTGTATATTGCCTCAATAAAGAAAACATTAACCACCTCTATATGTCATCTACATGTTAAACTACGTTTTATTATATCAATTGCTTTAATTTAAACGTTTGGCAAACATGTATTATGAAATTTTCCTCCGGACTACTTTCGATATGTTTTATCATTCCTGGGCTGACTTTGCAGGTCAAAAGCCTGTTAAGTTTCTGCAAGTGTTGCGGTCTACCGTCTACCTACTAATTACAGTATTACTACTTATTACAGTACTGCTTAGTATAATAAAATAATAATAATTACAATATTACGTGCTACTTATTACAGAACAATAAAATAATAATAATTGCATCACATGATAAAAATGAGTTTATAAACTATGAAATTCAAAAACAGCAAGCATTAAGTATCAACTATAAATTTTAAAGTGGAATCATGAAATTTCGGAAAGCCATCGATGAAGACTGGCCCTGAATACTGTCCACAAATTTTAAATAGTTCGATATATAATTTCTAACTTCTAATCTTGACCAGAATTAATTCTTAGTGATCGTCTGTGAATCATGGAACGTTGTTTAATTACTTTTCTTATAAAATGACGGCATAAATTACCAATTTTGGTAATTTGAACTTGAAAAAATGTAGTTTGATATTTTTTTGAAAATTACGTTTCTTTTCTCTTAATTCAGATGATTACTCCAAAACTTCTTCTCCGACCCAAATCGGCCAACCTACCCGAAGGTGTAAGATATCTGTTTGAACAGCCGGGAAGTGTCACCCAATTTGGACCGGAACCCAGTAGGGAAGCCATCCACAGGAACCGGGCCCTCCTTCCCCTATCACCAACTTCTCGGACTATATGCTTAACGTGATCGTACTCCGTGTGAACACGGCGACAGTTTGGGAAAAGGCGGGAATCGAACTCGGGTCATCCAAGTTCAATTTCCGCGAGCTAACCACTGGACTGTCACCCACCTCCCTCAAAATTTCTTGATGGCCCACCAGTAGACCGCGACCGACACCACGATCGGCAGCACGATCGACACCAATCTCTGTCTTAACTGAATCAGAAAAAGTAAACACTAATCCGTTTTTATATAATATTTGTACTAAAATAAATTGAAATTATCCTTTTCACTGCTTACGGGTATCATTGCTAAATTAATGTATTTAACTATTTATTCATAATTAGCAATTTAAGTTTTAAAAGAAACTTGTAACACGACCAAATTTACGCATCTTTTAGAATGTTTATAGCATTTTAAGTGAGTGTGGAAAAAGTTTTCTGGACTTCTCTAAGAAGACACCTTTCTTTATACTCTTATCGCTGGTCTTTGGTAAAAACATTTCCCTTTTCTTTAACGCAAAATTTTAAAGCCATACGAATTTTGTCAAAAATAGAACTTGGAAACAGTATCCAGAAGTGGAACTTTTGTACACTGTCAAGAAACGAAATAGGATCTTTTATTAGTAATAAATTTCAGGGGTAATACATTCTAGGACTTTTAAAACTTGCTAAGCTCTCTTGCCTGGCATTAAGTGTCCTATATTATTTCACAAATTTTAATTCTAGCAGTTAGCTATACTTTTTATCAACGAATTTTTCAACGTAATCTCAATTCTATAGAATTTTTTATCGAAATATTAATACAATATGGAAACCAAATTTATAAGGATATTTCGACCCCACTTAATATTTCAACTTTGGATATCAAATAAAATAATGGGGCTAAAATAATCCTGAATGAGGCTGAAATAATCCTAATGGGGCTGAAGTCCAATATGATTTACTGTGTTTCAGTATTTCATGTATTAAGGCTTCGACCCCAAAACAATTTTTACCTGGTTGAATGCTGAATTAAAAACATTTAAGCCAAAGCAAAATCATTAAAAGTTTGTACTTTTAGTTTTAATAAATGAGTATAAAATCCTTGTATAAATAAATAATTATTAAAATAAACATTCTGTATATTATCATCGGCAAACATAACAAGAAAGATCAATGATGCATAAAGCATTGATTATGAAACACTTTCCAACTGAAATGCAATCTTATTAACACATTACAATATTGAAAAATACAAAGTTGAAAAGTGTTTATGACTTTGTTCATTCTGTGTGTGTGTCTGTCTGTCCGTTAGCACGATAACTGCCGTGAAAATGATCTAATCAAAATTACATTTAGTATGTTGTTGAGACGGTTTGTGGAACCTATGGGAATATAAATGAATAACATCACACAATTAGTTTTGGATTGAACCCCGGTTGAAAAAATGAAATATATTGCACCCTATGGGACCTAATTTTTCAAACATTTTTAAGCAGATTTAAAATTCATAAATTGCTTCGAAAATTTTAGATAATATTCAAATTATCCCGTAAAATATATAAAAAAATTTCAGCAAAATATATTCCGTAGTTTTTAAATAAAAATTGAAATAATAATTACACCTCTTATATGAAACGATCACGCAACCATCATATGAAGAGATCACGTGACCCACTTCAAAATTAAATATGGCATCCATCTTGTCTCAAAATCTTGATTTTTAAGGTTCTTTTTAATTCATATTGAGTGTTGTATCCCTCCTGAAACCGCTTTATTTTTGCCTAAATTCTGTGCATCTACATACTGAAACAAGGCAATTACAATATATTTGAGTTTAAATGATCATCCAAATTTAATTATTTCTACAACGAAGCCTATTTTTCACTTATGTAAAATGTAAACAGCAAAATATGTAGAATGAGTTGTATAAGAGTTGTTGTATTTCTTTAACGCAAAATTATTTAGCTCATGGAGTCTGCATAGTTGATATGAATGAAATATTCATTAATTTTACAGAGAGAAGAACGATTTTTTTCGATGAAGTTTTAAGCATAGAGTTTAATTACTTGTACCTCCATGGTCTTTTAAATAAAATAAAGTTTTTTAAATAAAATAAATTATTATAGTATTGTGATGAATGAAATAAATGGAAAAATGTTTATGAATGAAATGCTGCTTTTAAAGAGAGAGCCAGGCGTGTTATATTTCGATGGCGTCATTTAAATACATTTCAGTTGCTTTTGATGAAGTTTTCAAATATAATAATTTATTGTATTATTATGATTACCGAGGAATGTATCTCATTTTAGAGATGTTTAAACCAGGCAATTTATATTTCAATGCCGTCATTTGAATGAAGTTCATTTTTTTCGATGAACTTTTAAGTTTTCAAATATAATAAATTAATGTAGTATTGTGATAATTTTTAAAATATTACCGAGGAATGCATCGCATTTTAGAGATGTTTAAATGAAATTGCATTGAAGTTGGAAAGTGTTTCATAATCTATGCTTTATGCATGATTGATCATTCTTGTTTACATTTTAAGTTGCTTCCAAAATTGCCACAAAAAATGTATCTTAAAACTTCATTTAAAAAGACAATGCTAGTTACACAAAATGGACTTTATTCAAACGACGTCATCGAAGTATAATTTTCGGGGTATTTACTATGCTTTTGTAGTTAATATTACTTCAGAATTATAATATTTCATTATTATAGAACCTACATCGTTTTCTTATCTCATGGGCAATTAGCTCTTCGAAATTACTGTAACTATGAAAAACCATCTCATTTTATAAATCATCTGCCTCTCTCTCTCTGTAAAATCAATGAATATTTCATTCACAATACTTACATTCCAGACTCCAAAGCTAAATATTTATGTGGGAAAAAAATCAGCAATTCTTATACCAGTCACCTTACAATCGCTTAGCCTTTTGCTTACGGGTGGGTCAGCGTCCATCCCAAACGAAGATCCTCTCAAAAACACAGGTCTTTGACATACCCTATCCCAAACGGTCCGATCCCCCTTGGCAGACAACATTGCACTTGCTGCAGCAGGTGCAATGTTTCTGTCGGCGATTTCCATGGACGCCGATGTCTTCAAAGGGGGATCGAACTGTTTGGGATAGGGTATGTCAAATACCTGTCTTTTTCAGAGGCTCTTCGTTTGGGATGGACGCTGTTCCACCCGTAAGCAAAACTTCAAAGGTAAGGTTAACTTCAAAGATTTTGAAATATCGTCGGCACATAATTTAAATACACAGATAATATGCAAAAATAAAGCGGTTTTATGGCGAATGCAACACTAAATATAAATTTAAACGATCTTTGAACATTACACAACGGAAAAAAATAAAAGTCATATTTTATTTTGCAATGAGTTACGCAATCTCTTCATATAATATAGGTGTAATTATGACGTCAATTTTTATCTTAAAAACTATCCGGAATATTTTGCTGAAATTTTTTTTACACATTTTATATGATAATTTGAATATTTCCTGAGATTTTCGAATTTATCCACGATTACAAATGTTTGAAAATTTCAGTAGTCCCATAAGCGTTTGTATTTCATTTTTTCATTCAGGGTTAAATCCGAAACTAATTGGGTGATACTATTCATTTTCATTCCAAAACATCCCGCGGACAGTCTGAACAATATGCTGAAATTGCATTTCGATAAAGTCATTTTTAAGGCAGTTATTGTTGAAACGGACAGATAGACAGAATGACCAAAGTCATAAACACCTTTCAACTATGTTGGAGAGTGTTAAAATGTAATGTAACAGCAAATGTAATACACTTGTAGAAAAAGCTCATAAGGCAGTATTAAATTCTTTGGAGCTGGAGACATCTTTAGCTCAAATCTATGATACTGGCCTACGACGCTTTGGAACCGGTATCAAAGCCCGACACTGCCAAGAAGGTGATTTCGCATTCTCGCTACATTAGTGAGCCGGATGTAATATGAACACACAATCTTCTGTTCTATTATTTCCAGTTAGTCAGCTTCCTGAGTATTATATATGCATTGCATAAATGTATTTTCAGTACTCCCCATGAGATGGCGCCACTTCCGAGATTTTCTGATGTCGACTCACCGTACGTCATCGAACCTTGTGACTCACTACAAAACATCTTGTAACATCCCTCACTTCAACCTATAGCTCGTCGTCTCATTTGCACCCCCAGCTACAACTTCGGCCGGTTTTCCGCGAAATTCTCTCGGAGAGTACTGTAGCGAACGCTCATAAGGCAGTATTAAATGCCTTGAGTTGGATACGTGTTTAGCTTAACGCTATGATATTGACCTACCACGGTTTGGCCCCGAGATTAAAGCCCGGCACTGTCAAGTTGGTGATTTTGCATTCTCGCTACACAGTTTATAGTCCTATCTAATATGCCAACCAGCAAATAATATTGTTATGAATACTTAAAATAGCTTCACGGCATATTGCATATCCTTGAGGAAAAGCGACATTTACAGGCAACCATTATTCTTTGAAGGTCCACGCTGTTTGACCTTGACGACAAATTCTGCTCCAAAAATGAGGAATATGAAATTTTGATAAGCTGATCTATACTGTATTTACATTATTAAATTTAATCTAATCATTTTGTAATACTTATTCGTCGAATTATGTAATAATTATCTTTTATATAACTGTCGTTTATTTTGTCGGAATAAGAATAATAAATCACTTTCTAATTTAATCGTTGAATATTCCAACCCTAAAATTTTAAAACGCACTATTCAGAAAATGCACATATCTGTATCAGAATATCGATGCTGTTGATACGATACATAATCGATATTGACATAGTATGGATACATCATTAAACGTATCAATACATATTTGACCATCGGGAGTACATATTTAACCATCGAAATACCGACTCCATAATTTATAGATAAAGTAGACGATTAATCAGTAGTTCCCGTCGCATATAGATTTTAGTATCTGACGTTAATATTTGCCTATTCACATGTATAAAGCGAAACAAGGCGTAAAATACATTAAAGAAATTGATTTTTCATATTGTAACAAAAAAAATAAAATAAGTTCTGCTTATTACAAAAATGTATAATTTATGTAATTTTCATCTCATTAAAAGTAAAAGTTTCAGGCTTCAAGATCTCAATAATGTAAACGTCCGTTCTAAGAGTCGTTCAAATAATGTTTATTCAAAATATATATTTTCTGCTTTGGTACGCTTTATGCAAATTCTATAACGTCCATATTTATTAGTTTTTGCAAGAGCATAAAATTTATAATTGTGCATCTAATGAATCTAAACTTTTCTACTTAAATTGCTTGGTATTTCAGAAAAGTGTATACCAATTTAGAAATTATCACGTAAGCATATTTTTTCAAATAAGTATACACTTTTCTAAATTACCGAGTAATTTAAGTAGAAAAAATTAAGTTCACTAGATGCATATAATCATAGATTTTATGCTCTTGTAGAATTTCATGAATGTAAATGCTATATAATTTACGAAAGAAGGAGATTTACGAAAGGAAAAATCAAATTATGAGATAACTCTGTTTGACTGTCCCTTAAAATGAAAGTTTGCAATGTTGTTTACACCTTTAAGTTTAATATTTTTACTTTTCATGAGATGGAAGGAACATAAAATATATTTTTTACTTTCTCTACAATATATGGTAATGTCTAGGGAAAGTATTGGAATCGTGTCTAAAATCGTGTCGGATCTACACGACCTCTAGAACACGAAAAAATTATTTTTAGCGCGACGTCTACATATGTGTGTGTGTGTGCGCGCGCGCTTATGAAATGCGCTAACTTTTTAGGGCGCCCATGGACACCAAAACACTTTTACAGACATTGTCCCCTTTTGCAAACATTGACGTCCATGGACGCCAATGTCTGTAAAGGGGGATTGAACTGTTTGGAATAGGGTATGTCAAATACCTGTCTTTCTAAGAAGTTCTTCGCTTGGGATGGACGCTGTCCCACTCGAAAGCAAAAGGTTAAATAAACAAGAAAGATCAATCATGCTTAAAGCATTGATTATTACACTTTACAACTTCATTGACACTTTACAACTTCAATGCAATTTTATTTAAAAAAGTCTAAAATGCAATACATTCATCGGTAATGTTTTAAAACTTATCACAATACTACATTAATTTATTATATTTGAAAACTTAAACCTTCATTAAAAAAAATGAACTTCATTCAAATGACGGCATTGAAATATAAATTGTCTGGTTTAAATATCTCTAAAATGCGATACATTCCACGGTAATATTTTTAAAACTATCATCATACTACGATAATTTATTATATATGAAAATTTCATCGAAAACAACTGAAATTAATTCAAATGACGTCATAGAAAAAATAACACGCCTGGATCTCTCTATAAAAACAGCATTTCATTCATAATTTTCTCTCATTCATTTCATTCATCACAATATTATAATAATTTATTTTATTTAAAAATTAAGACCATGGAGCTACAAGTAATTAAACTCTGTGCTTAAAACTTCATCGAAAAAAATCGTCGTTCTCTTTATAAAATCAATTAATATTTCATTCATATCAGCCATGCAGACTCTAAATTATTTTGTGTTAAAGAAATACAGCAATTCTAATACAACTCATTCTACATATTTTGCTGCTTACATTCTACATAAGTGAAAATTAGGCATCGTTGTGGAAATAATCAAATTTGGATAATCATTTAAACTCAAATATATTGCATTTACGTTGTTTCAGTATGTAGATGCACAGAATTTAAGCAAAAATTAAGTAGTTTTAGGACAGATAAAATACTCAATATGAATTAAAAAGAACTGTACTGTTTCGCAATACGCAGCAACGACTCCTTTCCTAAAGAGGTCTCAAGAGTCTTTTAACACTTTACAACAAAGTTAAAAAGTGTTTATTAACACTTTACAACAAAGTTGAAAAGTGTTTATGTCTTTGTTCATTCTGTCTGTCTGTCTGTCCATTAGCACGATAACTGCTGTAAAAATGACTTTATTAAAATGAAATTTTAGTATGTTGTTCAGATGGTCTGTGTAGCCTATGGGAATATAAATGAATAATATCACCCAATTAATTTTGGATTGAACCCGGGTTGAAAAAATGAAATACATTGAACCCTATGGGACCTAATTTTTCAAGTACTTTTTAAGCGTATTTAAAATTCACAAATTGCTTTGAAAATTTTAGGAAATATTCAAATTATCCCATAGAATATATAAAAAAAAATTTCAGCAAATATATTCAGTAGTTTTTTAAATAAAAATTAAAATAATAATTACACCTCTTATATGAAGCGATCACGTGACCATTATATGAAGAGATTACGTGACCCACTTCAAAATAAAATATGGCATCCATCTTGTTGTTGTTGAAACCCAGACCGTCCGACCTACCAGAAAGGTGTAAGGTAACTGTTTGGACGGTCGGGAAGTGCCACCCAATTTAGACCGGAACCCAGTGGGGGAGGCATCCACAGGGACCGTACCCTCCTTCCCCTACCACCAACCTCTCGGAAGGACTTTCGGACCCACATGTTTAACGTGATCGTACTCCGCATGAACACGGGGCATCCATCTTGTGTCAGAATTGTGATTTTTAAAGTTCTTTTTAATTCATATTGAGTGTTGTATTCGTCCTAAAAGTTTGCTTAAATTCTGTGCATCTACTTACTGAAACAAGGAAATTACAATATATTTGAGTTTAAATGATCATCCAAATTTGATTATTTCTACAACGAAGCCTATTTTTCACTAATGGAAAATGTAAACAGCAAAATATGCAGAATGAGTTGTATAAGAATTTCTGCATTTCTTTAACGCAAAATTATTTAGCTCTTGGAGTCTCCATAGCTGATATGAAGGAAATATTCATTGATTTTACAGCGAGAAGGACGATTTTTTCGATGAAGTTTTAAGCATAGATTTTAATTACTTGTACCTGCATGGTCTTAAGTTTTTAAATAAAATAAATTATTATAGTATTGTGATGAATGAAATAAATGGAAAAATGTTTATGAATGAAATGCTGCTTTTAAAGAGAGAGCCAGGCGTGTTATATTTCGATGGCGTCATTTAAATACATTTCAGTTGCTTTTGATGAAGTTTTCAAATATAATAATTTATTGTATTATTATGATTACCGAGGAATGTATCTCATTTTAGAGATGTTTAAACCAGGCAATTTATATTTCAATGCCGTCATTTGAATGAAGTTCATTTTTTTCGATGAAGTTTTAAGTTTTCAAATATAATAAATTAATGTATTATTGTGATAATTTTTAAAATATTACCGAGGAATGTATCGCATTTTAGAGATGTTTAAATGAAATTGCATTGAAGTTGAAAAGTGTTTCATAATCAATGCTTTATACATGATTGATCTTTCTTGTTTTACATTTTAACAAGACTTCGAGAAAGAAATCTAATTTCTTTGAGTAAACATTCTGCAAACTTTGCTCATTTTCTTTAGCTACTTTGCTGATAATTTTGGCAAACTGATAGGAAAAACCACAATTACAGGCGTTCATGAGAATCCCTGCTTCATTTCTGAAATATTTAGCTAATTATCGTCTGTCGATTCGTTAATTGTGTATATTTATATTTATATTATTATAACTAAATGGAACCTTGCTCCTCAATGCTGATAGCTGATATCCCTGAAACTTTCAGTAACATGCTTGCGAATATTTTACAGCGTAAAACGATCTGTTATAATTATGAAAGCAAAAACGGCGGATGGTGCGCCATCCTGTATATAAGAACCATAGCATGACTTAATGTGCACTTTGTGCTTTTAATGGCAAATAAAACATTTTTTAAATTCGAAGCATTTAAAAATAAACAGTTAAGTTTAATTAAAATAATTACATTTAGAAAATAAACAGAAGAAATTCGTAGCGTGCATATTCAAAATATTACCAATTCATTCAAAACATATTTTATGTTCAATATTTTGAGAGGAAATGCTTTTAACTAAATATTATTCAGCAAATTAACAATAAATATGAATTAATTATATCGTTCTCCTATTATTACACGAAAGTTTACTTATTGTTGTTCCTCAAAACAAATTAGAAAAATCCACAATTTTAATATGAGTACCACTAGTATAATTAAAATATTAGTAAAATAAATATTTCAATTATTAATTAACTATAAATATAATTACGATTTCAATAAAACTTATAAAGACATTTATTTTATGAGATATCATATTTTAAAATTGTTTTGAAATCGACGTGTTTTCTTCCAAATGTAACCTGTCGCACGTTATATTTGAATGTGTTCTAAAATCAACTTCAAACAATTGTGGAATTGCAAATTAAACTAATGCATATATTTATTTCTTCAGTTCCGAACACCTGTGAAAAATAAGTAGACAAAGATTAATTTGCTCCCTGGTTTGCCACTTACATGATTAATTGCAAAACACATGCAGTTACTTTTATTCAATAGTGAACTGATAGCATAACTTTTCGCATTATATGACATGCTAATTTCATTCAGAAAATATTGCAACTGTTACGAAAACAATTGTGCTGTGCACATTTTGTGTGTTGTTGTATTTGAAGGTTCGATATTCTATAAAATGATATTGTTTATTCGCGATGTCAAAAAAGCTTTAAACAAAATATTAAAAGCCAAATTATTGGCATTTACCAATAAGACCAAAGCTATAGACAAGTTGGTCGTGTTTTGCAAGTCAATATCTTACTAGTTTCTTTGTTGGTGAACAGGTGAATATATGTGTATATTACTATATAGTAATAGGTCATAAATATATGAGTATATATTTTATGCTAGCCCTTCAAGATTTTGGAACACTAATCATGTTTTTAATTTTCCGAAGCTAAGCATGTTTTTACTCCTAATACCGTTTTTGAATTGAACTTTCCTGAAATTTTCCAGATTGTTTCTCAGTCAAAATCCCTTATTAATGATAATTATCCTTTCTTTTTTTTCCTTGGAAATCTCTGGTTCAATGTTTTGATTTTGTTTGCCTCTTATTTCGTATTTTGCACCCTTTTCCTAGTTTTATAATTTAATTGGACTTTTATGAAAAACTGAATAAATTATTTGAATCCTTTGTGTATGTCCACTTTCCTCTTTGGTATTCTATAGTTCATTGATTATGTCCGACTTCTTGTTCCATCCTCCTGGGTTTTTTACACCATTTTTCTTCACTCGCCATTGCAACATCCTTTTCCTGCTTTTTCCACATTTGTTACTTTCCCTGCAATACATGGTAATGTATAGGGAAAGTATTGGAATCATGCCGAAAATCGCAACTCGGGTTTTCGACGGATCTACACGTTTCAAGACCTCTAGAACGCGTAAAAACCATTTTCAGCGTGACGTCTGTGTGTTTGTGACTGTGTGTCTGTCTGTCTGTATGTCTGTATGCTGGTGTGTCTGTGCAGATTTTGTATCCACTCTAACTAAAAAACTAATGGACCGAATTTCACAAAATTTGGTAGATAAGTCACTTGTGGGAAAGTCTGGTGCTGATTAGTTTTGGGTACGATTCGGGATAAAAGAACCCGCCTTTTTTTTGCGAAATGGCCCGCAAAAGTTTGTATCTACTCTAACTGAAAAACTAATAGACCGAATTTCACAAAATTCGGTAGATGAGTCACTTGTAGGTCACCCCGGAGCTGCTTAGATTTTGGTATGATTCGGAAAAAATAACCTGCCTTTTTTTGCAAAATGGCCCGCAAAAATCATCAAAATCTAAACTAAAGAACTACGTATGCTCAATGAACTACGTATATACATTAAATGCTTGTTTGATACGTAATTTTTAACGACGAAAAGAATAAGACCAACCCCATTACACTAGGACTAGCCGTTCTCGAGATATTTTAGTTTTCCGTATTTTCTCTACGCCACCTTTGAAAATAAGTCCAGTTACCGAATGAGAAAGAAAATTGAATTAAAAGTGAAATAAATTTAATTAAAATAAAGAGAACATGGATATAATTCTGCAGGGAAAGTCATGTGCTGCCCACATCAGATTTTTAAGGTTTTTACAAGTCCTTTTAAAGACAGAAATTTACTTTTCTCACAGTGCGTGACCTTTCAAAAGACTCAAGTACTTTCCATAAGAGTGGGCATGCTTTTTATAATCGATGATAACAATTAAGTTATTAAATTTCAGCTGGATCAAGTTTTAATAAATCTCTCATTTCCAGAATATATCAATACATTTTTTAATTTTCCAAAGAATATCTTCATGCTTACAAATTTTATTTTCTCTCGCATTAATTATTTTCTTTAAATTTAGAAAATCACATACAATTTCCTACGGATTAAAGAATTATAAGAAAGAGCAATTTTCTTTACCACCTGTTTCATCAGAAGCGGAGCAAAATAATGTTTGGAAGAAACTTAATTTAGCCTTCTATTTTTCTTATTTTCTGTTGCTCAATTACTGGAACTAATTAATTTCCTGTTATAATGGATTATTTTCTTTCCAAAATTTGACCCAAGGTACAGTTTGCGTGCCAGGAAAATTTGTAGTAAACATATATTAAAATTAGTAGTTTGCATGTATTAATACTTCGAAAATAAAGAGTTTAAAAGGATTATAAATAGGTCCATTTTATACGTTTTTTGATCTGTTCATTTTTCAGCAGTTTGAAATTATGAAAATGTATCTCCAAGAAATGTTTTATACAAAGCAACTAAATTTGAACTGGATTTTAAACTTCTAAAGCCATTTCGAATAAAAAAATCTAAAGAAAAAATAGTATTTATGTCAAGTGATTCATGTAAAAGCACTTTATAAAGAACTATTTAATGTATATTTTGTTCATCTATCCATATAAATCCATATAATTTTCCATCGATCCATCCATTTAAAGGATTATATTTGAATTAGTAAACCTTCACTAATTCACTCATCCCCATATCTCTCCAACTTCTTGGGCTAGAAACCTTATATTTTTTCAAGATTGTGCTTCATGGGTCATAGATAAGCACTAAAAGGGGATATTTCTGTGAACCAAACCTAATTCTGAAAGGGATAAGATAAACAAATCACCGGATCTCCCCAAAATTCTAACATTAGGAGCTTAAAATTTTAAAGCATTGTTCATACATCAGCAAACCCATAGAGAGTATGAAGGAATGAAATGAACGAGTTTAATCACTGTAGTACAATGCATGATCACAGTTGATTCTCCCAACCCCTCGAAATCTAAACTGTTAAAGGATTGCTAACTACGGGCCACAGATAAACATTTAAAAAGTGTATTTCTAAAACCCTTACGTAAAGAGGTTAAAAAGAGTTGGGTGAACAGCTTAATCACCCAATTTTGTCCTATTTGAAAATGCTGAAGCTGGAGTGTTTTCGGATTTCTTTTCCATCATACTTCACTGTGTCCAAACAGCCCACATTATGATGGAGAAGTTGGGACAATAAAGCTCGCTACCCATCAGATTATTCTTAGAGTCGATCAGATCGAAAATATTGTCATTCTTTCTGGCTCTCTCTCAGTCCTTCAAACACTACACAAAGACGCATTAAATTTCTTTATAAATATTGTGGACCATAGTATGTAGTTTGTTACTCGTAAATCCAGCATCGGTTTCACTTTGATTCCGATTTTCTGTCAAAAGCATTATTGAAATTCATTTCTCCACCTCGTAATTACAAATGCAAAATCATAAAAAAACAATAGTTTAAATGCATTGATAAATTAATTACTTTCTTTACATGTATTTTGATGACGAAATAAGTGTAACTCTAGCACAAACCAATCAAGATATTTATTTTCTTTTGCTTAATTTTGGGATAATTACTTTATTTAAAATCACGGCAAATCACAAGTGAAAAGTAGATTATTTTAAAGCTACAAATTCGATGTAATCTATATAAATATAATTGAAAATCTGTCTGTCTGTCTGTCTGTTTGTACCATCACAACGGGAGAATGGCCGAACCAAATTTGATGAAATTTTGGGGGTATCCTTGAAATAGTCCCACTTAAAATTTAGTCCATGTTTTGGGTTGTTTCTATGATCAGTGGTTCTCGAGATATTAGTGAAAACCGAAACTTTCGTTTGTCTCATCATCGCGACAGAACGGTTGAACCGAATTTAATGAAATTTTATGGGTAACCTTGAAATAGCACCATTAAATTTAGTCTAAGTTTCGAGTTTCTAAGACAAGGGATTGTCGAGATATTATTGAAAACCGAAATTTTTTAATAGGAGTTCTATTCTCTAACTTCCTGGTTCCTCCAAACGGAAAGGTTGGAAATCGTTTGTTTAAAACGTAAAAGATAATTAAAAATTTATCTCTGAATTTGGTGGGAGATTTTTGCAGTAATTAGTCACTTTCTGAAAGCATGAATTGTTTGGAACATTAATTTAAATGGAAAATTTATCACCATGGTTTATTTTTCACATTCAACAATGAAAAGTATTAAGAAATCATTAGCATTTTATGACGAAGATTGTATCTCATATCATGTTGCTCGGCAATGTAAATGAAATTAAATGTGCTTGTTAATGTATATTATTATTTTTTTCGATTTGACTAATGAATAAATGGATATAAAAATAACATCTTATAAATAAAAGGTTTGATTTTTCTTTTAATTATATTAATTGCGGACTGCGTACATCACTTTTATTTATTTTGGCAAAAAGTTTTCAACGCTTATATATTGTGTTTAGCTAATAAACTCATATATAGTGTTTAGCCAATAAATTCATTTAGCCGATTGATGAAACAGAAAGGGAGTAGAACGGGTATATCTACTAATACAATTTTAGTGTTTTCATTTAGTATATACAAACGGGATCAGGATGTTTTATCCAGATCTGCAAATTCAGAGCTACAAATTTGGCGGGATATCGCTAACTTCATAGATTTTCTTAAACGTTGCCAAATTGACGGAAATGTCGTAAATTGTTAAAAAATGACGCAAATCAATGAAATTTATTTTATTTTGTTAGTAGAGAGTACTGAAATGATGTTTCGTTAGCAGCTGTTTGTCAGTCCAACCATCCTACTTAGTAACACATTTAGCGAATTTTTAAAATATCACTACATTGATAAAAATGTTTGTAAATCCATAAAAATATCTTCTTCTTCTTCGACCCAGACCGTCTGACCTATCAGAAAGGTATAGATATCTGTTTGGACGGTCAGGAAGTGCCACTCAGTTTAGACCGGAACCCAGTGGGGAGGCATCCACAGCGACAGTACCCGCCTTCCTCTACCACCAACCTCTCGGAAGGACTTACGGAGCCATATGTTTAACGTGATCGTACTCCGCATGCACAAGGCGGCAGTTTTGGCAGTGGCAGGAATCGAATCCTGGCCGATGGAGTGCAATTCCCGCGGGCTAACCACTGGGTTGTCGCGCTCCCCATAAAAATATCTTGAAATTAATAAAATTTTGCTAAATAAAGGAATTGTGTTTTGTTAGGGGATAGTATTGTGATGATGCTTCATCAATTTGTCGCCAAGTGGGACGGTCAGTTCTATAACCCCACATGTAGATAAATTTGGCGATTTTTTAAAATGTCGCTAAATTGACGACAATACCGTCAAACCTGCCATAGAGATAGCATTATTCAAACGATATTTTTGACACCAATTTATTTGAAGGAAATAATATCATGTCGCGTATCAACGGATTTAAATCCAACGCGTTTATGCGGCAAACGAGTTTTATTAAATATTTTCCGATTTGAATGATGAAGATATGTATATAAAATAAATTTCGTTGCCATAGCATTTTTGACTGGATAATATAAATTACGGTCTTCAGGTTTAAACATTATTATTATTGATATTTAAAGGGATTATTGATTCAGAGATTATCGATATTTTCAAGTTATTATATCATTGTTTTATTGCGGCAGAAATTGTTGAAACTCATATATTTTACTCTGTACGAGTAATCTTCTACAAATGGACGGGTATATCTCCTAATCTATGAGAATATAAGTAGTAAAGGTATATTGGCATATATTTTGACATATATTGGCATATATTGGAATCAAGCACGGGCTTCTGGTATAAAGATTACGGGGATTATTGATATTTTCAATTTATTAAGTCATCTGTTTTATTCTGGCAAAGATTTTCTAAGACATTATAAGTAGTACGGATATATCTTTCCATATAATTTTAGCACTTTCATTTCGGCATATATTGGAATCAACTACTGCCTTCAGGTTTAAAGGTTACGAGTTTATTGATATTTTTGACTTATACATGTAATCTACTAATACAGATTATATCTTCTAATATTCCCTTATGTAAGTAGTACTTGTCCCACACAATTTTAACGCTTTTATTTTGCACATATTGATTCAATTCCATATTTTTTGTAAATTTGTTTACAAAAAATGCTAAGATGTTTTATTCTTCAGATCTGCCCTTGAAGATAATTTCGTATAGCGAGAACAGATATTCTTAATTTTTTTTAGGAGCATTAAATAAATATTTTAACAGAATATGTGAGTTAAAAACATCATTTAGTATACTATAGGAATACACATGATTGTGAATTTTAAGTTTCGTTATATTATATACACCGTAAGAAGGAAGGGTATGCTGCTAGTCCAAATAAAATTGAAAATTTGTCTGTCTGTCTGTATGTATGTATATATGTTTGTCTCATCATCACGGTAGAACGTCTAAATTGAATTTGATGAAATTTTGCGGGTAGCCTTGAAATAGCCCCAATTAAAATATAGTCCAGGTTTAGAGCCTCTATGACCAGGAGTTGTCGCGATATTAATGAATTACGAAACTTTTCCCTAGTTGTTCTACTTTCAGAAACCCTAGTTCCTCCAAATGAAAAAGGATGGAAATAGCTGGTGGTTTCAAACGTAAAAGTGAAGTAAAACTCTATCGCTGAGTTTGGTGGGAGTTATTGCGCTTATCAGTCACTTTCGAAAATTGCAGGTTTAAAACATGAATTTAAATTGAAACTCTATCACGATGGCTTATTTTTCATAGGCTCATGGTCAACAATGAAACGTATTAGGAAATAAAAATGGTTATTTAATTATCAGCATTTCATGAGGAAGTTTCTTTCCTATATCATGTTGGTCAGCAACGCAATTAAGTAAAATGCGTTTGTTAATTTTTATTATTATTTTTTCGATTTGAATAATAAAAAATCTAATGTGGGGAACACATGACTTTCCTTATATAATGCAATGAATTTACTACTTTTGCAGTTAAAAAATGTTATTCTTATAGTAGATACTTATATTTTTTCCAAGATATTGAATTTTCTTCAATTACTCGTCATTTTCATTGATTTAGCGTGATTTTTATCAATTTGGCGAGATTTTTGTTAATTTGGCAACAATTAAAAATGTCGCCACGTTGGCGACACTCCGCCAAATTCGTCGCCAAAATCTCGCCAAGCGTTATGGATGAAGAAATAAGTTATTCTTACAGCAGATAAATGACTATTAGCGTTCAAATACAAAAGTATTACTCAAAGTATCTTTTTCCATGAGTGGAACGAGCTAGATCCACGAGAATAATGTCACCCAATTTATCGCATGGCATTACATATGAAAAGTGAACATGTTTATCAATAGGAAATATATATTTTTTATTTTATATAACTTTTTGATAATTTTTTTGGAAAAATGTGCAATATCTCGAGAACGGTTCATGTTAGCGTTCTAAAATTTATGTCAATCGTTTTCTAATGAAAAATTACATAAGAAATGTCTATTTGCGTAACATTATTAGCGGTTTTGAGTTTTTGACGATTTTTTCAAAATTTCACTCGAAAATTTAGGGGGGTTCTGAACATTCGATTACGTATAAAAACAATAAGCTTCCAGTGTTTCGGTTTGTGATTTTTGTACCAAATTTCATTCGAATCGGTCCATTCGTTCGTCAGTTATCGTCTCCACAGTCTCACTGACACACAAAAACACACACACACATACACACACACACACACACACAGACACAGACATCACTTCAAAAATGTTTGATTCGTGATCAGGGATGCTTGAAACGTGCTCTCCCGTCGAAAACTCGAATTCGAATTATCGACCCCGTCACAATATTTTCCTTATACATTATGTATATAAGGAAAGTAATAAATGGATATAAAAATATATCTTATAAATGAAAGGTTTGAATTTTCTTTCAATTATATTAATTGTGGACTTTCGTTTATTTTGGCGAAGAGTTTTCAAACTTATTTATTGTGTTTAGCCAATAAACTCATATAATGTGTTAAGCCAATAAACTCATATAATGTGTTAAGCCAATAAACTCATTTAGCCGATTGTTAAAACAGAAAAGAGTAGAACGTGTATATCTTCTAATACAATTTTAGTGTTTTCATTTAGTATATACAAACGGGATCAGGATATTGAATTATTTAGATCTGCAAATTCAGATCTACGAATTTGGCGGAATATCGCTAACTTGGCAACTTTTCTTAAACTTTGCCAAATTGACGGAAATGTCTCCAAATTGATAAAAATGATGTTAAATGAATGAAATTTAATTTGTTTTGTTAGCAGAGGGTACTGAAATGATGTTTTGTTAGCATTTTTCTGTCAGTCCAACCGTCCTACTTAGTAACACATTGTGTTTTTTAGAAGATAGTATTGTGATGATGTTTCGTCAATTTGTCGCTAAGTGGGACTGTCAGTTCTACAGTCCCACTTAGCCATAAATTTGGTGGGTTTTTTTAAATGTTGCTAAATTGACGAAATGTAGCCCAATTCATAAAATGACTCTGAATTTATAAAAATGACACCGAATCAATAAAAATTTAATATTTTGCACAATTAAGAACGAATTTCTAGATAATCTCTGTCGTTTTGGGATAATTAAAAATATTTTTTTTCTAAATTTGTTTACAAATTGGATCAGGACTTCAGATCTGCCTGTGAACATGATTTTACATGTCGAGCCCAGGGATTCTTATACATTTTTTAGATGAATTAAATTAAGTATTTTAATAAAATATTTTGAATAACGAAGACATTTAGAATACTATAGGAATTTACACATAATTGTGAATGTTAAGTATCTTCATATTATTTTTTCCGTACGAAGAACGGTTATACTGCTAGTTTCAAATAATTATCAATTTAATGTCTATTTCGTGTTACTATAGGCCTCAAACTAATACATAAAAATATAAAGATGATTTTATAAATTGACTAGCAGCATACCCGTTCTTCGTACGGAGTATATAATATAAAAAAACTTAAAAGTCACAATCATGTTCAAACTCCTATAGTATACTAAATGACATTGTTAATCAAATTATTCTGTTTAAAGTATTTAATTTAATGCTCCTAAAAAGAAGTTTTAAGAATATCTGTTCTCGCTACACAAAACTATCTTCAAGGGCTGGTCTGAAGATTTAAACATCCTGGCCCCGTTTGTCAACAAATTTACAAAAAATATGAAATTGTATCAATATATGCGAAATAAAAGCGTTAAAATTGGTCGGAACCCGTACTACATGTATTTGCGAATATTAGAAGATATATCCTAAATTAGTAGATTACCCATATAAATTGAAAATATCAATAAACCCGTAATCTTTAAACCTGAAGGCAGTAATTAATTCCAATATATGCCAAAATGAGAGCGCTGAAATTGATGGAAAGATATACCCGTACTACTTATATTGCCGTAGAAAATATGCCCGTGTGTTAGTAGAAGATTACACGTATTACAATATGAATTTCAAATATAAAATGAAGCAGATGACGTAATAACTTAAAAATATCAATAAGCCAAATAATATTTAGAGCGGAAGGCCGTAATTGATTCAATATATGCCAATATACAAGTACTACTGATATTCTCTAGATTAGAAGATATACCCATGCATTTATAGAAGATTACCAGTACCACGTACGATATATGAGTTTCAAAAATTTTTGCCAAAATAAAACAATAGCGTAATAACTTGAAAATATCAATAATAATAATGCTTAAATCTGAAGACTGTAATTGATATTATCTAATCAAAAATGCAATATCAATGAAATTTATTATATATATATATATACATATATATTTCTTATTTAAACCTGAAAAGATTTAATAAAATCGTCTGCAGCATATTGAATTTAAATCCGTTGCAAAGCGACATGATATCATTTTCAACACTTTACAACAAAGTTGAAAAGTGTTTATGACTTTTTTTTCATTCTGTCTGTCCTTTAGCACGATAATTGCCGTAAAAATGACTTTATCAAAATGAAATTTTAGTATGTTGTTCAGACGGTCTCTGGCACCTATGGGAATACAAATGAATAATATCACCCAATTAGTTTTGGATTGAACCCGGGTTGAACAAATGAAATACATTGAGCCCTATGGGACCTAATTTTTCAAACACTTTTTAAGCGGATTTAAAATTTACAAATTGATTCAAAAATTTTAGGTAATATTCAAATTGTTCCATAAAATATATAAAAAAAAATTCAGCGAAATATATTCAGTAGTTTTTTAAATAACAATTAAAATAATAATTACACCTCTTATATGAAGCGATCACGTGACCATGATATGAAAAGATCACATGACCCACTTCAAAATGATATATGGCATCCATCTTGTCTCAAAATCGTGATTTTTTAAGTTCTTTGTTATTCATATTGAGTGTTGTATCCGTCCTAAAACCACTTTATTTTTGCTTAAATTCTGTGCATCTACATACTGAAACAACGCAATTACAATATATTTGAGTTTAAATGATCATCCAAATTTGATTCTTTCTACAACGAAGCCTATTTTTCACTTATGCAAAAAGTAAACAGCAAAATATGTAGAATGAGTTGTATTTGAATTGCTGTATTTCTTTAACACAAAATTATTTATCCTATGGAGTCTGCATAGCTAATATGAATGAAATATTCATTGATTTTACAAAGAGAAGGACGATTTTATTCGTTGAAGTTTTAAGCATAGAGTTTAATTACTTGTAGCTCCATGGTCTTAATTTTTAAATAAAATAAATTATTATAGTATTGTGATGAATGAAATGAATGGGAAAATGTTATGAATGACATGCTGTTTTTATAGAGAGATCCAGGCGTGTTATATTTTCTATAACGTCATTTGAATGAATTTCAGTTGTTTTCGATGAAGTTTTTAAATATATAATAAATTATCGTAGTATAATGATAGTTTTAAAAATATTACAGAGGAATGTATCGCATTTTAGAGATGTTTAAACCAGGCAATTTATATTTTAATGCCGTCATTTGAATGAAGTTCATTTTTTTCAATGAAGGTTTAAGTTTTCAAATATAATAAATTAATGTAGTATTGTGACAAGTTTTAAAATATTACCGAGGAATGTATTGCATTTTAGACATCTTTAAATAAAATTGCATTGAAGTTCGAAAGTGTTTCATAAATAATGCTTTAAGCATGACTGATCTTTCTTGTCTTGAAATAAATTAGTGGAAAAATATCGTCTCAACAATGTTATCTCTGTGGAAGGTTTGGCGATATTTTCGTCAATTTAGCAACAGTTTAAAAAATCGCCACATTTATCGCCAAGTGGGATTGTAGGGCGACTAGTAGGGACAGTTATAGTTGGGACAGTTCCACTTGGCGACATATTGCGAAACATCATCTCAATACTAACCCCTAACGAAACACAATTAATTTCATAAATTTAGAGCAATTTTATCAATTTTAAGATATTTTTATGGATTTACAAACATTTTTATCAATTTGGCGATATTTTAAAAATTCGCTAAATGTGTTACTAAGTATAATGGTTGCACTAACAGACAAATGCTTCCTGAAACATCATTTCAGTACTCTCTTCTAACAAAACAAAATTAATTTCATTGATTTAGTGTCGTGTTTATCAATTTGGCGATATTCCCGTCAATTTGGCAACGTTTAAGAAAAGGTGCCAAGTTAGAGATATCCCGCCAAATTCGTAGATCTGAATTTGCAGATCTGAAGAATAAAGCATCCTGATCCCGTTTGTATATACTAATTGAAAACACTAAAATTGTATTAGAAGATACACCCGTTCTACTCTTATTCTGTTTTGACAATCGGATAAATGAGTTTATTGGCTAAATACAATATATGAGTTTATTGACTAAACACAATATATAAGTTTGAAAACTCTTTGCCAAAATAAATGATAGTGATATATTCAGTCCGTAATAAATATAATTAAAAGAAAAATCGAACCATCCAGGTATAAAATATATTTTTATATCCATTTATTTATTATTCAAAGCGGAAAAATAATAATAAACATTAACAAACACATTTGATTTAAATGCGTTGCTGAGGAACATGATATAAGAAAAAATATTTTTCAGAATATGCTGATAATCAAATAACTATTTTAATTTCTTAATACTTTTCATTGATGAGTAAGATCCTGTGAAAAATAAACCAAAGTGACAGAGTTTCCGTTTCAAATTCAAGTTTCAAACCTGCGATTTTCAACAGTGACTAATAAGTGCAATAAATTCCAACCAAACTGAGATATAATTTTCTTCAAATGAATTGGCGAAAAAAATATCGCCTTCGGTTCGGCCGTTCTTCAATAATGAGGAGACAAACAGACAGACAGGCGGACAGATAGACAGATTTTCAATTTTATTTACATAGATAGATATTGGTAATAACATAGCAAGGTGAGAAGGAACTGAGAAGATACAACTATGAATAAAGAAAAAATAGTGAGTAACTCTGTTACTCGTTTAGATGGTATGAAACATCGCTCCTTTCTCATATTTCGAATAGGAAAAGATTTATGAGTGTTGTATGTGACGCTGGTACAAGATACCTTATGAAATGGTTTCGAAATTTTCTGTACTTTTGAAATTTTGTGATTTTTTTTTTCTAGAAAATTAAAGATTTTTGATAGTTTAATAATTTCATTTTGATCGAATCGGTGCACAAACTACGAAGTTAACGGCAATGAAATGTTTGGATGTAGCGCTTGCAGTTACTCCACCGGGTGGGGATGCAGTTGACGCAAGCCATTGGCGTATACTGCCATATAGTCTATGCCGTATGAGTCTAAGCTCAAATATCACAAATCTAAAATTCCAATCTGCAAAACTCGTGGATGGAACAGCCCAATGGTTAATGCGCTGAAATTGCACTCGGACGATTCCCGGTATTGCCCAAACTGTCGGCGTGTTTACGCAGAATACGGGCACGTTAAATAGGTGGG
Organism: Amaurobius ferox; assembly: GCA_951213105.1. Classification (NCBI taxonomy): domain Eukaryota; kingdom Metazoa; phylum Arthropoda; class Arachnida; order Araneae; family Amaurobiidae; genus Amaurobius; species Amaurobius ferox. The sequence continues at coordinate 30,785,586 of OX578140.1, forward strand.
TCCGTAAGTCCTTCCGAAAGGTTGGTGGTTGGGAAATACGGGTACTGTACGTATGGATGCCGCCACCACTGGATCGCTATTTAAATCTGGTGGCCGTCCAAACAGATACCGTACACCTTCGGGTAAATCGAACGGTCGAAGAAGAAGAATCTACAAAACTAGAAAAGACAAAACTTTCCTAAAGTCGTCAAGGTGGCGATATTTTGGTAAACTCATCGCCTAAGGTACCCAAATGTGTCGCCAAGATCAAGCAACTCAGTCTTTCATATTTTAGCAATGGGTTTTTGTTGGATATTCGGTAACATATATCCCTTCCGTTACATTCCCTTTTCCTTTCTGCCATGATTTACTCCATACCCTGCGTCCTAACATGTTTCACATCAAAAATATTTAAAATATGCAATTAGATGCACTTTGAAATAAATGGTTAAAAACTGATAAATTTATGCAAAAAACTGCACTTAGTTGATATAAATAGCACAGTAAAAAACACATTAAATTCAGTTAAAAGTGAAAGTCATATACTGTCTGCATCAGATAGAAAGTTAGAAGCCTCTCAAATTCTATTGAATGCATTAAGAACAGCAAAGCATGCTGTATTAACTCTGCCATGCATAAAAGTAAGTTACGGCCCAATTAGAAGCTTCGTTAGTTTAATTATATTAATGAGGCAGTTCGGGTATTAGATTAAATTCATGAATACGCAGTTTTGCCTAAGTGATGATACTTTGCACCTACTCTACCTTAAGAATACATAACAACTATTATGCTGGAGAGAAACATTTTTACTACCTCATAGTACTGCATAGAAAAAATATATTTAATCTGAAAATTTTTTTAATCCGAGATTTAGACAGAAATACATTTTAAGGTCTTCTGAATACATTTAAAACATTTTGAATATTTTAAAAAGGATATATGTGCATGCGTGTGGGCTTGCATGCGTGAACAACGGCAAGTCAAGAGCGAATGAAGAAATCAATGTAAAATTTAATAATATGTAGTTATTCTGTTATGTGCAAATTTAGAACGAAATAACGAAATATTTATTTTTAGAATTCGCAATAATAAAACACGAATTATGAGGAATCTGTGGAATTACAATTTTCCCCTCTAAGATGTGCAAATATAACCTCAAATAAATTCTAGTAACACTATAGATATCTATGAACAGATGAGTTATGTAAGCAACTAGAACTAGATAGAATTTTTTTTAATTAATAATGATAGAATATCGCAAATGAAATTTTATACTATAATACTGTGATAGATTATTACAGAAAAATATCTTAGTTAAAACGTAGTATATCAATGATGCATGAACAAGTTGCAAAATGCTTGCCATATTACTTTCCTTATATACAATAATGTATAAGGAAAGTATTGTGACGGGGTCGAAAATTCGAATTCGAGTTTTCGACGGGAGAGCACGTTTCAAGCATCCCTGATCACGAATCGAACATTTTTAAAGTGATGTTTATGTGTATGTGTGTGTGTGTGTGTGTGTGTGTGTGTCAGTGAGTCTGTGGAGACGATAATGGACCGATTCGAATAAAATTTGGTACAAAAATTACAATCCTTAAACATTGGAATCCTATTGTTTTTATAATTATATTGTTCAGAACCCCCCTAAATTTTCGAGTGAAATTTTGAAAAAATCGTCCAAATATCCAAACCTCTAATAAAGTTACGCAAATAGACATTTCTTATGTAAATTTTCATTAGAAAAAGATTGACATAAATTTTAGAACGCAACATGAATCGTTCTCGACATATTGCAACTTTTCAAATAAATTTATAAAAAAATCCAATAAATTAAAAAAAAAATTATAACTGTTGACAAACATGTTCACTTTTCATATTTGATACCATGCGATAAATTGGGTGACATCATTCTAGTGGATTTAGCTCGTTCCATTCAGGCAAAAAGATACTTTGAGTATTACCTTTGTATTTGAACGCCAATAGTCATTTATCTGCTGTAAGAATAACTTATTTTTTCGTGCATAACGCTTGGCGAGATTTTGGCGACGAAATTGGTGGAACGTCGCCAACTTGGGGACTTTTTCAAATATGGCTAAATTAACGAAAAACTCGTCAAATGGATAAAAATGACTCTAAATCAATGAAAATGACGACTCATTTACAAAAATTCAATATCTTGGAAAGAATATAAGTATCTACTATAAGAATATCATTTTTTTAACAGTAAAAGTAGTAAATTCATTGCATTATATAAGGAAAGTCATATGCTGCCCACATCAGATTTTTCAAATTTTATTTAAGGAAAAATATTTTACATCTCAAGCGAACGGAAATTAAGCATACAGCGATAAAAAAAGTTCATTTGTATACGTTGCAATTTCACCCAGATTGACTTTTCTTCAAATTATTTATCTCTTTCAAAATTGTTATGTGTTTAAGAATAGTATTTGATTAGAAGTTAATATGCATATGTTGAACTAAAAAGTATGCATGCTGTAAACCTAAAATTTTTAATGTTTGAAAAACAAGCAAACGTCCAATTTAAATAAGAAAATGCGAAAATTGGCATTTATGATATTTTTTCTGATTGTAAAATATTATCAAACGTTTCAAGTTTATTGTAAGAAAATATTCATTAGCTTACTCATGTGATAATGTGAATAACTCCTAAAAATCTCGAAGCAGTTTGCGAATTTCAACTTCGCTTAAAGTATGTTTGAAAAATGAGTTCCTATAGGGCTCAATGTATTTCATTTCTTCAACCCGGATTCAATCCGAAACTAATTGGGAGATATTATATATTTTCATTCACATATATCCCACAGACCGTCTCGATAATATACTAAAGTTTCATTTTGATAAATTCATTCCTACGACAGTTATTGTGCGAACGGGCGGACAAGCAGACGGACAGGATGAAAAAAGTAATAAATACTTTCCAACATAGTTGGAAAGTGTTTATTACTTTGTTAATAAGTTTATTACTTTGTTAAAAAAAACGCATAATTAAACATTCCATCGTGACAGCATTATGCAAACGAAATTTTTTCTTCAAAGTTATTTTTAAAAAAAGTGTTATGAAGTATATTGAGGTTCTAGATTATCTAGTGGTTATGGCAAGAGAATCGCACGAGGATCTAAGTTCGATCCTCATCGCTGCCTAAAACTATCCTAATATCAAGGCGTTATATGGGCACGAAAAATTATGCTGGCCCGAAAGTCCTCCAGCAAGGTGGTGGGCATAGGAAATAGGGTACGATTGCCACACCATTCGTCTAAATTGGGTGGCTAAAGGGCGTTATAGGATCTGTCCCTTAAGGCGCGCTTGGGACGGAAAAATGGTTTGAGCTTCTACCACTAAATAGGCTAATGATTTAATATTAAATGCCTGACCATTCAAAAAATATATTATTGACGATTGGGTCTGTATTGTTAAGGGTTAACAATGAATTTGCGTAAATAGTGGATGCATTTGTTATAAAATTTACAACAGAGCAGTTAAGCAAGAATGCAAAAATGAAATCAATTAAGCAGATTTCAACAATGAAAACTCATTCATTTATTCGAATACAATTTGGGTAACTTGAGTTTTTTTCATACTGATTGAAAAAAGTTTATTTTTGAAAAAAAAGTTGATTTTACTATGAAAATGGGAAGTTTAGAGATGAAGTATAGAGGAGGTGATGTGTTAGAGGAAGAATTTAGAGACGCAGCTTTAGAAAAATCGTTGAACATCTTGGCTGCTCAAAACTACAAATATGTCGCAAACCTGGGTATTGGAACATTTGGAAATGTGTATTGGATGAAAGATGCTAGCGAGAGTACAGACCTCGCTGCCAAAATAGTTCTGGAAGACAAAGTTTCGGCGAGCGAAGTGAAAATTTGGCCCACTTTGGAGCACGCCAACATCCTGCCCAGAGTCAAAGCGTGCCATTTGCCTGAAGCAAAAACGTTCGTATTTTTGACTCCTAAATGTTTGGGAACTTTGGATGAATCTTTGGAAGACTTCGAATTTAAGTTTTCTAAGAAAGCCTTCAGTACCGCTGTTGGGTGGTTGAAGGATGTCCTGACGGGACTTGAATACCTGCATTCGCAAGGCTACTGTCACCTCGATTTGAAGTGCAACAACGTTCTGATCGACGGTTCCAGAGCCGTAGTGTCTGATTTTGGTTTCCTGGCGAAAACTGGAGAAAACGTTACCGAGTGAGTACAGATTAAATGTATTATTTTTCATGTTTTCATTACAAAACCATTTTACGATTTCTATAGAGCGAGTATTTGAGATAAGTTAGAATCTGTAAATATCTTTTCTATATCAGAATAGATTTATTTTTTCTTAGCACGTGCTAGTAAAAAAATATTTTTAATTTAAAAATGGAATTAAAATACATGTTTCAGTCTGCAGTGACCACTGATACCTCAAGAACGGCTCAAAATATTTATATAATTTTTACTGAGTTTTGAAACTTGTTACATACGAATTTATTGGAAATCAATCCGTTCCATAGCTGATATCTCACAATGATACAATGGTAGAAAACAAATTAACTAAACGCAAAACAAGAATATTAACAAATTCGACAAACACAAGGCCCCATGAGAAGAGGTCGAAGTAGGGGTTGCGACTTCAAGGAATGTTCATATAAGTGGTAACTTCTCAATATAGTCTGCAAACATCCCCTTGCTGCCGGGAATCTTTATCTAAACTGTCACACTATCTCTCTAGCTAAACTCTATCCCACTGAAAGGTGACTTTTTAAACTTAATTAGGAGCATATCTATGCCTAACATCTTTTCGATTTTGTGGGTGAATTTTTTCATGGTTACGTCTACGGGTAAAAATGTTTTAAGTCGTTTTAACGTATAACATCGAAAATAAAAAATCATGATTCCATATAAGTGACCCAAATATGGACACCCCTAAGCATTTTAATTATTATAATATTTGTTTTAGCAGATAAAACTTTGAAAATTGGTAGATGTATTCTCCTTGCAGGGGGTAACAGGCAAAATATGCTAATTGAGTTAAAAACATCAGATAGGTGCTAATAATGGACAGTGTCCATGTTGGGAACCTATGCCCATATTTGAAACCTTTGCACCTAATATAGGCACCCTTAAAAACTATGCCAAAGAAACCTTAAATCAACGTAAAACTTTAATCAGAGTCGGCACAAGATGGACATACAAAAATATAAAATTTGTCCTTACTTGTAAGGCCACAACATTCTTCAGGTACTCAACCACGGCACGTATTACACTGTATCATGTCTAATTGTTTTTCTTGACGACACAATACACAATAGCAGGACTCTTTTGAGCTGGATACACCACAGCAGGACGGCTGAGCTGCAACAGTTGATATTACATTTGTCTTGGGTTTAGGCTTGGGTGATGGTTTCGGCTTAGCTGCTCGTTTGGACTTGCCAGCTGCTTTATGCTTGGGTACCTTTTCTTCTGGAAAAAGCGATGGCACCAGTCTTACGGCTCGATAATTTAAAGCCTTTTTTTCTGTTTTGTTTTTTAAAATATCGGAGGTAGATAATTGATGAATATCTGTGTCTTTTTTACAGCAGTGCCCGTATTAGGTGTAGTGCCCATATTTGGGTCACTTACCTTATATGCATTCTTGTGACATGGGTCGATTTCGATTGAAGTTTTAGCAGACTGAATTACGGGTTTATGCAGAAAATGTATATGATTTAAATATTATTCACCAACAACTACCCGTGGTACAACAAGAATTAAAATTCCTGGTTTAATCTGTCTATGATGAGCGCTTAAAATTCTATAATGGCTTAAGAGATGGTCGTTTTCATTGAATTATCTAGACCAACATGTATTATTTCCGATAGCATCATAGAAAGGATCTGCCGGTAAAAATCAATTAAAATGTATTTTGTAAGGAGTGTCTTACCTATTTTAGGTTGCAGTGTTAATATTATCTTTCTTTTCATCAGATATGGCGCTCCTTTTGTTTATCGGCCTCCAGAAGCCACGGAAGGTGCTCCGTTGGCAGGAAAGCCTTTCGACGTGTGGACAGTAGGATTGTTGGCGTTGGAGATGTTCACGCAGCAGGGCTTGTTCAAGACAGTCCCTTTAACTTCTGCCAACTCCTTCGATGAGCATATTTATCCTGTAATATTCTACATTCTAGAGGTACGAATCATTTTACATGACTGTATTCGCTTAGAGTGTGTTAATGTGTGCAAAATTACGTCCAATTTCTCTGAAAATATAACGAACCTTTACTTTGTTAAAAAGTACCTGATATCATGATAGTTACTTGACATCACGGTCGTACAGAAAAGGGGGAACAGGTTTAAAATCGGCGACTTATTGGTCAATACGAAAATAAACCAAGAAATATCTTTATCTAAAATTTTTATATATGAAAAGTATTGAAATGTTTTGGTCAAAATGTGAATTTTAATTTTTGTAGCAAAAACTTTAGAATTTTGGGAATTTTTTTCCAAATCAAGGCTTGAAAGTTGTGTGCTGACAAATATGGCCGCTGTCTGGCTTTTTCCCTTTTCTATGAGTGAAGAGATGAAGCCAGATATCCTGTTATTTTATTTTTTTTAGATAAAAAGGAAAAAAAGGGATAAAAGGGAAAAAGGGACGAAGTAACTGAACGTTACAGTTAAAATTTACCGTTACGTTTTTCACATTTTCAATACGTCATTTTATAAATTATTAGATATGATTTTAATCACAGAATGTTAATTTTTTTTCAAACTTAACAGTATTTTATAATGATGCTTTATAAATTTACAAAAATTTTAAATTTTGCATTCAAAATGCTACAGGACATGAAATAAAAATAAATAAATTGAAAATAAATTGTCTTTTTGAGATTTGCGATAGAACGAGGTATTATTGTCAAGGGCGAAGGGAAATTGTAATATATACACCCAACCTATTTATAATGCCTTTTTACCCAGTCAAACATTTACTTTAAAAAGAAATTAACAATTTTTTAATATAAAAAAATAGATTAAGTAGTTATAAAATGTAACACACCCATTTTACTCCGGTACTACTCCGGTACTCCATATTACTCCGGTCGTCCAATTTGTTGCTCTAAGTCCTCTGGACGAGCCGGACGGCCTGGGGCTTTCACACCCATTTTACTGAACAGTTACTGAATTTTAAATTCCAAATGGTTCATATCTTAAAGTATAATATATTATAATGGGGTCAAGGAATCAACTAATTGTTTTCGTTTGATTTACCGGTTTTGAGCATTCTTGCAAACTACTGTTAATGATGCTTATGTGTCTATAGGCACGATAACTATAGATCAAATCGCATAAAATCCGATAAACACCAGTGGATTATTGCTTATTGGAGAGATTGGATAAGGCTACAATTTTTCGAAAAAAATAATCCTAAATAAAAAAATGTTAAAATTAGTTACAAAATTAGCTTTCATATGCAATTTTTTAATTTTAAAGCAAATTACGTCATTTAGATATTAGCATGACTTAGCAAGCGCAGTTCTTGTCATACGTTTTGTAATGAAAATGTTCAAACATAGAAATAAATGCGATGCATTTATATCAAATGAATGAATGCATTGTAAGAGCTTTTAATCAGAAAGAAATTGAATACTTTGAGATTTATCACGACTTTTTCTTGAATCATTGGAAATCTTACCAAAATATTATATTGAAAAAAATATTGAAAAAGAGCAAAATTATATATATATATATATATATATATATATATATATATATATATATATATATATATATATATATATATAATATATATATATATATATATAATATATATATATATATATATATAATATATATATATATATATATATAATATATATATATATATATATATATATATATATAATATATATATATATATATATATAATATATATATATATATATATATATATATATAATATATATATATATATATATATAATATATATATATATATATATATATATATATAATATATATATATATATATATATATATATATATATATATATATATATATATATATATTTATATATATATATATATATATATATATATTTATATATATATATATATATATATATATATTTATATATATATATATATATATATATATATTTATATATATATATATATATATATATATATATTTATATATATATATATATATATATATATATTTATATATATATATATATATATTTATATATATATATATATATATATATTTATATATATATATATATATATATTTATATATATATATATATATATATATATATATATATATATGTCGCCAAATTGGCAATAAATCGTCAAATCTGGCAACCCTTCTTCTAACTGGAAGATCTTGAAAACCTTAGGGTCACGTCATCTTCACGTCATGTACTGTATTTTCTTCGTCTGCACTTCGAGACAGACGAAAGAGGAGACGCCAAACAGAACATTGCGCGTTTTCAACAGTATCTAGACAGAAACTCTTATAATATCTTAGATCGCTAAGAAATCATTTTGTATAAATATCAACCTAAATTGGGGTCAAACATAAAATAACTAAAATCTAATTCCAAATTAAAATAACATCGAGACATACCTGTGTAACAAATTGGAAGGTCGTACGACCCTTATATTTCTCGCTGTAGACCGCACACGCAGATATCTTCCTTAATTAAGTTTATATACTTCCTTGTCTTTTAATAATACATTTTACAAGATATACAAGCAACCCGTTTTGTGGTCAATCCAATCTTTATTTTACAGTTGAACAGTTAAGTGTTTCAATGCATCTATTGACACCGTTTGATAACACATATACCTTATTTTATTCGGTGAATGCAGGTCCCATGTCCCATACCTAACAATTGGTATGTGTCATAAAATATAGGTCCCATCTAAATATGTCTTCTTTTACCGTTCCAGATAAAACAGTTTAAAGCCTCGTTACAATCAGCTTTTAAAAAGTCGAACATCAAGAGAAGCATGATCAGCCACATAATTAACTTCATAAAAGGGTGCTTAACCTTAAGGCCGGAAAATCGTCCCGATGTCAAGGATTTGTTGAGTCACAAACTATTCGGAGGAACCAAGTCCATGACTTTGACAAAAACCAACGTCTGGAACCAACTGAGTAAGTATTGTCTTCTGTTGATTTAAAGGCAGTATTTTTACTTAATCAATAGTACGCCAAGAGAATAAATTACCATGAAGTTAAAAATCAGACTCTTGAATTTTAATGAATGAAAATGATTTGAGCCTAGCTGAATACGAACCAATCATTTTTCAATGTTGGTTGTGAGACTGTGGATAGGATATCACCCGGATACATTGCACGAATCGAATGGAAACTCGCAGCATTATTTTATTCGATAAATGGAAGAGGCCTATCGAATTTGAAATCTTCAAAATGCCACATAATGAAAACTCTAATAATTAACATCTGCAAGATTTCACCACTGCAAAACGTTGAACTGCAATTTTTTTTTTAGTCGCATAAAGTAAATCTGTGTGGCAACCCGAGCAAATATCGTGTAAATCCCATCAAACTATTTTTGTAATGATACTCTATAAGTATCCACACACATTAACTTCACCTTACGAAATGATCATCTGCCGTTTTCATATTTTAAGATATGCATCCGAACAGGCACCTAAATCGTATCCTTACTCGCCTATCAGTGCTTCATTTAAAATTTTAATTGAGATTTCAATTGTTTTTTTCTCTTATTATTATTATATCAAATATTTCTTTCATTTCTGTAAGAGTGTCTTTCCCAATATCAGGAGTGTAAGTGATGAAGGGGGGGATAAGGGGTAATAGGGATTCATAATCGATTTCAAAGGGTTCTAGCACAGGAGAACACCAGGCTGTCGACCTCCGATCAACAGTGGTGTCAGGCTACAGTCCCATTTTCAGGATGGAGAGCATTCCAGCTGCACGGTGATCAAAGCATCGATTTGGAGCAAGTCATGCTCGCCCATAGGGGACGGCAAGGAGAGCATTTGCAATCCTGTGGCCATTCAAGGTCACAAAGGTGAACATTAGCTAAATAGGTTTAACATAAAAAAAGAACAAAGAAAAATATCTTTGAGTTTACCTCCTCCTGGAAAAAGTTCTATGGGCTCCCATAGAACGAGTCAATGGTAAGTACGGCGCATGCCAAATATGCTGCATTCACAGCTGCTGATCATAAAAAGGCAAGGGTTATGAGATTTTATAGGAAATTATAATAAATTAGGAATTATAAGGACCACATTTCGAAGAATCTTTTGTTTGGGCAGTTTAAAAAGATATGTTTAAATCGCTCGTAACACGCATGCGCAGTTTCGAGATTAGATTAAGGATTTAAATTATTGGAAGTTAAACAAAGTTTTTTTGGGGGGGAATGTTATAAGCAAACTGTTAATCATCATAAGAGACAGACCGATTCTGAACTGAATCGCAGATGGGGGGGGGGGGGGGGGGCGTGGTTTAAAATATTTGAAAAATGTTATTCGCACACCAATTTACGTTATGAATTATTTATTAACTGTTTTTGCGTAAAGCCACGTCCTGTGTACAATCACTATCTGTTTTACTTTCAGCAAGCCCTTTAAGATTGCAACTGCTCCTGAAGAGAAAGGCTGTTCCCGGCGGCAACACGAAACAAGCAGACAATAAAGTTGATATTGTGGACAATTCTCAAATGTGTGTCCTATATTATGATCGTATTTCGCTGCCAAAACAATATGTAATGAGCAATAAACAAACCCCGAACAGTAGCCAGACGACTCTAGCCAATACCCAAAAGTCTGAGAACAGTTTTCAAGATATTACAAACAATTCTCCAGCGCCTGATAACATCCTAACACCTGCAATAACTAACCTAGAGACAACCATTATGCAAGAGTCTATAAATAACTTCCAAGAAGCTGTTACCACCGAAGATCCCTTAAATGCAATCCAAGAATGTGCGGTTACCAAAGATCCCGTATTGTTCGATGACTCTGTGATCAATGATGATCCCGTAGTAATCGAAGCCACTGCTCAACAAACTGTTAATAATATTTCGGTTACAGTCCATCCTGTCCAAAAGACTTACAGCCCAGACTTACAGAGAAGAAACGACTTACAGACCGATTTTCATGAAGTTAAACAACGTTTAGGAAACCAAAACGTCTATTTTCTGCGTTCTACAATTCCAGACGTAAAGTCCACCTCTCGCCGGCTGAAAATAATTCATTGGTTAAGAAGAAAGAAAAATCAAATAATTCGTATTTTACGAGCCTGCGTACCAGAAATGGTATAAGCAAATAATAATGGTAGTCATATCTATATTTACATTAAAATATCATATTACATTTTATTTCCCTTGATGAAATTTGTAAATGATATTTCTTTATTCCTCACAGAGCTTATTATTGTACCTCCACGCCCTGTCATCATCTAGATCTTGCGCAGATAGTGGATTAGGCCTATTGGGGATACCACTCTAAAAAAAACGCGCCACGGCCTTACCTCTCGGGTGGTGAGGAAAAAGGCTGAAGATTTGGATGTTTAAGAAAAAAAATTCTGATGTGGGCAACACATGACTTTCCTTATATAATGCAATGAATTTACTATATTTACATTAAAAAAAATAGGCATTTCTTATAGTAGATATTTATATTCATTCCAAGATATTGAATTTTCTTCAATAAGTCGTCACTTTCATTGATGTAGTGTCATGTTTATCCATTTGGCGAGATTTTCGTTAATTTGGCAACATTAAAAAAGTCGCCAAGTTGGCGACATTCCGCCAAATTTGTCGCCAAAATCTCGCCACGCGTTATGGACGGAGTAATAAATTATTCTTATAACAGATAAATGACTACTGGAGTTCAATAACAAAAGTATTACTCAAAATATCTTTTCTCATGAATGGAATGAGCTAGATCCACGAGAATGATGTCACCCAATTAATCGCATGATATTACATATGAAAAGTGAACATGTTTCTCAACAGTTAATATATTTTTTTAATTTTTAAGGGATTTTTTGTAAATGTATTTAAAAAATGTACAATATCTTAGAACGGTTCATGCTAGCGTTCTAAAGTTTATGTCAATCGTTTTCTAAGGGAAAATTACATAAGAAATGTCTATTTGCGTAACTTTATTGAAGGTTTTGACTTTCTGATGATTTTTTCAAAATTTCACTCAAAAATTTAGGGGATTCTAAACATTCGATTACATTTTTAAAAAATCTGATGTGGGCAACACATGACTTTCCTTATATAATGTAATGAATTTACTACTTTTACATTAAAAAGAGAAGTTGTTCTTATAGTAGATACTTGTGGCGGTTAACTATCGCCATTTATGCCACCTGCACCAAAACGAACTAGAAGCGGCTTTTCTCTATGTATCTGATAACTGAGGAAACCGCATACCATTTCCTGTTTTGGGACGCCTGACTTCCAAAGATTCCCGATGGGGATTTACACATAACTTTAACGCCGGTGACAGTATGTTGGCATGTGAAAGCCATAATTTTCGTCACCGGCATGTGTGAAAAACAACACGATGGTGCACACCGAAAACACGTGGCGTGCATAGCGGGCACCCCCATGAATGAGCCCCAGACCAACGACGACCAATAAGATGGTCGGTCACTCCTTCTGGGCGTTTACAAAATTCAGTTTAGAAAAGAACTTTCATTTTCTCAGACAGTTAGTTACTCGCTCCTAAAAATCGACTTGATCGGTCGACTCTCGGTCGACTTGCTTTCGAACTTTAGAACTACGCAGTCGAAACCTCCTTCCGACTGCTCCGAATTTAACGTTCCAACAATCAGGATTTATCCGCTTGCCGCAGAATCTCTCTGCAAAGTATTAGTATGCTGTATATATATTTGTAAAATTTAATGTAAATAAAAGTTATTTTTCCCAAGTTAACGTTCTGCCTAGAGAACAAAACAACAACAACAAATGTCGGGGAATTGTGCTGGGCATTAATACCGCATGTCAGGTTCAGCCCACACAAACAAGCAAACTATAAACCCCGCATACTAATATTCTTTCCAAGATATCGAATTTTCGACAATTAGTCGTCATTTTCATTGATTTAGCGACATTTTTATCCATTTGGCGACATTTTGGTTAATTTGGCAACATTTCAAAAACTGGCCAAGTTGGCGACATTCCGCCAAATTCGTCGCCAAGCGTTATGGACGAAGAAATAAGTTATTCTTACAGCAGATAAATGACTATTGGCGTTCAAATACAAAAATATTAAACAAAGTATCTTTTTTCATGAATGGAACGAGCTAGATCCACGAGAATGATGTCATTTAATTTACCGTATTGTATTACATATGAAAAGTGAACATGTTTCTCAATAGGAATTGGGTTTTTTTATATGACTTTTTGATAATTTTTTTGAAAAATGTGCAATATCTCAAAAACGGTTCATGTTATTGTTCTAAAATTTATGTCAATCGTTTTCTAATGAAAAATTACATAAAAAATGTCTGTTTGCGTAACTTTATTAGCGGTTTTGATTTTTTGACGATTTTTTCAAAATTTCACTCGAAAATTTAGGGGGGTTCTGAACATTCGATTGCGTATAAAAACAATAGGCTTCCACTGTTTACGGATTGTGATTTTTGTACCAAATTTCGTTCAAATCGGTCCATTCGTTCGTCAGTTATCGTCTCCACAGTCTCACTGACACACACACACAGACATCACTTCAAAAATGTTTGATTCGTGATCAGGTATGCTTGAAACATGCTCTCCCGTTGAAAACTCTAATTCGAATTTTCGACCCCTTCACAATACTTTCCTTATACATTACGTATATAAGGAAAGTAACAATAAGCTTCCAGTATTCACGGATTTTGATTTTTGTACGAAATTTCATTCGAATTACTCCATTCGTTCGTGAGATATCGTCTCCACACACTCACTGACACACACACACACCACTTCAAAAATGTTTGATTCGTGATCAATGATGCTTGAAAGTGCTCTCCCGCCGAAAACTCGAATTCTTGACTCAGTCACAATACTTTCCTTAAATAGTATGTAAGTAATAATGTATAAGGAAGGTATTGTGACGGGGTCGAAAATTCGAATTTTAGTTTTCGATGGGAGAGCACGTTACAAGCAACCCTGATCACGAATCGAACAGTTTTGAGGCGATGTGTGTGTGTGTGTGTCAGTGAGTCTGTGGAGAAGATATCTCACGAACGACTGGAGCGATTCGAATGAAATTTGGTACAAAAATCGCAATCTATGAATACTGGAAGCCTATTATTTTAAAACATAATCGAATGTTCAGAACCCCCTTAAATTTTCGAGTAAAATTTTGAAAAAATCATAAAAAAATCAAAGACTTTAATAAGTTACGCAAATAGACAATTCTTATGTAATTTTTTTTTAGAAAACGATTGGCATAAACTTTAGAACGCTAGCATGAACCGTTCTTGGGATATTGCAGATTTTTAAAATAAATTTATCAAAAAAATCCCATAAGTTAAAAAAAAATATTAACTGTTTAGAAACATGTTTGCTTTTCATATGTATTTCCATGCGATAAATTTGGTGACATCATTCTCATGGATCTAACTCGTTCCATTCACAAGAAAAGATACTTTGAGTAATACTTTTTTATTTGAACGCCAATAGTCATTTATCTGCTGTAAGAATAACTTATTTCTTCGTCCATAACGCTTGGAGAGATTTTGGCGACGAATTTAGCGGAATATCGCCAACTTAGCGACATTTTTAAATGTTGCCAAATTAGCAAAAATCTCGCCAAATGGATAAAAATGATGCTAAATGAATGAAAATGACGGCTCATTGAAGAAAATTCAATATCTTGGAAAGAATATAAGTATCTACTATAAGTATAACATTTTTTTAACTGTAAAAGTAGTAAATTCATTGCATTATATATGGAAAGTCTTGTGTTGCTCACATCAGATTTTTTTTAAATTGTTTTTAGGAAATAAAAATTTTCAAAAAATGCTACACAGCTGAAAAGTATCCTTGTGTACCTCCAGATGGCAGCTTTCCATCTCTAAATATCCGTTATCCAAAAACAATTTTCCCCCTTTGTGCACGTAATCCAAAAGGCATTTTTCAAACATTTTGCAAATATTTTGATGCTGTAAAAATAAAAATATTGCCGTTCTCTCTGATATCCACAAAGGAACGTTGCATTTGCTGAGCACTCAAATGTTCAGGAATAAGGCTTTAAGCGTGTCATAAAAGCCTTTATTATTATATATGTATGTGTGTGTGGGGATATATATATATATATATATATATATATGTATATATATATATATATATATATATATATATATATATATATATATGAGGAGGAAACGCGTTATATGCGAATGTAATAGGGTTATAGAAGAAGAAAACAATGCAAAAGAAGGATATTAACTTTTATTATTCAAAGAAAAGTGTTGAAAGAAAAAGGGTCACAGTACGAGTGTCAACTTCAGTGAAACAGAATGATTAAAACAATGTGATGCTGTAGTTTAATACGATGTGTGGGAACCTCGAGTAGCCACGCATGCTGCACGACGATTTCCCACACTTTCGATAAGAGTTTGGATGAGTTGTGTGCTCGAAGCCTTACGGAGAGCAGTTTTCAATCCCGGAAAGGAGCTTGGTGGGTAGCAAAGGGCTGCCAGATGTCTTCCGAGCATATCCCACACATGCTTCATTGGATTTAGGAGAGTTGTCGGGGCCACTGCATGTGCTGGATATCTTCAGTTTTAAGGATGTCAACCACTAAGGCCGCACTGTGAGGAGGCAAGAATTATAATCCATGAATATGAATGAAATTAGGACAAACTGCACCTCTAAATAATCAAACGGTAGGCTGAAGGATTTCGTCTCTGTATCTTTGACCGGTAAACGACCCCGTGTTAAAGATGTGGAGGGCTGTGCAGCCGTCCATCACGATGCTTGTCCAGACCATGACTCCCCCAAACGGAAAACGATGTCTTTCCGTGATGTTTCCCGAGTGAAAACGCGTTCCATGATCTCTCTAGCTCGTGGTACGACGAAAATCAGTTTGCAGGCTAAACTTGGACTCGTCACTGAACATGACATTACCCCACTGTTATCCACTCCACTGCCGATGTTCCAAACTCCGCTGTAATCACGCGCTTTTCTGTGCAGACGTCAAGGGGGAGCAAACTGCTGGCGGCCTTTCAGATCCACATATTTCACGTGCTCGTACTCTGTGTAAACATGAGGACAGTTTAGGTAGAGGTCTCGTGTCGTACGAATACAATCCCCGTGTTTTAAACACTGGGCTGTCCCGCCCCTGGAGTTTCTAGGACTAGGGCTTATCGAGATTTTATTATCATGTTGCTGAAAAACGGAATTAAATCCGATGTATTTATACAGCAGACGATTTTATTAAATCTTTTCCGATTTAAATAATGAAAAGTTCTAAATTTAATCGGAATTGCATTTTTGAGTGGATTATTTCAATTAAGGCCTTCAGGTTTAAAGGTAACGGAAAAATTATTGATATTTCAATTTCTTACGTCACCTGTTTCATTTTGACAAAGACTTTTCAAACTTATATATTGTGTGTTACTCATGTTTTGTGTTTAGCCGAATTTTGAAACAGTATAAAAGTAGTACTGGTATGTCTTCTAATACCATTTTAATATTTTTATTTTGGTATATATTGACTCAATTTCATAATTTTTTTGTTTATAAATTTGTTTACAAACGGAACAAGGATGCTTTACTCTTTAGAGGGAGAGGGAGAGGGGGAAAGAGAGAGAGTGAGAGAGAGAGCCATTTAATAAACTTAAATAACTAAAACAATCATTAAATTGCAGCCAGTCTTTAACGCTTCCTCTGACCTATGCTCCTCTCATACATTAATTTCAATCAACTTTGCAAAAGCTATGACCTTTTAACCTCTGCCACAAATGATGTTTCTCCGTGCTCAGTCAAACACTACAACAATGGCATTATAAATCCAAAATGACTGGCAAGATACTCAATTACAAAACTAATGTGAATCCCGGATAACTCACACTATACTGAATAACAATGTTATTCTCAATCCCCGATGACTCAAACGATACTCAATAACAATACTATTGAAATCCCAGATGATTTTGCGATACTTCATAACAATGCTATTTTGAATGGAATCCCAGATGACTCACATGGAAACTACAATGTTAAAATGTTTAAATTGCTATTAACTTACTTGTATACACAAAGCTTTGGAATTCAAACCCGAAGTTTTCTTTGTGTGTTTCTATGTAACCATTGGCTTCTTGCTGCTCAACGAAAGTACCCAGTGGGTTGAAATGTCTGTGTGTGTGGACCATAAATTCCTAAACCAATTATAAGCATTTAAAATTCTGAATTAAATGTTGATAAATATAAACTAATTTGCTCTTAAATACCTCTTTTAACAAACGCCTGTTGTAAAATGCTTTTGCTACATACATAATATAATGTATATAGGGAAAGTATTGCGACTGTGTCGAAAATTTCGAATTTCAGTTTTCACCGAAAAAGCATATTTCAAACATCTCCGAACTCAAGTCGAACGTTTTTGAGGAGGTGTCTGTGTATATGTACCTGTGTGTGTGTGTCCGTAAGTTTGGAAATGTGATATCCCATGAACTAATGGAGCGTTCCGAACATAAGTTGATACAATTATTACGATCCGTGGATACTGGAACCCTATTGGTCTTAAATGCAATCGAACGTCCGGAAAACCCCAAAAAAGTTTTAATGAATTTTTGAAAAATTATATAAAAATCCAAACATTCAATAATGTTAAATAAATAATCATTTTGCCGGAATGTTTTATTCTAAAACCAATGACAGAAGCTTCAGGACGCTAACTTGAACCGTTTTTGAGATATTGCACATTTTTCAAGTAAATGTTTCATAAAAAAATACGTTAAAATGAACAGTAGTAACTATCATCAAATACGTAACATGTAATGAAAAATTTTGTAAAATATCGCCAACTTGTTAAAATTTTCCAGTGGGGCTAAAATAATGAAAATATCGCCAAATTGGCAAAAATGACGGTAAAGTTACGAAAATGCAGCCAAATTGATAAAATTATAATTAACATATTTTAATCTTATAGATCCAGAAAAGCGCCAAATGGCAGTATACTACTTTTCAGTGTTAAAAACACTGTGCTGTGGATCTTGTCCATCATTATTGAAAGAAATAAAGTACTTGCAGTATATAAGGAAAGCCCTGTGCTGTCCACAATATACGCAACTCTGTTGTACTAAATTGGCAATGTTAACCGGATTTAAAGACATTTTTATAATGTGTAACAACAAATGTAAGTGCATTACATAAATATTTACTTACATTTATACTACTTACGTAGTATAAATGCTTTAAATGGTTTTTTTACTTACATAAACATTTACTTACTTAACTTTATCATTTAATTAATTTTTCAGTACTTTTTGAAATTTTAAAATTTTAACTAGTTTAGGAATTTGTTTCGGTCACTCGAAAAAAAATTAATCGTTAAGTTAGCGTTTTTTAAAGAAACTAATTTTCATTTTACTGGATTACTCATAACTCTGTTACATCCTTTCAAATTTCAATAATGCAAAACTGGTTGACATGCAAGTTTACTTACCATAAACATGAAACAACACTATCGATTTATTCAACCAAACATTATGCCTCTCTCTGTCTGAAAGCAACTAATTCAATTATTTCTTCCCCAAGGCAATGTATGAATGTTTTTCAAGCAGAAGCCAAATCAATGACAATATACATAACATCCGACAAGTAAGAGGTAGGAAATCATATTCTGTCATGTCAATCAACAACCATGTATTAACACTCTCGTCTTTATTTGCATTTATGTTATAAAAAATAACATAATTTTGGAGATGACATAAGAATTAGTGTATATCTTAGAGTGAATAATAGTGATAATGGTAATAACAGTTGTAAAAGTAGTAATTAGTTGTTTGGGGAATTTAAGATAGTCTGATAAGGTGATATTTAATTAAATAACTTAAATTACCTATATTTAATTACTAATTTTTAGATACGTTGAGAATAAGATAAATAATCACACAATTTATTCCAGCTATTCGTCTTTTTATGACTTAAACCTCCTCGAATCCCCTGAATTTGTCAGATACTTTCTTCATTGCATTCATCAATTTTGGCATAATTTTGATAATATTATTTTCTCTCTAAATTATTTCAAACATTATAAAAATAGCCGTTTTTCGTCATGATAGCCTTGTAAAGAAAATGCTCATGCTTTTTAACACTTTACAACAAAGTTGAAAAGTGTTTATAACTTTGTTAACACTTTACAACAAAGTTGAAAAGTGTTTATGACTTTGTTCATTCTGTCTGTTTGTCCGTTAGCACGATAACTGCCGTAAAAATGACTTAATCAAAATGAAATTTTAGTATGTTGTTCAGACGGTCTCTAGGACCTATGGGAATATAAATGAATAATATCATTTAATTGTTTTGGATTGAACCCGGGTTGAAAAAATGAAATACATTGAGCCCTATGGGACCTAATTTTTCAAATATTTTTTAAGCGGATTTAAAATTCACAAATTGCTTCGAAAATTTTAGGTAATATTCAAATTGTTCAATAAAATATATAAAAAAAAATTCAGCGAAATATATTCAGTAGTTTTTTAAATAAAAATTAAAATAATAATAGCACCTCGTATTTGAAGCGATCACGTGACCATGATATGAAAAGATCACGTGACCCACTTCAAAATGATATGTGGCATCCATCTTGTCTCAAAATCGTGATTTTTAAAGTTCTTTTTAATTCATATTGAATGTTGTATCCGTCCTAAAACCCCTTTATTTTTGCATAAATTCTGTGCATCTACATACTGAAACAACGCAATTACAATATATTTGAGTACATACCTGCGAGCCCAGCTAACCTCTTTATAGCTTTCAGGTTTATAGCTTTCAGTGGGACATCGAGGCGCAACCACTTCATCTCTTTTCCAGCAAAGCCGCAACCTCGGTCGCGAAACACGGCGGAATCATTCACCGGGCAGGGGCCGAAGGCACCTGCCGGGCCCGACTCCGGTCACCGGCCAGACCTGGGCTCAGGGCATAAATAGCCACAGTCCCGTGATCCAGCCACCTGGAAGAGTCCGGGGACTGACTCGTCACTTCCGCGATTGCATCCGTGAGTCATCAGCAGCGAGGTTGATTACCCCCGGATTAATTTGCCCCCCAGTTTGGAGGATCAAGGCTACAGAGCCAACATCCGAAACCACCATCTTGGGTGGCCCGCCCCGGGGGGGAACAATATATTTGAGTGTAAATGCCCATCCAAATTTGATTATTTCTACAACGAAACCTATTTTTCACCTATGTAAAATGTAAACAGCAAAATATGTAGAATGAGTTGTATTGGAATTGCTGTATTTCTTTAACACGAAATCATTTCGTTCATGGAGTCTGCATAGCTGATATGAATGAAATATTCATTGATTTTACAAAGAGAAGGACGATGTTTTTGGATGAAGTTTTACGCATAGAGTTTAATTGCTTGCAGCTCCATGGTCTTAATTTTTAAATAAAATAAATAATTATAGTATTGTGATGAATGACATGAATGGGAAATTATTTATGAATGAAATGCTGCTTTTATAGAGAGAGCCAGGGGTTTTATTTTTTCTATGACGTCATTTGAATGAATTTCAGTTATTTTCGATGAAGTTTTCAAATATAATAAATTATCGTAGTATTATTATAATTCTAAAATTATTACCGAGGAATGTATAACATTTTAGAGATGTTTAAACCAGGCAATTTATATTTCAATGCCGTCATTTGAATGAAGTTCATTTTTTTCGATGAAGGTTTAAGTTTTCAAATATAATAAATTAATGCAGTATTGTGATAAGTTTTAAAATATTACCGAGGAATATATTGCATTTTAGACTTGTTTAAATAAAATTGCATTAAAGTTGGAAAGTGTTTCATAATCAATGCTTTAAGCATGATTGATCTTTCTTGTTTTACATTTTCTTAATCCGAATTTTTTCCCAACTCGAAGTATCATTAAATACTCCTTAATGCAATTTTCGTTTTTAAAACTCGGATTTTCTAATATAAAAGATAATATCATTGCTGCTTACATTCGAGAGAGATTCCTTCCTATATTGATCACTTCTTCTCAAAGCCGTAACATTCGATAATTATGCTAATATTCATAATGATATCTTAGTTTCGTAATATTCTAGTACAACAAAAATTGTCGAATTTCTATTTCTCTTGTTTTATTATATTTTTCTCCTTCCTCTTCTAGGTGGCTCTAATATTAATGCATTGAAGTAAACGCCAACACATAGTGCAACTCAAACTCATATGGTGGAAACTTATTTCCTTGTTTGCATAAAAGAAAATGCATAACGTGGTGTATTCGAAACAATTGCCCACCTTTTACGTTCTATTTGCCAGCATTTAACTTTGTGATGCATTTATCTATTATACAGGCGCAAAGTCACGTTCCGCATTTAATCATTTTCCTTATATACATAATGTATAAGAAAAGTATTGTGACGGGGTCGAAAATTCGAATTCGAGTTTTCGACGGAAGAGCACATTTCAAGCATCCCTGATCACGAATCATACATTTTTGAGGTGATGTGTGTGTGTGTGTGTGTGTGTCAGTGAGTCTGTGGAGACGATAACTGACGAACGAATGGACCGATTCGAAGTAAATTTAGTGTAAAAATCACAATTCGTAAACAGTGGAAGCCTATTGTTTTTATATGCAATCGAATGTTCAGAACCCCCCTAAATTTTCGAGTGAAATTTTGAAAAAGTCGTCAAAAAATCAAAACCGCTAATAAAGTTACGCAAACAGACATTTCTTATGTAATTTTTCATTAGAAAACGATTGACATAAATTTTAGAACAATAACATGAACCGTTTTTGAGATATTGCACATTTTTCAAAAAAACTACCAAAAAGTCATATAAAATGAAAAAAAAGATTTCCTATTGAGAAACATGTTCACTTTTCATATGTAATACCATGCGATAAATTGGCTGACATCATTCTCGTGGATCCAGCTAGTTCCATTCATGAAAAAAAGATACTTTGAGTAATACTTTTGTATTTGAACGCCAATAGTCATTTATCTGCTGCAAGAACAACTTAGTTCTTCGTCCATAACGCTTGGTGAGATTTTGGCGACGAATTTGGTAAAATGTCGCCAACTTGGCGATTTTTACAAATGTTGCTGAATTAACGAAAAACTCGCCAAATGGATAAAAATGACGCTTAATGAATGAAAATGACGACTCATTGACAAAATTCAATATCTTGGAAAGAATACAAATATCTACTATAAGAGTAACCTATATTTTTTCTGTAAAAGTAGTAAATTCATTGCATTATATAAAGAAAGTCATGTGCTGCCCACGTCAGATTTTTTTAAATCGTTGTCAATTATTCCTTCTAATAGATCAGTATTAATAGGGTCCAACAATAAAGAGAAAATGAATCCTAATATCTTTATCATCAGTCGTCTGTTTTGTAAGCGCTTGCCTAATCTTATTGTCAATTACATTTCTCTTATGAAGCGACATATAATTATATGTAATAATTATATATAATTATATATAATAATTATATATAATTTCGGCGACATATAATTATATGTAATAATTATATATAATAATTATATATAATTTCGGCGACATATAATTATATGTAATAATTAAATATAATTTCGGCGATGAAAAGAAAATGAATGTTTAGATTACCACTAGCGTGTGTGTTTATTATAGATGCTGCTACTTTTCCTACATACATAGTAAATGGTATTCTGAAAATACTATGCAAGAGTTGAAAATTCTAAATCGAATTTTCATTAGATTTATACGTTTTTATCCTCTTTGAACTCGAAATGTGTGTTTTTGTGACAAATATGTGCGAGGGCGATCGCTGACATAATAACAAAAAGGAGAATTGACACAAGGACTCAAAGATAGGAATTAAAGAAGACTCAAGGACTCAAGTTGAATCAAGGATAGGGATTAGAGAAGTAAATTCAGGGACTCAAGGATAGAGATTAGAAAAGTTGAATCAAGGATAGGGATTAGAGAAGTTAATTCAAGGACTCAAGGATAGAGATTAGAAAAGCTGATCCAATTACTTAAGGATGGGGATTAGAGAAGTTGTCTCAAGGACAGAGATTACAAAAGTTGACTCAAGGAGAGATTAGAAATGTTGACTCATGGATAGAGATTAGAGAAGTTGACTCAAGGATAGGGATTAGAAAAGTTGACTCATGAAAAGATTAGAATTGTTTACTCAAGGATTGAAATTAGAGACGTTGACTCGAGGAAAGGGATAAGAAAAGTTGACTCAAGGAGAGATTAGAAATGTTGACTCAAGGATAGAGATTAGAGAAGTTGACTAAAGGATAGGGATTAGAAAAATTGACTCCAGGAGAGATTAGAAATATTGATTCAAGGATAGAGATTAGAAAAGTTGACTCAATGATAGAGATTAGAGAAGTTGATTCAAAGATAGGGAGTAGAAAAGTTGACTCAAGGAGAGATTCGAAATGTTGACTCAAGGACTCAAGGATAAGGATTAGAGAAGTTGACTCAAGGATAGGGATTAGAGAAGTTGACGCAAGGATAGGAATTAGAAAAGTTGACTCAAGGACTCAAGGATAGGGATTGCAGAAGTTTGCTCAAGAACTCAAGGGTAGAGATTAGAAAAGTTGAATCAAATACTCAGGAATAGGGATTTGAGAAGTACCCAGAAGAGGATAAAATTCCCCCTTAAAACTTCTAGTGAAAAGAAGAAGATCATCGAAAAAGGCGTTTTATCGTGGGATAAAACTTACATCGAATTTAAGGAAAGAATTGAGTGAGTAAACAAACATTTAGTGCGAATTTTAGAAATCTGTCAATATTGGAAGCTGTTAGTTTCCATAAATGCTAACAAATTTATGGTATATAGCATGTTTCTTACTGTCCTTGCATATATTGACTATTCCATGCTGGCAAGCTCATAATAAAAGTAAAAGTGCTTCAGGGAAACTGTTATCTGTTATGAAATGAATTATAAAGATGCTATGTGCATTCATTCTAGAGTTATCATACTCATCCCCCCTCTTTCTCTCTCACTCTCTCCTACACACACACACACACACATGGATATCTTTCAAATAGTATTCAAAATGTATTTATGAGGTTGTGGTGTCACCGTTCCTGCGGGACTGCACAGACTCTGCTGACCCGTGAATGCGCCAATGCGCATGCTCACAATTGGTTATATAAGACTCTGCAACCGCCACAACTTCAGCTTCGAAGTTACGGTGCTCGGCGCCTTGCGGCTCCGCTTCCTTCCTCAACATATGCATGCTTGGATTAGGTTAATTTACGCTGTAATATTTTAAGTACAGCATATAAAGTATCTGTATCGTTGTGTTTAAGTTTGGATTATTAAATGTTAAGTTTCTAATGTGTCGAGTGTTCTTGTACGAATAGTCGTATTCCGGTACTTCACCACCAAAGTGGGAATCAAACCTCCTACCAGTGTTGAATTAAACGTACACGAGTATTGAATGGAGACTTACCAAAGTGGTGACCCGGACGTGATCTGAACACACAACCTTCTGATCTGGAGTCAGATCACGTCCGGATCACCACTTTAGTGAAGAACCCTACAAAGAGGGTTTAGATCACCACTCTGATATATTTGTTATAGGTTGCGTTGGTTGTGGAATACAGCTATTCGTTCAAGAACACTCGACACATTAGAGACTTAACATTTAATAATCCAAACTTAAACACAACGATACAGGTACTTTACATGCTGTACTTAAAAGGTTACAGCGTAAGTTAACCTAATTCATGCATGCACATGTTGAGTAAGGAAGCGGGGCCGGCAAGGCGCCGGGCACCGTAACTGCGAAGCTGAAGTGGCGGTTGCAGAGTCTTATATAACCAATTGTGAGCATGCGCATTGGCGCATTCAGAGTATGTGCAGTCCCGCAGGAACGGTGGCACCACAAGGTCTTAAAATTTGTATATTTTTTTATTCAAACTCTTGAAATATAAAATTTTCGAGAACACAATATTATCTCTCTCCCTACGCAGATTGTGCGACCTATCCAAATATGTAAGGTAACTGTTTGAACTGCTGGACATTGCCACCCAATTTAGACAGAAACCCAATGCGAATGGAAAACACAAGGATCACAGTACCTTAACCCTGAT
This sequence comes from Amaurobius ferox, assembly GCA_951213105.1. NCBI lineage: Eukaryota > Metazoa > Arthropoda > Arachnida > Araneae > Amaurobiidae > Amaurobius > Amaurobius ferox. The sequence continues at coordinate 30,810,831 of OX578140.1, forward strand.
TCATACCTACAGATTTATCATACACAAATAGTTTGGGGTAGCGTAGGGTATCAAACCATGGTTAACTACTTGCGATGCTCCCACCTTAACCACTGGACTATCTAGGTCACAATATCATCGCTACAGTAATATGTGAAATTAAATACTACTCCGTGACCAACCCAGTTGATTGACTTCAACAACAGCTACATTTATTTGTTTATTTCACCGAATATACAAAATATAACGATGTGGTCAGTTCTATTTATCGATCTCGATTTCTTGCATTTCTTGTTCTACTTCCATAAATAATTCAATTGTCTTCTTCAGAATAACGCTTTAGACAGAAACCCAAATATGTTTTGCAGAGAAGCCGAATAAATAACAATGTTAATAACGTACGACAACAAAGAGGGAAAATGATGTTATCTTGCTTGTCAGTCATCCGGTTTAGAAACCTATTCGCCTTTCCAGAGACACCTTCATTATCACTTGATAGATAAAAATAATTTTGCCGATGAAAAAATAGTTATAGCCTGTCTTTCTAGTAATTTATGCTTTTATATGAAGCTCTGTTTTACAAGTATAATTTTAAATATTAGAATTGACTATGTTTAGAATACATTTTTACTTTCCCTGCAATACATTGTAATGTATAGGGAAAATATTGGAATCATGCCGAAAATCACAACTCGAGTTTTCGACGGATCTACACGTTTCGAAACCTCTAGAATGCGAAAAAACCATTTTAGCGTGACGTCTGTGTGTGTGTCTGTCTGTCTGTGTGTCTGTCTGTCTGTCTGTGCAGATTTTGTATCCACTATAACTAAAAAACTAATGGACCTAATTTCACAAAATTTGGTACGTAAGTCACTTGTGGGCAAGTCTGGTGCTGATTAGTTTTGGGTACGATTCGGGATCAAAGAACCCGCCTATTTTTGCGAAATGGCCCGCAAAAGCTTGTATCCACTCTAACTAAAAAACTAATGGACCGAATTTCACAAAATTCGGCAGATGAGTCATTTGTGGGTCATCCTGGTGCTGATTAGATTTTGGTATGATTCGGAAAAAAATAACCTGCATTTTTTTGCAAAATGGCCCGCAAAAATCGTCCAAATCTAAACTAAAGAACTACGTATACTCAAATATATCCATTAAATGCTTGTTTAATACGTATTTTTAGCGAAGAAAAGAATAAGATCGACCCCATTACATTAGGACTAGCCGTTCTCGAGATATTTTAGTTTTTCGTATTTTCTCTACGCCACCTTTGAAAATAAGTCCGGTTACCGAATGAGAACGAAAATTGAATTAAAAGTGAAATAAATTTAATTAAAATAAAGAGAACATGTATATAAGTCTGCAGGGAAAGTCATGTGCTGCCCACATCAGATTTTTTTATTGGTGGCAAAATTATGTCATACTAATGTTTCTATTTTTAAAAATTATAAGTACCCACCTAATTAATATGCAAGTAAAAATTTACTTTGTTAGAATCTTTGTCAGCATCAAAATTTTCCCAATCTTTTTATTTTAATTAATTTAATTTTTAACCCTTAATTAATTGTAATTAAAGTAGAATATGATCCAAACAACAGCTTTACAATAAACTGATTTCCATAGGACGCCATAAAACTTCTACCGCTTAGTTAACGAGCTTTACAAATTTTTTTATTCGAAAAATGAAAACATTATGAAGATTTTGAGAGTCATTGTATACGCGTCCGAAATGTTTACATTTTTCGTAACGCTCAGATTTCAACCGGATACCACTCGACCATAGACGTCATTTACGTCAAAATGTTTTTTATCTCAAAAGCCATCCATACTGTTTAAATAAATGTAGTTTGAATAGAATATATTTTATTTTATAAAACATTAGACTGAAAAGAGAAAAAATGCCTCTCCCTCCTTGATCCATTTTTAATGTTTCTTCTTCAAAAATCGAAATTAAAACTGAAGAGAAAGTCTCTTTTTGTCTATCAGTTTAATTCCATTATCGTCGAAATATTTTCTTTCACTGCCGTATTCATTTCAAGTAAAATATAAAAGTATCGTATTATATTGTTTATGACAAAATTGAAGTCATTTTTTACATTTTTTCTTTCCAAATGCATGCTTCTTTTAGAACTTTAAGCATTTCATTCTTATTTTAATGTCCTTTCTTGACAAATTTATCGATAACATTTTTTTTCAAAATGGAAATGTATTATATTCTTAATACATATGTCGATTCTGAACTTCGAAGATATTGCTAAAATGCTACTAAGCCTTATGTCTTCTGTGATATCTTTTTTATGTTATACAAAAAGGAAAATATAACATCTTTTGAATTACGTGACCGATTTAGATGAAACTTTTATTCAAGCAATAAGGCTGCTCCGAATGAATTATCCTGCAAGTATTTTCCCATGCATCTTCTCCTCTAAATAAAACAATACCAATTTTGTCTGCAATTTTTTTTCTAATTTCATAGCCTATAAAGACTGGAATTTATTTATGTTGCATGGAACTTTTAAGTTACACAAAACCTCCATGTCAACACTGATACTCGGTTAAGAGCCATGGATTTTCACTCCAATAGGATAGCCCTAGAGCCATTCAAACAGCATTGACATTTGGATGATCATTTGGAATAGACATGATCATTTGGAATAGACATAGCATTTTCTAGGTCATGGGGGCTTAACAACAACAAAATCTTACTTCAATTTTAATTTTTAGATTTAGTTCCCATTTGTATACTTAATTAGGAGTCAATCGCATATAAATTCTAAATTTATATTGGATTACACATTGCTCAAATATAGTCTACTTTAGTTATTCATATTAAGGACATGGGAAAGTTCTTGGTGATGATGGTGCTGTCAAACTCACAAGACATCTTTCCATAGCAGGCTGATTTAGCTATGCCTCCATAACTTCGGTTGAAGTGGAAAGATAATTTTCACCATTCAAAATAATATTGACATATAGACGTCAGAGTGAGTAGCTTAAAAAAACAAAATAAAAACATGTAGTTGTGATGTGTAATAGGCATTGTTTATCGGAATAATTCCATTGTCACTATTCTTATAGGTATCGCATTGCATTTCAAACATTCAATAACCATCTTAATTATGATCTTATAAGCAGAAATTCACACTGATTATATATTTGAACATTACTTGCTGTAATAGAGTTATATTTTCTAATTTTATGTAATATTTATATAATAAAGCTCATGTAATAGATGCTATTATAATAGAATATATGTAATAGAATATTAATATGTAGTAGAATATAATGTAATTGATTGATTTATATAATAGAGCTATATTATAACTATATTTTCGTACATTTAGTACGTATATTAGTGTAGTATATCAGTTTAGTACAAATATCTTTTAGTGCCTATTTTAGTCATTTTAATACCTTTTGCCTACCTATTTTGTTCATATTTAATACCTAAACATATTTTCTCTACTGGTGACACATTCTGATTCTGGAAATATATTTCTGTTGACCGGCATTGTATATTCTGAAGGAAGTTCCTGGAAGATATTCAGAAAACAATGCAGAATAAGTTATTACAATGCAACAGAGTGCTTCAAACACAAAATGCATATCCATCTCACTGAAATATGCACTTCAATAAATCATGTGTCGATTTGTCACATATGCATTATGATTGTTATGAAATGCGACTATTTCATAACATACTTTTATTGAAGGCGCTGCTTTGAAATATTGATAGAGTTTCATGTTGTATATATATTATACTTGCATATTACTTTCGCATTAAAATTGATAAAGCATTCTTTACATATATAATATTATTATGGATACAGAAACTTTCTTTCCTTGCATATGTAATGTTATATTGTCTAAGGAAAGAACTTTTTTACTTATCCCAATAAGAGTGAGGGGCATCTGGCGTTGGTTACACAACCCTAAACATGCGCAGTGGCAATCCGGTTTTGCATTATTTATCATCCAATTTAGACTGAATTCAGTAAGTGTTGGAACCACAGGGATCATACCCTACTTCCCCTGCCCGTCACCTCTCCAAAGGACTTTCAGACCTACTGATTTAACGCACCCATGCTTCACGTAGATATGGAGTTAGTTTTGGGCGGCGTTAGTTCCGGGAATATGTCCCTGACTAGACGTATTGTGACGTGGTCGAATGTTCAGATTTGAATTTTTGACAAATGTTTGAAGCTTCGCATAACTCGAATCGAACGTTTCTTAGGATGTGTGTGTGTGTGCGTGTGTAAATGCAATATATCAAGAACGATTGGAGCGTTTCGAAAAAATTTGGTGCAATTATTACAAGCAGTAAATATTAAATTGATTTAAGTGCGATTGGATGTTTGAATCTCCGCCCCGCTCCTCTCTTCTCCCCCCCCCCCAATTTTTTTTCAAATTAATTTTTGTAGAAAATAAAAATTCAGTCACTCAACATGTTAAATAATAATTTTATACATAATACTTTATTAGAAAATTGAATGGCACTAGCTTTAGAACGTTAGCATGAACCAAGGTCAAGATATTACACGTTTTTTTAAATAAATTCATATAATAAATTACATAAAAATTAAAACGTATAGTCAAATATATTCATTTTTCGTATATCATATTATGCGATAAAACTATTAGCATCATTCTCGCGAATCTAGCTTGCCTCACTCACGAGAGAAGACGCCTTTTGTAATAGTTTTGCATTATGAAGCCAAACAATTCAACAATTGTCATTTATTTCACAGAAAATTCATTAAATATTAGTTACATTTTGACGTGGAAATAGAAATAAGGTTATTTAGATGATAAAATGAAATAATTATTTTTCAAAGTCTAAAGAATAAAGTAAAATGTCGAAAAATTTTCATTCAGGTTACAATTCATATTTAGATATATTAGAAAACGTTTCATTACTCTAAGACATGCTTTAACTAGGATATAGCTAGAGGTAGCGGGAAAATAACGTAAGTCAAAAATTGTAATTTTTCTTTTATAACATATTCTGTTCAAGAAAAGTATGGGCCATACTTTGGAAAAACACATAAGTCGGTTGGATTTCCAAGATGTTAATCTAAAAGAAAAACCATTAACAACCAAATAGATTTTGCATTAAACTAAGTGGAGAAAAACCTCATAAGTCATGAAAAGAGATTATTCTCTAGAGATTTCGCACAGATATCAGTTGAAAAAAAGCACATAAACTAAGAACAGTGATTATTTCTATCTATATTTGTGCAGTTGTTAGGTTGTTAGATTGCTGGAAACTATAACTACAAGGGTGCAACAGCTTTATCCCCCCCTCCATGTTGGCCATGACCCTCTTCGAAGTAGAGCAGAAAGTTTATTTACCATGGAAATTTTACTGATTCTGCTCACCTTGAGTGAATTTTATAGATTCTTAATGGAAATGTACTAAATTGGATCGCAAATTCTGAACAAGACCATATTTTTTTATATTTGTAGGCCTGTTAGTCGGCCTGTGTTGTTTATGCTTTATTTGTCGGCCTGTGTTGTTTATACTTAAATCATCTGCTTATCGTAATCCTTGATGCAAATGAAACGAAACTCAGCGGTAGTTTTCTTGAGCTGCATAAAATGTTAGAAATGTTTTTTTTTTCTTTGCTGGGTTGCCAAGATACTTGCCCCAGCTCTGGATTTAGTCACGAATTTTTAATTATCTAGGCTAATATTCTGAGATTCAAAAACTTATTTAAGGGTGAGTATTTTATTTAGTAATGCATCCTGATTAACACCAAAAATACTGCTCTGGATTTTATATAATTATTAAAACTTATTTATTTTATTCCATATTATATTTTTGAACTATATTATTATAATAATAATAATAATAAATAATAATATTATTAATATTTATTAAATGCAAGTAAGAATTTAATCATGTTGATGTTGTAGATGTAGTTTAAACTGAACAATTTTGTTTGAATTTTTGTAAAGTTCTGAATATTTATGTTGTAGTCCGGCTTAAATAACCTAAAACTTTTGAAAATTAATAGTTTTTGTGAGGGCTCTTGGGGTTCTCCTATATATTTTATCAGTATTATAGATTATGAAATATCTTTATAAAGATAAGATGTATATTTTGTAATAGTATATAATAGGAGATAATGTCTTTATTAGAATTTTTACAGTCGCTTTTTACTTTAAATGTGATTTTCTCAGTTTCTCATATTTGGCAACTGCGTGCAACTTTTCTCAAAAAGTAATTGAGCAACAAACATGAACCTTTCCAGAATTGTCCAGATTGCTGTGAAGAAGTTATACCTCAAATTGAACAATTTGGTTTGGTATTTTTTTGGTATTTTTTTTAATACTTTCATGTCACACTCAGCGATATTTTTGCTTCTGCCTTCTTATACCTCAAATTGAACAATTTGGTTTGGTATTTTTATGTTATAATTTTATTTTGGATGAAAATATGTGTTATTTTGAAATTTAAATTTTAAATTTAATTTTTAAAATATTTCTTTAATTATGCCGATGTTTTTATTTGGATACTTTCATATCACACACAGCGATATTTTTGCTTCTGCAAGCTATAGCTCTGTTGCAATCATGCTCAAAAGCAAAGTATAGCAATAGAACTTTAATGAATTCATAAAAATTATACAGTTTTTAAAAACATTATTATCAGACTCACCTTTTTGTAAAAAACATCATACATGCAGCAGATATTCACTTATTAGCCATAAAATTTTAGGTATTATTGATGTATAGAAAAAAGGATACAAAATAAAATGTAAAGCATGGGAATTCACTCTGTTTATGGCACTTTCAAGACGGCTGTGAACCCTTTTAAAGCTCTCTGTCTAAAACAAAAGTTCCTCCCTGATCTCATTTATGCAAATTTATGTATTTTTAGGCAAATAATAAAGTATATTTTTTTCATGCACATTGAAAAAAATTAATGGATTATTCACATTAAATTAATTCTTCAGATATTGATGTATTGATGTATAGAAGAAAGGATACAAAATAAAATGTAAAGCATGGGAATTCACTCTGTTTATGGCACTTTCAAGACGGCTGTGAACCCTTTTAAAGCTCTCTGTCTAAAACAGAAGTTCCTCCCTGATCTCATTTATGCAAATTTATGTATTTTTATGCAAATAATAAAGTATATTTTTTTCATGCACATTGAAAAAAATTAATGGATTATTCACATTAAATTAATTCTTCAGATATCAACATAAATCACACGCCAATCGCCTCAATTCTTCATATTTTCTTTCACAAATTAATTCGTCACATCAAGATCTCTACCTCGAATTTAAGACGCAAAAGACTACTTTCGATGTAAGAAAGTGTTTTCTGAATTCCTGGGGATATGCACATACACACATTGTCAGATGTATTTCAATAATACGTATAAATAAGAAACAATTCGTAAAGTAAAAGTTTTAGGGCAAATAAAAATTCATTTTAACGTTTTAACTGAATAGCACTTTCTTTTAAAACATTGGCTTACGCTGAGAGGGGAAAAATTTAATTTCTGTAGATTTATTGGGGTGTAAAATGGCTTTAAACGTTACAGAAATGAAATCTTTGATCTCTCAAACAAAGCATTAAATGTGCCATGCACCTTTAGTCCAGAATGGTAGTCTGAAAACCCCTCAGAGTACGGGATTAGTTCATGCACAATGAAAGATTGATGCGTGGGATAGGAAATTCGGGGATGAGCTGCAAAGGCAGAATTGAATTTGGGAGCTGATTTTATGCTCGTGTAACCCTATGGATCAGCAAGACGAAGGGAATTTTATTTCTTTTTTTACATAGAAAGTGAGCATAAAATATAATATACGTAGGGGAAAAAATCAGATGACTTGACATCTTTTAAACAGGGTATAGTTTTGTGGTATTAGTATAGCAGTATAGTCTGTGGGAAATGATAGTTTTACCTGGTTGTAAAGAATAGCAAAATAGCATATACAAATATAAACAAAAAAAATGGGCTAAACTGGAGGTAAAGGGTAACAAAATACCATATGCATATGATGAACACTAATTAAGCAAATGCGTTAAACAGTGCGCAAATAATAACAAATTGGTATACACAAACATAAATCAGAGGAATGTGTTAGACTGGATCTAAAGAAATCAACAAAAATTGAATGTAATGAATGTAAACAGGATGTAATGAATGTAAACTGGATGCAATGAATGTAAACAGGATGTAATGAGTAACAAATAGTATATAAGGACACAAGCTAAAGAAATGCGTTAAACTGGGTATAAATAGTAACAAATTGACATATACAAACACAAATCAAAGGAATGTATTAGAATAGATCTAAAGGGTAACAAAAACGAATAAGAACACAAATTAAGAAAATGAGTTAAACTGAATGCAAAGAGTAAGAAATAGCATATGTATATGAATATAAATCAAAGGAAACTGGTTGTAAAGGATAACAAAATGCTATATAGAAGCAAATCAAAGTTATGAGTTAAAGTAAATATAATGGGTAATAAATTGCCATATGCTAACAGAAATCAAAGGAATGCGTTAAACTGGATGTAAAGGGTAACAAAATAACATATACGAGCCCAAATCAAACGGATGCATCAAACTCATCTACCCGACTCATAAGTTGCCAACTTGAAGAAAAATTCTGTAAGACTCTAAGAAAATATTTTTAAAAAATAGATATATCAAAAATAGATGATAAAATGATACAATTTTTAGTTTTTCATTCTGATAGTGATTATAATACATGGACCTAAAGAAAATAGAGCTTAGATGAATGAAAATTTTGAATGGAGATTCATACTCCAAATATTTTTACTTTCCTTATATACATAATGTATAAGGAAAGTATTGTGACGGGGTCGAAAATTCGAATTCGAGCTTTCGACGGGAGAGCACGTTTCAAGCATCCCTGATCACGAATCAAATATTTTTGAAGTTATGTCTGTGTGTGTGTGTCAGTGAGCCTGTGGAGAGATAACTGACGAACGAATGAACCGATTCGAACGAAATTCAGTACAAAAATCACAATCCGTAAACACTGGAGGCCTATTGTTTTTATCCGCAATCGAATGTCCAGAACCCCCCCTAAATTTTCGAATGAAATTTTGAAAAAATCGTCGAAAAATCAAAGCCGCTAATAAAGCTACGGAAATAGACATTTCTTATGTAATTTTTCATTAGAAAACAATTGACATAAATTTTAGAACGCTAACATGAACCGTTCTCGAGATATTGTACATTTTAAAAAAATATATCAAAAAGTTATATAAAATAAAAAAAATATTTCCTATTGAGAAACATGTTCACTTTTCATATGTAATACCATGCGATAAATTGGGTGACATCATTCTCGTGGATCTAGCTCGTTCCATTCATGAAAAAAGATACTTTGAGTTATACTTTTGTATTTGAAAGCCAATAGTCATTTATCTGCTATAAGAATAACTTATTTCTTCGTCCATAACGCTTGGCGAGATTTTGGCGACGAATTTGACGGAATGTCACCAACTTAGCGACATTTTTAATTGTTGCCAAATTAACAAAAATCTCGCCAAATGAATAAAAATGACGCTAAATCAATGAAAATGACGACTCATTGAAGAAAATTCAATATCTTTTAAAGAATATAAATATTTACTATAAGAATAACATTGTTTTTAACTGTAAAAGTAGTAAATTCATTGCATTATATAAGGAAAGTCATGTGTTACTCACATTAGATTTTTTTTCATTGTTATTCTGTCGCTGCGTGGATTTCCTTTGAGAGAAAGGAGTTCCTTGCAATTAAAGCGTTAACCTCCGGTATGTGCTAATATATATAATTTTAACATTATTCTGATGATTATGATGCAAATATTATGTATATGAATTTATGAAAAAAATAGTGAAGGCTAATATTACGTTCTCTACGATACATGGCAAAGGCAAAGTATAGGCATGGTATAGGCAAAGTGCTGGACATGAATCAAAATTCTCAACTCAACTTTTCAACAAATCTATACGTTTCGCGCAACTTAGAACCCTAAAACACTATTTGTAGGTTGACGTTTGTGTATATGTCTGTCTGTCTGCGCATTTTATGTATCCATTCTAACTGAAAAACTAATAGACCAAATTTCATAAAATGACCGATATATGTATATGGGCCAGGTATATCTTTATATGGCACAGTAGTTATGGCGAGAGGATCGTAAGAAGAAGACCCGAATTCGATCCAGGACACCGTCTAAAACTATCTCCGTATTTACACGGAATGTAAGCACGATAAATCTATGTGTCCAAAAGTCCTTTCGAAAGGTGTTAAGTCAAGGGAAGGAGGGCACGGACCTTTTGGTCTCGTATCTATGCAGAGTATGAGTACAGTAAATATGTAGGCAAAAAGTCCTTCCGAGAGGGGATAGGTCCAATGGAGGAACGTACGTTTCTTGTGGTTGCCACCCCCACCCCCTTATGGGTTGGTTCTGAACTAAATTGGATGCCGATCTAAATGGATGGTCTAAATGTTCGTCTAAATAGTTACCTCATAACTTCTGATAGTTTTCGACGGTTTGGGTCAAAAGAAATAAATACATCTATATAAGCGTTTAGTTTAGTGCATAGATAAAGTGTATATCTTTAATACGTGCTTGTTAAGGTAGATTGACTTGAAATTCATGATTCTAAATACAAGCGAGAGTTAATGGGATTTAATCGTATCACTCCCGTGAAGTAAGACCAGAATGTATAAATAAAACTCAGCCGGGACCGAGAATTGATCGCAGTCCCCCTACTGTCTGAAGAAATTCGCTATCCCATTCAGGATTAGAACCGCAGAACTTCGTACCAGCTAGCCAGTGCTCTCCCAATTACTATCTCCCAACTCTCTAAACGCTCTCCGCTTAGTGAGATAGAATTGCAAGTTCATCATCAAAATGGACTCTGACTTCTCCTCCCTCCAGTGTCAGATTGACGTATAACTTGATAATCTGACTAACCACTTCCTGCTATTTTTACCTCAGGTTAGTCTCCTGATGCTGCTTTTATCCTTCAGGTTGGCTTCATGTGTGATCGTTGGACTCCCAATATGAAATCGGCTGTCCATATTCCAGAGTCCACTGAATTCATGCTGGTCGTACTAAGGTCAATTTTAGACCCCAGACATCATTGCACTAACATGCAGGGTTAATTTGGTCGGGACCCATTATACAGAACCTTGCTGTCCCAACCAGGAATCGAATTGCGGATCTTTGTACTGGACAAACAATGCTCTCCCAGTTGATCTACTGGACATTACTGCAAGCTCATCATCGAAGTGGACTCTACAACTTTTGTGTCCAGACAACTGGTCCACTATAAATGTATTGGCAACGGATCCACTTTACAAAACATGTATAGAAACTCCTTCAATGCCTTACATAATATATATTGCAAACCACATTTTTCATCGTCTCTGTCGTTATACTATTCCCCAAACATGCAATGTATTCCCATTTGTTCCTCAGAAATATCATTTCATCCAGAATAAATGGTCTTCCCTGCTTAGGGAATGCAATTATAGGAAGATCACCTCAAGCATCTGCGTCGCTGAGATTATTTACACTGCACCGTTTATTTAAGTACAATAATGGTTAGGCTCTGGACCGTTTACAGTGCTGTTAATATGGGAATTTATTAGAAGCAATATTGTAGAAAGCTTTGAGAAAATGGGGATATTAAAGGTCCCTGAAGATGATATTAATGCATAACATACTGTGGTGAATACGATCGTTAAATTTAGTGAATGAACTAGAGGGGGGTGGTTTATGAATATTCGTTATATGAAGGATATGTATTTAAATGAAACATACGAGATTAAAAAGGTGAGTTATTTTAATTAAAGTTTCTGGCGCTGTTCTGAATAATAGCAAAGAGTAAAATATGTTTTTAGATCCTAAAAAATAATATCAAACAAGTAAAAGAAAAAAATAGTTCTTAATGTACCCCCCTCCTTTCATTATTTGTATGTCATTTTAATGTGCAAGAAAACGTATTTATTAAAATGTAACATATGCTTGAAGAGCAACGACATACCAAATTTGAACGTTTTAGCTGCTCCGGTCAGCTAGTTATTCCCAATAAATGAACACATTCCTCTGACGGATCCACTACAGGCTGAGCTGTAAAAGTTCAAAACCCTAAACACATGAAATATAACACGAAATATTAAGTGATATACCAAAAATGAGTTTCTAGCTACTCCGGATCTCGAGTGATTCCTGAAAAACGAATGCATTCCTATAGCGGGTTAGCCAAAACGGGTAAGCCCTATAAAGTTCAACATCAAAAGGCAACCATATACCAAATTTGGGACTTTTTAACGGCTCCGGTTCTCGAATTATTTCTTAAAAGGAAGTACTTCTTTTAGCAGGCCCAAGCTAACCCGATAATATTTAAATCAAAAGAAATAAAATGTACCACAAAAGACAATAACAAACAGAATTTGGGCAATTTATTACTGGGATGAATTAAACCAGATTTGTTAGGGCCTCAAGGATTTCAATCACACTGGCAAATACTAGATCAACTTAAATAAAAGGTTGTAAAATCCGGATTGTTATAAAAAAGGACCTTGTTCTAAATGTTTTAGATAAGATTTTATGTCATAAAACTCACCGATTGGGATATTAAATCCAAGCTGTAGGATTTATACCGCAGTATCGACTGATTTTCAGATAAATAACTATGTCATTGTTGCCTTGTGTATAGAGGTCTTCACAAGCTTGGGCCAGACCCTTGAACTTAGGCCTTTAAGGCCAACCAGTCATATGGATCGAGCTGAATTTTTCATTGAGAGCTTTGGCCTGGGGTATAGCGTAGATTTTAAACTTTCTGGTCGAGCCTGTTTAAAATGAGTCTGAATGAGAATTACTAAAGTAGGAGAGGATGTGGAAATTTGACATATTTTTAGGTTATTATTCTTGTTTTGTTTATTTATCACACTAACATTTATTTAGTTTCTGCCTCTATTTATTGAGAGCATTATTTTTTATATTTTAATTAAAACCACTCAAAAGCTTAGTTGTCCAAGTTGCAGTGTATGAACCCGTCATGGAGCAATTTTGATATAATTTCGGGACAAAGTTGATACAATTATGGGGCTAGTCGCCAGTGATACGAAATAGGTAATTGTAATAATAAAAACTTTATCACCAATCAGATTTGAAGGTTTGAAGGAAGGCATTTATTCCCGAAGCCACGTTAAAAAAGTGCACAACTAAAAATGCAAAACTGGAATTCAGCGAGTTGAGTGCCGTTGTTGGAGCTCAATTGAGTAGTTGCGATTGACTAGTTATGATTAGAAGTTGAAGTAGAGATGAATAAAAGATTTCATGCTAATAAGTCGCTTTAAACTCAGGGCCAAAAAGGTCTAGTTAAAGAGCGTAAAATTGAAGAAAATGCACCGGGTGCCATGCAAGTGCCAATGCCGAATGTGCCAACTCCATGCAAGCGTCAATGAAAGTGCTGGCTTCGCAAATGGTCAACATTACTAATGTGCAAACTTCTATATACTCATAGGCGAGAACTGTTAAAACTGATTTAGTCTTAATGTGCCACGAACCAAGCTGGTCTCTCTCTCTCTTGCAATTTCTCTCTTTCAAGTTGCAAGTATTACTAATGAGCAAACTTCTATATACTCATAGGCGAGAACTGTTAAAACTGATTTAGTCTTAATGTGTCACGAACCAAGCTGGTCTCTCTCTCTCTTGCAATTTCTCTCTTTCTCTCATCTATGCCTCGCATTATTAGCAAGTAGTGAAGATTAGCGTTATAAATAATAACTAAACTACCATGTTTTCTTTGTAATATTAAGGTAAATCTGAGAATAATTAAATACAAATTAATGAAAATACTAATAAAAAAAGTATTTAATAGTTATTTGAATGTTGCTTTTCAACATGTTAAGTATAATTCGCTCTCACTGGATGCCAAATGAAGGGTTTTTCACAACAAAACTCTGTGAGAAGCATAAGGAAAAATCAATTGTTCACTATACTATATATATTATTTCACTTTTCACCACATTTTGATATACGTAACTATTTATTTTCATCCCAGAAAGTTCTAAAAGAAAAACAAGTAATTATTGAAGTTCTTGGTCAATTTACAAAATTCGAGAAGTTTCTAAAAGTCTCCAAATTCATTATATTTTACCAAGACACCGAATGTGTCGCCAAGATCTAGTGACCCGAACTTTTAAATTATAACAATAGTTTCTTGTTAAAAATTAGTGACAATACGGTGGTACCTTCTTTACATACATTTGTTTCATGCGCGTCACATTTCATGATGATCTTTGTACCACGCGCTCTAAGATATTTCACATCAAAAACTGTTCTACTTGGATAACTTCCATTTTTGTTAACAGTATATCGTGCATAACACATGCGCAGACTGAAGGTATGGATGAAATATTTATATGCTTTGATATTTGTAAGGATACTTTAATTATGATTACCTGTATGTCAATTATCCATATTATCATTGCCGCTCACTTGACCTAAATAAAACACGTATTTATCATCGCAAGCATGGGGCTCTGATATGTATTATAATTTCCGTAGACATATACTTGGCAATTATATTATATCATAGTAATGCATTTGGCAATATCGCGCACACATCCAACATCCATTAAAGTGACACTTCTGAGTCTTCTATCTTAGATTAAATCCAGTTTGGGTGATATTAGTTTAAGCAGAGGGGGGGGGAGTCATACTGAACCGACCGGACGAGACTTGAAAGATAATTCGATATCGCACCCATTTCCTTTAATGTTGTCTAAAATGTGAGGAAATAATTATCCCGAATGTACAGGAGGTGCACAGTTAAGCAAACATCATCATACATATACGATTTTAGCCAACTGAGCCAGTAACAACGTTACATATTAAATACAAAACGGTATTAAATGCAGAACTATAATAATATAACATATGAAACAGATAATGTAACATGTAGAATTACATATTAAATACAAAACCATGATAAAGGATTGAGTGACATTTGGTTAACTATTTGAGATTTCTAATGCTAGAAATAATATCTTCATTTGATGGTGAATGGTGTTGTTGAGACCCAGACCGTCCGACCTACCAGAAAGGTGTAAGGTAACTGTTTGGAAGGCCCAGAAGTGCCACCCAGTTTAGACCGGAACCCAGTGGAGGAGGCATCCACAGGAGCCGTACCCTCCTTCCCCGACCACCAACCTTTCGGAAGGACTTACGGATCCACATGTTTAACGTGATCGTACTCCGCATGAACACGGCGGCAGTTGTGGCAGCGTGCAAATCCAGCGCGCAAACCACCGGGCTACCGCGCCCAAAATGTGCCAACAGCACGCTGTGGATGGTGAATGGTGTAGAAAACCCAGACCACACGACCAACCCATAGGCTAATGGTAGCTTTCTGTGTGGCCGGGACGGTGAATGGTGTGTAGCACTTCAATTTTAACGGGACGGTTAAACATTTTTATTTTCTTTTACATACTTATTTCGTGCAGTCATACGAATTTTCGAAAAACTGGAAATGACATTTGTAGAGCAGGAAATAGAAACCCTTAACAAACCCCCTCCTATTGCTTCTGGAATGCGAGGCCGCCATTTTAAACTATAACCAATCCTGAGAAAAATATTTTCCAAGAAAATATCTTAAAGCGGAAGTGAAAAAAAAAGTGGAATTGGATATCTTTATTGCACTCCTCTGACTTTTCCGGAATTTAATGCCGAATTAATATCAGTTATTATCTATGAGCTCTATATCTATAGAAGACTCCGAGAAATAGATATTTCAAGGAAAATGCAAAATTTTGAATCTGGAGTGGTATCTGCCCCCATCCCCAGAATCGGAACCGGAAATACTGGATGAGTCCCTTTACCTTCTACAGAATTTAATGCTAAATCCATACCAGTCATTATATAAACTCTACATATAGCGAATCGTAAGATAGATAGTTCAGAGAAAATTTTTTGAACTGGAAGTAAAAAAGAAATAAACAGTGAAAACTCTTAGTGAACCATCATACTAACTCCTTCAAAACTTAATACTCAATCTACATCAGTTATCAATCAAGCTCTATCTATGGCCAATCTTGGGAAATACATGTTTCAAATAAAACGGAAATTTGTGAACTGGAAATGTAAAAAGAACCGGAAGTGGAAATTGGTAGTAAACACTACCCCATTCCCTTCCGGAATTTGTACTAAATCTAAATCAATCATCATCTAAGCTCGATCTATATCAAATCGTGAGAAGTAAATGCATCAAGGAAAAAAATTCGTAAAATAATTTCTATGGCGAATTTTTTACCACCAATAAAAAATTATAAATTTTTGCTACTAATTAAAAAACCATATTTGCTGCGAATATATTAGCAACAAGAAAGATCAATCATGCGTAAAGCATTTATTCTGAAACACTTTCCAACTGCAGTGAAATTTTATTTAAACATCTCTAAATTGTGATACATTCATCAGTGATATTTTTAAAATTATCACAATACTGCAATAATTTATTATATTTGAAAACTTCATCAAAAACAAATAACATTTATTCAAATGGCGTTATCGAAATATGAATCGCATGGCTCTCTATATAAAAGCAGTGAATATTTCATTCATAAACTTTTTTCCATTCCTTTCATTCAGCTGCGATATTTTTAAAATTATCACAATACTATAATAATTTATTTTACTTTAAAACCTAAAACCATAGAGGAAACTTTCTAAGTCCATGATTAAAACTTCATCGGAAAATGCAATTACATAGAATCGTCTACTTCTCTATGTAAAATCAATGAATGTTTCATTCATATCAGCTACATTGCAGACTTAAGAACTAAATAATCTTGTGTTAAAGAAATTCAGCAATTCTTATACAATTCATCTTACACATTCTCCATTCGTGAAAATTAGGCTTCGTTGTAGAAATAATCAAAGCTTAATGATCGTTTAAATTCAGAAATATTGTAATTCAGTTGCCGCGGTATATAGATGCACAGAAAAAAATCAAACATAAAGCGATTTTAGGACGGATGCAACACTAAATATAAATTAAAAAGAACTTTAAAAATCACGATTTTGACACAAGATGGATGCCATATTTTATTTTGAAGTGGGTCACGTGATCTCTTCATATAATATGGGTGCAATTATTATTTTAATTTTTATTTAAAAAACTACCGAATATATTTTGCTGATTTTTTGTTATATTTTATGGGATAATTTGAATATTTCCTAAAATTTTCGAAGCAATTTGTGAATTTTAAATTCGCTTAAAAAATGTTTGAAAAATTAGGCCCCATAAGGTTTGCAATGTATTTCATTTTTTCAACCCGGGTTCAATCCAAAAATAATTGGGAGATATTATTCATTTACATTCCCATATGTCCCATATATAGTCTCAACAATATACTAAAATTTCATTTTGATAAAGTCGGCTATTATCTTGCGAGCGGACAGACAGACAGACAGAATGAACAAAGTCATAAACACTTTTCAACTATGTTGTATACTGTTAAAAATGCAGATACTTGTAAGGAGTCTACGCAGTTTGATCAAGTAAAACATTTAAATATGGTAGTCACAAACAAGGGTATGTGTATTTTTGTGCAAATATGCAATGCTGTCCACAATTTAGTGGACATATTTTATACTAAAGTTTATTTTTATGTACAACAATGAAAGACTGTCTAACACCATCTCGAAATGTTGTAACAGAATAATATCTGTAATTGAAATATTTTCATCAAAAAAATAATCTGATGTGGGCAGTACTTGACTTTCCCTTCATAATAATTTACTTTCCCTTCATATACAAATCCACAGAACAATGATTTTGGCATGCAATTAACACCACGCAAATTGAAATTTCGCGCTTTTGGCAACTTATTAATCCAAACGAATTACTTATTACTGACATTCAAAATCCTCATTAAAATGCAACTGACATTTAATAAATATCAATTGCAGGAAATAAATGACTATTGGCGAATTCTTGGGCATCAAAATACATAACTATTATAAAAAGCATCTTTTTCCATGAATGTAACGATTTAGATTCAAGACAATGATGTTGTATAATATTTCATATGAAAAGTAAATATATTAGACGATACTTTTTAATTTTATACCTACTTTTTAATTTTATATAGTTTTTTTATAAATTTATTTCAAAAACGCGCAATAACCCAACAACGTTCGTGCTAGCATTCTGCAGTTTGTGCGAACCGTTTTCTAATTAAACTTATGTACGAAATGATTATTTATTTAACAGTATTCAAAATTCTAGTTTTTTTTATTATTTTTCAGAAACATGTTCAAAGATCACGCAATATCCTAAAAACGGTTCATTCTAGCATTCGTTTCAAATGAAAAATTACGTTTGAAATGATTTTTTTTTATCATCATTGAAAGTGTTTATTTTTTTTATACAAGTATTTTCGAAAAGTCAGGGAATTGGGGGAGAGGGATTTTCTGAACATTCGATTGCGTTTAAAATCAATGGGGTTAGAGTATTCCCTGATTGCAATAACCTTATCAAATTACCTTCGAAACGCTCCTTATGGCTATCGTTCATGAGATATCGCTTAAATAGGCTCAACACACATACCCATCCACACATACCAATCCACACATAGCCATGCACACACACATACTAGTTTGTATACATATACATACACACACACATACATCACCTCAAAAACGCTTGATTCCAGTTCAAGGATGCTTAAAACGTGCTCTTTCGTCTAAAACTCGCATTCGAATTTTCGACGTCATCACAATACTCTGTATGTAAGGAAAGTAAAATAACATAAAAGCTACGCAATTTGTATACTTAAATTTATGTTTAAGCATTTGTCAGAGTTGTTAAAAAATAATTTTGTTGCTAAAAATTTAACCAAGCAAAAGATAATTCAACGAAATGGTATATAGTTCCCCTCAAATCATCATGAAATAAATAAAGCTTGTTCTTAACTTATCTTGGGACTTACGAGATTTGTTGTAACGTTCAAGATTTGGATATCATCGACGTTGAAGCTGTCACCAAAAGAGGAATCCTGCTAGCTGCATGCATTGATCCAGTTTATTTCAGTTGTCCCGCGCTCATATAATTCCCTAGACTATATTGAATGAAGCCTGACAGTTGAAAGCAACCTGGGATGAAAAGTTATAAAAAAATATATATATATAGCTGAGAAATTTGTAGGATGGATTACTCAGAATCACTCACATCGGTTAGAATATCAAGATGGTTAAAGCTTAATATAATCTGAATGAACAGCACAGTGTCTTATTATTTAATTAGAATTGATTATCTAATCGATTATTAGTTGTAATTAAAATCGATTATTTAATTAAAATTGATTATCTAGCCGATTACTAGTCTATACTAAAATAGATTATTTAATTAAAATCGATTATCTAGTCGATTATTAGTCGATATTATAAACGATTATTTAATTAGAATTGATTATCTACAACTATCTAGATTATCTACATCTCAATTAGAATCATCCGCATTCGTTAGAATAACAAGATGGTTAAAGTCTAATATAATCAGAATGAACAAAAAAGTATCACCATACACTTTTTACTTTCCTTATATACATAATGTATAAGGAAAGTATTGTTAAAGGCCCAGACCACACAGCCAACACTAAGGCTAACGGCAGTTTGATGTCTGGCCTGAAGTATTGTGACGAGGTTGAAAATTCGAATTCGAGTTTTCGACGGGAGAGCACGTTTCAAGCATCCCTGATGACGAATCAAAAATTTTTGAAGTGATGTCTGTGTGTATGTGTGTATGTGTGTGAAAGTATGTGTGTGGAGACGATAACTGACGAACGAATGAACCGAATCGAACGAAATTTGGTACAAAAATCACAATCTATAAACACTGGAAGCCTATTGTTTTTATACGCAATCAAATGTTCAGAACCCCCCTAAATTTTTGAGTGAAATTTTGAAAAAATCGTCAAAAAATCAAAACCGCTAATAAAATTAAGCAAATAGACATATTTCTTATGTAATTTTTCATTAGAAAACGATTGACATAAATTTTAGAACGCTAACATGACCCGTTCTCGAGATATTGCACATTTTTAAAAAAAAATATCAAAAAGTCATATAAAATAAAAAAAAAATATTTCCTATTGAGAAACATGTTCACTTTTCATATGTAATACCATGCGATAAATTGGGTGACATCATTCTCGTGGATCTAGCTCGTTCCATTCATAAGAAAGATATTTTGAGTAATACTTTTGTATTTGAACGCCAATTGTCATTGATCTGGTATAAAAATATCTTATTTCTCCGTTCATAACGCTTGGCGAGATTTTGGCGTCAAATTTGGCGGAATGTCGCCAACCTGGCGACTTTTTAAATGTTGCCAAATTAACGAAAATCTCACCAAATAGATAAAAATGACGCTAAATCAATGAAAATGACGACTCTAATCGTCGAAAATTCAATTTCTTGGAGAGAATATAAGTATCTACTATAAGAATAACATTTTTACTTTCCTTATATACATAATGTATAAGGAAAGTATTGTGACGGGGTCGAAAATTCGAATTCGAGTTTTCGACGGGAGAGCACGTTTCAAGCATCCCTGATCACGAATCAAACATTTTGAAGTGATGTCTGTGTGTGTGTGTGTGTGTGTGTGTGTGTGTGTGTGTGTGTGTGTGTGTGTGTGTGTGAAAGTATGTGTGTGTGTGTGTGTGTCAGTGAGTCTGTGGAGACGATAACTGACGAACGAATGGACCGATTCGATCCAAATTTGGTACAAAAATCACAATCCGTAAACACTGGAAGCCTATTGTTTTTATACGTAATCGAATGTTCAGAACCCCCCTAAATTTTCGAATGAAATTTTGAAAAAATCGTCAAAAAATCAAAACCGCTAATAAAGTTACGCAAATAGACATTTCTTATGTAATTTTTCATTAGAAAACGATTGGGATAAATTTTAGAACGCTAACATGAACCGTTCTCGAGATATTGTGCATTTTTCAAAAAAATTATGAAAAAGTCACATAAAAAAAAAAATTCCTATTGAGAAACATGTTCACTTTTCATATGTAATACCATGCGATAAATTGAGTGACATCATTCTCGTGGATCTAGCTCGTTCCATTCATGAAAAAATATACTTTGAATAATACTTTTGTACTTGAACGTCAATAGTCATTTATCTGCTGTAAGAATAACTTTTTTCTTAGTGCATAACGCTTGGCGAGATTTTGGCGACGAATTTGGCGGAATGTCGCCAACTTGGCGACTTTTTTGAACTGTTGCCAAATTAATGAAAATCTCGCCAAATGGATAAAAATGATGCTAAATCAATGAAAATGACGACTAATTGTCGAAAATTCGATATCTTGGAAAGAATATTAGTATCTACTATAAGAAAAACCTATTACTTTCCTTATATACATAATGTATAAGGAAAGTATTGTGACGGGGTCGGAAATTCGAATTCGAGTTTTCGACGGGAGAGCACGTTTCAAGCATCCCTGATCACGAATCAAACATTTTTGAAGTGATGTCTGTGTGTGTGTATGTGTGTGTGTGTGTGTGTGTGTGTGTGTGTGTGTGTGTGAAAGTATGTGTGTGTGTCAGTGAGTCTGTGGAGACGATAACTGACGAACGAATGGACCGATTCAAACCAAATTTGGTACAAAAATCACAATCCGTAAACACTGGAAGCCTATTGTTTTTATACGTAATCGAATGTTCAGAACCCCCCTAAATTTTCGAATGAAATTTTGAAAAAATCGTCAAAAAATCTAAACCGCTAATAAAGTTACGCAAATAGATATTTCTTATGTACTTTTTCATTAGAAAACTATTGGCATAAATTTTAGAACGCTAACATGAACTGTTCTCGAGATATTGTGCATTTTTCAAAAAAATTATGAAAAAGTCACATAAAAAAAAAATTCCTATTGAGAAACATGTTCACTTTTCATATGTAATACCATGCGATAAATTGAGTGACATCATTCTCGTGGATCTAGCTCGTTCCATTCATGAAAAAATATACTTTGAATAATACTTTTGTATTTCAACGCCAATAGTCATTTATCTGCTGTAAGAATAACTTTTTTCTTAGTACATAACGCTTGGCGAGATTTTGGCGACGAATTTGGCGGAATGTCGCCAACTTGGCGACTTTTTTGAAATGTTGCCAAATTAATGAAAATCTCGCCAAATGGATAAAAATGATGCTAAATCAATGAAAATGACGACTAATTGTCGAAAATTCAATATCTTGGAAAGAATATTAGTATCTACTATAAGAAAAACCTATTTTTTTACTGTAAAAGTAGTAAATTCATTACATTATATAAGGAAAGTCATGTGTTGCCCACATCAGATTTTTTTATTATGTGGACTATATCGCTTATTGAGGATGCTATTAATATTGATGATTGTTTATTACTTTCCTTATATACATAATGTATAAGGAAAGTATTGTGACGGGGTCGAAAATTCGAATTCGAGTTTTCGACGGGAGACCATGTTTCAAGCATCCCTGATCACGAATCGAACATTTTTGAAGTGATGTCTGTGTGTGTGTGTGTGTGTGTGTGTGTGTGTGTCAGTGGGTCTGTGGAGACGATAACTGACGAACGAATAGACCGATTCGAACGAAATTTGGTACAAAAATCACAATCCGTAAACACTGGAAGCCTATTGTTTTTAAACGTAATCGAATGTTCAGAACCCCCCTAAATTTTGGAGTGAAATTTTGAAAAAATCGTCAAAAAATCAAAACCGCTAATAAAGTTACGCAAATAGACATTTCTTATGTAATTTTCATTAGAAAACGATTGACATAAATTTTAGAACGCTAACATGAACCGTTCTTGAGATATTGCACATTTTTCAAAACAATTATGAAAAAGTCATATAAAAAAAAAATTCCTATTGAGAAACATGTTCACTTTTCATATGTAATACCATGCGATAAATTGGGTGACATCATTCTCGTAGATCTAGCTCGTTCCATTCATGAAAAAGATACTTTGAGTAATACTTTTGTATTTGAACGCCAATAGTCATTTATCTGCTGTAAGAATAACTTATTTCTTCGTCCATAACGCTTGGCGAGATTTTGTCGACGAATTTGGCGGAATGTCGCCAACTTGACGACTTTTTAAAATGTTGCCAAATTAACGAAAATCTCGCCAAATGGATGAAAATGACGTTAAATCAATGAAAATGACGACTAATTGTTGAAAATTCAATATCTTGGAAATAATATAAGTATCTACTATAAGAAAAATTAAAAATTAAAAATTAATAATATTAATATAAATTCATTACATTATATAAGGAAAGTCATGTGTTGCCCACATCAGATTTTTTTAACTGTAAAAGTAGTAAATTCATTGCATTATATAAAGAAAGTCATGTGTTGCCCACATCAGATTTTTTTTTATTTCTGATGAAAGCAAAAGTTGCTTGCATTTTTCAAAATTACTTGCATTTTTCAAAGCGTGAAAATTGTGAATGCGATTGGTACAAGCACACTTTAGAGTACACCACTGAAAAAGAGGACAATTCTTCATTTGGAACTAATAACTTATTGCTTTAGTTGCATGTTATCGGAGACAAATAATAAAAACATAGGAATAATTAACCTGAAAACATGCGACTGTTCGGACTCAACAACCACCTTGTGTCGGATACAAGAATCACAGTGGGTATTGTTTGTGAAAAATTGAGTAAAATAAATTCGAAGTCTGATCAACCTTGATGACTGGAGTTCCACAAACCAAAATCCCTCCGACCTTCCCTCCCATTTAATATTCCACAGGTAAAATGTACCTACTTTTTCTCTTTAACTTGGTGCGAAGAGCATGATGAAATTTCTGGTGGGTATCAATCATGTGGAATAAAACTCGACTTGGAGACAAATTTACCAAGTAAAACCAAGAAAAATATAACCAAATATAAAAAAAAACTAATTGCTATCAAACCATCACAAGTATCACATTAAACCATTTTATTAATCAATAATTATGTTGTTTGTTAATCATGTTGTTAATCGTATTTGCTAATATTTATTAATTTTATTCAAATTTTTATTAAAAAAATTTAAGTTACGTCCTATTGACGTCCTTCCTGTCTTGGCTTCCTCCCTTCCTTGACTTCCTATTTATATACAAGGCATATTTTTGCTGGTGGTGTGGACATTTTTGGATTTTGGCTTTGGTTGTATGCATTTATGAAAAGATTGAGAACCACTGCCCAAATTAATATTGTTCTACTTAAAAATACCAGCAATAAATGAATACGTTAGTCTATGATTAAGTGATTTAAATGATTACTGGCATAGATGGACGTGAAATATTTGCACGCATCAAAACTAATATTGGAGACCTGTTAAGCCCTGTACAAAGACTGTATCAAATGGGGCTACAAGAGGAGAACATTTGTTTCTACCGAAATAAAATGAAATTGAGACTTAAATTCTAACTAAAAGTATCAAGAAGGTTATTTCTCCTGAAAATTTAATGTATTATTTTAATAAAAAATACATTTAAGTTGTATTTTGTATTTAGTTTTGCTTCGTGTTTGAGTTATCTCAAACTCAAAGTTGGGAGAAGCTCTGATGAATAAGTTAACCACGATGAGCTATCATTGAAAATACATTAAAAAATTTTTGAACTTGAAATTTGTGTATGCCATTATAGTAACTGTTGGAATAATATATTTAAAAGATGAGTTATTTTGAGTTCTATGATTTTGAAGAGAAGTGGTGTAGTTTTTACAGATGATGTTGCGTCGATATATTTTGCATGAATAATTGTTTGTATTTTTTCGATTTAAAATAATTAATTCTGCCACCTGGTTAGGGAATACGGTTTTTTGAATAGATCTGAGTTTTCCACAGTATTGATATAAAATCGATATAATGATATGTTCAGCATAATATTTATATTTGTTTCTATAAGCATTATAAGCCACTATTAACAGTTTTCCTCATTATTTTCGTTTCATTAGAAAATAATTAACAAAGTTATTCGTGATATTGATTGAGTTATTCATATAATTAATTCCCATTTTTAATCTTCCACTTAATTACAATCACGGAATTACATAAAACTTTGAAAAGGAAAACCGCAATGTCTCAAGATATTCAAAAGGGATTTGCATAACTTCATCTGCAGTTTTTCTCGAATAATAAATAGCAGATATTGAATAACAAATATTTAGTATGAAAGACACAGTAAAACATTGTCAACAGAACACCTTTTGAAAGAACCGCGTAGATACATTGAATACATTAAGAATAAATATGATGAATTGAATAAGACCACAAAATATTTGATATATAAAGCTTCATTATTTTCTAATGAAATAATTAACACAATATCTTTCAGAAACTTTGGATCTCTTTCGGAAATGTTATTATTGCAAATGAACATGGCTTAGCTGTGTTGAACAAAGCATATGTTAGAGTAAAGGCTTTTTGACATTTATAAATTATTTATTTATTTATTTATTTACTTATTTATTTATTTATTCATCTCTCAGCTATACAAAACGGGGCAAATCCAATTGCAATGATCATATTAAAAAAAATAATTAAATATAAGCAAAAAGAATAAAAAAAAAACCATTCATAAGTCATAGAAAAATTCTCAAACAAACATTCTTAAAAATATTTCCTGGCATAGAAAACAAATCAATGTTATCAAAACATAAATTATAGAATGTGTAAAATTTAAAAACAGAAAGGTCTCTAAAATGTGCGATTAACAATGGCAGGATTGCAAAATATAATATGGCATTTTTTTAAAAGTTTTGTCCTATATATATTTAAAATAGCAGTGAATCGTCTCAAACAAGTTGTACAAATTTTTATAATATATTTACAACGGTTTTATGCATTTTCCAAAACAGGTAAGTTTTTAGTTTTAATTTAACGGTACACTTATCTTCATAGTTTTTCTCGCTGAGCAAATGTTTTGAATCCTCTGTTGGACATTTTTACTCTTTGGTATTTTACCACTCATATCCTACTACTGGTTTCTTCTTCCATGATTTTTACCTATTTTTCTCCTCTCGCCGTTGGCAACCCCCTTTCACTGCTTCAGTCGCATTTGCTGTTCTAACAACAGTGCCGATTTTCCTCTGGCGAATAAAGTTGCGCTTTTTACTTGTACTGACAAAAAAAGCTGTTGTTCCTTGCCTTCGAAAGTAGTCGCCACAATTATTTTTGTGTTCCACTTAAAACATATTTTTTGTTTAAAGTGCAACAAAGCAGCATTTTTTGTTCACTTTAAGTGAACAAAGCAGCGTTTTAATCACTTAAAGTGAAAAATATCTACGGTAACAGCGTAGGTAACATCTGCTAATATCATCTGTACTTAACATCCGTAGGGTAACATCCGTTCGGTGACATCCGCTGTTACCATGGATGGTTTTTTGTTGTTGTTGTTGTTCACTTTGAGTGAACAAAACTCTTTTTTTTTTCGCCTTAAATGAATAAAACAGCATTTTCTGTTCACTTTAAACTTTAAGTTTTTATTTTTATTACATAAGTAGCAGTGTCAGATGTACGTTTTTATAAATTAATCTAAAATCGAATCATCTTCCTCTTGAGAGCCAGACATGAACCTCTATCTACTAAGCTTCTGAGACGGTTATCTGTACTTCCATATTTGTAGTAGATCCTACAATTCTGTTAGAAAATATACTCTTTCCAACAATACTTTAAAAAAGCAGAAATAAAATAGCTGATGTGCATATTATTTTTTGAACTCTAGTCTATATTTCTGCCTTTGAAGTGCATCCTGCATATCCTCCTTCACACTTCAGAGCTGTTGATACCATAAACCCCCTGGGTTGGTCGTGTGGTCTGGGCCTTCAACACTTCAGAGCTGAGTGAAACTTCAGATCTGTAATTCCTCATTTATATAGGGTAGTTGCATTTCATAGCATCCTGTTTAAGTAACTTTCCGTAAATTTAAACTGCTGCAGTAATTCGTGGATACACAGAAATTTCAATTGTGATATCATTCAATCATAAATTCTCTACTTCACCTTTAGCGTTAATTTGATCGGTTGCTATTTCAGAAAACATTTATTTCAGTGCGAAATTGAACCACTGATCTCCGTCTGCTCGTAGATGATCGGTGGCGATCCATTAAGCTACTGGGGCTGTTATCTGTTATTTCAAAATTGAAGTAGACAGGCAATACTGCTAGAAATTATAAAATTTTACTTATAAATATGCAACTAAATAACTATATTCATATGACGTATCATATAAAGTAAATTATAACCATTATATATTTCAAAACACGTAGAATCCGATCGGATATCCATGTATTTATCCTGCAAGGGTTTTAAAAGAGCTACAATCATGGACGCCCATAGAACTTTTTCTAGGGGGGACAAACTGAAGGATAAGACCGATTAAGGTCCACCTCCCGCAACAACCTGAGGGTTTATGCTGACTATTAAGGGATTAAAGGAGGAGGCACGGCTACGAAATCTCCATTCCAGCGGAGCCGCAGCCAGGTCGCTGATTCGACAGAAACATTCACCGGGTAGGGTCCGAAAGAAAGGCCATCAAGCTCGATACCAGCCACCGTTCAGCCCTTGGCTCAGGCCATGACTAGGCGCAGTCCATGGGCACGACCACCTGGAAGAGTCGGAGCCTGACCGACTCACTGGTTCGACGGACGACCAGGTAATCCGATTAATTTTCCCCCTCAAAGGCGGAGGACCAGATATACAGACCTAAGATCCATACACCGGAATCATAGGCGGCGTCCCCCCCCGAGGGGGTAAGGATAAGACATACAACATCGACTAGCTTGATATCTACCTTAGTGACCTTAAACGTCCCAGGGGGGGCGAAAGTGTCCCTTCTTGCCCTCCCCTATGAGCGCCCATAGCTATACATTATTTCCTTAATGTTCATAAATAGCACTTTTAATTTTCCCGATATAAGCATATAGCATTACAAACACAAAATGAGAGTATCGCAATAGTAATCAACTTGACAAGACGATTGATCAAAAATTACGAGTTTTGTTGACAAAAATTAAGGATCTAGAAATAAGATTTCCTACGTAACAGTTTTGTCACTTACTATTCATATGTATATTTAATAGTTTGTTTAGTAGAAGATACTTCGAGCAAAAATAAGAAAAAATGAAGCACAAACTCACACGGACAGAACCTTTATTGCTAGTTCAAAATATTAAAATAATTTTTATGTTATCAAAAAAAAAGTACCATATTTCCAACAAAACAAGCATAAATTGCATATGTTTTTATCTTTTAGGTTCAGAGATATAAGTGGAAAAAATGTCACATTTTTCGTAACACTCCCATTTCAGTCGTGTACCATGACCACAGACGTTATTTATGTCTAAATGGTTTCTTGTTAAATTCTTATTGAACAGGGAAATTTTATTCTTTCTACAGAGCAGCTAGATTTCTTCATTGTATAGGGTAGCTTGGTTCACAATTGTATGCCGAACCTGTTACGAATTCGAATCTGTTTATAAGTTCACAATACTATTAGAGCATGGGGAATGACAACAAAAAGATTGTAAAAGAAAACTGTTCATTAAATCATATATAGTCTTATATCACCTAACACAGTGCTCTCCATTGATAAGTGAAAATACTTCTGAGAGATCGTTTATACATTATATGTGACTGAAATTTCGATTTTATTTAGTCGAATAGAAAGAAATCGATGACATTGATGGAAGTGTATTCCTCTAAAAGCAAATACTCTTTTCAAATGCGGGGTCTTGCAGAGCGGCAACATTAAATTTTTATACAAAAATAGAAATATTTTTATTCCAAAAGCGAAAATATTCGACGCTTGATTTCTTTAAATCCCCTTTTCCTTTTATCCCTTTGATAGTATAGCAAAAAAACTTATTTTTGCAACACATTTAAATTCAGTTTTTCCTTTCTTTTTATTTTTATCCAAGTTTTATCTCACAAAATAACACGTAAAATGCAAACTTATTTGAAATTAGATCAAATTTGATTAATTTCCTTTTAACCTGTATTCGTACTAATAAATTCGAAAAACACACCTGTTATAAATGGTTGGTCCATCTGTCTGTCTGTCTATCCGTCTATGTATCTGTCCATCTATCCATCTGTTCACATGTAACAAAACAAAAACCATTAAGTTCAGTTTTACAAAATTTAATACTTTTTTAATACATAAAATATAGTTTACAGCGATTTAAATAATTTTTACAATAATTAAATAGCAAATCATGTCAAATATATCGTGAAGCTTATTACTTTCCTTATATACATAATGTATAAGGAAAGTATTGTGACGGGGTCGAAAATTCGAATTCGAGTTTTCGACGGGAGAGCACGTTTCAAGCATCCCTGGTCACGAATCAAACATTTCTGAAGTGATGTCTGCGTGTGTGTGAAAGTATGTGTGTGTGTGTGTGTGTGTGTGTGTGTCTGTCTGTGTCAGTGAGACTGTGGAGACGATAACTGACGAACGAATGGACCGATTTGAACGAAATTTGGTACAAAAATCACAATCCGTAAACACTGGAACTCTATTGTTTTTATACGCAATCGAATGTTAAAAACCCCCCTAAATTTTCGAGTGATATTTTGCAAAAATCGTCAAAAAATCAAAGCCGCTAATAAAGTTACACAAATAGACATTTCTTATGTAATTTTTCATTAGAAAACGATTGACATAAATTTTAGAACACTAAAATGAACCGTTCTCGAGATATTGCACATTTTTCAAAAAAAATATCAAAAAGTTATATAAAATAAAAAAAAAATATTTTCTATTGAGAAACATGTTCACTTTTCATCTGTAATACCATGCGATAAATTTGGTGTCATCATTCTCGTGGATCTAGCTCGTTCCTTTCATGAAAAAAGATACTTTGAGTAATACTTTTGTATTTGAACGCCAATAGTCATTTATCTGCTGTAAGACTAACTTATTTCTCCGTCCATAGCGCTTTGCGAGATTTTGGCGACGAATTAGGCGGAATGTCGCCCAACTTAGCGACATTTTTAATTGTTGCCAAATTAACAAAAATCTCGCTAAATTGATAAAAATGACGCTAAATCAATGAAAATGAAGACAAATTGAAGAAAATTCATTATCTTGGAAAGAATATAAGTATCAGAAAGAATATAAGTAAGACATTATAAACTATAAGAATAACATTTTTTTAGCTGTAAAAATAGTAAATTCATTGCATTATATAAGGAAAGTCATGTGTTGCCCACATCAGATTTTTATGTATTATCATTACTCAAACTATCATATACATTATTTTTATTAATAGTTTCTAACTGAGGTAGATAAAACTATCAAAGATCCCAACATTGATGAAAAAAGAATAAAATATCAAAACAGATAAAACTTCACATAAGAAACATAGCAATACAACCTGAACATAATATTGCATTTTAAGAAATGGATAAGGACATACAATCTGAACTATTTAATTTATCATTCGGAAAAGATTTCTTGTAACTGTGTGTTCTGTAATTATTGTCTGAAAACTTTGAAAGCATCTGTTTAAATGCATTACAGAAAATTTTAAAACATTTACTTAGTACTCGAAAACTTAAGTGAAAAGCTTCAATTCCACTCCAGCCAATAATTCTTCAAATGTTCTCTCCCTCCTTCTAGAAATTTCCAATTTATTTTCCTATTTATCTTTTGACAACGATTTCTTGTAACGTTACATTAGTAATTATTTATCGACAGGTACCTTCTTGCTTTTGATAATGCAATTAGTCAAGCATTTAATTTATCCTGAAAAAGAGGTTGCTTTTACGTCCGAAACCAGTTTGAACTTTTAATGATTTGTATATAGGGTGTCCCAAAAAAATTGAAACGCGTTTTAATTCTTTACCTGTTGGAGATAAGTGAGCAATGTAAATAGCAAAAATGTTGAAAGTAAGGTAGGAAAGAAGACTACATTAATGAAATAGTCCTCCCATTAATTTTTGAAAAGTTACACTTTTTAAATTTTTATACGGCCCCCTTAAACAGATTTTTTCAATCAGAAAATTTTTATTTTTAATGCAACAAGATCATTAAAAAAACCGCATATCTGCATCTTTAAATTCAACTGAATTATGACAAAAGAAGTCTCAAAAGTCTCAAAAATCTTTGCCAAAATAAAAGAAATGGCGTAATAAATTGAAAATATCAATAATCCCCATACTCTTTATACCAGAAGGCCGTAATTGATTCCAATATATATCAAAACATATGCCAATATACCTTTACTACTTATATTCTCGTAGATTAGAAGATATACCCGTGTATTTGTAGAAGATTCCTCGTACAAAGTGCAATATATGAGTTTAAACAATTTTTGTCATAATGAAACAATTGCTTAATAACTTGAAAATATCAATAATCCCTGAATCAATAATCCCCGAAAATATCAATAATAATAACGTTTAAACCTGAAGACCGTAATTGACGTTATCCAGTCAAAAATGCTATAAGAAAAATCAAATAGTTCTTTTCTAAATTATATTTTTATATCCATTTATTTATTATTCAAATCGAAAAATAATAATTAATATTAACAGACAAATTTAATTTAACTGCGTTTCTGAGCAACATAATATAAGATAGAGAATCTTCCTCATAAACTTCGAAATTGAATAACCATTTTGATTTTTTATACTTTTCATTGTTCAGTAAAAGCTTGTGAATAATAAACCATGGAGATAGATTTCCCATTTAAATCATGTTTCAAACAATTCATGTGTTCAGAAACTGACTAATTAGCGCAAAAAATCTCCCAACAAACTCAGAGATAAAGTTTTAATTCACTTTCAAACGATTTTCAAGCTTTTCGTTTGGATAAACCACGGAGTTAGAGAGTAGAACTCCAAGGGAAAAGTTTCGTTTTTCATTAATATGTCGACAACCCCTGGTCTTAGATACTCGAAACTTGGGATAAATTTATAGGTCTATTTCGAGGCTATCCACAAAATTTCATCAAATTCGATTCAGCCGTTCTCCCGTGATGATGAGACAAACGAAAATTTCGTTTTTTACTAATATCTCGAGAACCACTGATCGTAGAAACTCCAAACATGGACTACATTTTAAGTGGGGCTATTTCCAGGCTACCCAATAAATTTATCAAATTCGGTTCAGCCGTTCTCCCGTGATGACGGGACAGACAGACAGACAGAAAGACAGATTTTCAATTTTATTTATATAGATTACATAGGTTACCCTTATGCTGATTAAATTTTGGTAAGACTGGGAAAAACGAACCTGCCTTTTCTTGCGACATTGTAAGCAAAAACTTTATTCATTCCAGCTAAAATTATAATTGACTAAATTTCACAAAATTGGTAAGTAACTCATTTTAGAGTTACTCTGTGCTGATTAGATTTTAGTACGATTAGGAAAAACAACCTACGCGTTTTTTGCGAAATGGCCCACAAAAATCGTCAAAATCTAAAGTAAAAGACTACGCAGTTCTTAAATGTATCAATTAAATGCTTGATTTTACGTAATGTTTGACAATGAAAAGAATAAAACGAATCCCACCACTCTAGGACTATCCTTTCTCAGGATACAGGTATATTAGTTTTTTGTATTTATGCTACACCGCCTTTGATAATACGTCCAGTTTCCAAATGAAATCGAAAATTGAATCAAAAGTGCAAATTCCGTGTCATTTCAAATAATGATGCGTGTTATTTTGTGCAATTAAACTCAATTTAATGAATTGTTGAATAAGTAAAAAATAAATTAATGAATTTTAGTCTCTAGGAAAAGTCATATCCTGTCCACATCAGATTTTTTCATTTTTTTATTTTCCTTATATGCAATAATGTATAAGGAAAGTATTGTAACGGGGTCGAAAATTCGAATTCGGGTTTTTGACGGGAGAGCACGTTTCAAGTATCCATGATCACGAATCGAACATTTTTGAAGTGATGTCTGTGTGTGTGTGTGTGTGTGTGTGTGTGTGTGTGTGAAGTATATGTGTGTGTGTGTGTGTGTGTGTGTCAGTGAATCTGTAGAGACGAAAACTGACGAACGAATGGAGCGATTCGAACGAAATCTGGTACAAATATTACAATCAGTAAACACTGGAAGCCTATTGTTTTTATACGCAATCGAATATTCAGAACCCCTAAATTTTTGAGTGAAATTTTGAAAAAATCGTCAAAAATCAAAACATCTAATAAAGTTACGCAAATAGACATTTCTTATGTAATTTTTCATTAGAAAAAGATTGACATAAATTTTTGAACGCTAACAGGAACCGTTCTCGAGATATTGCACATTTAAAAAAAAAACTACCAAAAAGTCCTATAAAATAAAAAAAAATATTTCCTATTGAGAAACATGTTCACTTTTCATATGTAAAACTATGCGATAAATTTGGTGACATCATTCTCTTGGATCCAGGTCGTTCCATTCAGGAAAGAATATACATTGAGTAATACTTTTGTATTTGAGCACCGATAGTCATTTATCTGCTGCAAGAATAACTTATTTCTCCGTCCATAACGCTTGGCGAGATTTTGGCGACGAATTTGGTGTAATGTCGCTTACTTGGCGATTTTTTTTAAATGTTGCTAAATTAACGAAAAACTCGCCAAATGGATAAAAATAACGTTAAATCAATTAAAATGACGACTCATTGACGAAAATTCAATATCTTGGAAAGAATATAAATATCTACTATAAAAATAATCTATTTTTTTACTGTAAAAGTAGTAAATTCATTGCATTATATAAGGAAAGCCATGTGCTGCCCACATCAGATTTTTCTCAGTATTTTCTGAGCAAAAACTGATACAACGGCGAATAAACTTTAATGTTAGAGACCTCACTTTGGATTTCAAATATACTTGTCAAAGAAGGGTGATATTTTCCACCGTGGTTATACTTTCTTACTTTATTTTATATAAAGTATATAGAGACAGTCAACAAATTAATGTTAGTTTTTCAATAAACTAGAAAGTTTTCGAAGAATTCTTCCAAAATAATTAACCATTTTAGATTTTATATAGTTCACTCTTTTAGCTTTTACTTTAAGTATTTTAGAGATATAGAAGCAGAATTTACCAATAGGAAAGTGATTATGTGCTATCGATTGAGGAAGTCTGCAACGCTTCTAGCGGTGAATGGAAGAAGTAGGAATTTGTATCTCGAAATCGAAGCGAGATACGCAAAAATTTTCAATTAAAAAATTGTAGAGCGTTCTCTATTTAGTATCGAAAATTGTAAAGTTTGCCCATAACGGGTACACAGACGATACATATTAAATGTTTAACCTAACTTTTAGTCATAATTATATGTATTCGATGGAAACATCTAGCAATGAAATTTTTAGTCATTACAGTTGCGTTTTAGAGTTAATAGTTTTAGATGGTACTAATAGAATGAAATTAAATTACCGTCTTTGTGTAACTTAAAGGAGACATGTAATGATCTAAAATACACTGGCTTCCAAATGTTAAGCATGGACGGTAAAATCAACAAAAATGGAAAAGTAAAGCTTTGATTAACTCAAAATTGTACATGAAGGTAGCAAATGTATTTATGCATCAAAGAAAACAAGAATTGTGCCAGATGAAAAAAATATTTACTTTTCGTAAGTTATATGATATCGTCACATTTGGGTCATTAACAAAACAGATGTTTAAAGGCAAACTAACCAAACAAAACTAACATTAATATGGTATGTGACCACCCCGGATCATCTTCACACACACTTTACAACGATTTTCCATGCTTTCAATGAGGTGATCAACCATCGCAGATGCGAACAATGGCCATTCCTCCAATATGGTATTTTCCAACTCTCTGAGACTGGCTGGAGGAGGTAAACCTGCAGAGACAGCACGCCTGAGGGCATCCCAAAGGTTTTCAATTGAATTAAGGTCGAGGGAATACGCCGGCCACTCCATACGAGAAATGCCCTCACTTTTCAGGTATTTGTTAACGATGTTAGCGCGATGGGGACGGGCATTATCGTCCTTAAGGAGGAAATGAAAACCAACTGCTGCAGCTTAGAATCTCACAATGGAGTCTAGGACTTCGTCCCGATACTGCGCAGCCATCACAGAACGGCCTTTAAAGATGTTCAACTCTGTGCGATATCCCATTGAAATTCCAGCCCACACCACGACACTGCCACCTCTGAATGCGTGATGTTCGATGATGTTCTTGGCCTGATTGCGTGTGCCTCGTTCTCTACAGACCCTTATACGCTTATCATCTGATTCCAGAGCAAATCTGGACAATGTCCGTGAACAGGACGTTGCACCAATCTGAGACAGTCCAATTGACATGTTGACGACACCACTTTAATCTTGCCCCTCTGGCTTGGACGTTGAGTGGAACACAAAAACATGATACTCGGGCGTACAGTCCCTTCACGTGGAGCCTTTGACGCACAGTACTGGCAGATATTGTCTTACCAAGTGCCGCTGCAACCATGGATGTAACAGTTGTGGAGGTCGCTCGTCGATTTCGCTTGGCTACTATATTAATATACTGATCATCAGAGGGGATGATAACCCTTGGACGACCGGGCACAGGTCTCCGCACAACTGATTGATTTGTTTGGAATTGTTTCCATAATCGAGAACTTACCGAATGATCAACGCCAAAGAAAATAGCGACATCTTTGATTGGTCTTGCTTCAATGCGTCTGACAGAAGACTAGCGCTCGCTATCTGTCATTCGTCTTCTTTCAGCCATAGAAACACGAATATCATCAAAAATAAATCCTACAAATAAATCATCAAAAATAATCCAACAAAAGTTATAAGCACTTCGTATCAGCATTTAAATGCACCTCCTCAAACCATACAGATTGCTCGCGTCTTCAACGACTGCCTAATTAGATTATATCCGGACAGTCAATTGTGATTGACTGTAACATACAATATTTGCATACTGCCATCTACATCCGCAGCGATGTTGAGCCATTCAAATTCAAATACGCTTTCGAAAAATGAAAATTTGCATTGCGTGCATAACTTTTGGAAGTCAGTATATATAAATAAATATATTTTATATTGTATTAGAAAAAAAAAATCTGATGTGGGCAGCACATGACTTTCCCTACAGACACAAATTCATTTTCCCTTTCTTTCTTCACAATTCTTTAAATTGAGTTCAATTGCACAAAATAGCATGTGTAAATATTTTGAATTGGACTGAATTCGGAGTTTTAATTCAATTTACTTTTTGATTTGTCTACTGGGAGTATTTTCAAAGGTGATGTGTTAAGCATTTAAAGTACCAAAATATCTTGAAAACAGTGAGAACTGGAATGATGAGGTTGGTCTTTTTATTTTAGTCGTCAAAAATTACGTATAAAATATGCATTTAATTGATATATTTGAGGAAACGCAGGCTTTAACTTTTAGATTTTGACAATTTTTGAGGACCATGTCACAGAAAAAGACAGATTATTTTTTCCTAATGGTCCCAACATCTAATCAGCACGAAGATCACCCACACGCGTAACTTATCAATCAAATTTTGTAAAATTTGAGCCATTAATTTTTTAGCGAGAAAGGATATATACATTGCCTAAACACACACAAAGAAACAAACACCCAAACACAATCTCACCCACAGAGAGACTACACGCTAAATATAGTTTTTTAGGATTCCAGAGTTCTCGAAACGTGTAGATTCGTTGAAAATTCGAGTTGTGATTTTCGACACGATTCCAATACTTTCCCTATACATGTAATGTAGAGAAAGTCAATCAATGCAAAGTGGGATTTATGCAAATGCTTCGTTTGCTGTTAAAGTACTCTTACAGTAAATGGAGAGAAATACATATGGGAAATAATAATCAGTGTAATAAGCTAATTTAAATTTATTTAAAATTGTCATTTTTCAGTAAAAACTAAATGTTGTATAAAAGTGGTAGACAAATGATGCAGCTCGCTTGAAGTATGCTTCATCGTTGACTCAATTTGTTCATCTGTACATCTGTAATGTGCAATTCGCACAACTTTCCATAATAAATATTAAATAAACTTTGAACATTTCTGCCTATCTTTCTTTGTTTTAGAGATATGAATTCTAATTTCTTTGATTCTCCTCTGCAAACTTTCTCTATCGGTAGTGCGTAGTCGCTCTCAATAGTACAATTCAATCGAAAGAACAATCTAGAACAATTCAATCGGAAGTTGGAAAAATGCATATGACCTTAAGATGGAACCCTGCATATTAAATATGTACACACTGTAAATATATATGCTGAGAGCACCCTGTTTTGAAGGATGAAGACATACATCTACCTTATAGGAAACAGAACGTTTTTTTATTAAGTAAAGAATCTTGACAAGAAATATTTCTTAGTTTGATGTTTGCAGCTCTCGGATTGGACTGCACCAGAGAAGGAACCGTTCGCATACAGGTATACCGTGCAGCTCAAAGAAAATCCTCGATGGGTAGAATGTCTGTGCTTGCGACTCTGAAATCTATTGCTAAAAAGTTTATTAAGTCTGGAAGATGTGTCTTAGAAGAGATCAACCGACTGCAATAAAGAAAGGATTGCGATCCCATTGAAGATAACAGGATCTATAGATTGGTTTCTGGAATATTACGAGTTGGTCAGCACCGACAAATTCAATCCCTACTCAGTTGGGGGGCGCGACAGCCCAGTTATCAGCGCGCGGGAATTTCACTCGGACGGCTCGAGTTTAATTCTCACCACTGCCAAAACTGCCGCCGTGTTCACGCGGAGTGTGATTACGTTAAACATGTGGGTCCGTAAGTCCTTCCGAGGGGTTGGTGGTAGGGGAAAGAGGGTACGGTCTCTGTGGATGCCTCTCCCACTGAGTTCCGGTCTAAATTGGGTAGCACTTTCTAGCCGTCCAAACAGATACCTTATACATTTCTGGTAGGTCGGACGGTCTGGGTCGAAGAAAAAGAAGAATCTCTACTCAGTGGGTTGCGGAATCCCACCCTGTAGCACACATCAAATTCCTTCAAATTTAAATTCAGGCTACACAGAACTGCCAAGTCCATATTCACGGAACTCACCATATTGTCAAGTTAGGATCAATTTATTCTAACTTTGGGAGCAAATAAGTTAGTATCAATTGATACTAATTTCATGAACGTCCTCAATAGGCAAATTAAGTGAGTTTGAACTTTGCCGTTGCAACCTCGTCTATCCCGAAATTAATTTTGTAGAAATTTGAAACTGGTTTTGTTGTAAAACGTAATTTGACAGCACCCATAGAGGGTCACAAATTGTGGCACTTTTCTTCCCGCGATTGCAGATATCTGCTATTCCATGTTGCCGAGAGCATGCAAAATTGATTTATGAATGATATCTGCAATAAAAGTGAGATCCTAAATTTAAGAACCTTCCTATACACGAATTCTGTGAGTAACAGTAGTTCAGTGAAAAGAATCTAAAAGACATTTTCTCCAGTAGGGTAATCCCGGGAAATATGCCGCATCCGGTATAGATTGCGAACCCCCCCCCCCCCCTCACACACACACACACATTTCTGAAACTTACCGTAAGATGGTAATTCAGCAAACACTAATGATGTGCCATTTAGTGTTTCAAATGTGCTTGATAAAAGTATCGTGTTCCTGCGTCTTTTTTCACCTGAAATTGACCAATATCTGAGTTGTAAAATTCATCATGAAATATTTTATCGTGCTACCATAAATTGTACATTATAGCAGCTAAAACTCCAGAAATGTCGGTGGATTCCTTGTTTGAGTGAAGCATAGTCTTCATGTAGAGGGATTTTATTGTGATTTGCGATGTTTAAATCCAAAGCCAAGGATTCGTAATGTGCGGCATCTCTCCCCTAGAAACATGTACCCTCAAGCTTTATTTGAAAAATAAGTAAAATTTTCATAATTATGTTGTTAAATCGATTTTCATCCTATTTCGTTATTCATTAATGTCATTATTTTATCTGAGTTGGTTATATTCTTAAACTGAATTTAAATTAAAAAAGCAAACATTTTTTTTTCGGATTCAGTCAATTTTTTATATTTTACAAAATTGCAATTTCATTTTTTCTACCTTTTTTATATTTAAATATGCATATTTTTTGAAAAAAAATATTTGGTACGTGCATTAAAGTTCATTTATGTTAAATGCGGAGAATCCCCCTTATCGTGTGGCGTAACACCCCATTCATCTGGGAGAGATGTCGAATTTTGAAGGCGCTTAAAAAATAAACTATAATTGCTTATTGAGTATTTTATAGTTTATTTTATCCTAATACATATGTTTTCTAATTGTAAATAAATTATTATGACTGCATATGTCTCTTGTTTGTGCACCACGGGTCTCAGAATATTGATTTTAAAAAGAGCGGCATCTTCCTCGGATTTACTCTATAGGTATATTAATGTGTATAGATTAAAAGAGTTTGTGGATAAATTTTATCTCTAAGCACTCTTTCTTTATTTTCGCCATACAGTCTTCAACTACTAATTTCAGCTTAGAATAGAATTTTTGAAATGATTATCCTACTTTCTGATCAATTTCTGAAAATATGTATGATATA
Organism: Amaurobius ferox; assembly: GCA_951213105.1. NCBI lineage: Eukaryota > Metazoa > Arthropoda > Arachnida > Araneae > Amaurobiidae > Amaurobius > Amaurobius ferox. The sequence continues at coordinate 30,850,383 of OX578140.1, forward strand.
AATATATATTTCATTTTACATTAATCCCCAAATTTATTTTCATCTCCTCTAATATCGTTCGGTTCACAAACAGTTTAAAATAGGGTTGTTTTTCTACTTTCAAATTCAGAATATAATCTGGAGGCATTTAGATAGTCTTTGATATATTCTTTCCAGACTTTCAAAGATTCTGATGGATTTCATAAGCTTTGTAGAAATATTTAAAGAGTTTGAAATTGCAATCATACTTGCTTTGATTTCATTTTTACTTTGAACAAGCAGTTTTAAACTTTCCCTACATTGCATGGTAATATACACTATGTGACAGTGAAAATGAGACACCAAGAAGGAGTGGGCAGAAAAATATGCAAATTGCAGGGTAGACGTAGCTCACCGAGATATGTAAATGATGCGAAATGTGCATCTGTCCCGCGCACGTCCAGTGAGATATAAAGGAAGGAACCTGCAGAATCGGCAATAGTCGCGCCGTTCTGCCTTCTAGGGAAATCATTTTGCCATTTTTTTTTGTCTCAGCGCAAACGTGCAGTAGCAGAGAATTCCAGGCCGCCGCCAACCAAGGCAGTTCCAGCAGACAGACAATTTCGCGAGGGGTATGGTATTAGGACTCAGAAGGGCAGATTGTTCCATACGTCAAATCTCAGCGGACAGCCACCTGCACGCGTCCACGGTGCAACGGCTGTGGCAGAGATTGTTAGAACAAGGGAATGCGGCACGTTTGTGGAGTGCCGGTACGGCCAGAGCGACGTCAGCACGCGTGAGCCGACGCATCCGCCGGCAAGCGTTGTCGGCCTCGCAGACCACTTCCGTCACCCTTCTGCAGCATGTGCAGGACACCCTTGATGTTCCCATATCGGCCAGAACCATTATCCGTCGATTGGTAGCTGGCAATTTGCACTCATATCGCCCGTTAAAAAGACTGTCATTGACTCAATAGCACAGACGCCTCAATTTGCAATAGTATCGGGGTAGAGCCACGTGGAAGGCGGAATGGCACAGGATCGTGTTCTCAGACGAGTCACGCTTCTGTTTTAGCAATGACAGTCAAGGTGTACGCGTCTGGCGCCGAAATGGTGACAGTTACAATCCGGCCGCATCTGTGGAACGCCACACCGCGCGACAATGCGGCAGCATAGTTTAGAACGACATTGTTAACGATAGCAGGTCACCTCTGGTCCGTATTGAGGTCACTATGACGGCTCAACGATACGTGGATGACGTGCTGTGGCCGGTGATACTACTCTTCTTTCAGGGGGTGCCCAATGTCATTTACCAGTAAGATAATGCCCCACCACACACGGCACGCATCAGCCAACATGCCCTGCAAGGTACCCAGGTTCTTCCCTGACCACCAGTCTGCCCTCTTCTCTCACCAATCGAACACGTCTGGGACGTGATTGGACGTCGCTTGCCACCGCCGCGTTTAGAAGACAAACTCTGGCAAATGGTTGACAAGGAATGAGCAGCTACCCCTTATAACAACCGCACGCTCATTGACTCTATACCTAGACGTTTTGCTGCCTGTATCGCCGCCCGCGGTGGTCCTACAACCTACTGATCAGACGGTGTTATCGCTCAGTGTATAGGTGTAACATATTGCAATAAACATCACTTATTGTTCGTTGCTGTCTCTCTCTGTTTGCCGATTTTCATCACTTTCTGCCCACTTCTTCTTGGTGTCTCATTTTCACTGTCACGTAGTGTATAAGGAAAGTATTCGAATCGTGTCGAAAATCGCAACTAGAGTTTTCGATTGATCTACACGTTTTGGGACCTGTAGAACACGAAAAAGTACTTATACCGTAACGTCTGTGTGTGTGTCTCTCTCTCTCTCTCTGTGTATATGTGTGCCTGTATGTGTGTGTGTGTGCATTTGCCTGTCTGTTCAATGTATGTATCCACTCCAACTCAAAAACCAATTGAAATAATTTCATAAAATTTTATAAGTATATCACTTGTGGATAACCCTGGTGCTGAGTGCTGATTAGATTTTGGTACGACTTGGTATAAAAAAACGTGCCTTTATTTTGCAAAATAGCTCGCAAAAAGTTAATGTATTCTCTATAACTAAAAAACTAGTTGACCAAAATGTGTTCTCTATAACTAAAAAATTAGTTGATAAACTGATGTGGCGCCAGGGTTTGAATGCACATGACAGTGATTGTAAATGTTCATAAAAGAGAGTTTGTAACACATGTCAAATTGTAAAACTACAAATCTCTAGAAATTTGTAGCCCCTGTCAGGTGTGGCTCAGATCGAGGTCCGGTCCAGGACCTCCCGGCTGTGGGAACCCCTCCGGTCTTCATTTTTATTGGGACGCATAAGAAATGAGCGCCACTTCGCAAGCTAGTGAAATTAGTCGAAATTGAACAGCCCTTTTCTCGCACATCGTGAAACATCGAATAAAAAGACGAAGTGACTTCCACCCCATTTTTGTTCCCCGTTTTAGAAAATCTGAAAGGACTCTATTTTAAAATGTAAAAATTATACTGTGTATTTATGTAAATTTTACCTCACCACACACGCCCTCTTTTAAACTCCTTCATTTTGTTCCTGAAAGCGAGATTCGCTCCTTATATACACCACCACGGTGCTCAGTTTCAATGCGCTGTAGTTACGACTATTCATTCATTGGCTGCGAATTTTTGATTATTTGCATATTCGGTTGAGAGGTGTTTGCATGTAAAATTTCATTACTATCGGATTATTTTGCGGGTTGCGTCGATTTTTTGTCTTAGAGTGTATGTAACAGACAAAACATTTTTAAAATTTACAGTTTCGAAATACTAACCGAAACTTTCATATCCCAATATCATTTATACGGCATTCTTAAAATTAGTTTTGTAATATTAAAAACTCAAGATTTATCTGCGCGATATTGTCTCCTAAGCTTACATTCTAACGTCTGCATAAACAAAATTTTGGCTTTTTCGAATCCTTGGAGTATAAAGATAATATTTGCTTTAACTATTTTGTGCGTTGCAGTTTTTGCAGTTTTCGCATTGCAGTCTTAATTTTACTTTCTCCAAACCTCTATGTTAAAAGAAAAATGTATAAAAAAAATGTCTCAAAATTGGATAGCTGGATAATAGAAAAACTCTAACAAACTTTATAAATGATTAAATATTAAAAATCATTTAAACTGTAAGCAAACATTTTAACTATTTATAGTTAACAACATTTTATTATAGTTAACAGCATTTTAAATTTTTTAAATTATTCTATTTATATAAAAGAAATCAGGGATATATCAAAAAGTGAATTATTTCAAACTAAACCGTATGTTTTTAAATTAGTAAACAGTAAAAATAATTAAAATTTAAATTATATACAATATGCAAACGATTATCACATAATAGTGGGGACCCGTGAAAAATCGTGGGAAATTTTTATTCACCAAAATTTAATAAACGTAAAAGGTTTTTAAGTTTAATATTTTTATATCAGAAATATCTTCAAAAATAATATTTTAGTATAAGTTTAATATAATATTATTTACTTGAGTAAAACGACTCAAAATTATCTCATTAAATCAGTTTTGATGTCCCTTTCTTAAGTGACCGGATAATAATGGAAGTACCAAGTGACTGTAAGGTTTAACTACGCTTACAGAGAATCTTAGGTGGATACATGGAAATTTTACTCTGATTTAAGGTTTAATTAATCAAATGAAAATTATAAAATAAGTCAAATATGTTATTTTTGCAAAAAAGTATAGTATTTTAAAATAACGTAATCTCTTATTTTGTTAAAAGCAAATAACACAAACAAACACAAGTCATCAAACCTATGCATATGTTTGATGCTATTCGGCAAACGATAATAACGTGCGAAATTACTGACACTCGAAATTATGTTGTTTTATATTTTGAGTAAAATAAACAGGTCACGTGTGATAAATCAAAATGTCTATATATTTTATAATATTTAAAACAATTTTAAAGCATAAATAACATCCCAAGTAAGTTACTTCAGAACATAAAAATTTATATTTCATAAAATTTACTTTAATCCCCTTTTTCTCAAATCGTTTAAACACAGTATGCAGCAACTGTATTCCATCTCTTTTTTAATTACTAACCAAAATAGAAAAATCTATGTAACACATTGCATTTGTAATGCCTCCTAAAATTTCATCCATAATTTCTTGAAAATATAATGGAGCTTACCATATGGGGTCTAGTGTACTTAAACAATCCGGGATGTGTGTTAATAGTTAATAATTTTTTTATTCTTCAATGACTGATAATTGTCAGCATACGTTTTATAAATCCAACAATATAAGGATCTTTCTAGAAATAAATTGAAAAATTCTTCCATTGTTGGAAGTGGGTAATGTTCTGTAGCTGAAACCGGGTTGAGTGTGACTTAATAGTCTGCACGCATCCGTACATTTCCATTCAGTTTACCTGCTACTATCAAAGGCGTAGCCGTTTAACTTTCTACCGTTCTGCCGTTTTAACTTTCTACTGTAGTTTTCTCTTTAATCAACGATCTCAATTTTGCTCCACTGCTGGTTTTATTGAAAAGGGATCGCTCTATGTTTAGAAAATTTTGAGAAGGTCACATCTTTAAGGGGAAGTGAAATCCGTTCGAACCTGGATCAAAAACAAATCGATATATAGTTTTAAAGTCGTGTAGCAGCAGCTTCACTAAAATGTCATTAGAAAAGTGTTGTTTACAAATGTCGGTCGCCTAATCGCTAGGCGATTAAACAGCGAGCTCTCCAGTATTTCTCAATGAATGAATTAAAAGTCACTAGTGCAAAGCACTCTTCCAAATGTTTTCCAGACATAGGCTGTCGTAGGTCACACAAAATGTAATCCGAGGAAGCAGCAAGTCCAATTCGATAAAGATGAGCTCTGAGACAGTCATGACCAGTCAGAAGTCTGAATCTGGCAACTTCTTCTCGTCTGGAATGACAGAAATGGTCTTGCTGAGGAAGTTCCATGACTTTCCCTTAGATGTATGCAGATATTCAGCCTCAATTTCTTTTTTGTGTAGCATTTTAATGTACAGTTACACTGAATGAAAAGTCATAGACTTTGAGAATCTGAGATCCGCCATAGCACTCTTTTTGGCCAAAAAGTCCACTTTTTCATTTCCTGATACTCCGCAATGTGCAGTGCAGACACCGACTGTAAATTGATTCTGTGAAAAGTTTACGCCGCATGTTTTAAGCTAGTGTAATTTAATTTTGCTTAATCACTCAGGAAGAAAAGTATCTCGCTACTTCGGCTTTTGACAATGATCATGATAAATCCGTTTTCCTGATTCCGTTAAGATAGCCCAATGATTATTTTCCCTTTAACATGAAATTTTTCACCTATAAGTGTACTAAGTTTCATATTGACGGGTTCAATTTTCATTTTCTTCAATTCCAGAATCCCTCGGTAAGTATGCTCTGACAAAACTGAGACACATGAACCCCTGTCTATCATCATTCCCATTGATTTACCTTTAATTTCGAGCTCACAGTAAAAATCAGAATCATTTTTGATTATTCCTTCGTTTGAATTTTCTTCAATTGCTGGATCATTCGGTACATATGCTTCGACAAAACTGAGACACATAAATCCATCATCATTTCCATTGATTTACCTTCACTTTCGAGTTCAAAGTGAAAATCTGAATCATTTTCAGTTACTCCTTCGTTTGGCTTTTCATTATTCCTTCCTTTGGCTTTTCATTATTCCTTCCTTTGGCTTTTCATTATTCCTTCGTTTGAATCTTTTTTAAGGGGACGGTGGACGTTGAATTTTTTTTATTTATTTATTGACTTAGAAACGTGAAAATTTGTATAAATATTCCTCTTAACATTATACAATACCATTAATTTTTTTTTTCAATTTTGTTATAATTTTGTATTTTTTTTAATTAAATTTTTTTAACGAAAATTTGAAAATACTTCTTGCGTACCATTTGTTCACATTTTTGATTAATTCTATATTATGATCACTCAAAAACACATTATGTACAAATTTGTGTATTCATTTTTAAATCCCTTAAAAAGTTAATTTTTTAAAAATATTTTTCTATATTAAAACTTAATTTTCATCATTTAATTAGGTTCTTATTCACTTTTAATTACCTTAATACAGTCCAATTATAAAATGCATACCCAGTTTCATTAAAAAGTATGAGAGGTGTCTTCTTGCCAAATTTCATGCATCTCAGACAAAAATTAAGACGCATATGGAGCATTTTAAAAATGTAAAACCTTTAAAGATTCCGTTTCGAAAAAAAATGCATTCAACCTTTTGCTTACGGGTGGGACAGCGTTTATCCCAAACGAAGAACTTCCCAAAAAGACAGGTATTTGACATACCCTATCCCAAACAGTTCGATCCCCTTTGCAGGAATTGGCGTCCATGGAAATCGCCGACAGAAACATTGCACCTGCTGCAGCAGGTGCAATGTTTCTGTCGGCGTCTTTATCCATTTGCGCTGTCCCACCCATAAGCAAATGCTAAATGTGTAAAATAATGTTATATATTAAAACTTTTTCTAGTCGATTTTTACTCATTTCAACGTTCACTGTCCCCTTAATTCCAGAATCACTCGATGCACATGCTCTGGTAAAACTGAGATGCATGAATCCGTGTCTATCATCATTCTCATTGATTTACCTTCAATTTCGAGTTCACAGGGAAAATCAGAATAATTGTTAAATATCCCTTCATTTGGCTTTCACTTTGCGGATTTGTTCGATACTAAACATACAATTTTTGTACAACTCTGGTATCTGAAGCATTGTTTAGCACCCCTTTAGGGCGACATGAATATGTGATAATTTTAGCGGGAAATTTAATAATTTTATTTTATTCTTTGCTTTTGCACTCCTAATGGAAACTGTGATTGAAAAACATGCTAAAAGTGAAGCTCTACAAATTTCACTCGTATAATATTCTACAAATATTTACGAAGCTAAGTTTGAGGCAAACTGTTCTCTATCTCATCTAATCCTCGCGTCCATTAACTTCCTTAAATACTTTACATAAATGAATTTATTCAAAATAATCTATATAAATAGCTTTTAAAATCGTGTGAAAATTTTATAAGTGTTTACGTGCTTTAGAAGTGTACGATTACAGTTGTCACGATCAATTAGACGTATCATTAAGATTATTTAAACAGCTCATCAAAATTCTAAACTCATCTTTCGAGTATTTGCAAATGAGAAACCAAAAATACGAAAAGGCCTAATGAGGCCCTCTTGCTTCAAAATACAGCGACTGGCATCACCATAGTAACGATTCGAATGAAGCTTCAAACTAAATATACTTTAAATGCAGATCAATCATCATTATCCATTTTGTTTCTAAGCGTGCACAGCTTACAGTTAGAACGTTCGCTAAATTCGGGATAAAATCCTGAAGTAATATTTGACAATATAATTGACGCGGAGTTGTTTCCTATCAATTTAACCACTTTTTTCATGAAACAGATTTTACAAGTACGGAGTCCACATGCAGAGGGCAGGCAATTAACTGACAGACTCAGGGAACTTTTAAAATGTTCTTGTAAAAATGGAAATATTTATAGATAGGAGTAAAATACGAGAACACTTATGAAAATCGCTAACAAGGCTAAGAATGTCATTTTGGGAAACTTCAGCCAGGGAAAGTAATCGCTGTGGACAAGATTTGGTTCTGATCACTGCTATACTACTAATGGTTGTCTGGAGAATGTTTTCTTATATAATGAAAGATGATGTATGTGTGTGTGTGTGTGTGTGTGTGTGTGGTGTCCGCGCGCATGCGCTGTACTGTATATAAAACATTTTCAAAAACGCACAGTTAAGTTAAGTATCAGCTCAGAATTTCATAGATTTCGCAACAGATTTCAAGTTCGGTAACATATATATATATATATATATATATATATATATATATATATATATATATATATATATATATATATATATATATATATATATATATATATTTATATTAATGTGCCCCTCATAAATTACATTTATATTAATAAATTATACTTTATATTTAATACATTTAATATACTTTATATTGAATGTACTTTATGTTTAATAAATTATACTCCATATTACATAAATTATATTTTGTATTAATATGCCCCTCATAAATATAATGTCCATATGCATTGCATATTTTGAAATGCAGAGTACCTTACTGTATACAACAACTTATAAACATTTGTCAAGAAAATACTAAAGTGTTTCGTGTTAACTTCAATAAAGTTTTGCTGAATATAATATTTATCTTTCTTTTACTTTCCCTGCAATACATGGTGGATGCATAGGTAAAATATTGGAATCATCTCAAAAATCGCAACTCGAGTTTTCGGCGGATTTATACGTTTTGGGACCTCTAGAATACGAAAAACTATTTTTAGCATGGCGTCTGTCTGTCTGTGTGTCTGTCTGTGCAATGTAGATATTCACTTTAACTTAAAAACTGATAGAAAAAATTTTATAGGTAAGTCGCTTGTGGGTGAATCTAGTACTGATTAGATTTTGATATGATTGAGGATAAAAAAGCCTGTTTTTTTTTTTACGAAGTGGCCTCCAAACATTGTCTGTAACCACTCTAGCTGAAAAACTAATTGATCAAATCTCACAAAATTTGGTAGAGAAGTCACTTGTGAATTACCCTTATCCTGATTAGATTTTAGTATGATTCGAAAAAAAAAACAGAACCTGCCTTTTTTTTTTGCGAAATGGCCCACAAAAATTGTTTGCATCCACTCTATCTGGAAAACTAATAGACCAAATTTCACAAAATTTGGTTGTTAAATCACTTGTGGGTTACCCTGGTGGTGCTAATTAGATTTTGGTATAATTCAGAATGAAAGAACATGCCTTTTTTTGCGAAAAGGCGAGCAAAATTCGTCAAAATCTAAAATGATTTTCCCTGCAAACTCATATTCACGTTCTCTTTATTTCTTCAATAATTCATTAAATTCAGTTTATTTGCACATAATAACAACCATAATTATTTTCAATTACACTGAATTTGCACTTTTAATTCAATTTTCGTTATCATTTGGTAACTGGGCATATTTTCAAAGATGGAGTAGCAAAAATGTGAAAAAATGAAATATCTCGTTAACGGCTAGTCCTACAGTAATGAGGTTGGTTTCTTTCGTTTCATCGTCAAAAATTACGTATGAAATTAGCATTTAATTGATAGATTTGAGCATACGTAGTCTTTATTTTTAGGTTAAACGATTTTTGCGGACCATTTCGCAAAAAAGGGAAGTTTGTTTTTCTTCTAATCATACCAAAATCTAATCAGCGTCAGGTCAATCTACAAGAGATTTATCTGCCAAATTTTGTGAAATTTGGTCTATTAGTCTTTCAGCCAGAGTGGATAAAGATAATTTTTGAGAGCCATTTCACAAGAAAAGGCAGGTTGTTTTATCTCGAATCGTATCAAAATCTAATCAGCACCAGTGTCACCCACAAGTGACTACCAAATTTTATGAAATTCTTTCAATTAGTTTTTCAGTTAGAGTGGATACAAAATGTGCACAGACAGACAGACACACACACACAGACGTCATGTTAAAAAGTTTTCTCGCGTTCTAGAGGTCCCAAAGCGTGTAGATCCGTCGAAAACTCGAGTTGCGATTTTCGGCACGATTCCAATACTTTCCCTATATAATTACCATGTATTGCAGGGAAAGTAAAAATCTGATATGGGCAGCACATAACTTTCTCTGCAGACTTATATTCACGGTGTCTTTATTTATTCGATAATTCATTGAGTTTAATTGCACAAAATAACAGCCATAATTATTTTAGTTACACTGAATTTGTACTTTTAATTCAATTTTCGTTTTAATTCCGTAACTGGACTTCAAAGGTGACGTGTTGAAAATGCGGAAATACTAAAATATCTTGAAAACGGCTAGCCCTAAAGTATTTATTATTTCAGTCATCAAAAATTACGTACCAAATAAGCATTTAATTGATATATTTAAACATACGTAGTTTTTTATATTTAGATTCAACGATTTTTGAGGGTCATTTCGCAAAAAGGCAAATTCTTTTTTTTTTTTTAAATCTGATGTGGGCAAATTAGTGCTGATTAGAGCGTATTAAAACCTAATCAGCATCGGATTAACCTACAAGTAATTTTGTGAAAAAATTTACAAAATTTACTAAATTTTGTGAAATTTGGTCTATTAGTTTTTCAGCTAGCGTGAATACAGGGAATTTTTGAAGGGCCATTTCGCAAAAAAGACCGGTTCTTTTATCCAGAATCGTACTTAAATCTAATTAGCACCAGAGTCTCCTATAAGGGCCTTACCTACCAAATTTTATGAAATTCGGTCAATCAGTTTTTCAGTTAGAGTGGGTACAAAATCTGCGCAGACAGACAGACGCACAGATAAAAGTCATGCTAAAAATAGTTTTTTCCTGTTCAAGTGGTTCCTAAACGTGTTGATCAGTCAAAAACTCTAGTTGTAGTCCCTATACATTACCAAGTATTACAGGTAAATTAAAAATCTGATGTGGACAACACATGATTTTCTTTGCAGATTCAAACTCATTTTCTCTGCAGATTCAAACTTATTTTCTCTTTATTTCTTTAATAATTCATTAAATTGAGCTTAATTGCACTAAATAACAGGCATAAACATTTGAAATGACACTGAATTTACACGTCTAATTTAATTTTTGTTTTCATTTTATAACTGGACGTATTTTTAAAACTAGCGTAGCAAAAATAGGGAAAAAATTCAGTATCTCGAGAATGGCTAGTCCTAGAGTAATGGAGTTGGTCTTAATATTTTCATCTTCAAAAATCAGGTATTAAACAGGCATTTACTTCATAGATCTGAGCACAATTAGTCTTTTATTTTAGATTTTGACGATTTTTGCTTACCATTTTGCAAAATAAGTTAGGTTATTTTTTTCCGAATCGTACTAAAATCTAATCAGCACCAGAGTAACCCACAAATGACCTAACTACCAAATTTTGTGAAATTTGGGCAATTAGTTCTTTAGCTAGCGTGAATACAATCAATTTTAAGGGCCATTTCGCAAAAACGGCAGGTTCTTTTATCCCGAATCGTACCAAAATCTAATCAGCACCAGGGTCACACACAAATAACTTACCTATAAGATTTTATGAAATTCGGTTCACAGTTAGAGTAGATATAAAATCTACATGGACAGGCAGACAGACACACACACAGACGTCACGCTGAAAATAGTGTCTTTGTGTGGTGTCGAGATTTGAGATCCTCGCACCACTCGAGTGAAATTATAACTTCTGTAATCTGTTTCTATATTTATGGCATACATATTTATTTATATAATTATTTGTTTTATCCTGTTGAACACCCTCTAGTCAATTCTATGTTTAATATTAAAAATATCCCTTTTGCATTTAAAATCAAATCGAATATTCTTAGCCATTTTTAATTTAATAAGTGTTGTGCGATCGTACTCGAGGCTGCTCTTGTTTCGACCGTTATTTTCAGGGTCATCGTTTTCCCAGGCAAGCGAATGTGGTGTAGAGGCGGTTGGCTCTGCACGCGGCTGGGATGATGCAATGGCATGCGGAATTTTCATATTCACGTGTTTGTGCTGGTGAAGTATGGAGACATCGTGGCGAAGATTGATTTTCGAACTGTTGGAGTTCGAGACCCTGTCGTCGAGGCTTTGAAGGCGTTCCCTGGAAAGTTTTTGAAATAAAGTAAATTTGGATTGGTGGGGCGAGAATTGGCCCCTGGTGCATAAAAAGGGCATGTTTGTTGATTCGTGGCGCACATTCCCTATCTGGCTACCCATGTCACTGGGCTAGTCCGGATCATAATTTTATTATGTTGCCCACCACGGAGTTGGAGACCTGACACCATTCCGGTCTCTGAACTTCGTGGGCATGGGGAGGTGTTGCCGCTGGTCATCGTGGAGGAGCCCGACTACCTGCTGAACATCGACGTTGAAGAACAGATTTGACCCGAGGTCTCTGGTCCGGGTCGAGATGTTGGAAGTCGTGGAAAAAATGAAACGGAGTCCTGATCGATTCTCAGCCACTATGTGCTAAAAGAGAGCCGGTTTTCATGGAACGGCATAGCCGAGGGTTCAAGTGGATGTGGTTTACGATTTCTACAGCATCTCCGATGTCGGAGGTAAGAGTGTTGTTCTTCGATGGATCAGTTTCCCGTCGGAAGTCATTCACGTAAATTAGAACATACTTTAGATCTTTAATTTGACTTCTCGACTTAATTTAAAATCTATTTTATATGAAATAAAATATATTTACTTTTGGTATTTCTAAATTCGAAAGAAAGCTTCGAGTACGGTTGCTCCCATGTTGAGACCATACCTATTGTATTTATGTTAAATGATAAATTTACTTTGGCCACATTTATTACGTTCTGGAAATTGTTTATTTTAACTGGTGGCTATTAATTTGGTATTATGGTTTCCTGAGTCCAGTGCGGAGACTGATTTAGATTCAGCTCCTGTATATTGTTGGTAACTCTTATATAAAAATATAAATTGATTGATTAATAAAGGATAGATTTAGTAAAGATTTAAGGAGTATTTATTTGTGTTTAAATTAGTGTATTTACTTATGTTTCCAGCAGAAGTAGAAGACCTTCAAGGTAAGGGTTTGTCTTATTTTGGTTTGGTGTGTGCAAGTCATCTGTGAGTTTCACTCGCAGACGGGTGGAGTTTCGGACCTGGGTTGTATAAATTGGAGAAAGTTAGAATTCTCCGGTCGGCCGTGTCGAGCGGGAAAACCGTTACGACATTTGTATTGCAAAGGTCCCAAAACATGTAGATCCGTCAAAAATTCAAGTGGCGATTTTCGGCACGATTCCAATACTTTCCCTATACATTACCATGTATTGCAGGAAAAGTAATAAGGGATCATTTTAGATAAAAGGTGCAATACAGAAGAGAAAAACAAAATGTATAGTGAAACATTCACTTATTAATACATTAAAGAGTCACAATTCAACTCTGTCTATAATATTTTAATTAATGTGGCGCAGTACCCTTTAAAAGACCTCCATGAGGGCATCCCTCCCTAAAAGTTTGATCTGCTTATATTTTTTAGACCATATTAATCAGAAATTTCATTATTTAGTGACGTTTTTTATTATACTTTATTCATTCTTAATATTAAGCTCAGCAAAAGTGGATCAGGCCTCTAAGGCATAGCAATCTAAAATGAACACGTAACACAGTGATACTTCTCTAATCCTACAGTTTTTGTAATCTAATCCTTTTGAAATGCCCATAATAAAAAAATATTTTAACTGAAGATAATTCACTTCTATAGAGAAAATGGTCATTCACTTTCCTTACTAATACTTCAATTATCACAAGAAATATGTTTTTTGAAAATTATTAAAAGTCATTATTTCAGAAAAAAGTTATTATCAAAAATTATTTTATGAGCCAAAAAGAGATAATGTTTTTTCTTTTTCTGGAATCTTAAATTGTGAATAATTAGTGTTAATCATACGAGTTACAAGAACATTCTAACTACCGCTAGTTTTTTACATAACATATTATGAACACAAAATTTCGTTAAATACCATTTCATATTTGTATGTGCATTTCTTGCATACATCCCTCATTTTGCATTTTCTATTTTTAAATGTCAACCCATGGCCGACTGGTTATGAAAGTGACTTCTAAATCATGGGGAATCAAGCCGTAGGGAGGAGCATAAGTTTTATGCTCCTCCAGGTGGTATTGACTGACTGCGCGTGCTAGGTTTCTCATGGTTTCCCTGGCATGTAATACGAATGCGGCTCAGTTACCCTTAAAAAGACCTTTATGAAAGCATCCCTCCCCTAAAGTTTGATCCGCTTATACCTTTTTTTCGACTTATTAATCGATTAATAATTCGATCTATTAATCAGAAACGTCATTATTGAGTGAAGTTTTTACTTATACTGTATTCATTCTTAATATTAGACTTGATAAACGTGGGTTAGGCCTCTCAGGTATACCACTATATAAAAAAACGAACCGACAGCTGTACCTCTAGGGGTGGTGAGGAAATATCTGAATAGGATCAAAAAATTCGATGGACTCATAAATTTCGTAAAAAGAAATGACACCATTTACAGACTGTTCTTGAGGTACATGCGATTTTGATTTAAAATAAAGAAATACACTAATGTCAAGAGAGTGAAATGTTGTGAGATCCTGATAACCTGTTAGTTTTCATTTCTTTAATTTGCATTATATTATTATTTTTGTTGACTAACATCCTATTAGCGCTCCGGGTTGCAGGACCAATCAGGAGCTGTCCAGACAGTTTGCGGATTCATTCAAGTCGGATGGAATCAACGTTTCAGCAGATCGGTGATCCGGTCGATTATTTGATGCCATGTATTTATTTCACTACCGTCGAATTCACGCTAAGCACTGATCATTATTTGAAATTCTGGATGCTTAAACCAAGAGGTCGAAGTTAGAAATCCGACCCACTGAGGAAGCAATCATCGGCTAAAAAATTTTTTGTAACCAGGTTTTATTCAACCTTTCCTTTTCTGGGGTGGCGCGAGTTATTTTGAAGAAGTAAGATATCTCTGCGGATATTGCCACCTAACGTATAAGTGTCTATTTAGGGTTTGTTAAGGGTCTGTTTAAGGTAGAAGAAATACAGACATTTATTTGATTCTGTTAACTAAGAAAGTCGCATATTATCAGTTAAAATAAATGTGTTCTTTAGTCTCTTAAACTCTGTGTGTTTGTACTTTTATTTAGCAATTAGGATTTGATTGTTCATGATATCGGAAATGCAATTGAAGTTGTCATCTTTGAGAATTGGGCTTAAGGCGTATAAAGTCAAAATCTCCAGGATGATGACCACACAGGTGAGATCCCTATACAGTTCGTAAGTGATTTTAACCAGAAATAAAATATTCCCATTCATTAAGGAGTTATCATAAGCTGATTTCTACATATTAGAAAATTTTTACTTTCCTTGCAATACATGGTATTGTATAGGGAAGTATTGCAATCATGACGAAAATCGCAACTCGAGTTTTCTACGGATCTACACGTTTTGGGACCTCTAGAATACGAAAACGCTATTTTTAGCGTGACGTCTGTATGTGTGTGTCTGTCTGTGCAGATTTTGTATCCACTCGAAATGGACCAAATTTCATAAAATTTAGTAGTTATGTCATTTGTATGTGGTCCTGGTGGCGATTAGCTTCTGATACGATTCAAAATAAAAGAACCTCCCTTTTTTTTTAAAATGGCCAGCAAAAGTTGTCTGTATCCACTCTAACAGGAAACTAATTGACCCAATTTCACATAATTTAGTGGATAAGTCACTTGTGGGATACCCTGGTGCTGATTAGATTTTGGTACGATTCGAAAAAAAAGGAACCTGTTATTTCTGCGAAATGGCCCTCAAAAATCATCAATATCTAAAATAAAAGACTACGTATGCTCAAATGTATCCATTGAATGATTGTTTTGTACGTAATTCTTGACAATGAAAAGAATAAAACCAGTCCCATTACTCTAGGACTAGCCGTTCTGGTGATAATTTAATGTTTTCGCATTTTTACTTTGAAAATACATCCCATTGCCCATTGAAAACAAAAATCGAATTACAAGTGCAAATTCAGTAATATATTCAAATAATTATGAGTGTTATTTTGGGCAATTAAACTCAATTTAATGAATTATTGAATAAATAAAGAGAAAATAAATTTGAATCAGCAGGGAAAGTCATGTACTGCCCACTTCAACTTGTTTGTTCTACTGTATATTAAATTGTCATAAAAATGCAGGTAAAAGAATCTTGGTTGGTGTTTTCAAGATTTTGGAACGAATTAGGATATTTTATATTACTACATTTGACAAATGCAATCTCGCTTAGTGCGAGCTTTTCGAGCAACCAATTATTCGCGCTAATTGGGGGATTGCTGTACTAGGAAATCCAGTTTCTAGATCTATAATTTGTTTTTAAAAAGCTCTTCGAGTTCTTTGCCTTCGTTTACTAGTAAAATTTGAAGAAGAATGATAATTTTCCTTTTTTAACACTTTACGACATAATTGAAAGTGTTTATGACTTTGTTCATTCTGTCTGTCTGTCCGTTAGCACGATAACTGCCGTAAAAATGGCTTTATCAAAATGAAATTTTAGTATGTTTTTCAGACGGTCTGTGGGACCTATGGGAATATAAATGAATAATATCACCCAATTAGTTTTTTATTGAACCCGGATTGAAAAAATGAAATACATTGAATCCTGTGGGACCTAATGTTTCAAACATTTTTTAAACGAATTTGAAATTCACAAATTGCTCCGAAAATTTTAGAAAATATTCAAATTGTCCCATAAAATATACAAAAAAATTTTCAGTAAAATATGTTAGGTAGTTTTTTAAATAAAAATTATTTAATATAGGGAGAAAAACAAATTCAATTAAATTCTGACTCTCGTTATATCCTCCAGAAAAAAAAATGAGATATATTATATAATAAATATATTTCCAAGAGTTTAATTATTTTATATATGAGAAAGGTTTCACATTTTAAAATAAATATGGTAGATAACAATTTTTCAAATTTTTAAATAAAATAAATTATTATAGTATTGTGATGAATTAAACGATTGGAAAAATGATTATGAATGAAATGCTGCTTTTATATAGAGGCGATTTATATTTCGATGACGTCATTTGAATAAAGTTCATTTGTTTTCGATGAAGTTTTCAAATATAATAAATTATTGTAGTGTTATGATAATTTTAAAAATATTACCGAGAAATGTATCGCATATTAGAGATGTACCAGGCAATTTATATTTCAATGTCGTCATTTGAATGAAGTTCATTTTCTTCGATGAAATTTTCAAATATAATAAATTAATGTAGTATTGTGATAATATTAAAAATATTACCGAGGAATGTATCGCATTTGAGAGATGTTTGTATAAAATTGCATTGAAGTTGGAAAGTGTTTCATAATCAATGCTTTATGCATGTTTGATCTTTCTTGTTCAAATTTGTAATGCTTATATATAAAGAATCTCTCTTAACCTTTTGCTTACGGGTGAGACAGCGTGAATATCCCACCCGTAAGCAAAAGTTTAAAGTAAACAAGCAAGACTATAAAAAATAAGCAAGCATTTGTAGCTCTTTTTAAACACTACAAGTGCATATAATTGGATTTTGGAACAAGCTCTTAGCTCGAAGTATTCGACTATAATCTCAAAATTTTAGTATTTTATAACCTGATTTTTCCTATGGATGGAAAAGCTATAATATTTAACATTTCACGGAGTATTGCAGCTCAATGAGTTTACTTGCTCTTTGGTAAAATATTGATGCACAAGCACGAGATATTTTGTATTTTTATAAAAAAAATTAGAGAATTATATGAACTTGGGGATTCTAAAGATGTTTAGTGATTGATAAGATTTAAAATTAATGGGCTGAAATATACGTATTTACGTAAATATACAAGTACGTATGTGCCGCCAGGCATGTTTAACCTTTTGCAGGACGCCAATGTTCGCAAAGGGGGATCAAACTGTTTGAGATAGGGTATGTCAAATGCCTGTCTTTTTTAGAGGTTATTCGTTTGGGATGAGTGCTGTCCCACCCGTAAACAAAAGGTTAAAATTAACTTGAATCTAAAATATCGTGAGATATGTTGTATAATTTTAATTTATATACCGCCGAGGAAGTTAGTAAAATAATTTCATATTCTGAAATGAAGTCTATCGGAATATCCAGATGAAATCGGAGAGGAAATTAAAAATGCTAGCTAGCTATAAACAGTTAGCGAGTCATTTATAGCGCTTTGAAAGCCTATTAACAAAACAATTGAGTCTGGAAAAATCGATTAAACTTATTACACTTTATCGGAGTTTTATTTTGCAAAATGTTATTCACGCGAAATCATTTCAGCTCCATCGGACAGGAGCCACCGCCGATATTTTTAATTAAATTGGTATAAACTGCTAAATTATGAAATCATAAATGTTATCTTAACTATTTGGGTACCAGTGTCGTGAGAGAACTAACAACTACTTTTACTATAAAACAGCACATGTTAAAAAAAATTTTAAATATCAGAAACAAAATGGCTCTTACCTGTCTGTCTTCGTAACTGGAAATCCTCAGCGGCGCTCAAGTAGTCGTCAGATCGCAAGACGAGAGCCGTTTCTGACTAGAATTCAAAACCATGCAAACATCCGTAGGGTCACTCGCATCAACTTCCTTCGCAGCGGAAGTAACCTGTTGATACGGTGGATCACATGGGAGCGAATCTTTGGGTAAGATGGTTATCTTTTAATATCCAGTCTTGCTTAATAACTATACAAATAATAGTTACTTTCTCATATAATTTGCATCAAATATCATACTACTAAGAGTTCAAAATTCTGAAGACCGAAATTGGAACTGAAGAAACGGGTTTACTGGCTTAGGTCACTTTGCTATGCCTATCACATATTAGAATTCAAGACTTTTCAGAACATACATATGGATTTCAGGGATTTTTAGAGAAAATTGAGGAATTCTTTTATTGCATTCTCATATGTAATATTGAGAAAGTATTGTTTCCACGAAAATTTTCTGCTTCTTTAGACTTTAATGCCAATAGACTTTCTAGACTTTAATGCCAATATATATTTTAGGACCTCCGGAATATGTTTTGACTATTTTTGGAATGATGTCCATCTGTGCTCGATTTCTTGTGCACAATATAGCTGCCTCAAATCATTTTATGCACATTAATCATTTTATGCATAGTAATCATTTTATGCACTGAACCTAAAACATTTTAAATTTTTTTAAAGAATATTTTTAGAAAATGCTAAATTTTAAAGTTTCATATTTTTTTTTAAACGAGACAAAAATATTTTTTTATCATAAAGATTTTGTTTAAAAATTTTTTTAATTTTAGGTTTAATGCATATATATATATATATATATATATATATATATATATATAATAACTGTTTTGTAATCATGCGGACAGACACAAAAATTTGAAACTCTGAAAACGGAATTAAAGAAATGTGAAACTATGTGAAATTGCAATGTATAAAATTGCACATTTTATCGCTGTATGCATAAGTTGCGTCCGATTTTAATGCGGTTTGCTTTACATTAATCCTAAAAATGTAATATAATTTTTTTAATTAAATTTTAAAAATCGATTTTTGAAGGTTAAAACTGCTGTCTTCTCATAACTAATAAAATCGTAAGAAATGTTTTACTAATTAGAACAGGCGCATTTGTAAAGTGTTAGGTTATAATTTCTTTCAGATATATCATCCAGAGTTGAGGCAGTTTTAAAAAATGTCTGAATTTTATTTTAAGAAATTTTGCAATTGCAAGTATATATGTATAGGATCAATATTTTTGGAAATAAATTTCGCAACCAACTAGTTCTAACAATCCGTATATGATGTTATTTCTCCTTGTTTTAAGCGGTCCACTGCTAAACCGGCCGCAGACAGCCATTTAACACATGTAAAAATTCTAATGATTTAAAATTTATATGCAGGATATCTCGAAAATATTGCGACAATTTGTTCAACATCACTTGACAATTTGTCGTAGGTCCATGGTTGAAATTTAAGAAATGCTTTAATTAAAGTAGGCTATCTTTGTCTGCATATTGTACATGCGACATCTTCTAGTGAAAATATACAAAATGTAATTTTTACTTTCCTTATATACATAATGTATAAGGAAAGTATTGTGACGGAGTCGAAAATTCGAATTCGAGTTTTCGACGGGAGATCACGTTTCAAGCATCCCTGATCACGAATCGAACATTTTTGAAGTGGTGTGTATGTGTGTGTGTCAGTGAGTCTGGAGACAATAACTGACGAACGAATGGACCGATTCTAACGAAATTTGGTACAAAAATCACAATCCATAAACACTGAAAGCCTATTGTTTTCATATGCAATCGAAAATTCAGAACCCTCCTAAATTTTCGAGTGAAATTTTGAAAAAATCGTCAAAAAATCAAATCCGCTAATAAAGTTACGCAAATAAATATTTCTTATGTAATTTTTCATTAGAAAACGATTGACATAAATTTTATAACGCTAACATGAACCGTTCTCGAGATATTGCACATTTTTCAAAAAATTATCAAAAAGTCATATAAAATAAAAATAAAAATATATTTCCTACTGAGAAATATGTTCACTTTTCATATGTAATATTATGCGATAAATTGGGTGGCATCATTCTCGTGGATCTAGCTCGTTCCATTCATGAAAAATATACTTTGAGTAATACTTTTGTATTTGAACGCCGATAGTCATTTATCTGATGCAAGAATAATTCTTCTTCCATAACGCTTGGCGAGATCTTGGCGACGAATTTGGTCGAACGAATTTTCGACGAACTTGGCGGCTTTTTTAAATGTTGCTAAATTAACGAAAAACTCGCCAAATGGATAAAAATGACGCTAAATCAATGACGACTCATTGATGATGACGACATGGAAAATGGAGACTCATTGACGAAAATTTAATATCTTGGAAATAATATAAATAACTACTATAAAAATAATCTATTTTTTTTTACTGTAAAAGTAGTAAATTCATTGCATTATATAAGAAAAGTCATGTGCTGCCCACATGAGATTTATTATTAAGGCACCTTAGAAATTTACTAGAGTGTGGCTTAACTCGATTTTCTCATACTAGTATCCATTTTCAGTAGTTTCTTTTTCAAAGTTTACAAGAAAAATTTTGAAAAATTGGTATCATGCGGTCCAGTTATAGAGTATTATCCTTCACTTTAAAGGGTGTGAAAAGATCTTTTGATTGATACCATACTTGATAATGTACCCCCCCCCCCACCCCCCAGGGGGCGAATAACTTGCCCCGAGGGGGGCTAATGACTTGACGAACAAAGGAATTGTATCGCGGCTATTTTTCACAATGATTGAAACTGTTAAGTCTCATGATCATAAATAAAGCCTATTATGCACAATTAAGCAAAATTTTGTCTTATGCTGCCATGCTAAAAAATATAAAATATTTTCGCTGGAATTTAAAAAAATTCTATCTTTTTCTAGATTTTTCGATAAAAAAAGCCGAATACAAAATTTCGAGAAAATCCATTAATATGTGTGGCTGCTATTGTGTACACAAGAAATCTTCCACAGACGGGCATTACTCCAAAAATAGTCGAGACGTGTTTAGGAGGTCTTGAAACATATATTGGCATTAGAATATCGAATTCGAAAATTCTCGTGAAAACAATACTTTCTCTATATTATAATACACAGTACGAGAGAATAAAAATTTCAATTAGAAAAACATTTTTCATGGCTCAATAAATTGAACAAAAAACTTTTCATCGTCATTTGATAAAAATTTCCTGAGATATCATTCATTAAAATTTTCGACAGATAATTGAGAACTTAGAATGGAAATTATATCTAACGATATTTAGTTTTTGCACGATCCCCAAAATCTATGTTTCCTCCCTTTCTTTTTTTTTTTTTTTATAAGGTGACCTAAATCATAAAACTTTGACAAGCCATAAAACCTTGACAATTTTTGACATAAAACCTCGACAAAGTGACCTAAGTCATAAAACTTTTATAATTTTTTCACGGCGAATTTTGCATATTAGAAATTTACTTTTTTTTAAGGTCTTTAAATGGATAAAAAACAATTTACTAATTGGAATTTCCTTTAAAGAGGGATTGTATAAAAGTTAAATTTTGTACATTTTTCTTAAAAGTGTGGTCGAACCTACTGTCGTAGTCTGATAGTCTATCCTATATCTTGTCTTGGAACCATGCATCTATGACTAATAATTCAAGAAATATTTATTTAGCCATGGAATCTTTTTTAATCACCCTGTAAAGTGTTTTTCATATAAGTGATTTTAATTACAATCAGCAATTCGATTTTTTTGAGAATTTGTAGATTACGGAGACAAAGTAGAAGATATCATCTTTGCTTATAAGGTACACCTTTTTTTACTTTCCCTGCAATACATGGTAATGTATAGGGAAAGTATTGGAATCATGCCGAAAATCACAACTCGAGTTTTCGACGGATCTACACGTTTCGAGACCTCTAGAATACGAAAAAACCATTTTTAGCGTGACGTCTGTGCGTGTGTCTGTCTGTCTGTCTGTGTGTCTGTCTGTCTGTGCAGATTTTGTATCCACTGTAAATAAAAAACAAATGGACCGAATTTCACAAAATTTGGTAGGTAAGTCACTTGTGGGCGGGGCTGGTGCTGATTAGTTTTGGGTACGATTCGGAATAAAAGAACCCGCCTTTTTTTGCGAAATGGCCCGCAAAAGCTTGTATCCACTCTAGCTGAAAAACTAATGGACCGAATTTCACAAAACTCGGTAGATGAGTCACGTATAGGTCACTCTGGTGCTGATTAGATTTTGGTACGATTCGGAAAAAAATAACCTGCCTTTTTTTTGCAAAACGGCCCGCAAAAATCTTCAAAATCTAAACTAAAGAACTAGGTATACTCAGATATATCCATTAAATGCCCGTTTAATACGTAATGTTTAACGACGAAAAGAATAAGACCAACCCCATTACACTAGGACTAGCCGTTCTCGAGATATTTTAGTTTTTCGTACTTTCCCAACGCCACCTTTGAAAATAAGCCCGGTTACCGAATGAGAACAAAAATTGAATTAAAAGTGAAATAAATACTAATGGACCGAATTTCACAAAATTTGGTAGGTAAGTCACTTGTGGCCGGGGCTAGTGCTGATTAGTTTTGGGTACGATTCGGAATAAAAGAACCCGCCTTTTTTTGCGAAATGGCCCGCAAAAGCTTGTATCCACTCTAGCTGAAAAACTAATGGACCGAATTTCACAAAACTCGGTAGATGAGTCACGTATAGGTCACTCTGGTGCTGATTAGATTTTGGTACGATTCGGAAAAAAATAACCTGCCTTTTTTTGCAAAACGGCCCGCAAAAATCTTCAAAATCTAAACTAAAGAACTAGGTATACTCAGATATATCCATTAAATGCCCGTTTAATACGTAATGTTTAACGACGAAAAGAATAAGACCAACCACATTACACTAGGACTAGCCGTTCTCGAGATATTTTAGTTTTTCGTACTTTCCCAACGCCACCTTTGAAAATAAGCCCGGTTACCGAATGAGAACAAAAATTGAATTAAAAGTGAAATAAATTTAATTAAAATAAAGAGAACGTTAATATAAGTCTGCAGGGAAAGTCATGTGCTGCCCACATCAGATTTTTACTTTCCCTGCAATACATGGTAATGTATAGGGAAAGTATTGGAATCATGCCGAAAATCACAACTCGAGTTTTCGACGGATCTACACGTTTCGAGACCTCTAGAATACGAAAAAACTATTTTTAGCGTGACGTCTGTGTGAGTGTCTGTGTGTCTGTCTGTCTGTGCAGATTTTGTATCCACTCTAACTAAAAAACTAATGGACCGAATTTCACAAAATTTGGTAGGTAAGTTACTTGTGAGCGAGTCTGGTGCTGATAAGTTTTGGGTACGATTCGGAATAAAAGAACCCGCCTTTTTTTGCGAAATGGCCCGCAAAAGCTTGTATCCACTCTAACTGAAAAACTGATGGACCGAATTTCACAAAATTCGGTAGATGAGTCACTTGTGGGTTACCTTGGTGCTGATTAGATTTTGGTACGATTCGGAAAAAAATTACCTGCCTTTTTTTGCAAAATGGCCCGCAAAAATCGTCCAAATCTAAACTAAAGAACTGGGTATACTCAAATATATCCACAAAATGCTGATTTAATACGCAATTTTTAACGACGAAAAGAATAAGACCAACCCCATTACACTAGGACTAGCCGTTCTCGAGATATTTTAGTTTTTCGTACTTTCCCTACGCCACCTTTGAAAATAAGCCCGGTTACCGCATGAGAACGAAAATTGAATTAAAAGTGAAATAAATTTAGTTAAAATAAAGAGAACGTTAATATAAGTCTGCAGCGAAAGTCATGTGCTGCCCACATCAGATTTTTACTTTCCCTGCAATACATGGTAATGTATAGGGAAAGTATTGGAATCATGCCGAAAATCACAACTCCAGTTTTCGACGGATCTACACGTTTCGAGACCTATAGAATACGAAAAAACTATTTTTAGCGTAACGTCTATGTGTGTGTCTGTGTGTCTGTCTCTCTGTGCAGATTTTGTATCCACTCTAACTAAAAAACTAATAGACCGAATTTCACAAAATTTGGTAGGTAAGTTACTTGTGAGCGAGTCTGGTGCTGATTAGTTTTGGGTACGATTCGGAATAAAAGAACCCGCCTTTTTTTGCGAAATGGCCCGCAAAAGCTTGTCTCCACTCTAACTGAAAAACTGATGGACCGAATTTCACAGAATTCGGTAGATGAGTCACTTGAGGGTTACCTTGGTGCTGATTAGATTTTGGTAGGATTCGGAAAAAAATAACCTGCCTTTTTTTCGCAAAATGGCCCGCAAAAATCGTCAAAATCTAAACTAAAGAACTAGGTATACTCAGATATATCCATTAAATGCCCGTTTAATGCGTAATTTTTAATGACGAAAAGAATAAGACCAACCCCATTGCACTAGGACTAGCCGTTCTCGAGATATTTTAGTTTTTCGTACTTTCCCTACACCAGCTTTGAAAATAAGCCCGGTTACCTAACGAGAACGAAAATTGAATAAAAGTGAAATAAATTTAATTAAAATAAAGAAAACGTTAATATAAGTCTGCAGGGAAAGTCATGTGCTGCTCACATCAGATTTTTACTTTATAGGGATATATAGGGAAATATATAGGGAATAGTAATATATAGGGAAACTATCTGAATCATATCGAAAATCGCAACACGAGTTTTCGACGCATCTACACGTTTCGAGACCTCTAGAATACGAAAAAACTATTTTTAGCGTGACGTTTTTGTGTCTGTGTGTGTGTCTGTCTGTCTGTCTGTGCAGATTTTGCATCCACTCTAACTAAAAAACTAATTGGCCGAATTTCATAAAATTGGGTAGGTAAGTCACTTGAAGGCGAATCAGGTGCTGATTAGTTTTGGGTACGATTCGGGATAAAAGAACCCGCCTTTTTTTGTGAAATGGGCTGCAAAAACCTGTATCCACTTTAGCTGGAAAACTAATGGATCGAATTTCACAAAATTCGGTAGATAAGTCGCTTGTGGGTCACCCTGATGCTGATTAGATTTTGGTACGATTCGAGAAAAAATAACCTGCCTTTTTTACGAAATGGTCCGCAAAAATCGTCAAAATCTAGAATAAAAACTACGTATGCTCAAATTATCCATTAAATGCTTGTTTTATACGTAATTTTTAACGAAGAAAAGATTAAGAGCAACCGCATTACACTAGGACTAGCCGTTCTCGAGGTATTTGAGTTTTTTCGTAATTTCTCTACTCCACCTTTGAAAATAAGTCCAGTTACCAAATGAGAACGAAAATTGAATTAAAAGTGAATTAAATTTAATTAAAATAAACAGAACGTGGATATAAGTCTGCAGAGAAAGTCATGTGCTGCCTACATCAGATTTTTTACTTTCCTTATATACATAATGTATAAGGAAATATTGTGACGGACTCGAAAATTTGCATTCGAATTTTCGACAAGAGAGCTCGTTTAATCACCCCTGAACACGAATCAAGTGTTTTTGAGATGATATTTGTGTGTGTGTATATATATATACATATATGTGTAAATATGTATGTATGTATGTGTGTGTGTATATATATATATACATATATGTGTAAATATGTATGTATGTGTGTGTGTGTGTGTGTGCCAGGTGCTGTGGATTTTATACATAATTTTTTCACTGTGAAAGAAATAAATTCATTATATTACAATAAGGAAAAGCATGTGCTGCCCACATCATATATTTTTTATTTGCTCATATTATAGAGCGAAATTATAGGTTTTCCTTAAATTTTAAAATACGAAATTTTAAGGGGAAAAGGTGCCCTCTAGAACGCATTGCAAAAATTTTTGGAAGGATTTTCGTCAATGTGGGTATGTTTGTTGGATGTAAACCCAATAACTCACGAACAAATGTGTGTATTTATTTAACATTTTATTCGCAGATTCATTATGTATACAACTAGGATATATCACATATACTAGGATATTCATTATATTCACAATTAGGACCATGGAACTAGATATAATTGTTTCTTGTATTTCTTTTGATTAACGCGAATTATTTAAAACTAAAATTATCAAAATATTATATATCCGAAGGATAATTATTTTTTCATAATAAATAATTTTATATAAATGAATAACTTTTCATAGTGTATATTCATTTTAAGTACTGATCCCAATTTTTTTAATTAATAGTATAAGAAAAACAAGTTATTATCTACATATAAGCATGCAATGAAACTTTTGATAAGAGACTTTCAAAAGATCAATAAATGTCTGTATTTTAGAAATGTCAGATTAGAGATATCTTTCTGTACTGTAGGTCAATTTTGGAAATTTCCTAATTAATTAAAACATGCTGCATGAATATATATGAATGAATTCGATGAAGCAATAATGAACATATTGCTCGTCGGCTAAATTAACGTCACAGCTCAAATGGCGATATTGAATTAGTGTCACATTTAAATTAGTGAGGATCGAAACTGCAACTATGCAGAGTGGCATTTTCGTAGTCGTGAAACTGGCCACCAGAGAGCAGATGTGTCACGAGTGCAGTGTAGTCAGTTTGGAACCGAATCATTCATGAACAGCATTTCTTTAGAATTCGTACGGAAATGTTCAGTTCATTAACGATATTTTTAGAAAAGTTGGAAAGCGATTTTGTCCTAGGTCAGTCGAGAACAGGACATAGCTCAAATAAAATATTCACAAATAAGAAAGTGGGAACTGTTTTGGCAATAACTGACACAACTGAAAAAACCGAATTTTTTTAATTAATGAGAGTGACGGAATTCAAAACGCAAATAAGAATTTGTGAACTGTTTTGGAAGGAACTGACACAATTAAAAAAACCCAAGAATTTTTAATCAATGAGAGTGCCACAATTCAAAATGCAACGTCGCTTCAGCTACTAGGGAATCCCCAAGGAAGCAAAATGAATTTAAACATTTTTACATTTTTCACATCGTTCTAAGGGATATAGGCAATCTTCTTACAGACAGTTCACTCCAAAGATCAATAAGTTATGCTTTAATCAAACGTCCGATATGTTTCACTAAACGTTCTGCTTCTCGGCATGCTCGTATTTAATAAACCCTTGTTTGAAGATTACTTTTACGAGGTGATTGGTAGTGAGGTACAGATTTTAATACATGTGTTGTATATTCCATACCATTTCCAGATCGAAACATTATACTATTCCTGGATTCGAAAGCAGTACGACTATCCATGCATACACAAGGCACCCCCCCCCCACACACACACACACACACATACACACACGCACCGTTGTCTGTATTTGAATCCGGCACTTTCGGATTTAGGGGTAAAAAATTGTTCAGTAAAATAATTAACAACATAGCGTAGTTTTATACAGCAATTTGGCACTAAAAGAATCGAAATATACTTAAAATTTTATATTAAACGTTTCGGTATTAAAATTTCATATGAAAATAATTAACAGTATAGCGCAGTTTTATGTAGCAATTTTACACTAAAGGAATCGAAATATACAGAAAATTTTATATAAACTTTTCGGTATTGAAATTTTATATTAAACTTTTCGGTATTATAATTTTATATTAAATTTTTATATAAAAATAATTAACAGCATAGTGCAATTTTATGTAGCCATTTTGCACTAAAATGATCAAAATATACCGAAAATTTTATATTAAACTTTCAACGGGGTCACTGTACATACCTAACAAATACGTGCGCTTTGTGAGAAAATTAAAAAAAAATGCAAGATTAGCTTGAGAAAATTGGAAAAATAAATTTTCAACGACGATTCTTTATTTCTTCTTCTCTCATTTAATTAATTCAATTTTTACATATATATTCTTCTTTATTTTTATATTTACATAGCAGATGTATCCGATGTTAGCTCGTGATTTAACATATGTGCCAGTTCTAAGCGCATCCATATCGCTTTAATAACATCTCATTAAAATATTGAATTGCATCCCCCCTCTAAAAATAAAAGGTGTAATATATTTTATCTCTATATAAAAATATCAACACAGACAAATCTAGAGAATAAAACATCCTGATCCCGTTTGTAAACCAATGTACAAAAATATGAAATTTGATAAACATACTCTAAAATGAAAATCTGAAAGGATGTAAAAACTTATTCCTTTACCATTTTAACACCGTTGCAATAATTATTTAAATACATTCGGAACTATCTGAATTTAAAAAACATTTTTTATATTCCATGATCGTAATTGATATAACAATATTACAAATATAATACCGTTTATTGATGAAATTTATTATGTCAATTTCTTTATTATTGAAATGAAAAAATTGAATAAAAATCGTCTGCTACTTTAACACATCGGAATTTGTATTTATTAAATTTATTTTATTTATGTAACATGTTTTTTCATTGCTGATAAGTACTTTGGTTATCAAAATGCAAATAGTCTGCTTCTATAGGTTTAAAAAAATATAGCATGTGGGCAACACATGACTTTCCCTCCATAATGCAATGACTTTACCTCTTTGACAGTGAAATAATGCTGTATAAAATCTATAAAGCAATGTTTTTGGTATTCAATTAATACCACTTAAATTCAAATTAGTTACTTTTAGCACCTTTTGAATCTAAACACAGTGACTTATTCATGCTCATGTGCAAAATCTGCATCAAAATGCAAATGAGTTAATATACCGTGAAATAAATGAATATTGACGAATTCTTTGACGTCAAAATACGAAACTATTACAAAATTAACATCTCTCGTGAATGGAATGAAATCCGCGCCACGGAAATATTTTTAACAGTATTTGTTGCATGGTACTGCATATGAAAACTAACGTATGGGATTATAATACTTGCTACATTTTTAATTCTTATGTTATTCATTTTATAAATTTATTTGAAAACGGTGCAATAACTCGAGAGCGGTTCATATTAGCGTTCAAGAGTTTGTGTCATTTCTTTTCTCGGGAAAAATTACGAATGAAATGATTGATTATTTATTATTATTGAAAATCTTGATGTTTTTATTGCTTTTTTTTTAAAAAATCCATTTAAAAATGGGAGGGGGGGGAGCTCGTCCGAATATTTGATTGCTTTTTAAATCAATAGATTTCTTATATTCGCGAATTGTAACAATCGTACTAAATTGTATTCGAAACGCTTCATTTGTTCGTGAAATATCGCATCCATCTACTCAAGGACACACATACACACGTCACTTCAATAACATTCGATTCGAGTTCAGGGATACTTGAAACGTGCTCGAGTGCAGGGATACTTGATACTTGAAATTCGAATTCGAATATTCAATCCTGTCACAGTACTTTCTCTGTATATTATACTATGTTGATATTGTTGTTGAGATCCAGACCACCAGAAAGGTGTAAGGTAACTGTTTGGACGGCCGGGAAGTGCCACCCAATTTAGACCGAAACCCAGTGGGGGAGGCATCCACAGGGACCGTACCCTCCTTCCTCTACCACCAACCTCTCGGAAGGACTTACGGACCCACATGTTTAACGTGATCGTACTCCGCATGAACACGGCGGCAGTTGTGGCAGCGTGCAAATCCAGCACGCAAACCACCGGGATACCGCACCCGAAATATATTATAATATGTGTATACCGTATATTATACTATGTGTATAGTAATAATGAATATTCCATTGGCTATAATACCGAATAGCAAGTTCAATTTCCCTGAAAGCAAATAATGCTGTTAACAAAGAATCATTGTATTTTAAACAACGATAATCAAGTATCTAGGAAAGAGTAAACAGTTATTACAATGTCGCGCCAGCACAACAAACACTGTACTGCTGGTATTATTAACATTTTACGCTATGTTTGGCATGAATAGATTTAACAAGTCATCAAACGACGTGATTTGCTTGTATTACGATTGAACAGAAATTGTTACACCAAGCACACAATGTTAGCGGTCAACATTATTGTAGTTGACCAAAGATTGATGTATATGGAAATTTTAACAAAAGGAGAATTGATTTTAGAATTATAGCGGATAAAATGGAGTTTACTCATATGTGTTATTTTCCCTACATACATAGTTTAATTTTTAGGGAAAATATTGTGACAGGATAGAAAAATCGAACACTAGTTTTCGACAGAATAAAATGTTTAAGTACCACGAACTCGAATCGAACATTTTTCAGGTGATGTCTGTGTGGGTGGGTATACACGCGAATATGTGTGTGTATGTGTGTGGTTTAAGAATCATAGCTGATAAAATGCAGTTCATTCATATGTGTTATTTTCCCTACATGCATAGTACGAGTATAATGTTTAAGGAAAATATTGTGAAGGGGTCGAAAATTCGAATACTACTTCTTGACAAAAAAAAAACGTTTAAACACCCAGAACTAGAATCGAACATTTTTCAGGTGATGTCTGTTTGTGTGTATGATTTGAGAATCATAGCGGATAAAATGCAGTGCATTCATATGCGTTACTTTGCTACATACATAGTGTAATGTTTAAGGAAATACGCTATACGTCAGTATGGGCTTATCGTTTGGGCCGACCGCTTGCTCCCCATGTGGAGTGACTACAAAACGTCCATCCAAAGGTTTCATTATGGATAGCTTTGCCATTTGTCGTCCAATTCGCCTTATATAATGCAATGAATTTACTACTTTTACAGTAAAAAAAAATAAGTTATTTTAATAGTAGATACTTATATTCTTTCCATAAGGTATTGAATTTTCGTCAATTAGTCGTCATTTTCATTGATTTAGCGTCATTTATATGCATTTTGCGAGATTTTCGTTAATTTGGCAACATTTAAAAAAGTCGCCAAGTTGGTGACATTTCGCTAAATTCGTCGCCAAAATCTCGCCAAGCGTTATGGACGGAGAAATAAGTTATTCTTATAGCAGATTGCCTTATAGCAGATTCAAATACAAAAGTATTACTCAAAGTATCTTTTCTCATGAATGGAACGACCTTAATCTCATTGAAAGCCTTTGAAATGGCCTCGGGCATGCTGTATCTGCATTTTTACCTCCTCCAGTCAGTCTCAGAAAGTTGGAAACTGCCCTATTGGATTAATGGCCATTGCTCGTATCTGCGATGGTTGATTGAAAGCATGGAAAATCGTTGTAAAGTGTGTTTGCCTTTAAATATAATTTTGTTAATGACTCAAATGTGATGTCATCATATAACTTACGAAAAATAAATATTTTTTTTATCTTCGTACATAATTCTTGTTTTCTTTAATGCATAAATACATTTGCTACCTTCATGTACAATTTTGAGTTAATCAAAGTTTTATTTCTCCATTTTTGTTAATTTTACCGTTCATGCTTAACTTTTGGAAGCCATTGAACTATGTGTGTAATTATTATTTTAATTTTTATTTAAAAAAACTATTGAACATATTTTGCTGAAATTTTTTTTTATATATTTTATTGGATAATTTGAATATTTTCTAAAATTTTCGGAGCAATTTGTGAAGTTTAACTTTGTTTAAAAAATGTTAGAAAAATTAGATCCAATGGGGTTCAATGTATTATATGTTTTCCGTCTAATTCGGACAAAATAAACTGCATTCTATTAATCTATCGAACTTTATAATTTCCAAAAAAAAAAAAAAATCTGATGTGGGCAGCACATGACTTTCCTTATATAATGCAATGAATTTACTACTTTTACAGTAAAAAAAATAAGTTACTCTAATAGTAGATACTTATATTCTTTCCAGGGTATTGAATTCTTGTCAATTCGTCATTTTCATTGATTTAGTGTCATTTTTATCCATGTGGAGAGATTTTCGCTAATTTGGCAACATTTAAAAAAGCCGTCAAGTTGGCGATATTCCGCCAAATTCGTCACCAAAATATCGCCAAGCGTTGTGGACGGAAAAATAAGTTATTCTTATAGCAGATGAATGACTATTGGTATTCAAATACAAAAGTATTACTCAAAGTATATTTTCTCATGAGTGGAACGAGCTAGATCAACGAGAATGATGTCACCAAATTTTTCGCATGATATTACATATGAAAAGTGAACATGTTTCTCAACAGTTAGTATTTTTTTCTAATTTATGGGATTTTTTTATAAATTCATTTGAAAAATGTACAATAACTCGAGAACGGTTAATGATAGAATTCTAAAGTTTATGTCAATCGTTTTCTAAGGAAAAAGTTACATAAGAAATGTCTATTTACGTAACTTTATTAAAGGTTTTGATTTTTTGATAATTTTTTTTTAATTTTACTCGAAAATTTAGGTGGTTCTGAACATTCGATTGTGTTTAAAAACAACAGGCTTCCAGTATTCACGGATTTTAATTTTTGTACCACATTTATTCGAATTGCTCTATTTATTCGTGAGATATCGTCTCCACAGTCTCACTGACACACACATACACACGCACACATATATTCACACATACACACGCGTACACATATTTTCACACACACACATTTTCACAGACATCACCTCAAAAATGTAAAATGTTCGATTCGTGATCAGGGATGTTTGAAACGTGCTCTCCCGTCAAAAACTCGAATTCGAATTTTCGACCCTGTCACAATACTTTCCTTATACATTATACCATGTATATAAGGAAAGTAAAAAATTAAAAACCATAAAATACGGAAACTTTTCTTTTGGTACTTTCTTTAGTATTGTGCACTATCGTTACACATAACACACATCCACCTTTTCCCATTCGAAATCTGCGAAAGGAGTGATGTTTTACATCAATCTATAACGAGTAACAGAATTGCTAGTTACTATTTTATTTTCTTAAATTATTTATGTAACTGTATAACTTTCTGCTTCCTACAGGGCAGTTGGATTTCTGCTTTCCGCTGGGAGCATAAATTTCAAAGTGCAGCAATACGAGCGTTAGTTCGTGACTTATCGTGTCTCACATCTCACACATATACACACATGCATGCACGCCACACATAAATGCATATATTTTCGGAAGTGTTTGAATTTTTTTATAAATTTAATTGTTCTTAAACGCTGTTTCTCTTTCTGTATCTCTAAATCGAAATTATTTCGAGGAACATTTGCTTCACCCTGTAATAGTATATAATATCAGCGGTGCCTCCAGCCCAATTGAGCTGAAAGGGTGCTGTGAATAACATTTTGTAAAACAAAACTCACCTTTAGTAATATCGAAATAAAAAATGAACTGAAGCTGGAAAAACGTGAAATTTACATATTTTTTCAACTTGACATGACGATTACTCGAGAATTATAACAGCTTCTTTTTAAAATAAATGTAGATTCAGGTGATATAAATATCCTCATACAAATTTTTCTCGCTTACTATTTATATTCATCTTTTATATTTTCAAAGATATTTCAGAGTGAAAGTATGAAAAATGAAAAAAAAAAACTGGTTCGGACAAATACATTTTAAGTTTGTTTTTTTGTTTTTTCAAAAAATGGAGCTCGATCCAAAATCTAATTATAAACACTTGTAGGGCTTTCAAAAGGCTACGTATTATTGATTGTAATTTAAAGCTTGCTCTTTTATTTTTTGAGTTATAAGCATTCATACTAGAACAAGAAAGATCAATCATGCATAAAGCATTGATTATGAAACACTTTCCAACTGAAATGCAATTTTATTTAAACATCTCTAACATGCGATACATTCAGCGATGATGTTTTAAAAAATTGTTACAATACTACAATAGTTAACTATATTTGAAAACTTAATCGAAGACAAATGAACTTTATTCAAATGACGTCATTGAAATATAAATCGCCTGGTTCTCTATATAAAAGCAGTAAATTTTCATTCATTAACTTTTTTTCCATTCCTTTCATTCAGCGGCTACATTTTTAAAATTATCGCAATACTATAATAATTTATTTTACTTAAAAACGTAAAACCAAGGAGGTAAAATTACTTTCTAACTCCATGCTTAAAACTTCATCAAAAAAGCAATAATATGGAATCGTCTGCTTCTCTATGTAAAATCAATTAATGTTTCATTCATATCAGCTATATTGCAAATTCCAGAGCTAAATAACGTTGCGTTAAAGAAATTCAACAATTCTTATACAACTCATCTTACAGCTTGGTGTGTTTACATTCTTCATACGTGAAAGTTAGGCTTCGTTGTAGAATTGATCAAAGTTTGATGATCATTTAAACTCCAAAATATTGTAATTGAGTTGACGCAATATATAGGTGCAAAGAAAAAAAAATCAAGAATAAAGCGTTTTAGGATGAATGCAACAGTAAATATAAATTAAAAAGAAATTTTAAAGTCACGATTTTGACACAAGGTGGATGTCCTTACCCCTTTCTGGTAGGTCGGACGGTCTGGGTCTCAACAACAACAACAAGATGGATGCCATATTTTATTTTGAAGTGGATCAGGTGATCTCTTCATATACACTCACTTCCAAAAGTTAAGCACTCAATGCAAATTTTCATTTTTCGAAATCGTATTTGAATTTGAGTGGCAAAAAATCGTTGCGGATGTAAATGGTAGTATGCAGATATCGTATGTTACAACCAATCACGATTGACTGTCCGGATATATGTTAATTAGACAGTCGTTAAAGACGCAAGCATTCTGAAGGGTTTGAGGAAGTGCATTTAAATGCTGATACGAAATGTTTATAACTTTTGTAGGATTAATTTTGATGATAGTCGTGTTTCTATCGCTGAAAGAAGAATGACAGATAGTGAGTGCTGGCGTGCTGGCGGACGCATTGAAGCAAGACAGTCAATCAAAGACATCGCTGTTTTCTTTGGCGTTTATCATTCGGTAATTTCTTTATAGAAACAATTCCGAATACGTCAAACAGTTGTTCAGAGACCTGCGCCCGGTCGTCCAAGGGTTACCACCCCTTTGATGATCGATATATTGCTGTAATAGGCAAGCGGTATCGACGAGCGACCTCCACAACTGTTACATCCATGGTTGCAGTGGCACTTGGTAAGACAATATATGCCAGTACTGTGCGCCGAAAGCTCCACGTGAAGGGACTGTACGCCCAAGTACCACGTCTTTGTGTTCCACTAACCGTCCAGCCAGTGGGGCAAGATTAATGTGGTGTCGTCAACGTGTAAATTGGACTGTCTCAGATTGGTGCAACGTCCAGGTCACGGATGAGTTCATATTTGCGCTGGAATCAGATAATAAGCGTGTAAGGGTCTGGAGAGAACGAGACATACGCAATCAAGCCAAGAATATCATTGAACATCACGCTTTCTGAGGTGGCAGCATCATGGTGTGGGCTGGAATTTCAATGGGATATCGCACAGAGCTGCACATTTTTAAAGGCGGTTCTGTGATGGCTGTAATGGCATCGGCATGAAGTCCGATACCCCATTGCGAGACTCTATGCTGTAGCAGTTGGTCCTGATTTCCGCCTTATGTACGATAATCCCGTCCACATCGAGCTGACATTGTTGACGAATACCTGGAAACATTCATTGCTCGTATTGAGTGGCTGGCGAATTTTCCGACCTCAATCTCATTGAAACTCTTTGGGATGTGCTCGTGCGTGCTGTCTCTGCACTTTTATCTCCTCCAGCCAGTCTCAGAGAGTTGGAAACTGCCCTACTGGATGAATGGCCATTGCCAAGTTGGCGACATTCAGCCAAATTCGTCGCCAAAATCTCGCCAAGCGTTATGGATGGAGATATAAGTTATTCTTATAGCAGATTGCCGTTCAAATGCAAAGGTATTACTCAAAGTATCTTTTCTCATGAATGAAAGGACCTTAATCTCATTGAAAACCTTTGGGATGGCCTCGGGCGTGCTGTCTCAGCACTTTTACCTTCTACAGCCAGTCTCAGAGAGTTGGAAACTGCCCTCTTGGATGAATGGCCATTGCTCGCATCTGCGATGGTTGATTGAAAGCATGGAAAATCGTTGTAAAGTTTGTTTGCCTTTAAACATCATTTTGTTAATGACCCAAATGTGATGTCATCATATAACTTACGACGAGTAAATATTTTTTTCATCTTCGTACATAATTCTTGTTTTCTTAAATGCATAACACATTTGCTACCTTCATGTGCAATTTTGAGTTAATCAAAGCGTTATTTCTCCATTTTTGTTTATTTTCCATCCATGCTTAACTTTTGGAAGCCTACTATGGGTGTAATTATTATTTTAATTTTTATTTAAAAAACTACCGAACATCTTTTGCTGAAATTATTTTTATATATTTTATCGGATAATTTGAATATTTTCGAAGCAATTTGTGAATTTTAACTTCATATAAAAAATATTTGAAAAATTAGATCCCAAAGGGTTCAAGGTATCTCACTTTTTCAACCCCGGTTCTATCCAAAACTAATTGGGTGATATTGTTCATTTACATTCCCATATGTCCTATAGACCGTCTCAACAACATACAAAATTTCATTTTGATACAGTCATTTTTACGGCAATTATCATGCGAACAAACAGACAGACAGAATGGACAAAGTCATAAACACTTTTCAACTATGTTTTAAACTGTTAAAAACATAAAATGTTCACTTTTCTTCAACTTGACAAGACGATAACTCAAAACCAATAAGATATCTTTTATTAATAAATATATATTTTAATACTACATTTTCTAGTACACAGTTTTGTCGATTACTATATATATCTATCTTTTGTAGTTTAGTTTAGTATACTTCGAGTGAAAGTTAGAAAAATGAAAAAAAAGCACTCGGTAAGAGATCTACTTTTTAAGACGGAGATCTTGTTTTTGTCGTGGTTAAAATATTCAAATATTCAAATTATTTATATTCATAATCTGGTCTCTATTTTCAACAAAACAACAAAATTTATTTACATTTTTATTTATTAGATTAAGGCGTATAACGTTGAAAATATTTACATATTCCAAAACGCTCCTTTTTTCAACCAGAAAAAAACTCCAGATGTTTTCACAACAAAGGAAAATATTCTATTCAGTTCTATTTTTACATCATCTGTCTATATCTATAATTTTATGTAGGTTCCAGATTCTATGTAAGTTATTTTATCTGAAAAGAAATGAAAAGTTAGAAGGCATTATACGCATCTTTATATTTTTATTCCTCAGTCTAGGTTTTCCAGCTCAGACGATTTCGATTATGTCCGCTCATTCGATTGATATTCGATTACAGAAAATGTGTTCTGTATTCTACGATGAATTTATTCAAATATATATTGCACAGCCATCAAAATACATACACTTTTGCAAGGGCCGGTTCAATAAAAGTAGGCTTCATGAATCCTGAAGAAGAGGATGATATTCCTTTATCTCAATGGCTGGTAAAGCACGAAATTAAAAAATTTAAAACTGCTAATGCAGACGAATTTATTGACGTTAACATCCAAATTTTTAAAAATGGGAAGGTGATATTTTACGACAAGCTTTTAATGAAAAGTGAGAGAAAAGAAGAGGGGGGCCACAAAAGAAAATATCTGATGTTGGCAACACATGACTTTCCTTATGTAATGCAATGCATTTACTACTTTTACAATAAAAAAATAGATTTTTCTTATAGCAGATATTTATATTCTTTCCAAGATATTGAATTTTCGTCAACTAGTCATCATTTCATTGATTTAGTGTCATTTTTATCCATTTGGCGAGATTTTTGTTAATTTGGCAACATTTCAAAAAGTCGCCAAGTTGGCGACATTCCGCCAAATTCGTCGCCAATATCTCGCCAAGCGTTATGGACTTAGAAATAAGTTAATCTTATAGCAGATAAATAACTATTGGCGTTCAAATACAAAAGTATTACTCAAAGTATCTTTTCTCATGAATGGAACGAGCTAGATCCACGAGATTAATGTCACCCAATTTATCGCATGATATTACATATGAAAAGTGAACATGTTTCTCAACAGTTAATATATTTTTTTTTAATTTATGGGATTTTTGATAAATTTATTTAAAAACTGTGCAATATCTCGCGAACGGTTCATGCTAGCCTTCTAAAGTTTATGTCAATCGTTTTCTAAGGAAAAATTACATAAGAAATGTTTATTTGCGTAACTTTATTAAAGGTTTTAATTTTTTGATAATTTTTTCAAAATTTCACTCGAAACTTTAGGAGGGTTCTGAACATTTGATTACGTTTAAAAACAATAGGCTTCCAGTATTCAAGGATTGTGATTTTTGTACCAAATTTCATTCAAATCGCGCTATTCGTTCGTGAGATATCGTCTCCGCAGACTCACTGACACACGCACACACATACTTTCACACACACACACACACAGACATCACTTCAAAAATGTTCGATTCGTGATCAGGGATGCTTGAAACGTGCTCTCCCGCCGAGAACTTGAATTCGAATTTTCGACCCCGTCACAATATTTTCCTTATACATTATGTATATAAGGGAAGTATAAACGTACTTTTAAACGAGGCGCAAAAAGAGCATTAAATGTAAACACAATTTTTGAGCAAACTTCGGCTGATGAATATACTCCTAAAGCACTGTCTTTGCTGAGATCTAATATAAGAAATTATAAATAAAACGCTTGGAGAAAACAAACATGTGTAACAACAGTTTTGAAAACATTGTAAATACTTTTTGGTTAGAATAAAGAATTCATTCTTAAATTAAATAAAACTTCATCAGTTAGTTCTTTACTCCCATATGCAACTTTTAACTAACTTTTTATTTTTACTTTTTCATAGGTAGTATTGAGAAAGTGTTGTTTTCACGAACATTTTTATTTTCGAGATTTTGTCTATATATGTTTTAAGACCTCCTGAATGCGTTTTGACTATTTTTGGAGTGAGATCCGTCTGTCTGTCTGATGTCGATTTCTTGCGTACAGGATAGCAGCCACACATATTAATGGATTTTCACAAAACTTTATATCTCGCTTTGTTATCGATTAGAACTAGATAGAAATTTTTGTAAATTCGAGCGAAACAAAATTTATCCGAAATTTTATACTTTTTACTTTTCTTATATACATAATGTATAAGGAAAGTATTGTGACGGGGTCGAAAATTCGAATTCGAGTTTTCGACGGGAGAGCACGTTTCAAGCAACCCTGAATACGAATCAAACATTCTTGAGGTGATGTCTGTGTGTGTGGAGATGATATCTCACGAACGAATGGAGCGATTTGAATGAAATTTGGTACACAAATTACAATCCGTGAATGCTGGAAGTCTACTGTTTTTATCCCTGATCACGAATCAAACATTTTTGAAGTGATGTCTGTATGTGTGTGTGTGTGTGTCAGTGAGTCTCTGGAGACGATAACTGACGAAGGCATGGACCAATTCGAACGAAATTTGGTAAAAAAATCACAATCCGTAAATACTGAAAGCCTATTGTTTTTAAATGTAATCGAAGATTCAGAACCCCCCTAAATTTTCGACTGAAATTTAGAAAAAAATCATCAAAAAATCAAAACCGCTAATAAAGTTACGCAAATAGACATTTCTTATGTAATTTTTTATTAGAAAACGATTAACAGAAATTTTAGAACGCTAACATGAACAGTTCTCGAGATATTGCACATTTTTCAAAAAAAATATCAAAAAGTCATATAAAATAAAAAAAATATATTTCCTATTGAGAAACATATTCACGTTTCATATGTAATACCATGCGATAAATTGGGTGACATCATTCTCGTGGATCTAGCTCGTTCCATTCATGAGAAAAGATACTTCCAGTAATACTTTTGTATTTGAACGCCAATAGTCATTTATCTGCTGTAAGAATAACTTATTGTTCCGTGAGTGAAGCTTGGCGAGATTTTGGCGACGAATTCCACGGAATGTCGCCAACTTGGCGACTTTTTGAAATTTTGTCAACTTAACGAAAATATCGCCAAATGGATTAAAATAACGCTTAATCAATGAAAATCACGACAAATTGTCTTGGAAAGAATATATCTTGGAAAGAATATAAGTATCTACTATAAGGAAAACCTATTTTTTTTACTGTGAAAGTAGTAAATTTATTGCATCATATAAGAAATGCCATGTGTTGCCCACATCAGATTTTTAACATAGCAGTGTAGGACAAAATTTAGCCCCTATCCCTCGGGGGGGGGGGGTTACATTGTCAAGTATGCTATCAATCGAAAAAAATTTCAAGCCCTTTCAAAGTGAAAGGTAATACGCTATAGTTATAATAATTTGGTCCCACAATATCGATTTTTCAAAAAATTTCTTTTAAAATTTGAAAAAAAGAAAATGAATTATGATATGAGAAAGTCGAGTTCAGCTATATTCTAGTTAATTTATTTTACTTTCAGTATTATATATTGATATTTCTACATATTGGTGATATCAGAATAGTCATTATGTGAATTTTTTTTTTAAATTCGTAAAATATATCAATAAGGGTCTCGGTTAATACAATCCCAGGTTAGCTCGAACAAATCGACTTTCACCGTGACATTTCGTATTTTTATGACATTTCGTGACAAATGTTCCATAAAGTACTTTAGATATATTAGAGGCTATAAGAAGAGTATAATGAACATTAACCTATATGAAATTTCTTCATTTATTCCGCTCAATACTCATACTATCCGACTTTAAATTAAGCTTAATGGAGACAAGTTCCTTATAATGCTCACAATGAGCGTTAAAGAGACAATTTAACTGCTCTATCAGCTTCACCAGTCTTCTAAGATGATAGCTAATGCCTTAATGTACATCTAATCCGATGGTAAGTGTGTTAGCTGATTGTATTGCGTTGCAGGAATTAGACGGTCGTTGTTAAATTAATTCTAAATTCGCTACCATATGGCTAATTTTCTACTAAAAGGGTTAACACAACTGCGTCACATAATTTGTGTGACACAGTTGTGTTAACCATTGAACGCATATTATATGAGATACAGTTGTGTTAACCATTGAACACACACATACACACACACACACACACACACACACACACATATATATATATATATATATATATATATATATATATATATATATATACATAAGCAAAAGTAAATAAATATATATATATATAAGCAAAAGTAAAATGTATATATAAGCAAAAGTAAAAGTAATGTCCAATCAAAATCAATACGGATGTCTTCATTCAGAGAATTATCTACAATGAAGACATCCGTATTGATTTTAATTGGACATTTCTACAGCAAGCATATCTAC
The DNA here is from genome assembly GCA_951213105.1 of Amaurobius ferox. Taxonomy (NCBI): domain Eukaryota; kingdom Metazoa; phylum Arthropoda; class Arachnida; order Araneae; family Amaurobiidae; genus Amaurobius; species Amaurobius ferox. The sequence goes on from OX578140.1 coordinate 30,891,603, forward strand.
AGCAATACCCCATTCCTTTTATGCTACATTATATTGATAATTTATACAGTAACAATAATGCTTATTGTTCAAAATTAAAATCTATTTTATATCATTTAGCAGATGAAGGTTCGCATACTATGAATAACAGGACCGCAGAACGATAACACGAAGTTATATACAGGTCATTGTGTTCTAAAGGACTAGTTGCTCATCCAGTGATGGTCTTCATATTACCATTGGACTTTTCTTTTTTAACGGTCTTGTGATAATTGTTATTGTCACTCCGGGAGTTGGCTTCAGCCAGGGCTGGCGTCCAGGAGTGCAATGCCGCGGCATTTATGACAAGCTTGTTGACAACTGGGGTGTAAGGTCGCAACCCCTTACCGCCATTAAGTAAGCTTCTCGCTAAGCCATCCTTCTTTTTCCAATTCTAAAATTCTTTTTATACTTTTTACATTTATATATATATATATATTTGAAAGAATGGAAGAAGTAACTCATAATACACTATCTTAAAAATATTTTTAAGCCTACAGAATACAATGAAATTCAACAATAAAGAGGAAATTATAATACATATTACAGTTCAAAAAGCTAAAGATAATCAACAAATGTCAATGGAGAGGAATCGAAAAAAGGAATTAAAGCTTGCACGTGGAAGTTTTATCTATAAACATGTATTATATATATATATATATATATATATATAGAGAGAGAGAGAGAGAGAGAGAGACGTGCATAGTAATTATCGATATTTGCTTAATAAAACTGTAGTGGATTTTACTTCATTTCAAATCCATAACAAATAAAAAAAAATCTTCAAATTCATAATAAATCGTAGTGTACTTGCATCACAAATCATTGGGGGGAAAAGTATGTATCTTTATCAGATTTCGTACTCAATCTACTTTTTTAAAATATTTCGCAAAAATTCTTAAAAGTTTCTTCAAGTTGGCAACCATTTAGCTACGCCGATGGGTGCATTTGACTTGTCGGTATTAATACAAAAATTTAAAGTAGAGTTAAGAGGTTTGCACGTATCAAAAATGATTAACTCTCATGTGTGCCTTTGTATTTTTGTAATGCAAGTACTCACTCTAGCTGGAAAACTGTGCATTGTATTTTTAGGAAATTCATCACTTTAGGTCATTTATGGGTTTCTCTAGTGCTGAACAGTGGCCAAGCGTGATAAAATAATTTAGGGAGACGAAACGTAGGCAAAATTGGCAAATAAAAAGTTTTATGCTGTATATTTTAGTACGATTACAAATAAAAAAATCTGATGTGGGCAACACATGACTTTCCTTATATAATGTAATGAATGTACTTTTACAGTAAAAAAATAGGCTTTTCTTATAGTAGATACTAATATTCTTATCAAGATATTGAATTTTCGACAATTTGTCGTCATTTTCATTGATTTGGCGTCATTTTTATCCATTTGGCGAGATTTTCTTTAATTTGGCAACATTTCAAAAAGTCGCCAAGTTGGCGACATTTCGCCAATTTCGTCGCCAAAATCTCGCCAAGTGTTATGGACGAAGAAATAAGTTATTCTTACAGCAGATAAATGACCATTGGCGTTCAAATACAAAAGTATTACTCAAAGTATATTTTTTGATGAATGGAACGAGCTAGATCCACGAGAATGATGTCACCCAATTCATCGCATGATGTTACATATGAAAAGTAAACATGTTTCTCAATAGGAAATATTTTTTTTTCTATTTTATATGACTTTTTGATAATTTTTTTGAAAAATGTGAAATATTTCGAGAACGGTTCATGTTAGCGTTCATAAAATTTATGTCAATCGTTTTCTAATGAAAAATTACATAATAAATGTCTATTTGCGTAACTTTATTAGTGGTTTTGTTTTTTTGACGATTTTTTCAAAATTTCATTCGAAAATTTAGGGGGGTTCTGAACATTCGATTGCATATAAAAACCATAAGCTTCCAGTGTTTACGAATTGTGATTTTTGTACCAAATTTGGTTCGAATCGGTCCATTCGTTCGTCAGTTATTGTCCCCAGAGTCTCACTGACACACACACACACACAGACATCACTTCAAAAAAGGTTGATTCGTGATCAGGGATACTTGAAACGTGCTCTCCCGTCGAAAACTCGAATTCGAATTTTTGACCCTGTCACAATACTTTCCTTATACATTATGTATATAAGGAAAGTAATAAAATATCATAACTGAATTAAAAGGAAAATAATTTAATGTCATTTTATAATTTTATTATTACGATTATCTGTGGAACCGATACAAAAACGTTATATGAGGGAAAACACAAAGCACCAGAAACTCTATTTTAAATAGTACTTTAAATAGTACAAATTTCACAAGAAGGCAGCCTATTGAGTAACTTATAAGTATTTATAATAAAATAAAGTATATTTAGGAATATTTTTTACTCTTTAAGTGCTTACTTGCTACATTTGAAAAAGGGACGCCATAAGCAAAAATCTGTCTACATGTCCCTTGGTTTATTTCCAAAAAACGTTTTATACGGTTATTTCGAATAATATATAATTAATCCTTTTACTTATCTATTTTTTTTTCTCGAAAGTGTTAAAAAATAATCCCATTTTATATAGCTGTTTTTTGATTTGTGTGAAAAGATGGTGCGTTGATTATTAATAATTACTTATTTTTAAGCCAACAAATAATTGATATAGTAACAGGTCTAAATTATTATCTCGATAATGAGATCGAAAAATCCTACAAAGAGAATATTAAAGATGCTGAGCAGAAAACGTCTGAGTTTACTCGGGCTGGTATTCTGAAACAAACGTAACTATCCCCACGTAACTCGGGATAGTATATTAGAGGGTTAAAAAAGAGTTACTTGATCGTAAATTATTTGAATAGATATTGTCAACATTGTCTCCACTATCACTTCGTCACTGTTGCTAAATTAATTTTGATTGAAACTGGAAAGCTAAAATTGCTCTTTTTTCAAAATGAATCGAAAAAATGATATTCACTCAGGGCCTAAGCCAGGCAGGGGTCAACAGTTGTGGAGGTCGCTCTTCGATTCCGCTTGCCTACTATAGCAATATACCGATCATCAGAGGGGGTGGTAACCCTTGGACGACCGGACACAGGTCTCCGGACAACTGATTGACTTGTTTGGAATTGCTTCCATAATCGAGAAATTACCGAATGACCAATGCCAAAGAAAATAGCGACATCTTTGATTGACTGTCCTGCTTCAATGCGTCTGACAGCACGACAGTGCTCACTCTCTGTCATTTGTCTTCTTTCATCCATAGAAACACGAATATCATCAAATATAATCCTACAAAAGTTATAAACACTTCGTATCAGCATTTAAATGCACCTCCTCAAATCCTTTAGAATGCTAGCGTCTTCAACGACTACCTAATTAGCATATATCCGGATAGTCAATCGTGATTGGCTCTATCATACGATATTTGCATACTGTCATCTACATCCGCAGTGATTTTCAGATACTTAAATTAAAATACGCTTTCAAAAAATGAAAATTTGCATTGCGTGCTTAACATTTGGAAGTCAGTGTATTCTAAATCATCCTGCCAAATTGCAAATTATTCGATGCTATAAGTCTGGCGTTATAGCCTTGATAGAAAATTTCTTTTTTTTTAAAGGCTTAGGTCAACTTCTGCACCATTTTTAATACTTTACAACATAGTTGAAAAGTGTTTATGACTTTGTTTATTTTGTCTGTCTGTCCGTTCGCACGATAACTGCCGTAAAAGTGACTTCATCAAAACGAAATTTTAGTATGTTGTTGAGACGGTCTATGGACCATATGGAAATGTAAATTAATAATATCATCCAATTAGTTTTGGATTGAACCCGGGTTGAAAAAATGTGAATCATTGAACCTTTAGGGACCTAATTTTTCACACATTTTTTTAGCGAAATTAAAATTCACAAATTGCTTCGAAAATTTTAGGAAATATTTAAATTATCCCATAAGATATATGAAAAAAATTTCAGCAAAATATGTTCGGTATATTTTTTAAATAAAAATTAAAATAATAATGACACCCATATAATATGAAGAGGTCGCGTGAGCCACTTCAAAATGAAATATGGCATCCATCTTGTGTCAAAATCGTGAGTTTTAAAGTTCTTTTTAATTTATATTTAGTGTTGCAGCCGTCCTAAAACCGCTATAATTTTGCGTTTTTTTTCTGTGCATCCATATTTTGCGCTAAAGCAGTTACAATATTTTTGAGCTTAAATGACCATCAAACTTTTGATTATTTCTATAACAAAAGCTGACTTTAATGAATGTAAAATGTAAACAAGTGATTGTAATAGGAGTTGAATAAGAATTGCAGAAATTTTCTCACACAAAATTATTTAACTCTGGAGTCTGGAATAAAAATGTATGAATGCTCACTACTTTTACATAGACAGCTAGACGATTTATATTTCGATGACTTCATTTGAATAATGCTTGAATAAAATTTTAAGCATGTAGTTAGAACGTGCTTTTAAGTCCATGGTTTTAATTTTCCAAGTAAAATAAATTAGTGTAATTCTGTGATAATTAAAATAATATCGCCGCTGAATGTATCGTATTTTAGAGATGTTTAAATAAAATTACAGTTGGATAGTATTTTATAATCAATGCTTTATGCATGATTGATCTTTCTTGCATTTATATTTAGTGTTGCATCCGTCCTAAAACCGCTTTATTTTTGCATATTATCAGTGTTTCTAAATTCTATGCTTACGCAATTACAATATTTTTTATTTTAAATAATCACTAAACTGTGATTATTTCTACAACGAAACCTAGTTTTAACGTATTCAAAATGTAAACAAAACAAGAGATTGTAAGATGAGTTGTATAAGAATTGCTAAATTTCTTAACGCAAAACTATTTAGCTCTGGAGTCTGGAATATAAGTAATGTGAATGGAATATTTATTGATTTTACTTTGATAGAAAAGCAAGCGATTTTATAACTTTGCCCTTTTTGATGATGTTTTAAGTTTCCAATTATTGTACTATGATAATTTTTTAAATATCACCGCTGAATGTATCGCATTTTAGAGATGTTTAAATTGCATTTCAGTTGGAAAGTGTTTCATAATCAATGCTTTATACATGATTAATCTTCTTTTTAATATAGAGAGATAGAGAAAAATATGTTCAGATTCCTTCTAATTATGCAAAGAGTTTCGAAAACCTATGCTTATAAAATACTACTTAATAAAAACTGAAATAAAAAGAATCACTAACAACGTGCTTTTCTGCCTTTAGTAATAAGTTCTTCTAGGAAAAGTTCAAATTAAGGAATAGTTGAATCGAATAACTACTTTCTTATGCAAAGACCTAATATCAGGATTAATTCCCTCATGATCGACATTTCAATATGCCGCTTATTATCTAAGATTCGCCTGGTTAATAATATAGAATTTTAATTGCATATCATCCATAAATTAACTTGGGGATCACTAGCAATGAACCGTTCGACTTCAAAATTCGTAGAACAATATAAATGAAAATATAATCCTGACCTGTGCAAAGCACAATGGTCATAAAGTAAGAAAAAGTTTTGGGGAATATAATAAAAATCTGATATGTGGGTTTTTTCTACTTTGACTTTTTCAACAGACGATCGACCCCATGGAGGTAAAAGTAAGAGGTTTAAATTTCATATTAAGAAAACGCCAATATCGTCTGAGACTATTCTTATGGTGCTGTAAGATAAGTAATCCTGCATTACATATATTTTTGTGGCAAATGCTTAAAATATTTATTTAAACTGTCAGTTTTGTGAAAATAAATTATTAGCACAATGCAAATTAGAAGTGAAACAATTAAGAATATTCTGATATGTTCAAAATCGTTTTACCTTTCAATTTATTTTTATCTCTCCCTATATTCTTTTCTCAATCCTAGAAGTATGAAAATATACTGGTTAATTATATTCTTAATTAAAGTACCCTTAATTTAAAAATAATCTAAAATACGTATACTAAAAACTACGCCTTTCTGTTGTGTCAACTAACAATAGCGACTACTTTACTGACACTAGCGACTCCCAGATATAATTCTCAAAGCATTATGGCATTTTCAAGAAAGTTTCATCCATAGAAGTTTTATCTTTTTCTTTCTCGCTCCATGAATAAAATGTCCCATGTCAAACAAAAGAAACTTTCACCCTCTTAGTTCTAAATATTTCTTTAAAATTTGATAACTGTGTGAGTTGAATTATACAGTTTTAATTAATTACAGTTTTAAGTTTGAATTATACATTTTAAATACCAATTATTTAAAATTCTTAAAAACAAGAAAGATCAATCATGCATGAAGTGAACTGTTTGATAACTGTGTGAGTTGAATTATACAGTTTTAATTAATTACAGTTTTAAGTTTGAATTATACATTTTAAATACCAATTATTTAAAATTCTTAAAAACAAGAAAGATCAATCATGCATGAAGCATTGATTATGAAACACTTTTCAACTTCGATACAATTTTATACAAACATCTCTCAAATGCGATACATTCCTCGGTAATATTTTTTAAATTATCATAACACTACAATAATTTATTATATTTGAAAACTTCGTCGAAAACAAATGAACTTTATTCAAATGACGTCATCGAAATATAAATCGCCTCTATATAAAAGCAGCATTTCATTCATAATCATGTTTCCAATCGTTTAATTCATCACAATAGTATAATAATTTATTTTATTTAAAAATTTTAAAAATTGTTATCTACCATATTTATTTTAAAATGTGAAACCTTTCTCATATATAAAATAATTAAATTCTTGGTAAGATATTTATTATATAATATATCTTTTTTTTCTTTCTGGAGGATATAACGAGAATCAGAATTTAATTGAATTTGTTTTTCTCCCTATATTAAATATTTTTTATTTAAAAAACTACCTAACATATTTTATTGAAATTTTTTTATATATTTCATGGGATAATTTGAATATTTCCTAAAATTTTTGAAGCAATTTGTGAATTTTAAATTCGCTTAAAAATATTTGAAACATTAGGTCCCATAGAATTCAATGTATTTCATTTTTTCAATCCGGGTTCAATAAAAAACTAATTGGGTGATATTATTCATTTATATTCCCATAGGTTTCACAGACCGTCTGAAAAACACACTAAAATTTCATTTTGATAAAGCCATTTTTACAGCAGTTATCGTGCTAACGGACAGACAGACAGATAGAATGAACAAAGTCATAAACACTTTCAACTTTGTTGTAAAGTGTTAAAAACTCGTAAACGAACATTTAATAGTGAATGATCGAAAAATCACACACTTGAAAATTTAAAATTATATAATGTACGGAGAAATTACAATAGTAATACTTTTTCGGTTAGTTAGAAATACAATATGACGTACCAAACAACAACATACCAAACGACAACATACCAGACTACGACATACCAGATATAAACTTTCTAGCTGTTGTGGTTCTCAAGTTATTTCCAAAACACATGTACATTCTTATGGCCAATCCAAAACGGGCTAACCCTATAAATTTCAAAATCCAAAGAATCGACATATATCGTAAAAGACAACGACCTACTAAATGTGGGCATTCTGGCTACTCTGCTTCTAAAGTTATTTCTCAAATACAGTACATTCCTATGGCGGACCCAGAACGGGTTGGTCCAATTATCTTGCAAATCAAAATTATTAAAATGTGCACATAAAATAATTCGATTTGATAAAACGGATCCTGCTTTTTAACACTTTACAACAAAGTTGAAAAGTGTTTATGACTTTGTTCATTCTGTCTGTCTGTCTGTATGTCTGTCCGTTAGCACGATAACTGCCGTAAAAATGACTTAATCAAAATGAAATTTTAGTATGTTGTTCAGACGGTCTGTTGGACCTATGGGAATATAAATGAATAATATCACCCAATTAGTTTTAGATTGAACCCGGGTTGAAAAAATGAAATACATTGAGCCCTATAGGACCTAATTCTTCAAACATTTTTAAGCGGATTTAAAATTCACAAATTGCTTCAAAAATTTTAGGTAATATTCAAATTGTTCCATAAAATATAAAAAAAAATTCAGCGAAATATATTCAGTAGTTTTTTAAATAAAAATTAAAATAATAATAACACTTCTTATATGAAGCGATCACGTGATCATGATCACGTGAGAATCGACCCACTTCAAAATGATATATGGCATCCATCTTGTCTCAAAATCGTGATTTTTAAAGTTCTTTTTAATTCATATTGAGTGTTGTATCCGTCCTAAAACTACTTTATGTTTGCTTAAATTCTGTGCATCTACATACTGAAACAACTCAATTACAATATATTTGAGTTTGAATTCTCATCCAAATTTGATTATTTCTACAACGAAGCCTATTTTTACTTATGTAAAATGTAAACAGCGATATATGTAGAATGAGTTGTATTAGAATTGCTGTATTTCTTTAACACAAAATCATTTAGTCCATGGAGTCTGCATAACTGATATGAATGAAATATTCACTGATTTTACAAAGAGATGGACGATTTTTTTCGATGAAGTTTTAAGCATTGAGTTTAATTACTTGTAGCTCCATGGTCTTAATTTCTAAATAAAATAAATTATTATAGTATTGTGATGAATGACATGAATGGGAAATTATTTATGAATGAAATGTTGCTTTTATAGAGAGAGCCAGGCGTGTTATTTTTTCTATGACGTCATTTGAATGAATTTCAGTTGTTTGCGATGAAGTTTTCAAATATAATAAATTATCGTAGTATTATGTTAATTCTAAAATTATTACCGAGGAATGTATCACATTTGAGAGATGTTTAAACCAGGCAATTTATATTTAAATGCCGTCATTTGAATGAAGTTAATTTTTTTCGATGAAGGTTTAAGTTTTCAAATATAATTAATTAATGTTATAATAAATAATGCTTTAATCATGATTGATCTTTCTTGTTTATTTTAAATAACACTCAAAATTTGTCAAAAACTAAAATAAAGAGCTAAATATACTTAAATGTATTGATTAAACGCTTGCTTGTATGTAATTTTTGACGAATAACACCATTAGTCTAAGATGAACCATTCACGAAATATTTAAGTTCTCTGAATTTAAAGGATCTATAACGACGTTTCAAAATGCATAAAGTTGACAAATGAAAAGAAGATGTTTCGAAACTGTAAAGACAATTAAATAAATAAGACAAACCCCACTGTTTCAGGATGAACTGATTTCCTGATTTTTATGGGGGGAGGGGGGTTGTCTTTGTTTTTTTTTTCTTATTTTTCATTTATTTATTTTTATTTTCTATTTATTTAATTATTTATTTATTCGTTATTTATATAATTATTTATGTTTATTTATTTATTTTATTTATTTAATTATGAGTTGGTGACGTTTTAAAATGCATTAAGACTGAAATTGGATATAATTTCAAATATGTATATGTTATTTTGTTCAGTTAAACTCAGTTTAATGCAGTGCTTCTCTTACCCTTTTGTATTTGCTTCCCCCCCCCCCCAAACAACCTTTTACATATCGATTTCAGCTGCGCACCCCTCTTTAAAAAAATTCTGCTAAAACAGCCATAAAAAGCAATAAAATAGGCTCTTTCTAGGTAAGCACATTCCATCCGCGAGCTCCACAGGTTGAGAACTGCTACTTTAATGTATTATGAAAAAAAGAATATAAATATTTGAGTCTGTAGGAAAAGACTGTGCTGTCAACATAACGGTTGTTTTCTGCCTTTGCTACATAGCTGAGCATTATTATCCTTACATTGTACTTCTTTACGTTTATAGCTTCTTAATTATCCAGAAATTTAGACTCATTTTTGTATCCCGAGAATACACAAGAGGAAACGCGTGTACAAAAGTGAAAATACTGATCCGATCCAAATCAATCACAGGCATAGTTAAAAAGAAAAAAAAAGGTCATGCATAGGTAATCCTATTCAAAATATCCGGAAATGAAAAGATTTAGTAACAACAGAGACTTTTCATTGCTAATTAGGTTCTCTGGGATAAGTTCAAATTAGGTAACAGCATAACTAAACTGCTACTTTCTTACTGAAAGACGCAATATCATGAACACTTCATTTTCAATCGATATTTTAAAATCTGACGTTTATTAGCTAGGGCTCGTCATTTTACTTTCCCTACAATGCATGGCAATGCATGGGAAAAGTATTGGAGTAGGGTCGAAAATCCGAACTCAAGTTTTCGACACATCAACCAGTTTCGGACACTACAGAAAGCGAATCCACAAATTTAAGTATAACATCTGTATATGTCTGTCTGTGTGTCTGTATCTGTCTGTGTGTGTGCGTGTGTCTGAGCAATATATGTACACTCACGGACAATGAAAGTTGCGCACCAAGATGGAAGCATAAGATGGACTTGAAATTTTATTGATGGAATGCTACAGTTGAATAATATACATGATCACAACAACAGCGCAGCAGAACACGTACAGGGGGAGCTGTGGTACACAGTCCGGTCATCCTTAATAGCGCATCGCACCGCCTCGTTCTGCGATACAAACAGCAATACGGTCCGGCATGGAGTCCAACAGACGCCCGATGTTGTCCTGCAGCAGACGACTCCACACCTGTTGGACGTTACGTTCCAAATCCCGAAGATTGTGGCAACGAGGCAGCTGGCGTTCCAACTGATCCCACACATGTTCGATAGGGACAGGTCTGGTGAGCGGGCAGGCCATGGAAGTGTCTGAACATGACTCAGGCAGGCCTGGGCAACCCGAGTCGGGTGCAGCCGGACATTATCATGCTGGAATTGTGCACCTGGAATCCCAGCAACTAATGGGAGCATATGGGTTCGTAGAATATCACCCACGTACGTCAATGTTCCAGGTACCACTATTAGAGCGGATCAGCTGTCGTAGACTATGGCTCCCCAGCCCATAATGTCTGCAGTGGGGCTGGTGTGGCGCTCGATAACGAGGTTGGGATTGTGGCGTTGTGTAAGGGACCTTCACACCCGGACACTCTGATCATCGGTCTCCAAAACGAAGCGGCACTCATCGCTAAACACCACACATTGCCAATCTGTGGCGTTCCACGTTGCTCTGGCCCAGTACCACTGCAATCGAAGCCCCCGATGTTCCCGAGTTAACGGCAGCACACGTAAGGGACGCTGGAATCGTAAATTCGCTTCCTTCAGGCATCTAGATATAGTTCGTGATCACACAGAAGCCGCTACCTCTGCCTGTATCGTGGATCGGGTCGACGTAGGCTCTATACATACCTGCAGCATGATCATTCGATCCTCGCTACTCGTGGTATGCCTGATCCGTCAAGAGCGGGTCACCCGTGTCTGGGTGGCGTCCCGTGACCAGTGCTCCCAGCACCGTCGGACGGTATAGTCCGAAAGATTCATGTGACGGGCTGTCCGGCGCGCTGAGCACCCTGCGGTTTTCAGTCCGATGATCAGGTCTCTCTCGAAGTCCGTCAGTTGCGTATATCGCCGTTTCTGGCATCTACCCACCATTCTTTTCACTCCGTACTCGTGCTTGCGTGGGCTGAAGCTTCTCGCATCGATGGGGCGTAGGCTACACGCCGGTTTCTAAGGCCGCTGGCTCATGCTTGCAGTTCCACTCACGGATGTACGGTTATGCGCGATCACACCAAACTGGGATCATTTGCATAACAACCCGCCCTCTAACTATTTGCATCATTTCGCGGCTGTACCATGTTTTCTTCTTGTTGCACAACTTTCATTATCCGTGAGTGTATTTACTCTAGCTCAAAAACTATTCGACGAAATTTTAGAAAATTGAGTAGTGAAATGGTGACTTTAATGACTTTCTAAAGTTTCCCTAAACCCTCTTCTGCTCTAAAACGACTTTCCACAGGCACTGTTATTAACGCTTTACAACACAATTAAAAAGTGTTTATGTGTACATTTTTAAGCAAAGTTGAAATTCACAAATTGCTTCGAAAATTTTAGGAAATATTCAAATTATCGCATAAAATATGTCAAAAATCATTTCTGCAAAATATGATCGGTAATTTTTTAAATAAAAATTGAAATATTAATTACACACACATAATTTGAAGCGACCACGTGACCCACTTCCAAATAAAATATGGTATCCATCTTTTTTCTCCAGAGTAAAAATCGTGATTTTTAAAGTTCTTTTAAATTTATATAGTGTTGCATCCGTCCTAAAACCGCTTTATTTCTGCTTAATTTCTGTGCATCTGTATTCTGAAACAACACAATTACAATATATTTGAGTTTAAATGATCATCAAACTTTGATTATTTCTACAACGAAGCCTAATTTTAATGGTTGCAGAATGTAAACAAGTGATTATAAGATGAGTTGCATAAGAATTGCTGAATTTTTTTTTTCACGCAAAACTATTTAACTCTGGAATAAAAGTGTAAGAATGAAATATTCATATTTTACATAGAGAGCCAGACGATTTATATTTCGATGACGTCATTTGAATAAAGTTCATTTTTTTTTCAATGAAGATTGAAATTTTCAAGAAAAATAAATTATTGTAGTTCTGTGACAATTAAAAGAATATCACCGCTCAATCTATCGCATTTTAGAGATATTTAAATTAAATTGCATTGCAGTTGGAAAGTGCTTCATAATCAATGCTTTGTGGATGATTGATCTTTCTTGTATTAATATCTCTATGAATACATGCATTAGTTTCAAGACCAATTCAACAGCGATTCAACTACACAATTTAAAGCTCTTCATTTGAAGTCTACTTAAGCCGGGACAATATTTCAGATATTAAAATCCGAGCTATATTCAAGCATAGTACCTAATATTCGCAGAGAATAGCAATTTAAATATCAATGACATGAAACAATACTTGTTTCGAATAAACTCTTAACTGAATCCTCGTTTGCTGCTTCAAACCATTTGCATTTTCCAGTTGAAATCATATGCTCTGCGGTGTAATTGTTATTTTGAGAGAATTTTAAATCCGCTTAATCTCTGCAATCCTCTGCCCTTTCATAAACAAAATGGTATCAACGATTAATAACACAAGGGTGAAAACAAATAAATAAAGCTGTAGAATATTTCTACATTGTAAGAATCCAGTTATTAGCTGACGTTTTTGCAAATATAATAGAATTAGTTTGTTTTGGAAAAAAAAATCTAATTATAGAAAGCACGAATTACCCTGCAGACTCAATTTTTACTTGCTCATACTTGCTCAGAATTTAGTATAGAGAAAGTATTATTTTCACGAAATTTTTCTATTTCGGGAATATGATGCCAGTATATGTTTTAAGACCCCCTGTGCACGTTTTGACTATTTGTAGAGTTACGTCTGTCTGTATGTATGTCTGCAGTCGATTTCTTGTGTACACTATAGAGATCGCAAATATAAATGGATTTTCACAAAACTTTATATCTGGCTCCGTTAACGAAAACTCTAGAACAAGACATAATTTTTTGAAATTCGAGAGAAAACATGTTTACAAACGGGACAACGATAATCTATTTTTCTATCTTCCCGAGGTAGAAAATGTTACAGTTGCAGTGTAAGAACGTAATTTTTTTTTATTTATTTTTAAAGAAATTAAATATTTCAATTTGACTATTCGAAGGACAACATAATTTAGAATAATAAAATTTGCACATATTTTAAATCGCGAGCAACGCCAGGTATTTCTGCTAGTTAAATTCCATTGCACACAAAATCCTCGCATGTTAGTGTTATTGTTTCATTTTAATTTCGAATCTCTTACAAAACCTCAAGGATACATATTCTTCATTGGAAATCCTATAAAGACAACTAAATTGCATCACACAACTATATTACTTCAAAACAGAGTCGATTGCAGAGTAAAATACTCAGACTGATCACTGTTACGGTGCGATAAAGAAACAGAAGAAGAAAAATAGATTTTTATGAAGACGGAAAGTTGCGAACGTTGCAATAAATCTTCATCAGTTTAGCGGAGAACGGGAGCCATCTTGGCAAACCTTGATCTATATTTAAGTGCTATGGCGGAAACATAACACGAAGAGCACTTTTTCTGGTTTTCTAATGCTTTTAGGCTATCCTTCTCGCCGTGGAAATTGATACATTTAAGCAACATTGCGAAGCTGGTATTGGAGTGAATTTGTTTTAAATTGTCTGTCTTAAGGTATCCACATACTTTCGGAGATAATTTTATCAAATAGTTTGAAATTTGTTTTCTAAAGTGCATTTTATAGAGGATTAAGACTAAAAGCATGAAAAAATACACTGATCACAACTGAAATCGCAACACCATAAAGCTGTAGATGTAACTTTATATAAATCAAGCAATGAAACCAGCAAGGCGAGATATGCAAATGATCACGGTTTCTTTACGCATAGTGACGTAACACCTTGCCGAGCAGCATAAAATCGTCAGGTCAAGGAGGAGCGATGTCACAGCTAAATTGTAGCGTCATTGGTTTCAGGTTGTAAAAATCATCACAGTATGGCAATAGTACGTAGACGTACCGTATACGTTCAGTTGTCGTCAAGGTAACGGCAACAAATCATTGTTTAAGTGAGGGTGAATTGAGCCTTCGAAGGATCGCTGAAATATTGGGTCGCGGTGTGTGCACAGTTCAACGGTGTGTGTTAAGGTTCGTGAGAGACAACGAAGCGACACGAAGATCGGGTAGTGGAGCTTCTAGGTGTACCACACCACGTGAAGATCGTATGCTTCTGAGAAGCCCTACGCGGGATCCGTTTACCACAGCAACCGTGTTAAAACAACATTTATCCCACCTCTACAGGCAACGTGGTTTCGACGCAAACAATTCGAAACCATTTGCACGACACGGGATTCCGAGGCAGATAACCTTTTCGACACCTACCGTTTCAACGTCTTCACCGGTTACGTCGCCTCCAGTGGTGTCAAATGAGACGCAATTGGTCGAGCGAATGGCAAAACATTCTGTTCACGGATGAATCACAATTCTGTTTTGGCATGCCAGATGGCCATACTCGCGTATGACGGAGCTTTCAACAACGCCACCAGAAAGCTTTTTCTATCAGTCGCCACTCAGCTCCCCTAAGTGGTACTATGGTTTAGGGTGATATAACATTTGGTGGACGAACACCTTTGGTCCACGTTTCTGGTAGTATCAAGGCACAACGATATGTGTCTGACATTGTGAGACCTGTGGTACAGCCATATCTGTCAACCAGGCCAGGACTGCTTTTTCAGCAGGATAATGCCTGGCCACATACTGCTCGGGTAACTATGAATAGTCCACAAGATTTTGATATCCTGCCTTAGCCAACATATTCTCCGGATTTGTCGCTAATTGAGCATATCTGGGAAATCATGGATCGCCGATTAAGAGAACTCCCAATTCCAGCAAACCGTGTTCAGTTACAAGCCCAATTGCATGCTGTGCGGAATGCCATTCTACAGCACACCATTGACCATTTCATTGACGGGATACCTCGTCGTATTCACTCCTACATAGCCGTTCGCGGTGGGCCTATTCCATATTGATCTAATGTCAATAAGGTTCCATGCTTTCATTTTCCAGTTATGATTTTTTTATCATTTGCACATCTCCACGTTACAATTATAGTCTGTAAATTTCATAAGGATACATCAATTTCTTCATAGTGTTACGATTTCAGCTGTGAGCAGTGTATATATAAATAAATAAGTTTTGACTTTTTTTTTATCGAAAAGTAAGAAACAATTGTAAAATATTAACACTTTCACAAAGGATGATAACTCAAAATAAAATCAATATATTCTTGATTTGTAAATTTTATTTTTATGATAATAACTTCCTCTAGGAAATATGCAGTCTCATTATTATAGCCTAGTTATTTAAAAAGCAGTAAAGGTTAAAGTATTGTCGAAAAGAAAATCTTTAAAAATGTATAGCAATTCAAAATATATGCAAAAAAAATCTAATTGGCATGAAAAGCAGTAAAAGTCAAAGTACTGTTGAAAAGTAAACCTTTAAAATTATACAGCGATTCAAAATCTATACTAAAAGAGGACTAACTAACTGGAAAAGCAATAAAAGTTAACGTATTGTCAAAAAGAAAACCTTTAAAAATGTATAGCAATTCAAAAATTATACAAAAAAAAACTAATTGATCTACAATCATAGGAATAGTCTATATACCCTTTATATCTGCTTGAAAAGTATATATTGTTGCAAAATTTTAAGACATTTCAAGAATATATTTTTTCGTTAGGATATTTAGCGTAAAGGCAAAATATGGAAAATATCATTTCGAAAATTATTTTGTTTAAAATACCATTAAACACAAATTCTATTTTGAAAACAAATTGAAACATTAAAATAATCCTGATTTATAAAGCTCACCATCATTACAGTTCGAAACAATTATTTTTTTCCTTACATTATTTCCGTTAACTTCACATTAACTCTATTTCGCCCTCTTTCAACATATTTGACGGGTACATTCTCGTCTCCCACAGTACGTATGGTTCTCAAACTTGGCACATAATTTCATCTCGACGGATATTTTCATCTATAAAATTTTCCATATTATTACGTTACGTCGTTACGTCATTTGCGTACGTCATATCTTTTTCCCCTTTTCATGCATTTTCTTTGCGAATTAAGGTTCAATGCCTTTAAATAAAATGTTCTCCTGGTTCTAAAGAGTCATACACAAAATTTTTGCGTCATTACGTCGTTAAGTTAGTTACGTAAATATTAATTTACGGGCTCGATCTCGGCTCCCAGAAGTCGTAAGGAGCTGAAACTCGATACACAGCTTTATCTCGCCAAAAACTTTCATCTATCGAATTGTCATGTCATTACTTTACGTCGTTAATTCATTTACGAATGTTATGACTATATTGATACCTTTTTCATACATTTTTTTCTGCAAATTACAATTCAGTGTCTTCAGAGGAAATGTGCTCTTGATTCTAACAATACGACAAGGTTAAAACGTAAATTATATCAAAAATGAAAAATAAAAGTAAAAAATAAATTATGAGGGGGAAAAAATTACAATTTTTTCAATATCCTAACCTACACAACAGTACCGCTCAAGAAAGTAGAAAATAAATTTTAATCATACACGAAATTGAACGAAATTGGTGATACAGGTCACTGATAATACATTGTCAAATATGAAATGAGGGTATAGCTTGATTCAATTCAAATCAATACAATATATTTTTTTTCCTTTTCTGAAATTGATATTATGCATAATTGTCAAAGCTATTACATCTGCCTACACCCTCATTTTCTTTCGTCATTTGTTGTTCTACGTTTGTTTCTACGTGTGTTGCCAGATCCTTTTAAAGTATTTTAAATTGTTGAAATCTTAAACTTTTGTTTTCTGTTTTCATTTATATAGTATCCCCTCTAATTCTTTTTCTCTCTCTCTTTTTCTCTCTCTCTTTTCATCTCTCTTTTCCTCTCTCCAGCTTTCCCCCCTCTCTTTCCTCTCTCCCTCTTTTCCTCTCTCCGGCTTTCCTCCTCCTCTCTCTCTCTCTTTCACTCTCTCTTTTTCTTTGTCTGTGTATGTGCGTGTTTCGGGATCATTGAATGCGTTTCATTGAATGCGTTGCAGACAGCTCTGTTTTTCGCTGATGAACGAAACTCATTTCGCTTCCGAACCCAGTTGATACTTTTCCTTTCTTTTTCATTGTTTTATTAACAAAGTATATATCACGGGGCAATATAATTCTAGTTCTTTATTATACCTATAAAACATCAAATAAGCATTTTTTTAATGAAAAAAGCTTATTTTGCTTCCAAAACTGGTTGACACTTTTCGTTTTTGTAATATTTTATTAACAAAGTGTTTTTCCCGGGACTAAGTATAGTTTTGAAAATATGTTTATAAAAAGAAGCAAATATAATTTCCACAATTCCATTGATGGTATAGCATTCTTATAATACCATTCTATTCTTATGCAACATAATTCTCTTTCTCTATTAAACTCATAAAGCATCGTATAAGGTTTTATTTTTCTTGGTGAAAAAAGCTTATTTTCGCTTCCGAAACCATTTGATCATTTTTTTTTTCATATGATGTTTTATTAAAGTATTTTTCAGGGACATAAATCTAATTTTGTTAATATGTTTCTATAAGGAACTGGCAAATATAATTCCCATATTCCACTGATGATATGGTATTCTTCTAATACCATTCTATTCTTATACAATGTAACTATCTCTATTATACCCATATAGCATCGTATAAGGTTCTACGTTTTTCTTGGTGAAAGAAGCTTATTTTGCTTTCGAAACCATTTGATAGCTTTTTTTGTACATGATGTTTTATTAAAATATTATTCACGGACATAAATCTAATTTTACGAATAACTCTGTACAAAGAACTGGCGAATAAAATTTCCACATCCCATAGAGGATACGGTATTCATTTAATACCATTCCTTTTATTGTGATGCAATCTAATTCTCTTTCTGTATTGGCCATAAAACATTGAATAAGGGATATAAAATGCTGTTTGCGGTACGGGACATGAAGCATCTCTACAAATAGCCGATCCATATTAATAAAGACGTATAGAGTTGTTTGTAGCTCTTAAATCCCCATGATACTTAATCTTCTGCACCGTTATTATAAAGCAGAAACGGTTCCTCTCTTCGTAAAATAAAAACTTTCTTCAGGTTGTAAAGATTTCATTTTTACTGCCTCTGCCTTTCCTTCTACAAAATTTATCTAGCGATTATGTTACTACAGATAAATTTATTGGAGTGAAGTAGATTCGTAACGTAGCTCTTTAACACCGACTCAAATCTGGCTATGTGCTAAAGTTTCTTTGACGCAGTAAAACTAGAGCGAATCCAAAATTCGAGAAAATAAATTCGTACACAGTTTGAAGTAATCATGTTTTTGAGTCATGATGAAGCCAAACTTTTAAATTTCGATCTATATATTAAGATATCTGAGGTCAAAGTTCGGATAATTTTAAGTCTAATGAAGAAAAATTAATTTAAAGAAATTCGTATTCGGAACAAAATTTTCTATTCGTTTGATACCATTTGTACAATTTTGCAAGTTGCTAGACTATTTTGTGCATTAATGAGTTAATATTGAGTTTTTTTACTGCTTTATGAAATAAATGTCTCAGTTATTAAACATGTTGCTAGATACCTTGCGTTGCTTCAGTTTCGAGAGTCTATAGTTTGCTTCAATTAACCGAACCATCACACTGAAGTTGTTGTTAAGACCCAGACCGTCCGACCTACCAGAAAGGTGTAAGGTAGCGGTTTGGACGGCCGGGAAGTGCCACCCAATTTAGACCGGAACCCAGTGGGGGAGGCATCCACAGGGCCCTTATCCTCCTTCCCCTACCACCAACCTCTCGGAAGGAATTACGGACCCACATGTTTAACGTGATCGCACTCCGCATGAACACGGCGGCAGTTGTGGCAACGTGCAAATCCAGCGCGCAAGCCACCGAGCTACCGCGCCCGAAACGTGCCAAAAGCACGCGGTGTTCCGAAGTGGTCAACCACCCAAGTACTAACCGCGCCTGATGCTGCTTGACTTCGGTGATCTAACGAGAACCAGTGTTCTCAGCACGGTAGGGCAGTTGGCATCACACTGAAGTTGTTGTTGTTGTTGAGACCCAGACCATCCGACCTACCAGAAAGGTGTAAGGCAACTGTTTGGACGGCCGGGAAGTGCCACCCAATTTAGACCGGAACCCAGTGGGGGAGGCATCCACAGGGACCGTACCCTCCTTCCCCTACCACCAACCTCTCGGAAGGACTTTCGGACCCACATGTTTAACGTGATCGTACTCCGCATGAACACGGCGGCAGTTTTGGCAGCGGCTGGAATCGAACCCGGGCCTACCGAGTGCAACTCCAGCGCGCTAACCAATGGGCTACCGCGTCCACTCTTTGTCTATGGACAAAGCCAGATTTGCAAACTATCCCATACGGTCAAAAAACGTAGAAAAACTTCTGTAGTAATAAACATTAAACAATATTAAAACTTCATATAAATAGAGCATACGCTAAAATTTAGATCAACAGGTTTCGAAGGCAATAAACAGTCTTCAGGACAAACAAGAAACGTAACCTCAATTATTTGAGCAAGTTCGGCACAAAATAGCATACGTGGCTAATGATAGGAAGAAAGTGACCATCATTTTAATAGATTTTCTCGCAATTCAATCGCTTTTATTCTCTCCAATATTCGCTTTTATTCCGTTTATTCTTTATTTTCTGCTTTTCTTTCTTTCCTCATTGGATTTTATCGTTCATTAGTACTATCTTGCCTATAGTTTTCCTGCCTCAATGGTTTTACGTATGTCATGTTATTCCGTTACTCTTTTAATAGAAGATTTACTCACTATTAAGTTGTTTTTATTCGCTCTGCTTTTCTATGTCTTACCCACTAGTTTTCCTTCAGTTATTCTAAATTTTCTGCTTTTCTTTCTTTCCTCCGTAGCTTTTGCCGTTCATTCGTGGCATCCTGCCTCTCGTTTTCTTACCTCTTTGGTTTTACCTCTTTCATTTTTCAATGCGATTGCAACTTTTCTCCTATTTTCAACCGCGTGTTGGGCTATTTTTTTTACCGCAGATGCTGAACTTGATTGAATACGTGAAATTGCTCTACATGTTTGCCCTAAAGATGAAGTCATGTTTTGTCTTCGAAAGTGGTTGACCTAAATTTTAGTGTATGTTGTATTTACACGAAATTATTCTATTTTTATTTAATTGATATACTTCACATAATATGTACATGTTACATCCCACTGATCTAAAATACGTCCACGTAAAAAAATATCCGTAAGTAACTTAATCTGGGTTATCAGTCCATAAATTACATTCACTAGAATGATCCAGATCTGGCTTTCCTGCACACCTATAAACGATGTAAAATGGCCATACACATGGACGAAATACAGCCCATAAGAAGCTCACTAAACCCATGAAACTGAATGGAGCTTTGGGCCCCTTCTAGCTTTATGATTAAGCCACTACATAGCCTTTAATTATCCTGAACTGCCTTTTTTTAACTTGACACCATATCCAATTTAATTTTTCAAGTTGAACTTTTAAAGTTGAATTTAATTTTTCAAGTTGTTCTGTTTGATATTTTTTATTCCAAAATTTACAAGATTATTTATTCCATTCGGAATCACATGTTTGATTTTTACAAGTTAAAAATAATCAGAAACATAATAAAGCGAAGAATTATATATCAGAATGATACTGAAATTTATCATGATTTTAAGATATTTTATATTTTGCATTTTCCTGGTATCAGGGCAATATTAATTGATATCTTTGTCTTTAGCTAATCATCTGAGTAGCTACGATTGAATAACAACTTCTGAAAATGGAACTTTCGCTAATGAGGAGAGCATTTCAATTTATAAATATTTTAAATAAAGAATGTAGAAAAAGAAAAAGAAAATAATAATGGCCTGAGTAATGTAATCTGAGCATTGCATTTCACGTTGCCATGGGCATCCATTATACGCAGATAGTTAGTAAAGTATAACATCTTAAATAAAATCTGAATAATCATGAAATAAAATCTGAATAATCATGAAATAAAATCTGAATGATAGGAGCGAAACCCGTCCATAAATACTGTTATCAGCAATGAGAGCGTAGCTCTAAAAATGAGCAAGATTCTGGGAAAATTTGTTCATTATTTACATTTTTGTTAACTGTACAATCAGTCAAAAATAAATATTTCAGCGATTTGCAGTTTTTTAAACACTGCTGAACTTAGCCTTCACTATTTTTATATAAGAATAATTATGATGAAATAAAACTAACTTCAATATATGATCTCCTTCCAACGTCCAAAAAATTATACAGCGGTAACCTACACTTCAATTCCATACCTTTCTTTCACACTACGTGATCGTTGTTAAGAAACTAGATCTTTCCTTCTGATTTATAGGGCTATTCGCGAAAAATGGATGGGCACATTTTGTCTCCTATTACATTTTAATTGGCATACTCTTTGAACTCGTGACAAAGGTGAAAGTTCTCCAGAACTGAGTAGCTTCCTATTAAAAAATATTTTTATGATAATACTCGTATTATGAAAAATTGGTTGTAGCAATTTCCTAATAACAAATAATTTAGTTTTAAATTAAATGATTTAAATATTGGTGTATGATGATGTAATAACATTACTTGTCCAAATTAAATGTTCTCTACACATTATTCTGTGAATGATTTCCTTCCATTCATAAAATCATGTGTAGAGAAAGGAGTAAAATTGAAATTCCAGATTTTAATGGATTTGCACGTTTTGGATACCTCAGAATACATTTCAATTATTTTTAATGTGATGCCTCTGCGTGTGTGTATGTGTGTGTGTGTATGTGTGTGTGTGTGTGTGTGAGTGAGAGAGAGAGAGAGTGTCAATCTGTATATATCTCTCTGCAATGTATGTATTCACTCAATCTCTAATACTATCTTTCCAAATATTAGGAAATTTGGTAATTAGGTAAGTTATTGGTTACTCCAGACTAGAGTTTGATACAATTAAAAACATATAATTCAGTACGAAATAAATTTAAAAACAATTAATAAAATGTAATAAAATATCCATATATTAAATAAGGGCATATTTCATCCGTAATTTTTGCTAATACAACTGTATTGCTAGGATAAGAAATTAGATATTTCAGTTAGTTGGAAATTTTGCGACTTTGTCATTTTAAAATGCCAAGTTGTCAATGAAAAAACCATTATAAAACTGTAATTTCAATGCAATTTCAAATTCCTTACATGCTGCTGAGGTCAATTATTACGAAATCATAGTCCACGGGTGATCAATTGAGCACTCTCTTACTTTTATGCAAGATAAGACAAAAGTTGCTTCACTAAAATGCTAAGTTTATAGAAGTTATTTTGGCCATAAATGAAACTACAATGCTCTATATTATTACTAAATTCAAATCACATACTTTCACCTGAAAAATTCTTCAATTTTTGTTTTGAAAAATATACTCGCTGTACATATCAACGTTAGAAAATATGTTCAAAAATAATATATAAAATGTCTTTGTAAAATTTCTGGTGAATTAAAGATTACAGAAACATCTAATATAAAACAAAATTAAGGAAACAAACTATTTAGGGAGTTAAATAGGCAAACTTCATAAAAGAATTTTTTTTTAAAAACAATTGTTAATATCTGGTTTAAACACAGAGTGAGTACATTCATAAATGTATTGCACTCACTCTGTGTTTAAACTATTTTTTAAAACTATAAATATAAAATAAAGATAAAAGTGTAATTTTAAAATTTATAGAAATGTTGGATAATTTTGTAATAGAAATTATTAATGGTTACGTTATCGTAACAGTTAATATATAAATATATAGAAAAAATTTAAAAACATTTAAATTGGAGAAATCATGTCCATATAAAACAGGTAAAATTATAATATAAATGCAAAAATTAAATTTGATATCAAAACAAAATTTCCTTTATTGCATAATATAATTTAATTTACGTTAGAGACATATATTCGTCCAAAAAACTCCATTGCAATGTCATTTTAACGAATAGCATTAACATTAATAATAAAAATAAAGCAAAATCTAAATAAGACAAATTATGATTATATCTAAATCTATAAGATTCATTTCGTGTTTTAACATAAATTTTCCTAATTTAGAGGTAATATATTTTGCCGGTATTAATTTTATATGCCTAATTTAAAGGTAATACAATTTGAAGCCGGCTGCGTGGTAGGACTGGATTTGTCAGTCCCATAGAGCTTCACAAAATTGTGCATACAGCATGTTATTTGTCGTCATTGCATTAATATGCTACATGATACATTACTATACTGTTATTCCATGTTGACGAACAGGTAAGAAGCACGAAACCGGTCTATGGATGCTGTTATCTGCATTGGAGTATATTCCAAATGATATATTTTGTTATAATATTTTATAACTTAGCACATATATTCGTTATAAAAAATTTTAATATCTTATGTTCATCATTTTAAATGTGAAATTTCTTTATATATATTAAGAAATATGGTAATTCTACTTCTTGAAAACACCAATGAGTCATTTTTATATACAATAGACTAATGCTGTGCGAGCAACTAAATCAGATTTTCTTGAAATTTTATGGCACTCTTTCCCGACTAAAGACCATCTGGAAAATACCACCTAGAAAAAATTTGCTCTGATGAAAATCAAAAAGATTTTTTTTTCTTCAAAATAACTATTTTTATATTATTGTATAAATATATACCTAATGTCGAGTTATTGTAGGAAAAAAGGTATTACCAGTTAAAAATTTTCAACAGAAATTTAATACACATATTACTCATTTAATACATACAAACTTTTTCATTTTTTTTCCTTTTCAGAAATACTAATTTAAAAAATCTGATGTGGGCAACACATGACTTTCCTTATATAATGTAATGAATTTACTACTTTTACAGTAAAAAAATAGGTTTTTCTTATAGTAGATACTAATATTCTTTCCAAGATATTGAATTTTCGACAATTAGTCGTCATTTTCATTGATTTAGCTTCATTTTTGTCCATTTGGCGAGATTTTCGTTAATTTGGCAACATTTCAAAAAGTCGCCAAGTTGGCGACATTCCGCCAAATTTGTCGCCAAAATCTCGCCAAGCGTTATGAACGAAGAAATAAGTTGTTCTTACAGCAGATAAATTACTATTGGCGTTCAAATACAAAAGTATTACTCAAAGTATCTTTTCTCATGAATGGAACGAACTAGATCCACGAGAATGATGTCACCCAATTTATCGCATGGTATTACATATGAAAAGTGAACATGTTTCTCAATAGGAAATATTTTTTTTATTTTATATGACTTTTTGATAATTTTTTTTAAAAATGTGCAATATCTCGAGAACGGTTCTTGTTAGCGTTCTAAAATTTATGCCAATCGTTTTCTAATGAAAAATTACATAAAAAATGTCTATTTGCGTAACTTTATTAGTGGTTTTGATTTTTTGACGATTTTTTCAAAATTTTATTCGAAAATTTGGGGGGGTTCTGAACATTCGATTACGTATAAAAACAATAGGCTTCCAGTGTTTACAGATTGTGATTTTTGTACCAAATTTGGTTCGAATCGGTCCATTCGTTCGTCAGTTATCGTCTCCACAGACTCACTGACACGCACACACACACACACACACACACACACACACACACACACACAGACAGACATCACTTCAAAAATGTTGGATTCGTGATCAGGGATGCTGGAAACGCGCTCTCCCGTCGAAAACTCGATTTCGAATTTTCGACCCCGTCACAATACTTTCCTTATACATTATGTATATAAGGAAAGTAAAAAAGCAAAATTCAGACGATAAGATTTTATTCTACCCTATAGCAAGCAGTACAGGTGATTTGTTTTTATGATTTAGTAAGCTTTTCATCCAGTATCTTTTCCTCAAAAACGTTACATTGGGGCTTTTCAGCCAGAGTGTTTTCAGCAAAGGGATTTATCAGCCAGTATCGTTTCAGCTAGAAGGAGGTGGATCAAACAAAATTGAATATCTGCTGTTTCCCATTCTTCCCAGTAGATGTGTGATTTATAAACAAGCCCAGAGAGAACGCCATTTTTATTGCCGCTTAATTTCATTACCATATTATTAAGGTTCGAGTATTTATCTTAGTTTCTTGGATCGAAAAGATTCGAAATAAACGTAATTTAGTTTTTTAATTATTCTACTTAGTATTATTTTTCCGCATTAATAATCGTTTTACTCACTCATAATAAATACAATTTACTGTATTTTCTGATAAAACATAGAGAAGAGCACTTGCTAATATTCGTATGAATTATATTTATATTTTCTTAGTTTTCGTGAAATACATCATGTGCATAAAGAAAAAATTATAAATAAACTGTAAATAAAACAAATTTATAAAATATTACAAGTACTCGTGTTAATAAGGTAAGTTTAAAAACAGAGCCAGATTTCACACGTTAATGAAGTATTTTGACTTTCAGTCAGAGATCGAGATAACGCCTCTATACGCGTATTTCAAGTTATAAAATAAGCAAATACGCTTTATAAATTATGCGTATTTTTACGCACCGAATTTGTAAACAAAAAGAAAAAAAAATTTCTAAAATGACAAATTAAACAGATTTGGCTTGAAAATAAACAATTTCTTACTTTATCCGGCATCACGTACATCGTTATACAAGTTTACCATAACAAAAGTTGAGTTTTATCCTTCTGCACAACGCACTTTTTACCGAAAGGTAAACGTACATCAAATTGATGTATGCATGAAGTTAGAGGACAGGAAGAGTATCGGTAAGAATATCTTCTGGTAAGAACATCGTCTACCATGAGAACAACAAATTGGTGTACACCGGAAGTAGACTGCAGCCAGAGGATTGGTGACGAAAAAACGTAGTATCCGCGCAGACGCTCGTTTTTCTTGTTTATTACTAACTTTAGAAATAGTTTTACATATTTTTGACATTCTTAAAGTAAAACTTAATTTCTCCTTCTAATACATGCTATATACTTCTAATACAATTACGAAAATAATTTTTTCAAACTCAGTCTTTATATTGTAGAAATTTGATTTTGTCCTCCACAGTGCATGATATGCGAATATACCCTGGATTTTCAGCATTTGCTCAAACAGCGTTAGTTGTTCCTCTTTCAACATCTGTGTGCGAGAGAGGATTTTCAACACAAAATAGAATCAGAACTCAGAAACGAAACAGACTGAGTGAGGAAAATGTGAATATTTTAACTTGTCTTTCAGAACTGGGTCCAAATTTTTGTGAAAACAATGGACATGTTGAATGTAAATTTAATTTTGAGAAAGCTGTTCATTTATGGAAAAGCCAAAAGCAAAAAAGTTGGAATTTTAAAAGGAAAAAATAAAAATAATTTTACTTAATAGGGTTTTAATTTTCCCTTTCCCTTGTTTGTTTACAACCATATGAAGAAACTAAGCCAAAGGTAAGGTAATAATTTTAAAATATTTCATCATGAATTATATGATTAATTATTTTTATGAAAAGAAAAACATTGTTAATTATACTATGACGAATTTATAATTCAAGATTGCTATTCCACTTGGAAAATTGATAGGAAATTAAAAAAATGCGACCCTGAAAGTCCAAAATTTAGTAAACATTTTGAAACTGATTTCATAAAGTTTATAAAGTATATTAATTGTGCTATCAGATATACAATGTATTTTGTTTACTAACACAAATAAAGAGCATGTGCATTTCTTAAATCTTATTTTTTTTTCAACTTAGAAAAGTCAAAAATTTGTATTCGGTTGAACGATGACCCTATAATTTTTTTTTATAAAAAATACAATAAATTTATTAAATACCTGGAAATTTGAGGGTAATTGTGCATTTGTTAAAAATTATTCCTCTGAAAAGCAAAATACTTCTTCAAATCAAGTCAGGGAGTATTTTTACTCTTCTGGAAAATTTCTAGCTCGATCTCTGCTTTTATCAGTACATGTCTACAATTCAATTGTCTCATAATCGAGCGTGTAATTAAAATTAAAAATGAAGTCTTTATGTTATCATTTTCACTATTACCTACCACACAAATATTTTAATGAAGAAATTTTTGTATAAAATTTTAGGAAAATCTGAGTTGGTAGAAAACTAATTTTTAAATTTTGATCAATTTTATATGGAATGGTGTCATTTTTACATGTGCACATAAAACATTTTTCTCAGCATTTCTTAAAAATCGACAGATAAATCTTAATAATAAATATAAACCGCATTTCAACTAAAATATAATTTTCTGATCTAGATATTATTTAGTGATAAAAATGCATACACACAGACTAAAAAAACATATTATAAAATTAAGGATTGCACATCATTTTATGGGTAAGTTTTGTTCGGGTATAAAACACTTTCAATTTTTTTTTTACAAAATTTATATTAATTAAGACGCCAACGTTCTTTGTATTAGAATGTAATTATATAATTTTTTAAATATACAGATTTTTTATATGTGATTAAAAACATTTATGCATTTATTTATTCTAGCCTTCTCTATTGAAAATTTAAAAATAATAGTTAAATATTTAGATTATATCAGCTTATTTATCCAATAAAAATATATCCATTAATAAAATGATTCATAATAAAGTTTTCAAATCCATTAAAGTTAAATCTACATATTCTCTAAACATTTTTATCACTATGTGAATATTGTAAGAATATAACACTGCAAGGTTGCAATATTGTCATATCACCTTAATAATTTCAAATTAATGAATTACCAATAATAAATATTAATAAAGTAGTTTAACAATATGTTCCAAGCTATAAACTACACTATCTAGTGTTAATTTACATATAAAACCAAAAAGTTTTATTTTTTCTGAAGAGACTTAATAACCTGTTTAGTATTTCCAAGTATGTTGCCCAGTCCAGCACTGATGCCCGTTCCAATAAGTCCCAGATAAAGACCCAAGCTGTCCAAATTTTCTT
Source organism: Amaurobius ferox (assembly GCA_951213105.1). Lineage (NCBI taxonomy): Eukaryota > Metazoa > Arthropoda > Arachnida > Araneae > Amaurobiidae > Amaurobius > Amaurobius ferox. Next base: position 30,920,052 of record OX578140.1, read on the forward strand.
TAATTTCTTGTTGATTCAATACCTCCACCAAACGATCTTCCAGTACGGTTTCTTCTTCTAAATTCTCTCCAAGACGGTCGATGACACCTCTCGCTGAAGATCCAACCGGCGAAGGAAAAACTCCATAAACTCCGAAGTTCAGACAAAGCAGTATCCACAAGACGTTTTCGTGTTTCATTGCTGGGCTATTAATTGCTAATCCAACTGGAAATTTTTAGAGAATATGTCTTTGAAGATTTGGAGATGTGTACTCTGTTGTTTTTACAGAACACAAAATTAAACACCGTAAAATATTTTAGAAAGAAAACTGAAAATTTTCTCTTCCAGGTATAATCAGTTAAACTATGCTATGTCTGCAAAATTATCTTTTAAATAAAGCCGAGAAAAGTCTTTAATTACCGGTTTTTTCAATTAGTAAAACCCATAAAATAAATTTATGTTCCTCAAGTATAAAATCGAGTTACTGTCTTTTACAGTAAAACGTTGAGTCGGACGGTTTGGGTCTTCAACACAGTAAAACGAGACTCTGTTAGTTATTCTTCCTGCTAAATGTTTTTATTATGTACGCCACAGAAGTTTTTAACTGACTCTTTAGAAACTGACTCTTTAGTAATTGCTGCGTATAGATTATGGGCTGAATACAGTCATCGAGTAATACATGTGTACTATCATTATCATTAACAACTTGAACACAAAACAGATCAGTTGACATATTTGAAGGTCAAATTGGCATAACAGTCGTTAGCCAAATTGAAAAGGCGACTTTCAGCTGACAATAGAGCTTAATGAACGGTCATTTGCTTTTTTGTAGCATTGCTATTTCCCTCCTCTTGATCCGCTAACAAAAACAAACATTAGTCCTATTTTTATCTTTATCGTGGGCTGTTTTTTCTTTTTTATCTGAGTAGCATAGAGAACCGCACTCGATGGATATATGCAATAGTCTACTTAAATAGGCTTTATTTCAGAAAATGCGATAGTGTTTATCCAGATAAAGAACTATTATTTCTGAAAAGCAGTTGCACTGTACATTGAATTTAGTTCAAGGAATTTAATTAATTTAATCTAAGGAGTTTATTAATGTATGAATTTCAATACATTAATTTAGCCGATAAAACTAAGCCAACGTTGTCTTGGTTTCATCATGGTCAGTTTAGAACCTTCTCGAGAGACACACAGTGGGACTGATATTGGAAAAGAAATTGAACAAAATATTGCACATGATGGAGCGATATCCTATCCTTGTTTGCAAGTTTTTTACAATTAATCATATTAAATTCAGAAAACGTGTCAATGGACAATTCCGATTTTTTTAAAAGATCTTAAAACCAATTGATATTTATAGCGAATTTTTTTCTGATTTCAAATATCCAAGCGAAAATCTCTTAAAATAATTATTTATTTAAATATCAAGAAATGAAAAAGCGCAAAATCTACTCAAACACAAAACGACCCGTGATTGACTGTGGCGTCACAATGCCTGTTCCACCTGTAATGCAACATTCTACTATGTTCTGTTTCTACTGAGATATTTGCAAGTAGTTGGCGTTTAATTTTGTTTACAATTTATTTATAATTATTTTACCCATTTGTTCTTGGTCTGCTTGAGTTTAAATTATTTGTTCCTTATTTCATTTTATTGTAAACATGGATTCTGGTTTTGTTAAAGGGCAATCGGACAATTTGCCTAAGATCGATTTTACTGTGATCGCTCTCTTTCAGAAATAATAAATATTTTGTGACAGCTGAAACTCGAGATGTAAACTTGATACCCTTTTCTTGAATGCTTATAATAATAATGATAATAATAATTATTATTATTTAATTAAATTTACGATTAAGGTATCTGTGGTGGAAATCAGAGCATTACGAAAAATGCAAACACTTTGGACGCCAATTTCTCCAAACGTGATAGATAAAAATGTACATATTTTTTTCTTGTTTCGTTGGTCCAGATTATGAATATATGAAATAATTTTAATACTTTGGAACTTTATTAGAAAACACTTAAAGCGTCTATCCAAGCAAGTGTTTTTTTTAAATTTTCCTACTTTCACTCAAACTTCAAAAGATAGATATAAATAGTAAGTGACAAAAATATATATTAGTAAATTTAGTTTCTGAATCTACTTTTTGAGAAAAAAAAAAGCTAATATATTGAACCTTACTGACTTAGTTTTCGAGTAATCGTCTTGAAAAGTTGAAGAAGATTGAAAATTTTTCATTTTACAAGTTTGTAATGCTTATATCTCGAAAACTAAAAGTGCTAGCTATGAACAATGAGCAAGAATTTGTAGCTCTCCTAAAGTCTTGCAAGTGTATATAATTGGGTTTGGGATCGAGTGATTCTAATTTCGATAGCTTAATTTTTAACCTAGATTTTCCAATAGCTGAGAAAGTTGCAATATTTAAAATATCACAATTGCTGCAGCTCAGTGTCCTTACTTACTCCTAGGGTTGGTCATTTTGCCAGCAAAATGGTATTTTTGCCAGGACAGTGGCATAAACCTGGTAAAAACCGACAAAAACTGGAAAAAATGTTTGGATTTAAAAAAATGTACAAAAAAAAATATAATTTTGTACATAATATAATTGAGACTTAAATCAGAATATTAATTAGTTATTTCATTAATATTAATTTGTTTAATTAAAATGATAAAACATAATGAAACATTAATTGATTAATAAGAAGTTGTGAAAACAATCTTCATTTTATCCTTATTTGAATCTCTATGTATGACTTTTATGAATAATTTATAGAAGTAATCTTTTAAAATTCCTATAATTTTTTTTCGTATAATAATATAACCAAATAACCGAATATAACCAAACTTATGCAACAATTCTCCAATGACGGGAACCGCGGAAGAACCTTGTGACGTCACATTCCGTGCGCGCCAAAATGGACCGTTTTCCCGCCACAGTCAGAAAGGCGAACTTTGACTGCTAATAAAACATGAAATTCAGCTCGGAGAATAAAAATTTTTATACCGTTGTCCGTTTTGATACATTTCGAATCGAATAAAAAAATAAAAAAAGAGGCCGGAATTGTCCATTTCATTACATGCTACATCCCTTTCTCATTTTCATTACATCTAACATTCTAACTCTTTACCAACTTTAAATTCAATAGGTTGGCGTACTGCTCAAGATACGAACAGGTTTTCAAAATTTTTTGCGGAATGTTTTCTGTTTGTTTGTTTTTGTAAAATTCTATACTTTAGCAGAATTTGGTTTCAATCGTTTGAGCATTCGATAAAAAGCCATGGCATCTATTTTGAATAACCAGGCAAATTGGCAGATGAATAGAATGCTAAAAAGTAGTTTTTTTTTTTTTTGCAATCAGTATCCTCGAAAACGTTTCAGTCAAGGCTAACTTAAATGCACTACGGAAGCTATGACCAGCTATTTACTCAGTTTTGTCTTCATATGTTATGCTTACATTGCCTAGGTGGTTTCCGTAGGAACAGAATCTATATATTTTGAATATCCATTTAGAATACTTTCTTACTGAATTATGAAAAATCATTAATATAATTTTGAATTCCAATTATAAAGATCGAAACTCAAGCCATTGGGTTAATACAGTAAAATTTTAGTTTTTAATTATTAATAGCGTCCAATAGATCTGTATTATATAACTCATCAGAAGTTTACAATTTTTCCCTATCAAGTTAGCTTCGCTGCAAGTCTAGATTTCCAACTTAGCCAGAAAATATTTCTGACACGAAAACAATACTTTCCTCTAGCTTGGAAAGTAAGAATTATCGTGAAGCTGAAATCCATCATTAGAACTGAACTGAAAAGAACACAGAACAGTCCGGTACAAACTCCCAGATCTCATTCTTTCGCATCCTTTATTTATTCTAAGGAATATTTGTCTTAGAATAAAAAGTTAGAAATGTAGAACCTCTTTTAAATTGAATCTTTGAGCTCCCCAATAAATAATTAAACTTATCAACAGAACAGATAATTCAATTCAAGCCGTTCTTTTGTCCAGACAAATGTTTCAAAAACTTTTAAATTTGAATAAACTAGCAAATATTTGATGAAAAATCTTTTCACAGGTTTGAAATATATATATTTTTTGTTTTACTTTAAAAAGAAAATGGCGTTATATTTCTGTAAAAAAAAAATGAAGTGGACTCGTTACTTGACTTTACCTACAGACTCAAATTTATTCTTTCTTTTTCCGGAAAGGCATTAATTTGAACTTCATTATACAAAAGAAGACATGAATTGTATACACATTTTAAATTACATCGAATTTCCTGTTCAGTCATTCTTTCTTATTTCGCAATTTAGCTCCTTTTAAAATGATTCCAAGTCGTTAAAATTAAAAAGAAATCAAATATCTGAAGAATGTACCATTCTAGCAAAATACAAAGGGTTTTATAATATTTGTTATCACGCAAATTACGTATAAAACAAGTATTTAATCCTCAATTTATTATTTATTAGATAAGATCCTTAATTTTCAATTTTTGTGTAATTAAAAAAAAATGGTTAGTTCTATTTTCCTCAATTGTACCAAAATCTAATCAGTCAAAATCTAATCAGTTTAACGAATAAATGATTAAGTTCTGATTTACATGAAATTTTATCAGATAGTTTCTGCGTTAGAGTAGACACACACACACATACACACAGTTTAAAAATGGTTAATTCTGAAAATTTGAATTCCAATTTTCAACCGCATTCCAATACTTCCTTAGTAGCATGCTAATGTTGGCTCAATTTTGGAAGCCAATACAGACCCAACATGAAACCAGTATGAAAATGTGGACAATAGTGGAACAATTTGGAGGAGATTTGAACAATACTGGGTAAATATTGACTACTCATTTATAGCCAATATTGGCATGCCAATATATACCAAATTTTTAACTAGTATTGGTTATCAACATATTGCAATTCAACGCCAATATTAGCGTAATATTGTAATGCCAATATGTAACCAATATTGGCATTACAATATTGGCAGCCAATATATCTTCAATAGGCGTTTCACTAGACATATTTCCAATGAAATACCAAGATATACAAAATAAACAAGAAATCTATATAGTAGCCTTCATTATGATGGAACTTTTAAAACATTTTAATTACATTTTGCATACTTATTTCGTACGAATTTGTGAAAGAAGTATACAAAACAGTCATACGAATTTGCGGAAAAAGCGAAAGAGACATTTTCAGAAAAGGAAGAGGAAATTCTTATTGAACACCTTACTCCCCTCAGGAATTCGGTGCTGAAACCATATCATTCATCATCAAATCCAATCAATCCTGATAAATAGATGTTTCAAGGAAATTTGTTAAACCCGAAGTAGAAAACCTTGGTGCACCTTCCTACCTCCTCCAGAATTTAATGCTGATTCCATCTCAAGCCTCATCTCTCTATCTATAGCTAATCTTGTGAAATAGGTGATCCAAGAAATTTTGTTAACTGGAAGTGGAAAAGTACCGAAAATGAAAATACTTAGTAAACCACACTACCTCCTCTGGAAATCGATGCTAAATCCATATCAGTTATTATTTGAACTCTATCTCTCTCTAGTATCTATATGTTTCAAGTAAAAAGAAATTATTTTAATCGGAAATGGAACAAAAAAAAATTTGAATAGCAAACTATCTATAATTTGGCTTAGCGGAAATCTGTTTCAAAGTAAGGATAATTTGTGTGTGTTTCCAATTTTTTATTTATCTTATGAATTTTCTATTTATCTGTTTGAAAACCTTAGACAAATCATATTTATTACAATGCAAAATAGGTAAAAAGTTCAAATTATTATCTCAAAGATATTTTGAATCAGCCGTTGTCTTTTTTAATTAATTTATCACGAAGGTACCCGGTCTGTGTAAAACAATTTTTAACCTGCTATTATTTCCTGGTAAGTATTTTCGCACAAACTCGTAATTAATAAATCGTTAATTAATTAAACCCCTGCCTGGTAGTATCGGGGTGATACGCGGGTTGGACAATAAGGTTGATAAAGTGAAAGTTTGTAAATCTCTTTAACTGACCTTGAGTGAGAGCTTAAAAACATATTTCTTATTTTGGCTGTATTTATCAGATTTTATAAATCTTGGTATCTATCGTTAGCTGTGACTTTACCAAGTAGCAGGTGAGCCTAAGGTATGAAATTTAAGAAATGAAAGATAAGCTTAAAAATAACTGCTGGAAGCGAGCAGCAAAGTTAGATATGTATGAACGACGACCCATCCAGATGAAACTTGCCGTTTATAGATTTGAGGTATTTAAATAAAAATAGGAGAGGAACGTTTCCAACTCACAAAATTGGAATATTTAAACTTAACTAATAATAAATGTCTCACAAGTTGATGAAAATACATTTCTATCAAATATGCTTGTAGTTTAATAAAAGCAACAGGACAGAAGCTCACTTTAATTAGAATGCTAATATGCTCTTGAAAAACCATCCTAAAAAATAGGACTAAGGAGTAATTAGAAAGCATTGTGCGTAGAAATTATAATTAAAAGGGGATTAGCACGTGAACTACAGATTTGACATTGACGTCGGAGGATGAATCATAAGATTAACTGAGGTGTGGCTGAATTCGGCATTCACATACCAGAAACCATTCTGAAGCAGCATGTAATTTTTCTTTTTATTTATTTATTTATTTTTTTTTTTTTTCTAAATTTCAAATTTTACAAGAAAAAATTTGATGAGGTTATAAAGAATAAAAACATCAAGTTTAAACATCAAACAATGTGCAATAAAAACTAACGAAATGGATGATTAGATCAATGGAATCACGCTCATTTAACATGTTTTAACCTTTCGCTTACGGGTGGGATGGACGCCTATGCCTGCAAAGGGGGATTAAAATGTTTGGGATAGGGTATGTCAAATACCTGTCTTTTAGGGAGGTTCTTCATTTTGGATTGACGCTGTCCCACACGTAAGCCAAAGGTTAAAAGTCATGTTTTGGTTTATGTCATATTCATGTATTATTTGTATTATTTGTATTCTGATATTTCTAATTAGCTATTATTCTACTTTAAAAATTGTTTTTGGATTTATATTGTTTAATATTTTTTTCCTTGCCTTATTGACGGTATAAGAAATATATTATTCAGCTGTAAGATACAGAATTTTAATAAATTTCTCCCTGCCAAGCCAATTCTTACTCTAAACCTTTGGATGAGTCAGATGGCCTGGATAGAGTGTGCAAGATAACATTTTGAAAAATCTGTATATTTGTCCCAAATGACCACATTTGTAGCATGATCCTCTTCATTTTAAAGGGCTTGAAAAATATTTCGATTGATACCAAATTTAATAATGTACCCCCCGGGGCTGGCTCCCCCCCCCCTTCCATCGAGGGGGATAATAACGTCACGAACATAAAAATTATATAGCGGTTATTTTTCACTACATTTATTGAAACTATGAAGTTTTGTGATTATTGAGTCATAAATAACCACTTTTGTGCATGCTTATGTTACATTCTGTCCTATGTTAAAGAAATTTAAATTTCCAAATAAATTTCGAAGTTTACGCTCGAATTTAAATAAAAAAAAATATATGTCTAGTTCTAGATTTTTTGTTAACAAAGCCGAATGTAGAGTTTCGTGAGAATCCATTAACATTAGTGGCAGCTATGGTGTACACAAGAAATCGACCACAGACAGACGGGCAACACTCCAAAAATAGTCCAAATGTGTTCAGGAGATCCTTAAATACATATTGACATCAAAATATTGAAATAAAAAACTTTCGTGAAAACAATACTTTCTAAATAAGAAAGTAAAAATATTAATTATATTTATTGCTTATGTAATAACAATAGAACTCTGAGTTCTTTATTGCATTTCGCACAAATCTAACATGGGTACACAGCAAAAAAGTGAGTGCATTTTTAATCATTATTAACACTTTCGAACATAGTTGAAAAATGTTTATGATTTTATTCATTTTATCTGTTTGTGTGTTCGCAAGTTGACAGCTCTAAAAATAACGTTATCAAAATGAAATTTGAATATGTTGTTGAGACGGTCTGTGGGACATATGAGAATGTAAATGAATAATATCACCCAATTAGTTTTGGATTGAACCCGGGTTGAAAAAGTGAAATACATTGAACCCTATGAGGCCTAATTTTTTAAACATTTTTAAGCGAAGTTAAAATTCACAAATTGCTTTGAAAAGTTTAGGAAATATTTAAATTATCCCATAAAATATATAAAATAATATGGAGCTAACTATGTTCGGTAGTTCTATAAATAAAAATTTAAATAATAATTACACCCATATTATATAATGAGATCACGTGACCCACTTCAAAATAAAATATGGCATCCATCTTTTCCCCAGTGTCAAAATTATGATTTTTGAAGTTCTTTTAAATTTATATTCAGTGTTGCATCCGTCTTAAAACCGCTTGGCTTTTGCGTATTTTCTGTGCATCTATATTCTGCGCCAACGCAATTACAATATTTTAAAATTTCATTGGTCATCAAACTTTGATTATTTCTACAACGAAGCCTAATTTTAACGTATGTTGAATGTAAACAAATCGAGCTGCAAGATGAGTTGTATAAGAATTGCTGAATTACTTTAACGCAAAATTATTTAGCTCTGGAGTCTAGAATATAGGTGATACGAATGAAATATTCATTGATTTTACATAAAGTTGCAGACGGTTTTATAACATTACCTTTTTCGATGAAGTTTTGAGCATGGAGTTAGAAAGTACTTCTACCTCTATGGTTTTAAGTTAAGCAAAATAAATTATTGTAGTACTGTGATAATTTAAAAATATATCACCGCTGAATGTATCGCTTTTTAGAGATATTTAAACAAAATTGCATTGCAGTTGGAAAGTGTTTCATAATCAATGCTTTATGCATGGTTGATCTTTCTCGTTATATTCATAAGCCCATTAGGCTTACATTGACTAGATGGTTACCATAGTAACAGATTTACGACTGAGAATACACCTTTTTAATTAAATAATACGAAAAATGAGTGGAATTTAAAAATATTTTTTTTCTTTTTTTTCTCATTCAAATGGCTGAGAATAAGACATACATTATACAAACAGAATAAATATCCCGAACATATAACGTGAACAATCAATGTCTCCTAAACAATGGCCAGAGTTGTGAACCTGTTAGCCGTCACATGACGTTGCCCCAGAGCACCACTGGGGGTCGGAACACGCCGCGCCCAACATCACAATATCCATGTCCGCAGGTGGGACTCGAACCCACAACCCGGCAACCGAGCGATCACAAGGAAACACCTGCCCTTGCCCGCTTGACCACAATAAAATTTCAGAAATCATTTGATTTGAACTTAAGCCATCGACTTTTATACAAAAGAATCTGGACTCCGCCCGCCCAAATCACTGCTCTCAGTCTTCGGATGAGTCAGTCGGCCTGGGCTTTCGACAAAAGAATCTGGCACATCTAGCCAACCCATAACATTCCTCACAGATTAACAAATTTCCATATTGTCGATAAGACAGGTACAAATTTAATCTCTCTTAAAACTTAATCCCTCACAATCATTAGTACATTTGATATTACCTATTAAAATAAGCAGATAAAATATCATGTAATTCACTTGATTATTTCGAGAAATATGACAGTCTCCGTGAAAATCAAAAGTTCTACTGTTTCAAAAACGGCTCGTGATAACTGCTAAATAATATAGTCCAACTATTTGTGATAGTCAATTAGGTTGGCCATTTATTTAATAATAGGAAGTATATTTATTCTTTTAATAACTGTGTTCCCTTGTATATGACGAACGTGTAATATGTGAAGAACTACACAAATTAGCGTTCTATAAATGATGCCATTCAGTTTTGCATAACTTAACAGCTTTCCTAATACATTTAAACGTAATAATCTTTTTGTAACATTGTTGATTTTCAAAGAAAAATAGCCAAAATTTGATGATTTATACCAGGTTCGTTCCCTCCAAAAATCAATAGGCCTCTGACGTACAACGATTAAAATAATTTTACCAAAATTCACCCAGTTTGATCAACTTTTTCGAAAGATAATAGCGCACTCTATAGTATAGAAACGCACAATCTCAAATACATCAAGAATTGTTCATTACTTTTACTTAAGAGTTAACCATTTTTCCACATTTTTTTTCGATGTATGTCACATATGTGGAATATTTAGAGAACGACGCATGCTAAGATCTTATACTATATAATATCGGTAACTCTTAAGTAAAAAATACCATACAAAATTTGATTTTCGTAATAGTTTCAACATGACCATGTTCTTATAACGCTTCCATTATTTTCAAAAGAAATTTTGAAATGTTGAGGGCCATTTGCTTAGTCCGTTCGCCCCCCGACATTCCTCGATTGCGGTAATCGCACCGAATTTTGTCTGATTTGCTCAGTTTATTCAAGAAATATCGTGACACCAGACTCATAGTCAGGCACACATACAGACACCATTTAAAAAAAAGATTGATTCGTAGTCAGGGATATTCTAAACATGCATGTCCATAAAATTTTGACCATCGAATTTTTGACCTCATTACAATACTTCCTTTTACCATATACTACATATACTATATATTATAGAGAAAGTAACAATTTTAGCTTTTTATTATTGACGAGAGAAATGAAGTCCATTTTCCATAACTAACAAAGCGAAATCAACATTTGCCTGCATTTTGTTATCCCTTTTACTGCATAATATAGGAAGATGAAATCCATCGGACTAGAACCACTACCGATTTTTAAGATTATTTATTGTTGAAGTAAATTCATCATACTATGCATATAAAATCATTTGTTGCCTATATCAGATTTCTTTTCTTACAAGCTATAGACAAAAATTAGTCGCACTACATATCCTCAAGTACTCAACGCGTATACTGATTCACAAATCAATAGAAATCAAATTATGAATGTCCTTGAAGTCATTTAAAAGCAATATTTCTAATTTTCGTTTAAATTTGCTCGAATTTCATTTCAAACAGTTCGATGACAGGACTAACAAGAAGGAAAAGTTCAAAGGTAAAACTCACATTCTCTGTAAGCAGTATCACATTCAATTCTCCGAAAGTAAAATTCATTTGATGTCATAGAACTGTTTCAGAACTTAATTAATGAGTAACTTGGGTTTTGATATTTTCCCTGCTGCAAAAGACATTTGAAGATTAACTAGAAAAGGAATTAGAAAATCTTTGCTGACAACGAAATCGATTTGAAATGTTCATCAAGCCCTTAACAAACTTTTATCCCGAGCCTAATCCAAATCTTGAAATTTAATTGGGGAAAATGCCATTTTTTAAGATTTCTAAAACTAACATTTAAGCTATTACGTGCGTTAGCTCTAATTTTATGCAATTATCTCAATTTAATTGATGTAATTTGTAGACATTTGTTTTTAAATGTGCTGATTGATTTTAATCAATCTAGATTTTAACAAAGTGCTTTATTTAACTCTTAAGTATTTCGTAATTATCTTTTTAATATATATATTTTTATGTAACGAAAACAGAACCAAATTGTAATAATTCATCGTAACTAGGATACCGGAAAAAAAGAAATGTATATGATGATACAAATATTAATATACATAAGACATAATTGCGTATATAATTTCCATGATGTTCCCATAGCGTATGGATCTCTATTACTGAATTTGCTCATTTCTGGTTTTAGAACTTATACCCTATTGAATGATATAAAACGAAAGCTATGATTCACAAAACTATAGACAGTTCAGGAATCTATTTTACTTTTCTTTGATAACTTTAATTTTTGTCGCCAACTGTAATGTAATAAGTACAAAATAACTCCATTAGTAAAGATATATATTTATTACAGGTTACACATAGGAGATACCGGATAAATTATTGGAATGTGCGTTGTTGTATTTTACATCAAATTACATTTCAAACTTTGTTTTGGTTAAAGTTAACACACACACTCATGTTATCGTAGTTGTCATAACTAATCACCGGAACTTGATTCCTAGGGCAATTACATACATAACAATATTGACTTTTGGAAACGCTTAACATAGCTATAGATTGTCAAGTTATATTGAGTCAAAATCTCAATAATGGCCCTTAACTACGTAAGAAGATTATCAACATCTTTCTTACCTTACAATAACATCTGAAAAGTTAATTCTGTGGAGTATTGATAATTTAAAAAAAATATAAAAGACATGCCAATGTTTCTCTAATTTAATGCATAGATGTTAGGTCTGTATAGTAACCTGAATCGCCATCTGTACAGTAATATGAATCGAATCTAATTCAAAAATTGAATTCGCTGATTCACTCCAATCTGCAAACCGAAGAGAATTTGAGTTCTAGTTATATTAGTGTACGTTAAATAAAGATTAAACTGAATATAAATTTTGATCATATTGCATAAAGGAAAAATTTAAACCACCATAGGCTCAAAATTATGTCACGTGATATATTTCACAGCCCGTTAATTAAAAAATGTTGCCAATACCTAGTCTAGAGTATCATGCACTATAAAACATCCTGCAACCTTTCCTCATTTTTTCAGCTATTTTGGTTGTAATTTCGGCAAACTGATAAGAAAAGCCACAATTACAGGCGTTCATGAATATCCAAGCTTCTTTTTTAAATATTCAGCTAATTATCATCTGCTGAAGTGTATTTATATATATATATATATATATATATATATATATATATATATATATATATATCCTAACTATCTGAAATTTTAAATTTTACTCCCCATTAGGGACAGCTGATTCTCCTGAAACTTTCAGTAACATGCTTGCAAATGTTTTACAGCTTAGCGTATGCTGAGGATTGGGGGTCATAAGTCATAATCCTTCCATTTGTTCAATATTTTTATTAGTTCTCTATGTACCCATCATTACTTACATTAAAATTACCATTGTGAACTCCCCCCCCCCTTTCCGAGATCTTGGTTAAGCTTATGTAAAATATCAACACTATCGCTTTTCAAATGGAGAAAACGCTCACATAAAAAATAAATTGTGAAGGAGCATTGAAAGGACATCCTCTCCACCCCCTGGCCTCCCTCCCAAACGCCATTTCCGTAAATCTAAAATTTAATTTCCGAAACCCATGAAAAACAGCCTGATGCGTTTCAAAGATTTTTGTAGACATGAGAAGAGTTTTGTAGACATGAAAGTCATTTTGAGAAAATTGCAAACTTGGGAGCACTTAACATCTTCGTACTTTTAAAGTGGATTAACGTACATAAGTTTTCACAGCTATATATTTCTGTTTTGAGTTTTAATTGTTTTCTGCTGAATATATGTAATGGTTTAAAAATATTTATTGACACCCTATCGCAGCCAAAAAATACAAATTGAAATTTTATATATTTATATATCAAATTGAAAAAATACACATTTTCATAGAGTCAATCAGGATAAAATAATTACGAAAGCAGTAAAAAATGTTTTAATCAGTGTTAATTTAATAAAATTTTATTTATTTCTCACGTAAGTACTCGACGTTGAGTGAGATTTAGGATGCAAAACTCTGAATAAGCGCCCGCTGCGCAAATAATACATATATAACAACAATTAATTACATAATAATCCTGCACCTGCAACACTAGTAATCCCTAACTCAAAAATAAATAAATAAATAAATAAAACAAAATAAAATAAATAAATTGTAAAACAAACAAAATAGTGGAACTCCGAAAATAACACTTTTTAAATGAGCCAGAATTTTTGCTTTTTTCGGTACTGCAATCGATGTGAAGCAATTTTCGAAAAGAGAAAAATAATTTTGAAAAAGTAAAATTAAAATGTTAAAGGCTACCTCCAAAAGTTTACGCCCGATTTAAATTAATTTTTTCACAGAATAATGAAATAACAGTATATTTGAAAAATTAAAGGATATCCAATAAATTCACGAAATCAGAATTCTGCATTTTAAACCACAATTCCCATTACGGCAGATGTCTCGTTTGGCGATCGTATTTCGTATATCTTGTAGAAGAAAATCATCTGCTCAATAAAATTAATATGAAATGGACGAAATTTCGACCGAATTTCGTCTTATACGTTCATAACTAAACTAATTCGATTTTTTTTTTAATCTAGAGCGAGGCATATCGATTCGGGACTTCAGCTACCTCCTATATTGAATTTCGCGGCTATCCGAAGTTTCAGTATTCCCTGGTGCTGTGTCCCTAGATAGTAATACCGAAAAATGTTTCTATTCCCTAGCAACTGTCATCCAATGCATGTGGAAATACGATTCCAGAATTCATATCCTATGCATAGTCACAGATTCCATCAATAAGGGATTCGTCAAACGAACATTCTTAGCGCTTTTCAGTGTAAAACAGCCGATAGCTGCATTGAAAACAATAAAATTTGATCACGATTTTTCGGACCTCCATAGTAACGGACAAAGTCAGCCATACTGCGCAACAGATGACTTCACATGTAAAGAATATTAAGCTCAGACTGTTCGATACTGAAATATTCAATTTCCTAACAACAGAAACACCCAATAGTCAGTAATCAGTCAGTTGAGAGGGCGAATCCAAGCTGTAGAACAATGCCTTTGAACATTCCATCCAGCTCAATCTGAGCTCAATAGTCCTTAAATCTTAAGCCGCCTGAGTGATAAGACTGATTTTTTGTTTACGACATAAGTTCGCGGGATCACGGAACATGGCAGGTTTTCTTGTTGCCAGTGCATTTATCAGCAATATTTCGTGGTGAAAAGCTCAAAAACTGGTATATTGATGGTTATCGTTGAGCTAGAAGCGCAATTTTACTAGTATTCTATAGCTATTTTCACGAAATGTACAAAATTGCTTCTTATATGAAACCACTCACAAAAAAATAATGAGACCTAATCCTCTGCGGTATGAGTATAATTATTAATTTTCTTCCAAACATGGCATTTCTATCCTACGACAGTGTAATATCTGTGTTCATACATAGTATATAGAGTAAATTCAAATATAATATGCATAACAAAAGATCTGGAGTTCCTTGATAAATAAATTTTAATTAAAATTTTAATTAAGAAATGAAAAAAATAAGATTATTCGGGAAAGAAGCAGATTCCCTGTGGAAAGTAAAAAGTGACTTTTAAGAGTTTTTTTTTATCATAAAATTTATATTCATTATTTCCCTCACACAAGTGTATCATTTAAATTTATGTGTGCAATTTATACTATGAAATCAAATACTGTTTCAGGCTTTTTAGATATAATTCCCAAGAAAGACAAAGTAGAGCAACATTTTTATATTGTGATATTTGTAGATTTCATTTCAAATGTAGAGGAAAAGTTAATTGCCTTAATAACTCAGCAGTTAAGATCGTCGACGGAACAGAGCTATTATTATGACCAGCTCCTGAGATCGATGCTTCGATTCCATCCGTGACAAGAGTTCTTTACAAGTTGCTTAAAATGTATTTTTTTTTTATTTTTTATCTCAAGGGTTAATTGTCTTTAGCTATTTCCCATACAGACATACCACCACCCATAAAAAAATTCTACCATTTGCAATTTGCATGTGATGTTCTGTTGCAAGTAAATAAATTCTCATTTTTAGTGTACCAAAATTCTCCATTTACTTCACTTGTATCTTGCTGTCTGTTACAAGGTAAACACAATTTTAACGCAGTTTCATTCCCACCATTTTGTTTCCCTATTCGTGTCAATGCTAGGGACAATTGCCTTTCTCATTTTAACAATTTAACGAATTTCTAATTAAGCCACTGTACCTAACCTCAAACTGCATGGTGCAAACATTTAGGTTCCTGAAAATTACTCTTAGTACAATTGGTAGCTAAACAGGTGACAAATATCGGAGATTCGAGATCGAATCGTTCGCTGATTTTTATTATCAGTAATAACCTCTAATGCTCCCCAATGTTTCTGTTATTGACCTAATTCTCAGAATTCCGAATAAAACCTAATTTGTTCTTAAACGAAGAACTAAAATTCTGCTTATAAGGCAGACAATTGCTTCGAAAACTGGTAGTGGAATTTTTTTAGTTCGACAAGCCAAGGGTTCACGCAGAATGAACTGACCGTGTCCTAGATTTTGCTAAAATGCTGCAGTGGCAGTAAGTGGTCAGCTCATTTGACGTGTAGCTCGTAATTACAATGTAGAACATTTCTTGAAACTCTTAAAGAACATTTTTGCTGGCAGGTCTTTTGCTTGTTCTCATTGAAGAAGAAAACTTATCTCGGATTTTTGAAATGAACTTTGCTTTTTGCACATTTTTTGCACAGCATGTTACATTGCGATCAATTTATATATTCTTTATACACAAAGTCACGTTTTGTATTCATAATTTGTTTCTCTCTCTTTCTTTTCAGGAGCAATGCTAATTTGATTTCATCGAGAAATAATCCTGTACAATGAACCATTCTTCATGACTTGATTGCGCCCATAAATCAATAAATCCAACTACCAAACCAGCAATGACTCACAGCTCAACAGAGAAAAGTAAAGGAATCCATCACTCTCCTTCACCAGGTATAATAGTCATTGCAAATTGCCCAAACATCACACAGTTGCTTCAACAATACATGGATATAACGAACAAAACTCAATACAACTCTTTCAATGTCACCTCTGCAGCATTTGACGACTCTCAACGAAATGCAGTCGTGTACATCGTAGTTGTGCTTTTCTTCTATTCGTTCTGCATTGGATTTATGATGATTAGATACATGCAAAAAGAAGCTAAAGAACAGCAAGAATGCAAAAAATACAGAAGGTACATCAACATGGCTCAAGATCAGTATCTAGCTTCGATCAGCAGAGCACGGTTGGCCAATAGATTAGCTTTACAGGCTTTAAATACTGTAAATGCTATTCCACAGACTTCTCAGTATGGAAGTAAAGTCACTTTTGTGTGAATTCGCGTCTAACCCATACGCCTAGTTTTCAAGCGACGAACGCAAGAAATCCTTTGGCCAATAGGAAAACTTGGCGCGCACGAGAGTTCTCTCAGATTCCAACTTTTTCCGGCGCTGTTACTTCCTATTGACTAACCAATCGATCTTACGCTCGGCGCTTCTTACGCTTGGTGAAAACTAGACATTAATCGATCAAAACTTTTCATTAAGAAGCCGATGATCATCTATGCTCGTCATAACATTGGAGACCATTTTAATCTGTAAGAATGTCCTCTATCGGCGAACTTTGGGGCTGTAAGCAGGAATGTGTTCATTTGGTTATCTTTTCACATTTAGAACATTTTCACTATTTTGGCCGCATTTCTTCATGGAGTAGTAGACGATGAGATGACTAAAATGTACGAAACTTCTCAATTCTTTTACTACCGGTACCCAAAGGGCTAAGAAAAACGCTAGAATTTTTAATATACACTTTATACCTAAGTAAACAAAAAATAATTATTAGTAAAATTTTGACGATCTTTTTTTACTGAGTTAATAAATGTTCATAATGAATATTTTATTTTTGAAAGATGAAAAATATATTTAAAAGTCTATGATATAAATTTTTAAAGGAAGATATGCACAAAATATTTACTTTAAAGTACTTATCAATTATAAGAATATTTTACTTTTATTTTTGGACTGGTAGATAAATTTGTCTTCACGGGTTCTGGTTTCTTTTACACATTTCAGTGATTTTCACATACATACTATAACATCACATTTTTGACTTTAACAAAAGATATGTATTACATATGCATTGCGAATCGTAAGTTGAACGACTTAGCGTAAGTTGAAGGGACCAGCAATGACTCACAGCTCAACAGAGAAAAGTAAAGAAATCCATCACTCTCTTACACCAGGTTGTTGTTGTTGAGACCCAGACCGTCGACCTACCAGAAAGGTGTAAGGTAACTGTTTGGACGGCCGGGAAGTGCCACCCAATTTAGACCGGAACCCAGTGGGGGAGGCATCCACAGGGACCGTACCCTCCTTCCTCTACCACCAACCTCTCGGAAGGACTTACGGACCAACATGTTTAACGTGATCGTACTACGCATGAACACGGCGGCAGTTGTGGCAGCGTGCAAATCCAGCGCGCAAACCACCGGGCTACCGCGCCCGAAATGTACCAACAGCACGCGGTGTTCCCAGGTGGTCACCCACACAAGTACTAACCGCGCCCGATGCTGCCTGACTTCGGTGATCTAACGAGAACCGGTGTTTTTAGCACGGTACGGCCGTTGGCCTTTCTCTTACAGCAGGTATAATAATCATTGCAAATTGCCCAAATATCACACAGTTGCTTCAACAATACATGGATATAACGAACAAAACTCAATACAACTAACTCTTTCAATGTAACCCCCGCAGCATTTGACGACTCTCAACGAAATGCAGTCGTGTACATCGAAGAACCAACAGACAGATAACTAATATTTTAATAAATGAAAGACACGGGTAAATGGTCAATACATATCTGCTTGATCAGTCAACAGGTTTACATTGAGCTATTAAGGCGATTATATTCCCTTCTATATTTGAGGTGAACCCCACAGCTTACCAAAATAACTAAATCGTAATAGTTCTCAATAAGAAATAATCATATCGAAACCTCACTATATCTCACAGCACTCAATTCACATTAATAAAATATGTCTGTGTCTATGTCGTCGGTTGCGAAAAATCGAAACTACCGACAACCACAAAATTCGGGACAGAGGTAGCTGAACTCCTAGGGCGATACGCCTAGTTGAGATTATTTTTACATTAAAATTAGTTTAAGAATTAAATTTAAAAGTCTAAATTCGGGTGAAATTTGCCATTTTTAAACCAATGTATTATAGCAGACGATTTTCCAAGTGTCATTGTCGGCTTGGTATGGAGGAAGGCGGGCGTTTCCCACCAAAGCCTCGGCTCTTATTTATGCATGTCGAAGACTTTTATTTCGCTAGTTAGGGGGCCTTGAAGACCTACTTCCTGCGAAGGATCTTGAAGGCCCAAGTCAGTGCTGCCAAGCATAAAGCATAGGAACGGAGATCGACGACCAGACATTTATAGTGACAGGAACTGTAAGTAAAAATTCAAATTTCCAATTTTTTTAATTATAGATATCATTTTAATTTTTAAATGTGTGAATATTTCACTATGATAAGTATTCTGTGATATTTTTACTAGAATCGGACGTAAAATTTTGAAGATAGCATTTAAATGTTTAATTTTGCTTTCCTGACTAAACTCTTTTTTTTCTCTTTAAAGACATTTTTATTAGCGAATAATTATGATGATATTTTGTAGCTTGTTTTATTCTTCTTTTTTTTTTAATTTTCGTTTTAAAATACTTTTTCAACTTAATTTTCAATGCATATTCTAGCATTTCTTTACAAAACTGTTGGTTTGAATTTATAGTGTGCCTTATCAATATATTTTGCTTTTTACCAAATTTCATCATATCTCAACTTTTAATTATGCTAGAACTTAGCTTTAAAAACAATATTTTTTAGCTTGAGCTGTATACCCGGCTGTATACTCGGAGGTGTACCCGGATTGCAAGCACCATGCATGCTTATTTAGGGATGAAGCGTTTTTCAGTTTTTGCTTAGGACCTATTAGGCCCACACAGCAAGCTTATTCACTTTGTAATCTAAACGGATATTGTTTGATTTTCGAGAATTCGTAGTATGTTCTGGTGTAATTTTAATAAGAAGTTTTAATTTCAAATCCCTTGAAATGCTGGTATTCGTGCTAATTCATAATATATGCTTGTGTTCAAATTAATGGATTAACTAATATGGCTTCATAACTTAATGATATTAGGACTACCACAATCGCAACTTGTCGCCAACTTGGCGAGTGCATGTAATTGTTGTAGTACTTATTGTGGGACTAGGACAAATCCATGAAACAGTAATCTTCCAAGAGAGAGAAGAATTGACCAAGTCAGCACATTCTTGATTTTCATTGTATTTACCCATTTTCATTATTTAATTAATTTTCACTGGATTTATACATTACAGAAATGAAATTTTATTTGTGGCTAATGAAATTCGTCAATAGTCTGAACAAATAATCAATTTTCTAATCTGGTTGAGAATTTTGAAAAACTTTTTGAACAGATATATTCATTACAAGTTTCCAGTTTAGTGGGATCTAATCAGATCAAACGTACATTGCGTTATACTAAAAGAACTAGTAGAATTTGTGGCCACTAACACATTTATTAAACATATAAATCAACAATAATATTAATACAAATACAATACACTTAAATATATCAAGCTTGACCTCAAGGGTATACGGGATTATAAAATAAAATGCTACTTCGAAGTCTCGTAAATTAAAATTCAAGTTGTCCAGTTAGAGAAAATTCCCAAAGCTTAAATTTACACTGACACTTTGATTTTATATTAGTATACAAATATTACATTCCATAATTGAAAATCAAAGAAACAATACCTCCACATAGATGAAATGGGTTGCAATTCCAAATATTGAAAGTTCTAGTTCATAGATTAACAAGAAAGATCAATCATGCTTAAAGCATTGATTATGAAACATTTTCCAACTTCAATGCAATTTTATTTAAAAAAGTCTAAAATGCAATATATTCCTCGGTAATATTTTAAAACTTATCACAATACTACATTAATTTATTATACTTGAAAACTTAAACCTTCATTGAAAAAAAATGTACTTCATTCAAGTGACGGCATTGAAATATAAATTGCCTGGTTTAAATATCTCTAAAATGCGATACATTCCACGGTAATATTTTTAAAACTATCATAATACTACGATAATTCATTATATTTGAAAACTTCATCGAAAACAACTGAAATTAATTCAAATGACGTCATAGAAAAAATAACACGCCTGGATCTCTCTAAAAACAGGATTTCATTCATAACTTTCTCCCATTCATTTCATTCATCACAATACTATAATAATTTATTTTATTTAAAAATTAAGACCATGGAGCTACAAGTAATTAAACTCTATGAAAACTTCATCGAAAAAATCGTCCTTCTCTTTATAAAATCAATTAATATTTCATTCATATCAGCCATGCAGACTCCATTGACTAAATTATTTTGTGTTAAAGAAATACAGCAATTCTAATACAACTCATTCTACATATTTTGCTGTTTACATTTTACATAAGTGAAAAATAGGCTTCGTTGTAGAAATAATCAAATTTGGATAATCATTTAAACTCACATATATTGTATTTGCGTTATTCAAGTATGTAGATGCACATAATTTAAGCAAAAATAAAGTAGTTTTAGGACGGATACAACACTCAATATGAATTGAAAAGAACTTAAAAAAAAATCACGATTTTGAAACAAGATGGATGCCATATATCATTTTGAAGTGGGTCATGTGATCGTTTCATATCATGGTCACGTGATCGTTTCATATAAGAGGTGTAATTATTATTTTAATTTTTATTTAAAAAATTACTGAATATATTTCGCTGATTTTTTTTTACATATTTTATGGAAGAATTTGAATATTACCTAAAATTTTTGAAACCATTTGTGAATTTTAAATCCGCTTAAAAAATGTTTGAAAAATTAGGTCCCATAGGGCTCAATGTATTTCATTTTTTCAACCCGGGTTCAATCCGAAACTAATTGGGTGATATTATTCATTTATATTCCCATAGGTCCTACAGACCGTCTGAACAACATACTAAAATTTCATTTTGATTAAGTCATTTTTACGGCAGTTATCGTGCTAACGGACGGATAGACAGACAGACAGACAGAATGAACAAAATCATAAACACTTTTCAACTTTGTTGTAAAGTGTTAAGAAGGCTAGGTATGCGCGATCACACAGTTTATGGGAACAGGCGGATTTCGAAGATGACGCCGACTCGAGATTCCATCATGAATTATCACGGAGTTGGGGATCACAGTTCGATATACTCTCCACCGCCCAATTTCCTGTGAGCCCAGCGATTCCTGGTTGTCCGGGAACTACGCGCAGGCCGATATCGGTTGGGTCGTATCCCAAATAAACTTGTGGTTGTTGTCTCACACCGACCTCACTAATGACGGTTGACGCACTCAGCTGACGCGTGTCGTACACCGCATAGGGGTCCAGGATTGACGCCCTGTAAACACTCTGTCCATGTATACTCGTCTGGGAAGTGAGGTATACACTGAGCGGTCAATTCCGTCCTTGCAGTCCACACAGTTGTCACGACTTAAATGTAGTTAAAGAGTCCAAATGGGTAGCCCACACTACGCCGTCTATATTCAGAGCTGTGTGGTACTGCGTAGCAAAAGTGACGACTTTCTCGCTGCTTCGGTGATCGCTACCGCCCGAAGAATACAACACTCGGTCTGGTTCGGCCTTGGCTCGATTTAGCTACGAGCCGCAATAACTTAAATTGTTGAATGTTTGCACCTAAGAGCTACGCCCGAGTGTACGTGCTCGTAGAAGAGAACAAAGACGCTGGTTCCGTGCAGTATGCATAGACCGCCACTAGAAAGGGGCCGCGGACACAGTGTCTAAAAATACATTAAAGTGTATACCGGATCGGGCTTCCAAAAACAAGTGCACGCACTTGAAGGCCTTCTCTCACTCGAAGAAAAATGGAATCTGATAATATGTTATGCTTCATAACATCTCGAACCTTAGAGAAGTCACCAAATTGGCAATAAATCGTCAAATCTAGAAATCCTCCTCCTCCTCCTAGCTTCAACCTCTGGCAACCCTAGACTAACGTCAAGGGAAGGGATGCTTTTACTGGTGTTTTCTCCGTCTGGTCTTTGAAAGAGGCGCATGTAAGGAGGGGGGGAAATAGACTCCGAAGCGTTTTACTAGTTCGCAACGGTATGCACATAACGGACGTATGAAGAAGACATAAATCAAGGAAAAGGGCATATTAATCTGTCATAGTGTATTTAAGTTAGCTTTGTCAGAAATATAGGAAAGGGCGATAATTATAGGAATGGCTACAGTATAAAAGAATATTCTGAATTAATATCTATTAAATGGCTAAAACAGTTATTCTCAATTAGGGTTCCGCAAGAATTTCCGAAAGCTTACAAAAGAGAAAAGTCTAACTTACCAGCACTTTGAATTAAACAATTTACTCTATGAATTTGGCGTTGTCGCGATAACTATATTAAAATAAAATAATGACATATATATACTCAATGTTTGCTTGTAATTAGTAAGCCAGATGCAAAATAAGAATTTTTGTCATTTTTTAACAGTAATAAATAAATATAAATATACAATATAAACTCGCATATTATGCAAAAGCACGGCTTAATTATAATTTCTTAACCCTACTGCTTCACATTTCGAATTTACCCCTGTCAGACTTAAAATGCTTCTAACAGTTAGAGGTTCCACGCAGTGTTTCTTTCAGGACTTTTAGGTCGGGGGGGAGGGGGGCAAGTTATCTCTTTGTCCTACATAAATATATCTAAATGCTGTATCACATAAATAGAAGCTATGTTAATATAAAATGTCTCCGGGAGGACTTAGCCTCCCGGAGGTATGCCTGAAATAAAAACACTGACCACGAGATTTAACAAAATATTTCAAGGTTTCATTTTAACTAAAAAGGTTGAAAATCGTTAGTCTAAAGACACGAAAGTACTTTATATTGATATTTATATTTAATATATAAATGTCAATATAAAGTATTTTATGTTGACATCATGATACTGATTGAAAAAGAAAGATCCATCTTGTAATTTATTGAAGTTCAACAATTTATAATAAACGTATGTTCATCAATTATTTTAATGTTCATTCATATTTTACACATGTGTCTTAATAAAAATATATCAGCACACAAATTTAATAATCATCCTTTTCAAATATTTATAAGTCAACAGTGAATGGTTTCTCATGACGTAGTCGCACTAAAGAGGGGAAAATCATCAGTAAAGTTGAAGCTTTCTCAGACCTAGACCAGCCATGGGCACTCATAGGGGATGCCAAAAGCAAGGGGGCACTTGACCCGTCTTGGACGTCCAAGGTCATGAAAATGGGCATCAAGCTAGACTATGTTGTACATTTTATCCTTGAGTTTACACTATTGATGTCAGTGGTTTTCCTCTCCCTAAAAGGCGACAATGTGTGCAACATAACTTTTTCAAATGGAACATTTTTTGTACAAAGGACCAAAAAAAAAAAATTATTTATCAGTTCTCATGAATATACCTGTTATTAGAAAAAAATACAGTATATATGAATTCAACATTTAATTTGAACAAACTTTCAAATTGGAATTATGTGCTTAAAACCAATTTCTGAAACTCGAAAAGTGATACAAACTACGCTGAAACCTCTTGTATCAGCATACATATACGTACACATATATGTATGCTGATAGCATACATATACGTCACTATTAGCCCCAACCCCTGATTGAGTCATAAGAGATTTTAATAAATCACAAAGTGCGTCTTGTCATTATCAAACATACATATATTGAAGCTGCCAGACAGATGTTTTCAAAATGTTGGGTCGATAGTTTCAAAAGTTGTGACCAATATTACAATGCATAAGAAAAATGTTTTAAAAATTGAAATCAGTGGCGGCTCGTCAGGTGACGCAGGTTAAGTGCTGCTTCACTTAAGAGTTATCAGTTAAATGGGTTATTATTATTTGGCGAATTTTTCAGACTCGTTTGGCTATTTTTAGATAATATTTGACAACACTTGTGCCAGTAGCGTAGTCGTTGTCGAGGAGGAGGGGAAATCCGTCGCTGAATCTGCTTCACCCATTTCTGAAGTCACGAGCCGCCACTGAATTGAATGTTACAAAAGCTTGACAATATAACATACCAGTTTGGTTATCAAGATCAACTTCCTTTCTGCGCAAAAGATACCGCATATCGTGGGCTGCATGACGCATCTTATAAAACTAATATATTTTAAAATTTACTGACGCATCCAAGATCGATCCAAAACACGAACACTTATTTATTGCCAAGGATAGACTGACGTGTGATTGTCAGTAGTGCAGCACATACACTGCGCGGTAATACAATTCGTTCATTCGCGCATATATTCCGGGAATAGGGAATTTCAAGTTCCCTTTCTTGTTCAGTGCCTCAGCGTATATCTAGGAAGATTCGGTAATGGATGTGCATCGTCGTACTTACGCAAACAATTTAGTAGATTATTGCTTTGCTCGAGGGAAGGCAAGTAATACCTAAAGTCTTTTCTCAGACCTTAAAACTTCGTCAACTAATCGACTTTAGTTTATCATAATAACATGCACTGAACTGACTGACTGGGCGATTGAAATCTGCTAACAAATTCAAAATCAATCCAGAGCACTTGCACTTATTTATTGCCAAGGTCAAACTGAAGTGTGACTGTTGTAATTAGATAATATATCATAAAAACTTAGTTAGAAATGGGTATCTGTTACGTTTTCCACTGTACAAACGTCCGTAGGCATGCTAGTTCGGGATCTTTCTTGATGTGCGCATAGAATATAAGTTCTCATTTGTAACATTTCACTTGTAATTCTACATTTTCCCTTAGCGAGATTCATCATTTCTGAAATTTTTAGAGCATATCTTAACAAAACCATCTCTACATTTGTTACTCCTTCAACTTCTTCCCCTGTAGGTTTTCAACTCATTGACTGGCATTAACCCGAAATTCTCTCTGCCCTCATTGACCGGAGAGAAGCTGGGGCATAACTGCCTGCGGTATCCATGCCCACAAGGATCTGTTGACTTGGTCGATATGTGTTGCTGTTGTTGAGACCCAGACCGTCCGACCTACCAGAAAGGTGTAAGGTAACTGTTTGGAAGGCCGGAAAGAGCCACCCAATTTAGACCGAAACCCAGTGCGGGAGGCATCCACAAGGACCCTATTCTCCTTCCCCTACCACCAACCTCTCAGGACTTACGGACCCACATGTTTAACGTGATTGTACTCCGCGAGAACACGGCGGCAGTTTTGGCAGCGGAGGGAATTGAACCCGGGACTACCGAGTGCAATTTCCGAGCGCTAACCACTGGGCTACCGCACCCTGGTCGATATGTGTAACAATTTCTATTGCTCATATAAATTTACCTGACTTTTTACGTCACCTTTGACGTTTGTCTGACTGAGTACACTGTTCAAAGCGATCCACAGTTTATTACCTGTACTTCTGCTTCTTGCCATTTTGTATTATAGAATGTTCTGTAGGTTGCAAAAAGGTGTCCCCCCCCACACACGCACACAGACACCAACCTCTCGGAAGGACTTACGGACCCACATATTTAATGTGCCCGTACTTCGCATGAACACGGGGACAGTTTGGTCAGAGCCGGAAATGGAACTCGGGTTGTCCGAGTGCAAAAGTTAACCACTCGGCTGTCCCACCCCATTCAACAAATTAAAATTATCAAAGGTTGCAAAAGAAATTCTATTGGACAATTACTATTAAGTGATTCAATCCTTCTGGCATTTGAAAATAGTGAGGCCAGAAAAATGAATACCAAAGAGCTTATTGCTAAGTTTGCTACTGAAAAAGCTTGAACAAATTTTATTTTATTCATTTTTATTTTTTATCTATTTATTTTATTTTTTTAAATGTTTTATTAATACAGCGTTTTTTAAACTCTGTTCCACAGAATCCTAGGGTTCCGCGATAGGGATCCAGGGATTCTGCGATGTGACAAATTCACTGCAGATATCAAAACGGTGCAAATTATGAAAAATTACGAATTCAGCTTAACATCACTTTTCCTACCTACGCGGTAACACCCCCATTTAATGATTTATGTTTCATAACATACCCTCATTGTTCGCATTAACTTAAAAATTAATTATTTTATTTACAATTTATTTATTTAATTTGCATAAACAATTTTACACTTTTCTAAGCTGCGGAATTAAGCAGTGAAAGGACCATTTGCCATTCTTGACATAAGTAAGTAATGCATGCAATTTGATATAAATCTTATCTTTTGAGAAAAACATTTAAAAAAAAATCTGATGTGGGCAGCACATGACTTTCCTTATATAATGCAATGTATTTCCTACTTTTACAGTAAAAACAAAATAGGTTATTCTTATAGTAGATACGTTTTATGTTTTTTCCAAGATATTAAATTTTCGTCAAATAGTCGTTATTTTCATTGATTTAGCGTCATTTTTATCCATTTGGCGAGATTTTCTTTGATTTGGTAAAATTTAAAAAAAATCGCCAAGTTGGTGACATTCCGCCAAATTCGTCGCCACAATATCGCCAAGCGTTATGGACGGAGTAATAATTTATTCTTATAGCAGATAAATGACTATTGTCGTTTAAATACAAAAGTATTACTCAAAGTATCTTTTTTCATGAATGGAACGAGCTAGGATCCACGAGAATGATGTCACCAAATTTATCGCATGATATTACATATGAAAAGTGAACATGTTTCTCAATAGGAAATATTTTTCTTTATTTTATATAATTTTTTTTGAAAAACGTGCAATATCTCGAGAACGGTTCATGCTAGCGTTCTAAAATTTATGTTAATCGTAATGAAATATTACATAAGAAATGTCTATTTGCTTAACTTCATTAGAGGTTTTGATATTTTGATGATTTTTTCAAAATTTCAATCGAAAATTTAGGGGGGGGGGGGGTCTGAACATTCGATTGAGTACAGAAACAATAGGCTTCCAGTATTCACGTACTGTAATTTTTGTACTAAATTTCGTTCGAATCGGTCCATTCGTTCGTCAGTTATCGTCTCCACAGACTCACTGACACACACACACACATACATCACCTCAAAAAATATTCGATTCGTGGTCAGGGATGCTTGAAACGTGCTCTCCCGTCGTAAACTCGAATTCGAATTTTCGACCCCGTCACAATACTTTCCTTATACATTATGTATATAAGGAAAGTAAAAATATTAAATTAAAAATATAACGTAAAATTTTGAATGCTAATTGGATCCTACGGAGTCCCAGTTTTAATATTAAATAAACGCTAATTAGTACATTTTGCAATAGAAAGGTCTAAAATCTTCGGGGTACTTACAAAGTAAATAAATAAATTAAGAAATGTTACCCTAGACATTTTCTATTTTGGAGGTTCTGCCATCAAATTGAATTTTAAAAAAGGGTTTAGCAACCAAAAAAGTTAAAAAATCATTATTAATATATTTATGTGATACATTTGTATTGTTATTTCTTCCATTATAATAAATAAATTCATCGGTTGTAAATTATTTCAGAAAACATCCAAAATATTTAAGCTAGAAAGGGAGAGTGGTGGTGGTGGGGGGGGGGGGGGGGGGTGCTTTCCCTCAAAATAATCATTTTGCTTGTGAGCCCAAAAATTCTAGTTTCGCCAATGACCAACACTCACAACTTAAACAAGCATTCAACTCGCTAGGTCATTAACAGTGTATTTGCTGTGGAATCAAACATGAATTCATACTCAAAAGGGAACAAAGAATCCCCCAATCATAAAAGTCATTAGAAAAGCGCTCGAGGCTTTTCTGGAAACTTCTGCGTCATAAATAATTAAATACGTAGAAAATGTTTGTAAAGCTGGAAACCAAATCTTTGTTCATTATATTCTCATTCTCGGAAAATTTGGCTGGATAATATATCTTGCATTTAACGTAATATAAGTACCGATTGAAGTCTGCTATGTTCAACTATTCTTACTTTCATATCCTTAATTAAGGATCGTGCTTCCACCAGGCAGATAACATCATCTATGAACTGGTTTCGTCATGGAGTAGTCTATAGCTGTAATGGCGGTAAGAAAATTTGCTATGTGACTCAAAGTTGCAAACCACTATTGAGACCGACTAATTCCATATTACCACACAACAGACATAAAATTTCTTAAAGATTGCGCGGGAGGCTTCGACGGTCAAGTTCATTCTCACAACACCCGCCTATAGGTGTTTTCACAAAGTTGGGTTGCTATATCTAAATCACAAACTTTACCATCTAGTATTAATGTAAA
Source organism: Amaurobius ferox (assembly GCA_951213105.1). Taxonomy (NCBI): domain Eukaryota; kingdom Metazoa; phylum Arthropoda; class Arachnida; order Araneae; family Amaurobiidae; genus Amaurobius; species Amaurobius ferox. Next base: position 30,948,939 of record OX578140.1, read on the forward strand.
TATCGTTCCAAGCCTTTCTTTAAGAAGCATTCTTTAGCTCATTCGCGGTAGATCAGTGGAAATACGGACTCACAGCATCCCGTAACTGCGAAGAAGGGCGCAGAAGGTCTGGAGGAATTTGAGGCACAATGTTAATGTATAACCTTTCTAAATACCTTGAATGCATGATAACGTGAGGGCTAAATGGAAAGGGGGTTGTTGTTGAGACCCAGACCGTCCGACCTACCAGAAAGGTGTAAGGTAACCGTTTGGACGGCCGGGAAGTGCCATCCAATTTAGACCGGATACCAGTGGGGGAGGCATCCACAGGGACCGTACCCTCCTTCCCCTACCACCAACCTCTCGGAAAGACTTACGGTACCACATGTTTAACGTGATCGTACTCCGCATGAATACAGCAGCAGTTGTGGCAGCGTGCAAACCACCGAGCCCGAAATGTGCCAACAGCACGCGGTGTTCCCAGGTGGTCACCCACCCAAGTACTAACCACGCCCGAAGCTGCTTGACTTCGGTGATTTAACGAGAACCGGTGTTTTCAGCACGGTAGGGCCGTTGGCTAGAAATGGAAAGGGGGTGAAATATTTTAAGCTCCTGAGGAAGGGGGGGGCACCCAAATTCAGTCACTGTAGTAGATTAATTATAGAATAAAACTAATGAAATGTGACATAAGAGGATAAAGAATAAGTTTAAAAAACGTTAGGCTCTAGCAAAAACGAGTCAGGACAGATTCAAACGAGAACGCGTGCGTTTAATAATGACTTAACTTCACAGCAGGGTAAAGCACACAAAGTGTCGAAAGCCCAGACCGCCCGACTCGTCCGAGGACTTAGAGCAGCTGTTTGGATGACCGGAGCACACAAAGTGTAAATGATCTAAGGTTCTAATGTTTTTTTTTTTTAAATGCTTTGTTTTAATTTTGCAAAGCAGCACAACTATGTAATTGACTTTTCTTACTATCTCTTACAGGAAGCAAGATGTACCACAGTACCTTCTTATAAATAGGGGGCTAACCCCCTAAAGTTGTGTCATGATGTCATGATGTAACACCATTGGGACTTCCTATATACCAGCATAAAATATATATATACAACAACCTTTAGTTATTAGCCTGATCTATTACACACCTGTATGTGTCCGGCCACACAATTTGTTACCATAAACCCCTGGGTTGGTCGTGTGGTCTGGGCCTTCAACACCTGTATGTGTGTGTGTGTGTGTATATATATATATATATATATATATATATATATATATATATATATATATACATATATATATATATATATATATATATATATATATATATATATATATATATATATAGGGCGCGGTAGTCCAGTGGTCAGCAAGCGGGAATTGCACTTAGTAGGCCCGGGTTCGATTCCCGCCGCTGCCAAAACTACCGCCGTCTTCACGCGGAGTACGATCACGTTAAACATGTGGGTCCGTAAGTCTTTCCCATAGATTGGTGGTAGGGAAAGGAGGGTACGGTTCCTGTGGATGCCGCTCCCACTGGGTTCCGGTCTAAATTGGGTGGCACTTCCTGGCCGTCCAAACAGTTATCTTACACCTTTCTGATAGGTCGGACGGTCTGGGTCTCAACAATAACAACACCTGTGTATATATATATATATATATAAAGTTTACATTTGCGAATTTATACATTATATCTAAATGGCAACATTTTTTCAGAGTTAAAACTATCAATAGTTTTGTACATGTGTTGCATCCAAATACTCCAGTACAAGTTTACAAATTACTTGTGTTGCATATGTAAAATCTACTTTCATAAACAAAACAACTCTCACAAGCATTGCTCACTGTTTAAACAGATCAAATGTTTGTCACTTCAATACCATTTGAAGCATCAAAGATAAAATACTGTGTGGATGTAAATTTGATACCAGCTTAATTATTATTGATAATTGAGTTCATCTCTCAAATAAAATTTAGATTCGTTTGTCAGCAATGTACAAGTATTTGAAAATCAACAAAATCACTGCATTTCAATCCCATTATTATCGTATTAAAGCAATGTGGTGATTTAATGACAAAAAGACAGTGCAAAATAAATGGAATGCCAAAATAACAGGATCAATAAAATACTGCATACTTATTCTTGCTGTAAGAAACAAAACATTTGAAATCTGGAATAAATTCGAAAACATATTACAATATAGACACAAAATTTTATTTAAGCACAAATAGTTATATGAGAATAATGGATCAATTTTTGAAATTTTAATATCTTAAAGGACACTGATTGCCAAAATATTCAATATATGGACTGAATGGAGGGGGGGGGGGGGGATTTATTTTCACGAATTAAAATTAACATAACTACAAATACATAAATGAGGCTAATTAGACAAGTTTTTGAATATTTGCATATTAGGATATGCTGCAGAAAAATACATTTAAAGTATTGAGTTCATAAAGAATCCACTTCCAAACCGGATAAGCTATATATCTGTATTTATAGTAATGTAATAAACCATCAGCGTCGTCTAGAATATAACAATATGCTTGATAAAATGAAAATCGATTTTTATTCCCGTGCAACATCAAGAAAATTTTCTAATAGATTATATATGCACATTCATAATACACATGTATACTTTAGAAGAACTTGGTAAGTATTAAAGGAAAAGCTCAATATATATACACATAAATATGCATATCCATATATACGTACTTATCACAATACATATATATATGCTGCCTTTAAAATGCTGCAAAATGTATTCAAAAATATGTTAAACAGCAGTCTTGTCATTAAGGGAACTTAAATATAACATTTACCATTAACAACCTTAAACATGATATTTTCAAGCTTTTTGATTTAAGAAATACTATATGTACAGCTCAAACTGCTACAAATATATTAAAGTTAAGAAAGAATTCCTTTAATGCAACATACAATACAAAATTAATAATGATGACCAGTTTCAAAAGTAAGCCTTCTTCATCAAGACAAATAAGAAGTGCAACCTTCACTCATCAGAGCTAGATCGGCAACTGATGTATAGAACGGCAAACACAACAGAAGCAGGGAAAGGGGGTGTTACCAAAGGCAAGAACAGAAAAAAAATATGTAAAAAAACACGGAGGAACGAACACGTGGTTGGACTCTATAAATGAACAGTAAAATACCAAAAAGTAAAAGCGAACCAACAAAAGATAGGCTCTTTCTTCCATGGTTTTTTTACTTCTCGGCACTGATAACCCCTTTTCCCTGTTTTTGTCAAATTTGCTGATTTAACATTTGTTGCCGATCTAGCTCTGATGAGCGACAGTTGCACGTCTTGATTGTCCTGAAAAACAAAGGGTGTTTCTTACCTTTGAAACAGATCAACAATATTAATTTTGTGTTGTATGTTTCTTTTAACAAAGTTTTTTTATTTGTTTTATAATACATAATTACTACATGACTGTGAAAGGCAGGATAAATTAAAATGAGTAATAAATCTAATGCTATATGTTCATAAATGTCTGTTAATGAGTCTCTGTTTGGATTGGTCTATTTATTGTAAATGAAAAATTCTATTAGTACCACTTATGTTTTCTTTAGCCTACAACGACAAATCATCATATGATTTCATAACCATGTCAACCTACACTTTAAGTTCCCTTGCATTGCCAAAAGATAAAAAAAAAAAAAACTGATGCTCTGAAAGCATTAAAATAAATCTGAATTCCCCTATACAAACCTTCCTATATTCCCCTATATCAACCTCCTTCCTACACCAGCCAGAACAAAGATACTAAAATCACAAGTGCCTTTATGTGATAGAAAAACTGAAATGGAGAAATAAACAAAGAAACAGTCACATTTACTAGCGAGAACATACATTTCATTATTTTAGAGGACCATTATTTTAATAAATTCAGATAATTCTGTTTTTTTTTTTTAAGCAAAATTTTGTCATTGAAATACTTATGAACTTTTAGAATATTTTCAATAGTTGTTTCAATTGTGTATCTTTATAACTTTCCATTTATACCAAGATAGAATTCCTGAGTAATTAAATATAGAATTTATGAAGGAGATCCTAGGATATATATGATATATAAATTTTAAACTGCAGAAAGGTGGCCCAAAATTAAATTAAATCCCGAAGGAGAGGCTGAGCTTAATCTGCTATACAACTGATCTGTGTGTGTGTTTCTTTTCTTCAATTAACTGAATTGAAGAAATTGGGACATATACATACATTGGTGCATATGCTGATGACTTTTATATATATAAAACAATTATACAAAAAATAACATAGAGAAAATAAATTTTTATTTACAATAAATATACACATATTTTGAAGTCCTTCCTTGAGCAAAATGTGAATGGAAAGCTGAAAAGCATTTCTTGTAATTATGGTGGTTTAAGAATTTAAAAATATTGGGATATAACGAATCAAACATGACTAGATGTGAAGGTAGAATAGAGGAATTATTTGACTCATAGTTCTTAGATAGCCATTCAAGGGGGTGTGCAAAGAAAGCATCTGCTTCTTCAATGTAGTTTTGATCATTTTCAAAATTAGGCTCACAATGCAAAAATTCCATTTTAATATCTTTATGAATATAGCTAGGGGGAAAAAAGAGAATATTAAAAGTTTGAAACAATAATAAAATATATTTATTTCATTAAATCAAAAATTTCTGAAAGATGTTAATCCAGCAATAAAGAAAACACACTTAAACATATGTGTGTGTATGGCAGCTGACTCTGCTCCTCCAAAGCATTTCTCAACAATCAGTATCCGAATTATAAGATTGGACCCGAAGCTAGCTTTTGTGATAATCATATAGCATCAGGCTAGTAAGCTGATGGCCCTCACTGCAAATCTGGCTGGGACCAAAAACATCCATTGCTACAATGGTGAACTGGACTGAGTAAAGCACAAAATCAACAAATGATAACACCACACAGAGCACAGAGGTGCATTCCACTGCTCTTTCTCTTCTTAACTGACAACAACTGATGTCATGCAGCTGAATGAATGAAGCATGATGTGCGATCTTCACCATCTTCGAGCTCCTGACAGTGTCGCCACTGGGGAATAGGCGGCTTTAGGGGGTGGCCTTTGCCATTTCTCACAGACAAAACTAAGCCTTTGCCAGGGGAGGGAGTGTTGAAAACCCAGACCACATGACAGACGAGTGTTGTTGTTGAGACCCAGACCGTCCGACTTACCAGAAAGGTGTAAGGTAACTGTTTGGACGGCTGGGAAGTGCCACCCAATTTAGACCGGAACCCAGTGGGGGAGGCATCCACAGGGACCAGACGAGTGTGTGGCAGCTGACTCCACTCTTACCAGAACATCGATCGACCATGTTAGAAATCAGTACTCAAATTATAAGTTTGGTCCTGAAGCTAGCTATTGATCTAATCTTATTGCATTGAGCTAGTAAGCTCACAGTTCCGAGTTCAAACCTAGCTGAGGACAAAAAACATCCAGTTCTTGCATATATTAAGGATGTCAACAAGTAAAATACACTTTATGTAAAGGATAAGGAAAACATAAGCAACGTACTCAAGAACAAAAATAATGCAGCGTACAGCTGGATCCCTTTTACTCAATTTCTTAAATTTTTACAAAACTCTAATCAATACCCAACTAGCACACTTACGTTTTTAATTCGTTGAAAAATCGGATACCAGTTTCGTTTTTATTTCGTTGAATACGTAACGAAATAAAAACGAAAATATGTCTCGGCACTTCCACTATTTTGCAACCAATTTTTAAAACGTTATTTTTTCGTTTTACACACATAACTTTTGTATGGAGATTTACACGATAACGATATGCATCGCAAAAGAAACGAAAAAGTAACGGAGCGGACGCAAAAGAAACGAGTATGTAACGAAAGTTAACGCAAATAAAGCGAATATGTAACGAAATATGGAAATGTAACGGACGTAAAACAAACGAAAATGTAACGGAACGGACGCAAAACAAACGAAAATGTAACGGAGCGGACGCAAAACAAACGAAAATGTAGCGGAACTGACGCAAAACAAACGAAAATATAACGGAACGGACGCAAAACAAACGAAAATCTATCGAGAAAGGTTACGCAAAACAAACGAGTATGTAACGAAAGATAACGCAAATAAAGCGAATATGTAACCAAAATTAAGACACTGAAAGGATATATTTCCTCCAGTCTTTTATTTCAGTTTGTCCAGGCTAGCATATGGGGGGGAGATAAACCTCGTTATGCCAGTTTTGGGGATTTTTCGCTGTTACTTGCAAGGATAGATGTTGAGAAATTCGATAGAGTAACTAGATGCATTTCTAATATTTTTGAGCATTGCATCAATTTACAAAAATTTTAGAAACACTGCTCTAATTATTTTATCGATGCTTTAAAAAAGCACAAATTTTCTTTTTTTAGCATTTATGCTTTGCAAAGAACATAGGAGAAAATCCTGAAAACTAAATGATATTTAATACTATTTTCCGTATGCTAGCATGGAAAAACTGAAACCAGCAGTTGGAAGGAAAATATCCTCTTAATGTACGAGTAACATGGTAAACTGAGTAACGTAAAAAATAAGCAAATATTTTAAAGCAAGAAACACCATTTAGAAGAATAACTTTTATGCTCTGTTAAATAATATTTCAAGTTCTAGAAGAAAAAATTCCACTAAAAATTACATTTAAAACGTTATTTACAAAATGCATCTTGTGTTTTTTCGTTGGAAAATCTTTACATATTCTATTTGTTACTGAATTTTGCACATTGTTTTTCAGTTTCTCTGATTTGCTTCCTGGTGATTTAAGACTTACCTTGTAGGAATATATTATTTTACATCCTTGTATATATTATTCTATGTTTTAAATTAAAACATTATTCACATGCAATTTAATTAATATACTAGTGTTAACACTATTGACTTTTCCATATAAAGAAAAATCAATATATTTCCCCCCCTAATTTAAGGTATTAGGAGTGTATAGGACCTTTCAATCTTATTAAATTACATTTACCTAACTAAAATCACTTCAAGTAATAAGGAAAACTTTAGAAGTTGAATAATCATCCTCCTTTGCTGTCTACGCCTATCATAAACACAGATGTAAAGACATGACCCCTAAAACTACACCAGTATATGAATATTTTCATCTTTCTCTAGTTCTATTTTAAAATCTACTTCTGAACTAGATAGCTAAAACCTCTGACCTCAGTCAATTTATATAGATTTAACATTGAAAATGTGCTTCAATGTTAAATCTATATTTAGCCATGTGGTCAGACATTCATTGTATAATCCCAACAGCAAAGCACTAAATAAAATAAATACCAGTTTCATTTTAACTTTGTAAATAAGATAATTTTAAGTTGTATTTCAAGTTTTAAGTTGTATTTCAGCAATTTTCATGCCCCTGACACCATTTTCATTGTTTCAAGGCATTGCATGGTGTAACCATTGGTTTTGGAATTACTGTTCTACCATGAATGTTTGCAGTATGCAGATGCGCCAAATAGTTTTTGATGATACAGCTCCCTATGCGTGTTCATCTCAGGTTTTATCTGGGATGCTGTTGTCTTGCACCACTTTCTGGCCACAATCCGCTTCAAAGCCTTTCTGTCTCTATCAGTCAGCTCCGACCGTGAGCCACTGTTGTGCTTGGCAGATGATGTCTTTCCCTGTTTGATATAGGCTGTCATTGCAGTCGACACGGCTTTTCTCCCGACACCAACAAAGGTGGCCATTTTCATTACTGAGACTCCGGCATGATGGGCCCCAACAACCATTCCTCTTTTGAAATCTGAGAGGTCAGCCATAGTGAAGTTTTAATGCCTCAATATATTTTGCACCAAATTGCTATCACTGATACTCACAGAGAGACTGATGTGTGTACATTCTCGCCCGCTAGATAGCATGCTTCAACGCTAGAGGGTGGGAGTATAAGACAGGTTCCCTCGAGTATTGTTATTACACAGGTGTTCATATTATTTTGTCCAACCCCTGTATATTGTTTATTTATTGAAAACCTAAAAAAGTATCTATGCAATCCATTCTCAATATGAAGCAGCTTCTGCAAAAACAAATGTTTCATGGAATAAACAAAATTCAGATGTTTTTTAAGGTAATTCTTCCAGCATTAATGACTTCACTTATGTATACATATAGTGTACGTGAAAATTATAGTAACTAATGTCCGGGATTGAGGGTTTAAAGTAATAATATTGACCTCTACGCAAGCCTCTAAAACAGATAATTTATTTTAAAATATCACGTAACTTGTACTTGAATTGAAAAGCATCTAAAACATGGCTGAAAAGGAGAAATTACAACTTTTACTCAAAAATAAACTTCAATCATATATCTTTATTCATAGGCATGATAAAAGAATTTGCATTTGGAGTAAGTTCAGATAGGTAAAAGATATTTAAAAGTAATTTCTGAATATTTTAAGATAATTATCAAATTGACTAACAATGTTAAAGATGCCATTGTGGTAAAAATCTATTATATACAAATATCTAGTACAGCCTGCTTCATGTCAACATCCAACTAGAACCAAAATCCTTTTAGTGTCTTTTCCAGTGGATTGAAGAGTGAAAATCACAAGGAGATAGATCTAGACTGTACAGGTGTGTTGTCCTCAATGTTGAAACACAACGTGTTGTAAACGGCTATACAATAGAGTAGGTTCTCTGATCACTACTAACAGCTCACAGGATCCATCGACAGATTACTTTGCTGTACCCTAGGCTCCATATGATAATGCGAACAGTTCCATGGCTCCACCATCATCTTTTTCATGTTACTTTCATGATGTTTCTAAAAAATTAACAAAATCATAAATATCTAAAAATGAAGCAAATGCACATGTTACAGTTTATTACACAATTAATTATACATATTAGAGATAGGTTTGAGTATTGTTTCTTTAAACAGCAAGGATTTTTCTCAAGATATATATTTAGATCTTGAAAGAAGCATTGTAGTTGTAAAACTAAGTGTCTTTGAAAATAACTTCAAATTTCATTTGGTAGAATACGAAAATTTAGAAAAAATTTCTGTCATAGTTGTAGTAAGACATAGAAATTTTTTCTATTTATATTTTTAGTCTTAATTACGTAGGCCAAATGTATTTATTTTTTATATCTTGATGATATTGTAGGGATTCATGTAGTATTACATTTATAAATTGCATAAATGTATGCATATTTACAAGGAATATTACAAGGCTATTAAAAATGTTAGGCATCTTTACTAAGGATATTAAAATTTAAAAATATGTCATTATAAATGAGATTTTTTTAAACCACATCTTAAGATAAGATTTTAGTTTTATGTAGTAGTACCTCGATTTGACAAGCATATGGCATTTGTTTAATCAAGGTTGCACTATATTATGAGTTTTATTGTTGGCAAAAATTTGCTATACTATATTCTTTCGGAAAAATGTTTTCTTGAAACATCTATTTCCAGGGATCTGCTATAGATAGAGCTCAGATGATGACTGATTTGAAATTAGCATCCTATTTCTGAGAGGTTAGAGGTTCACTATATGGATTTCTACTTATTTATTTCTGGTTCAAAAATTGTCACTTGCAAAGTTTATATCTCAAAATTGGCTATATATACAGGGTGAGTCAGAACTCTTGAACCAAACTTTAAGGGGTGATAAATCACATCAAGTAATTTTGTCTTACAAAGCAGGGTCGCAACGCAAGAGGTGAACCGCTAGGTGGTAGTTCATGAAATGAGAAAATGATGATTCTCTCGTGAAAAGAGGAAACACAAAAATGACAGAGTAGACACATAGTATGTTTTACTGACAGAAATTGCAGAATGCATGGAAAAAGTTACAGAAACTGTTAAAAAGTGCGACCACCAGCAGTAATGCAGGCTTCACACCTGCGATGTAGCAAGCAGCGCACGTTAGCAAAAACACCCAGCATATCTTGCACAACACTGGCAGTAACAGCAATCCTAGCAACAAAGTTCTCGTCGGAGTCGATGGGGTTAGCGTAGATGAGACTTTTCATATGGCCCCATAAAAAGAAGTCGAGACAAGCTAGATCAGGCGGTCGTGCTGGCCAAGCTATAGGACCAACCCAACCAATTCATTGCCCTGGGAATGTATCATCTAAGGTATGTCGCACATCCACGCTGAAATGGGGTGGTGCTCCATGTTGGAACCGCATACATGCTTTAATGTTGACAGGAACATGTTGTAGTAACTGTGGCAATACCTCCTGTAAAAATAGGAAGTATGTTCTACCATCCAGTCGGCATGGTAGAAGATATGGGCCAATCAAATGATCATGGACAATTCCAACCCAAACATTATGAAGCGCTACTGGAAGGAATGTGGACATGTGGATTTCTAGATGCCCACACATGAAAATTGTGCATATTAAAAATGCCCTCATGAGTAAAGGTGCATTCGTCCGTAAATAAAACATGTGAACTAATATCAAGCTGTGCTGCCATTTGTTGCAGAAACCAGTGTGCAAAATCGGCACATGGCTGTAAATCTGCAGGTGTCAAGGCTTGCACTTTCTGCGCATGGTAGGGGTATAATCCTTCATTCCGTAATACTCGGCAAACCATTCTTTAAGACACATTTAAGGCACGGGAAAGTGCCAGCGTGCCGCTTTCCGGACAATCTTCAACCCTCTGCAGAATGTTGTCTTCAACTTGTGGCGTCCTCACACTCATGGAACGTCCTGTATTATGCATACCGCTGACATAGGAGCCAATTTCACACAGACACTGATGCAATTGCTGAAAGATTTTTCAGTTTGGCAAGCGTCTTGTCGAGAAACACACCAGGTATAGTCTTTGGGCTTTACGAGCAGTTTCATCTGCAGTACCATGCATAAAATGCATGTCCACCTTTTCCTGATTTGTGAAAACAGTCATTCCTTCTACAATCCATGGTGGAAATGATGATTAGTGGGAAAAACCACAGCTTTATGAGTTTATTTCTTCCGAGCTTTTATTCTTTCTACCGTTTTTTAACCAAAATTCTGTCAACTAGAATAAACAATTAAAAGCTGTTTCCACAAGTACGTAAAAATCGTCTGCAAACAAAATAATTATTTTCGATTACTTTACAAGAGAATAACAGTGGTGCTGCAAGTTGAGGTTTGCTAGCTAGTTCCAATATTTCCGCTCGCTACGATCGCATTTTTCGCAAAATGCTAATAGACTATCCATAATGCGAAAATGAAACAAGAGGTTTTAGCTGTTTTGCTAAAGAAATTTTAAACTCAGCTTAAACCCTGGCTAGTTCTGATGTAGTCGTTACTGAGTTCAATGTCAGTGACGTCTAGCGGTTCATCTCTTGATTTATGACCCTGCTTTGTATGACAAAAATTGCTTGTAGATATGATTTATTGCCCTTCTTTTCGCCCAAGAGTTCTGACTCACCCGGTATAGCTTAGATGATAACTGATGATATGGATTCTAGAAGAAGTATGGTTGTTCACTAAGAATTTTTACTTACGGGATCTTTTCCACTTCTGATTTAAGAATTTTCCTTAGCTATTTTTTAGAATTTGCTGTACATAGAGATAATGACTGATATGGATACAGCATAAAATTCCGAAGTGGATTAGGGGATAACTAAGAATTTCCACCTCCAGTCCACTTCTGGTTCAAAAAAATTTCTTAGAAAAATTGAAAACATATTTCTTAAGATTGGCTATAGATAAAACTTAGATGATAATGAATATGGATTTAGAGGCGAATTCTAGAGATAATAATGGGTTTCACTATAGCAATGTTTTTCAAACTTTTCTAGTAGCGGAACGCTTTTGAAATTTAATTTTAAGGCAGAACCCTAAAATGAGAAAAGTCGTTTGTGGTCCAAATTATGCATTTAAATGTTATTCATCTATTTAATTTTTAAAAAAAACTTACACAAAACCCCAAATACGGTGGAGAAAGCCCCAGGGTTTAGATTTATAAGAATAAGACCAACCCTATTACTCTAGGACTAGCGGTTCGAGATATTTTAGTTTTTTTGCATGTTTGTTACACAAATGGAAATTGATATAAAAGTGCAAATTCAGTGTAATTTAAAAAAATGTGTGTTATTTTGTGCAATTAATTAATAAAGAAATAAAGAAAAAATGAGTTCGAGTCTGTAGGGAAAGTTATGTGCTGGCCACATCAGATTTTATATTATATCTTTGTAATTTGGGGATTTAAAATTTCAGAGTTTAGTCTTAAATCATACTTCTGCAAAATTTCAAAGAGTTTAGTCTTAAATCATACTTCTGCAATACATTCTAATCTTTTTAAAATGCTAATATTAATATTCAACAAATATAAGGTTTGTCTATTTCCAATAAAATGTATAGACAAATGTTGCTTTGCATTGAAAATTCAATTCAGTCCAATACACAGCAATGTTTAATTTGAAAATACATGTACAGTGAAATCTCGTTAATGCGGTACCCACTAATGCGGATTTCTCATTAGTGCGGACAAACTCTCATTCACCGTCTTGGTATATGGACATTCAATGTTAAAAGCATTGTTTAATGCATACCGTTCATCAGATAATGGGGACAAAAATTTAAGAATTTATTGCAAAACATGCCTTCTTCAGAAAAATTTTGAGAAAAAAAATTATTTCGAGAGATGTGTTTGTTCACTCACCTGTTTTTCAAAAGAAACCTAGCGAATGCTTTTGGATTTTCTTTGGAATCAAAAAGCCTGGATGACAATGGTTTTTTTTTTAAAGTATGTTCGTGAATTGGATAAACAATTCTGTAAAGAGAAACGAAAGGTGGCGTTGTTCATGAATAACTGCCCGACCCACCCTTCACAAATTCCTAGGCTGAAAGTAGCAAAGATGATTTTTTTATCACCCAACTGTACTTTAAAGCATCAACCGATGGATTAAGGCATTATAAAATCTTTGAAAGTCAGAAGCCTTTTTTTAAACATTGTTAATATAATATTTAATACTTTTTTTTAAATAAGGAGTTTATATATATATATATATTTTATAATATTTTTTATCACAATAAATAAAACTGTTGCTTGTGAGAGTAAAACTTTCTAATTCTTCCTTAAAGAAAGAAAGCATATGAAAGCTATATATTTAATAATTTATTTCTTACACGTGTAAGAAACAGTAAATTATTTTTGATTCACTGGACATATTATTCTAGCTTAAATGTAATATTTAAGAGTAAGTTCAAAATTTTCCAGAAAATCTATATCTCTATTTTTAACTGATGTACAGGTACTTTTAACAAATAATTCATTTGTGAAACTAACTTACCTGCAAACCTTTCATAGCCGACACTGCAATAAGACTTGAGATGAATTCTGAAAATTGCCAATTGACACCAGCAGTGGGGTTTAAACCCCACAGTTGCTAAAGTAGATTTCCTAGAATAATGAAGAAAACATTGTATATAGACAATGGTTCTATACAGATGAAAATATAAATATTCTACTCGAGATCTTTAGATTTATAGGCAACAATGACAATTTTCCACTACAGTCTTTCATAAACCTTTTTTCAATATATTCACCTCTGTATAATTTGTTTGAATATGTTTTCACATTGTGTTCTACAATGGATCTACTCAATCCTGAGATTAATTAGTATCGAAATGCTGTTACTATTGAACAGCTCTTCAAGTATTTGCTTATAATGTTAATCAAAAATTTTATAAATCTTTATGTGAACTTGTTTCTGAAAAAGATTCTAATACTATCATTATACCATTTTTTCAAAACGTCAGTCAGTAAATTACTAAAATCCATAGAAAATTTAATTGTAATATTTTGCTTACAATTAGTAAACACAAGTTATCGCAAGCATCTTCTTCCTTATAGTAAGCTCAAGTTTTCCAATCTTATTTTTTCCCAGTATGGCCTTTGATATATTGATGAAACTAAATATGCTCTCAAAATCTGTATTAAGGAGCATGAAAACTAAATGTGAACTTAAATTTTGAATTAATGAATATAAAACTATGTCACAAAACAGGAAAATATATCCGATTGCTTGCTCAACAGTGTTGAAATTCTGACCATTATTTTCAGATTTTTTGCACTAGTATTATACAAAACTGTTTGTTAATTCATGATTTTGACATTTATATACCTTTCATATTCAGAAGTTAAGTATTTTAGTTAATGATTTGTTCAGTACTGTATTTTATTTTTCTGTCTTGTTCGGTCCCTTATAATTTTACAAACATTAGTAAACACAAATCAAAACCTTTTGAAACTCTTATGTGACATTTGGAATTGTTTTCACAAGGTTGGGCCTTGTCATTTGACAAATGTCCTTGGGACATTTTTGTAATGTTTTGGAATAATGCAGCTTGTGTGTTAGTTCTATGCTTATAGATTGACTGGTTGAACCGGAAAATAGGCCCCCACTCATTTTTCAAAGTACGACCCTGCGCCAAGTTGGCGCGATTCATCGGGTTGCAATTTCATTTCGTATACTTCGCCAATTCTGGTAGCCCACGGCTTCTGGTAACCCACTGACATCCAATCAGCGCTTGGCTGTTTGGGAATCTGCATTTTAATAGGAAGTAATAGTCTTCTGTGTATTTCATCAGACCTTTTTCGATCGAATTCGTTGACTCTTGTTTTTACAGATCTTTTTCGATCGATTTGCAAAGATTTAAACACGTACAAACTTTTTGGAATACATATTTAAAACATTCCTCGTAATTCATGGACATTAACATTTTACGCAAATTTTCAATAAATATGCAGGTTCCGGTGTTAAATGTACGTGTATGTTCAAGAAAACGTGCTGCGGTGTTGAATGTACGTGTAAGAAAACGTGTTCCGGTGTGGATGTAATTAAAAATATGGATATCCGTTACATAAAGGTTAGTTCTTTTCTTTGTTCATCCCGTGTTTTGAAATTGTCTTTTTCGTATTTTTAAAATGGGTTTCTTAATTTTAAAGTATCGTTTTTTTTCTTGATTTTTGTTAAAGTACAAACATCTTTCTAAGTATCGTTTTCTCTGAATTTAGTTAAAGTACAAACTTTTTTCTAAGTATCGTTTTCTATTGAATTTAGTAAAAGTACAAACTTTTTTCTAAGTATCGTTTTCCTTAAATTTAGTTAAAGTACAATCTGCCATTATGCAATATTTTTATACGTCTGCCATTACGCAATATTTTTAAAATGCACAAAAATCGTATTTTGTAATATTTTTATGAGTATTATTTATTCACTTTTAATTATATTCAATTGCAATATCATTTAACAAAATTCCAGTTCATAAAATTATAGAATACGACGTCATTTTGGTAGGAGGAGCTATTTTAAAACACGGGAAAATACGTCACTTCAGTTGGGAGGAGTCAATTTCAAAACACGGAGAAATGCACCAACTTGGCGCAATTTTGTACTTAGAAAAATGAGTGGGGGTCTATTTTCTGGTTTTACCGATTGACTTTCTTTAGTAGATCCTGAATTCTTCTTAATTTTGCTGTGTTCTAATTTTAAATGCATATATACCTCTCTGGCTCTTCTCTTTGTATCGATTTCATCTTTTCGACTTCAGATTTGTTGATAATTTTTTTCACTGAAGAAGGGAATCCAGCATATCCTTGAAACAGCTTCATATTTCATTTTTACATTTTGCTTGCTAAGTGCTCTGTTATGTTACATTTTTTGTCCCTGATCTTGTATCTTATATTCCACATAATTAATCTATGTTCTATCCCTTTACTTTTGTCCATCCGATTTTCTTTCCTATCCATATGATTTGTATGAAGTAATCTACTCCCACCCATTTTAAATCAACTCAATGTCTATGCTACTGTTTTACTTATATTTTAAAAGCGTACCTATAATTTACATATTTTCTCATGGATTTTATGCAATACAATCTTATGTGCATCATAAAATTTTAGAATGGTGTAAATACTGTAAATTATAAACAAAAGAGTAGAAGTGTAAAAGGCTATATATGGACACCCTCCAAATTGAAGTATGTAATGTGAAATTATGTCGGGAACCTCAATTTGGTTCTCATTAGGTTTCTTCAGTTTCCACATCCCAACTACATGCTCAAAAGAAAAATACTTGTTTGTGTATTTTATGTATTTAACAGTGATTTGAATAAAACCGTTAAGTTAAAATTTAACAACTGAAAAACATTTTAGAATGCTAAAATAAATATAAAATTGTTTTTTAATAAAAAATGTTGAATGAAAATATTATATTTAAAATACTTAGAATTGTTTTTGACCCATTTCTACAAACAACATTTCAAATATAACTTTTTTGTGAATGGAATATAAAATAGCAAATAGTGACAGAATTATTCTGCACAAATGTAAATTATTAGTTTTGCGCTCAAGTTCAAATATTTACCCAGAAGAAAATAAAAATTAATAGTATCTGTGAACATAAATGTTAAAATAAAATTTGTTGCAAATTTTAGCTATAAATGCATTAAATTAGGAGATAACTAAGGAAGTCACTCCCACTGTAGATAACAGTATTCATGGACTGGTTTCGCACTTATGCGCTCATCAGCAGGGAATAAACGTTAACTGCAATGCAGCAAGAAAACTTGCTATCTGCCTCAATTTTGTGAACTTTAGTGGGTACTGATAATTGCAGTCCTTCCAAGTAGCTGATATAAAATTCATTCACAATTTAGCTCAGGCTACACAATTTGCAAGTGCTAAGATCAAAATCACAAGAACCTTCCAGAATATAATAAATAATTCCAAATATAACCTTCCAAAAATAGAAGATAACTATCAGAAAAAATATCTGCATACAATAAAAAGGCTAGATTCATATTGTTTTATCCACAAAATTTGCTCAAATTTGGAAAGTACTTGTGCACGTTTTATTATTTACAACTCTTAACTATGTTTCAAATAGATGTTACGAAAATTGAATGTTGTTTTGAATGTCCGATTCGGTGTTAAATTTTATTTTCAAGAGAAAAGGTAATTCTTTTAACAGCTCCAGCCATTTTAACAAATTAAAATTGATTTGTTTAGTAATTCAATTTAGTAAATTATTTTTTTACTTGAATAGTTTATTACCAGTATTTTGTTTTTCAAACTGGTCCGATATCATAAAATATTCTAATGTTGACGCACAAGTACATACCTACTTTCTCAACTTTAGATTATTATGCTGGACAAGATATAAGACTAGCCCTACATAAGTATACAATTGATACTATTTTCTACGATGTAGATACATCGTAGATCTATTGCAGATCTACTATGTATCTACAATACATATAAAATAATATTTTATTATATTTTAAATAATTTTAGAAGGAAAAATCAATAATACATACCATAATAGGCGCCAAACCCAAGATAAACACGGTAGTCGGTACACGGTACACAAAAGAGCTGGGCATGCGCGTCAGAACACAGTAGTTTCACGCCAAGTTGGCAAATACTTTTGGCGCCAATATTTGTGTGGTCACATAGTATTTGGTAGTAGAAACATTCAAAAAGCTGCTACAAGGTTACCATATATACATAAAGTAAGGGAGACTTATCGCTAAATAGTGAGATAAATATTAATATCTGAGAACAGATCTGATTTTTTGAAGTCTAGATTCTGTCACTGTGTCAATAAATTTCGCAAGATTGTACTCCCACCACATTTCTAGAAATCTACTCAGTCAATTTTTATTATCGCTTTTTTTTAAATGAAAACATTTGTAATGTCAAATATCTGTTAAATGTATAACTTAAATAATATTTTTAAAATGAAATAATTTCAACGATGTTTACGGGGGGGGGGGGGGGGGGGGTGACATGAAAACGTATTGAAGCGTAAATTTGTTTCTATACATTGATATTAATTGGGATAATTTGTTTAATGAAATATGTTAAAGATGTGATTAGAGTATGAAATTAAAATTGTAAAGATTGTGTACAGTCCCTTTCATTACTCTTTTCGAAATCCTGGTTACGCCTATGAGTGGGAGGGGGGGGGGCGTAATTTACCCCGTTAACGTCAGAATACACTTTTAAAATATATTAATTCTCCCAAATCGTACATATTGAAAAATGAAATCCAACACATTTGATCGTCGCCCCCCCCCCTTTTCTTAAATCCTGGCTACGCCTATGCTAAAATATGGATATTGATTGTCAAATTTAGATTAAATAAACATGATAAAATGCAGGAGAAAAGTAGCGTAACTAATTGTAAAGGAAATATCGAATTTATACATAAAGTTGATATACAGATACAATTCTCCTTCATTAAATTTATTTTGAACATTTTCTTCATATATTGTACAAAAGTAAGAGGAGTGATAATCTCCCCCTCTTCTCACCCACACTCTGGCTTAATAACGTCGTTTATTCATCATTATCTGAAAATATTTATTACTATCGAAATAATTTGACCGTCGACCCCCATCCCTCATTTCGGCTACTCCTATGCTTAGGTATTGTGTTTATTAGTCCAAAATTTCGCATTTATATATTTCATAGTAATTATACTTATGAGTGTTGGTCAGAATAGAAAAAAGAGGTAATCCTAATCCGTACACCCCCCCCCCCCCCCCTCAAGTGCATTTTTAGTAGAAGTCATAAAATTTTTGATGACAAAGAACTGAAATAAGAATATTTAACCATATACCTTTTAAAAGCCACGAATATCAATGGTTTAATTTGATTTTTAAAACTGATCATCGTTTGGAAAATTATACTTTAAATTTTTAATAATTTGAAACTCAGTAAAAATAACAAAATATGTATAAAATACAAATTTAATATTGAAAATTTTGAAAACAAAAAACCCATTAAACATACTAAACTCGAACAACACAGTATGTGTTTTACGCTGTACTTATTAGAAAATTTAGCATCCGATAAGTTTTCGGATGAAAATAGGGAGAAATTCTCTGAAAATATGGATTGATTGGAGTTATTCTTTAAAAAAAATGGATTGTTTGGAGTTATTCGTTGAAAAATTTGTTGCGAATAATGCAGATAAAACTTTTCAGATAAATGCAACAACATTAAAATGATTTAAAAACGAAATATATAATCCATTTTGCAACGTAATAAATAATTCGTTTTAAAATAATTTTTAAATCGCAATATTTGCAACCAAACGAAAAGGAAACGATAGCAACAAGTTTGCAACGTTTTAAATCCAGATCGTGCTACTTGGGTATAAGTCCATTGAATATCAAATAAAAATTGGATAGCGTTGTAAGCAAAAATGGATATATATCTTACACAGACATAGACAAATCTATTAATACCTTGAATTCAAATTTTTGGCCTCATTGCACTGCTTCATCTATATGTCTATTGTAGAACATATTGCAATAGAAATTGCCACACTAAATGCAAAAGCTGCAGCTACAATAAAAGTATACAACATATACTTGCATATAAGTCAATTTTATATGTAAGTAGACCCTAATCTTGACAGAAAAAAAAATCAGTTAACGTAAAAAAAACCTGCATATAAGTCAACTCAAACTTCAAATTGGAAAATTTGAAAAATATATTTTTATAATAAATTTTAGCTATGTGCATTTCAATTTATTGCTAATGCACCAATATTCTTTTAATGTGCATATTTTTTTACAATAATAATCAATGAATCCAGTCAGAAGTGGGAATTTCAATATCATCTTTGCTACTTTTTCTGGAAGTTACATAATTGTCCAAGATGTTCTATATACTAGTTGTATATTTCCTATTATACAATCACACAGGAAGTAAGGCTTTCATTTATTTTATCATTTCTTTAATAAAGGAATTAAAACCAACACAAAAATTTTCAACATACAGATTATAGCAGAATTTTGTTTCACACATATAAGTCTAACCTTCCCCCCTCCTTCAATTTGCTGCTTCTTTTTTGTTCTACATTTCCCAATGTATATACAAATATATATATAGTATTTGCTTCCATGTCAGCATTCTACTATAATTAGAATGCATTTTTATAATTAGCAGCATTCCCAGCTTATTATTCCAATATTCTTATACACCCAACTCTTTTTTTACATGCTTTTTTTTTACAACAATTTGAAGTTACATGGTTCAAAAAAGGTTTCCTTTCTTGAAAAATTTATTTGCTCTAACACGATTTCAAAGTCATTGTCTTATGTACGTGACCATGAGTGGTCTAGTATAAATCAGTCTTTAATACCAATGTATAAAAAAAATTGAAGTTTTTACCACACTTCAAAAATTAGGCAGCACTGCGCACTTCTATAATGTTATCGAATAAGGGGGTTCTCCAGTAACTACTGGGGAATCCCCTTATTATAACTCTTATCTACCCATTTCGTATGATATTTACATAACATATTGCATCATTAAATTGTTTAAGTTTATTAGCTCACAATATGTAATTAAATGTTCATATTATTAGCCATACATAGTGTTATTAATTGTGTATTTAAACATTTCTGACCTTAAGAAGTGAAAAAAGGTATTTTAAACTAGATACAATTTTTACCGTAGACAACATTTAATAAAATGTCGAAAGTTTCAAACATTCATAAAAGGTAAGCCATTTCTTTAAAAGTTAAATTAAAAATCTTGGAATGTCTTGCTAGAGGTGAAGGTGCAACATCTGTGGGCAAGGATGTTGCCTTGAATGAAAATACTATTAGAACCATTAAGAAAAATGTGAATGCCATATGGAAATCTGTCATCTGCACATCAAAACTTAGTTCCAAAACATTGTCATACATTAGAGATGAAGTGTTAGTGAAAATGGAAAATGTGTAGTGCTTTGGATGAAGGATTTATTGCAAAAGAGAATACCTGTAGATGGAAATATTATAAAGCAGAAGGCACTACAAATTTATAAGCAAGTGCAGATATCGGAGCCATCAACAAATCATCAAGATAAGAGAAAAGAATTTTCGGCTAGTGATGGATGGCTAACAAGATTTCTTAAAAGAAATACATTTCATAATTTAAAAATTAAAGGATAAATTGCATCAACAGATGAAGAGGCTGCTAAAAGCTTTCCAGCAAAACTAGCCAAAATAATCAAAGATGGGGGCTATGTTCCCAACCAAATTTTTAATGCTGATGGAAAGGGTCTATTCTGGAAAAAAATGCCTGTCAAAACTTTTATAGCAAAATCTGAAAAAATTGCTAGTGGGTTTAAAGCTGCTAAAAATTGGGTGACTTTTTTATTGTGTAGCAATGCTTCTGGTGACAAAATTTTAAATAAAGCCTCTTTTAATCAACCAATCATTAAGGCCACGTGCTTTGAGAGGAAAAAACATTCAACAACAGTTGCTGGTTTATTGGAGGACGAATAAAAAGGCCTGGATGACAGCAAGTCTATATACAGAATGGTTTGAAGAATACTTTGTTCCTGAAATTAAAAAATATATGGAGCAACGATGTTTTGATTTTAAAGTACTTTTGGTTGTAAATAATGCACTCAGTCATCCGGTATTAGAGCATCCAAATGTTCAAGTAATCTCTTTGCCACCTAATACCACTTCCTTGATTCAACCATTAGACCAGGGTATAATCGCTACTTTTAAGCTGTATTATACTCAACGAGCATTCCAACATATTTTAGATGCAGTACAGAAGGACAATCTCATAATCGTTGATGCATGGAAAAAATATTCGATTATGGATTGCATTACATATGCTTCATTGGCCAAAGAGAAGTTAAGGGTATCAACATTAAATGCTTGCTGGAAAGCACTTTGGCCAGAATGCATCAAGAGTGGTAACTCAGTGCCCCAAACAATGATAGAGTCTTCAAATGATAGATAAACCTCTAGATGTGGATGATTTGATTGATTTAATAAGAGATGACAGTAATAGTACTGAAGATCATAATAGAGATAATGAGGAAGAGGCTGAAATATAGCAACTAACTGCTAGTTTAATTGGCGAGGGTCTAACATTTGGGAAATGCATAGTGAATCATTTTTTAAAAATTGAACCAAACATAGAAAATGTTCTACAATTCGAACGAGATATGAAGAATTGTTTGGCTGGGTATCAAGAGTTGTACAAAGAACTTAAAAAAATCAAAAGTTCAACTGTCTATAACAGATATTTTAATAAAAAATGTCGACAGCATAAGACCTTTCGGAAAGTACGAGGCATGTTTTTTAAGTAAGTACCGTTTTGGAATTAAAAAAAGACGTGCAAAGATATCGCAATAATTTTATTTCTACATGAAAGCCTGTACCTTAATCTACTTTTCTACATAATTTCCGTGAATATTGAGGCACTTGTCATAACGTGGCACCAGTTTTTGAATACCCTCCTCATAAAATTCTGCCGCCTGACTTGTTAACCACTGTATCACAACTGTTTTGACTTCGTTATCGTCTTGAAGACGCTGACCACCCAGGTGTTTCTTCAAGTGCAGGAACAAATGGTAGTCGCTGGGCGCCAGAATAGGGCTGTATGGAGGATGATCTAGAGTTTCCCATTTAAAAGATTTGATGAGATCTTTGGTCCGATTAGCCACATGTGGACGGGCATTGTCATGCAGCAAAACGATACCCTTACTCAACTTGCCACATCTTTTGTTCTGGATTGCACGACGCAGATTGTTCAATGTCTCACAATAAGACGCTGCATTGATTGTCTCATTACGAGGCAGAAACTCCACTAGCAATACTCCTTTTTTGTCCCAAAGAACTGTGCACATGATTTTCCGGGCAGAAATTGTTTGCTTAAACTTCACTCTTTTGGGTGATGATGAATGTCGCCATTCCATGGATTGTTGTTTTGATTCTGGTGTGACGTAGGCCACCCATGTTTCGTCACCAGTAACAATTTGGTCTAAAAAATCTTCACCTTCATTGTGGTACCGCTCAAGGAAAGTCAATGCACTGCCTAAACGTTGGGTTTTGTGCAAATCCGTCAACATTTTTGGAACCCAATGTGAACACAATTTCCGGTAATTCAAGTTCTCGGTCACAATGCGATACAAAACACTACGAGAATATTGAAGAAACCAGTCGCACATTGATGAAATTGTAAAGCGTCTGTTTTCTCTCACCTTTTCTTCCACTTTCTGCACCAAATCTTCATTAAAGACCGAAGGACGCCCACTCCGTTCTTCATCATGCACATTTGTGCGGCCATCTTTAAATGCTCTCACCCATTTCCTTACCATTCCATCACTCATAATGTTTTGTCCGTAAACTTCACAGATCTCACGATGAATATCGATCGGTTTTACGCCTTTAGCACTAAGAAATCGTATAACAGCCCGTACTTCACAATCGGCGGGACTCACGATTGTCGGAGGCATCTTAAACACTCAGTAAACAACGTATACAATGAAGAATCAGACTGTAATGGCGTCAGTGCGTAGACAAGAGATGTAGGTAACCAGCGCGCATGCGCGGAACGCCGACCGTAGCGCTGCGGCAGCGAAATAGCAAAACGGTACTTACATAAAAAACATGCCTCGTAGTTCGGCAGTTCAAAACAATATTACCGGACGAAAGTCTCTATTAAAGACCTTGATGGATATGGATATTTCTAATGATGATAATGACTTTGGTCCAGTTCATTGCAAACAATTGTGCTTATTATCAAGTAGTGACAAATAAATATGTAACTAAACATTATTTCTCTATTTCTATTTCTAATTTTGAGTTTTCTATTTTTAATTTTGGATTAACAGATTCCCTTTTCTTTATATATATATATATATATATATATATATACTTGCAATACTTATTTTTACCTATGAATTATGTATTTTAAGTTTTATTGCTCAATAAAATTGCATATGTATGTATATATCATTCATATGCATATCAGAACTTTTACAGTTTTCAGCATTTTTTTTACATGATTTTTTAACTAAATATAGTTCTTTATTTCATCTCACACAGTTTTCGGATAACACAGAATGTATTCCTAATTCCACTATAGGAAACTTATCTTTTTTTACACAAATTTCTGAGGAACGTATCTACCGTGTAAAAAAGAGTTGTGTGTAATTAGTAGATATACAGGGTGTCCCAGAAACATTGAGCTCAGCTTTTATTCCTTAAATATTGATCTTAGACATATATAATAAAGTACAAAGTTGCGTAAAAAAAGGTACAAAATTTTCTGAAATCGATAAAAATTTTCAGGGGATTAAATTTGAAGAAATACAAAATTTAAATTTTTATATGACCCCCGTACAAAAACATTTCCAATGAGTAAAATGTGCTCCATACACTAATAAGGTGTTGTACAAAATTTCAGCATTTTATCATAAAAGGTCCCAGAGATATTATTTAGATTTATTTACAATTTTTCAAAAATATGCTTCCTGAAAAATACCTTAAAATTTTACATGATTAATTACAGAATAAAATTTGAAAATGGTACAATCAAAATGAACATTAAAACAGCTTAGAACATCCACATGCAGTTTCAACAGAATGAATCTCCAGTTCACCATACTACAGTTGTGAAACACTAGTTAAATAATGAGTTTCCAGACAAGTGGATTGGCTTGCATGGGCCAGTCGAATTTCCCCCTAGATCGCCTGATTTAATGCCTATGGATTTTTATTTGTGGGGTCATTTAAGCACAACTGTTTATCTGTCATCTCCCTTAAATAAAGCAGAGTTGCAACAATGCATTCAAGATGGTTGTTGTAACATCACCGAACAAGAACTTGATTAAGTGCACAGAAGTGTTATCAGGCAAATGCAGCTCTGCATTGGCATGGATGGGAAACATTTTGAACAAGCTTAGTAATCCTTGTGTAAAGTTATTATTTCTACACAGTGTAGATACTTTTGTATCAATAAATAGCAAAATTATTATTTATTTATGTAACCATTGTTTTCTTTCGTAATCTGTGTATGCTCCTTAAAATGCAATCTGCTGACATGATTTTTCCCCTCTGAGAACCCATGTTGATGCATTGAAAAGTGGTTTAAGTCAGCATTTTTGTCTTTTCATATCTCTGGGACTTTTTATGATAAAATTCTGAAATTTTGTACATCACCTTATTGGTGTATGGGACACATTTTACTCACTGGAAATGTTTTTGTACAGGGGCCGTATAAAAATTTAAACTTTGTATTTCTTAAAATTTAATTCCCTTGAAAATTTTAATCGATTTCATAAATTTCTGTAGGTTATGCAACTTTGTAATTTATTATACGCAACTTTGTAATTTATTATACTGGTATATGTCTAAGATCAATATTTAAGGAATAAAAGCTGAGGTCAATGTTTTTGGGACACCCTGTATATAATAGTTTATCCCTAGAAATAATCACACAATGGTGCTATAAAAAATGGCCACAGAATCAATAAAAAATGGAAATTTGTCATACACACTGCACTGCTATAAATTATGCATATGATAAAAAGGAGCTTTATAATTTTTAAATGCACCTCTCTTTTTCTGGAATTTGTCATAGATAAAATTATAAATTATATTTTTTAATATACAATAAATCACTGCTTGTATTTCAAAACTATTATTTCATTTAGTTTAGGAAATACTTTACAAACAGTGTCTAGTTGTAGTCTTAAAAATAGAAATAAATAGTTAAGTTTCCAATTTGTAGACTTATCCCTTCTAAATTTTCTGACATATATGTGAATATACACTGCTGTCCACAATTTTCTTTAGATGCACAAAAACACAGACTTCTCAACTATTCAATATAATTGAATGAATTTTTGTGGGATAACACATAGCATCATTACACATAAATACAAACAGATAAATTGAATTTAAGAGCATACAATACAAAACTAATTATGAAACAATTTGTCACTTCCATCAATGTCTGTCCAGCCTCTAAATGGTCAACAGCTGACCACCTAAAAGGTTCCTGCTAAATGATATTTCAGAGCCACAAAAAACTGTTATGAGGCAATAAACACCGAAATCCGATCCTGAATTGCAGAAGTTTGCAAGAAAATATACTGTGTAAACAGCGCTTGTGCCACTTTTTTTGGTATGTAAAGATACTTTTGAACACCAGTATAGTATGTAGTACTTGCTTCTATTCCAGTAATCTACTATTATGTGATTGAAGTAGATTGTCAAATTTCTTATCAGAAAAATTTATAACAATAAATAATCAATATAGTAGTTTTCTCCCAGAAATTATCACACAGTAGTGCCATAAAAATAACCCCAGCATCACCAAAAAGCAGAATTTTGGCATACACACTCCACTAGAAAAGGAACTTTTCTATTTTTAAATTCCATGGATCTTTTTCTGAAAATTGTTATATATAAAATTATAAATTGCAATTTTTAAAGACAGTTAATCACTGCTTATAACAAACTCATAGTTGTAGTGAATACTTCATAAACAGTGTCCTAGTTCCAATCTGAAAATCAAAGTAGTTTAATTTATAATAAACCTGTTTTAATTTTTAAGGGGGTATATCAGATACTTTAAAAAAAAAATCTTCTGCTTTTTATGAAAATACAACATCAGAAAAATGACTATTACAATTCTGAAATTTTGAAAAGAAAGATTTGCTCGGCTCTGTGATGGCAACACAATACATCTTGAAAAATATAAGAGGTATAGTCAGGGATAAGTTTTTCAAATAGACCAATACTATGGAAATATTTTCATTCACATTTTAATATCTGCTTCATTAATTTAGATATACCTTCAACAAAAATGCCATAGCATTAACCCATTAAAAGGAAGTCAACCAATTCTTGTATAAGTAAAACAGCACATCATGAGATACGTTTTTCTGCTATTTTAAGATCATGCTAGAGGAAGCAACCAAATTAAACAGAAAAAGCACTACAAAATTATGAGGAATCTATCTGCACCTAAAAGAGCTAAAGAAAATTTGTAGTTGAATTGTCTGCTTATACACTCTTTAAAAAGTTGGCTATGACATAAACCCTATTCCCTTTTTGAAAATGAATCATAAATAAATTATTTGTGGAATTGCATTCTCCTTGCAGATAGATACCAGCACTAGTTACATAGACTAGTTTATGTAGACTAATTTTGTACCTACAATATGGAACAGCTGATAACTGCAATGGCATCTAAAAACTTGACTGTGACTAACTTTGTTGGTCAAGTTTGCAAAATACAGAAAGTTTTCTTGTTGCCATTACCCACTAACCATTCTATGCTGAAAAGTATTAAAATGCATGAAATTGACCTATAGATGTTGATATGTTGTTGTTAACCAGACCATCCGACCTACCAGAAAGGTGTAAGGTAAGATGTTGATATGTGTAATTCATGTGATTTCTGGCATTGAGAATGGAATTTCTAGTATAGGTAGATTCTGTGAATGAAGATTTGTTTTTCTATAGGTTAACTAACCATACATTTGAAAAAGTATTAAAATTTGTAACAGAATTCTATCAGAGTTTAATTTTCCTGGGGAGGGGGAATATAAAAAAAGTGGAAAATAGGGAATTTTATGTTTTTTATATCTGCTCTAGCAAAAAAGTACAAAAAGGTGCAATTAAAAATTGCACCTCTCACTAATTAGTCAAAGAAAAACATTCCAGTCTTCATATCTGCATAATTACCTGACATATACCGATATTTTTAACAATAGTGCTATAGACTCACCAGTATGTTTCACAGTAAAGTGATGTAAATAAAGTTTTCTGGAAAGAATTTTATCAAAATTCATATCTTTATATCTCATTGAATTATGCATCTACGAAGGCAGCTTCTTTTGCTTATCTAGCAGGAAACAAAACTGTTTCTTTTTAAACATTTTTCTGTTTAAGGACTCACATTAAAATTTCGATTTCCTATTTGTTACATACCCTCCTGTGGGTGAAATTACAATGACAAAAAATTACAGTTAATTTCTAGAATGTTTTTATTTAGGAAGTATGTGTGCGTGATCAACAGCTGACAAAATTAACCTGGATATATTATTAATGAAACAATCCATATACTTGCAATGCTTTGGTGGACTTTAATTCAAAAGTGAATGAAAAAGATCTACGGTTCAGAGCTTTATTTTACTGGGCTGGTAGGCGCTGCATAATTTCTTTTTTGTACACAGCATAAGATAAAAAAAATCTAAAATATGAATATTTTTACAGAGGGAAGAATGCAATTTATAACATTTCAAATTCATAATATTAAATGTTTTTTATCAATTTAATGTAAAAAAAAAATGATTTATATTTAACAACTTAAATATATGTAAAAGTATGACTTTGCACATAATCAATAATAAATTGGATCACAAGGCAAAATGCAGTTCAAGTAAAAATATAAGCATACGTACATTTAGTAAATCATTGGATTTTCTTCTTCAGGGCAACAAGTCTGGACCAGAACACTCAAATAAGGGCAGACTAAACCAGCCAAACAGAAATTAGATAAATGACAGAACCTAATATAGTAGTCTACCTAGTATGATAAAAGAAAAGTAGAAAAAATAGAAAATCAAGAAAATATGGACTTGAGAAGCAAATAAGAAAATAATAAATAAAATGCAAAGTACATTTCTGTACATTGAATTAATATACTCTGCATTTTATTTTTTTTTAATTTGCTTTTCAAGTTCATATTTCCTTGATTTTCTACTTTTTTTTCTCGTTTTACTTACCATTCATCACACTAGGTGGTGCTACTATACTGAGTTCTGTTATTTAGCCATTTTCTGCTTGTCCAACTTAGTTAATACTCATTTGGACATTTTAGTTCTAACTCAAGTCACTAAATTCAGGTTTGTTGCACTGAAGAAAGAAATCCCATGATTTATGAAACATGTATACTTACTTAACTTTATTTGCATTTTTGATTGTGATCTAAAATATCTTATAATGGCCAGTAAAATATCTTATAATGAGAAACATTTACCTATAATAAGGTGTTGAGTGACATGGCATAAGGAAAAGAACATGAGAATTCACATCCACAGTCTTAGCTAAATGATAGGTGGCATCAATTACGCCTCTCTGATGAAACAAGCCCATGTAAATCATCAATGGAACATTAACCACCAATAATGAAGCAGAAAACAAAATGCTGAATATCTTATTAATTTCAATCTTCTTTGAATGTATTCTCTCAGACCATATTTCATTCATAACAACTCCATTGATAATCATACACAAGTGTAGAATAGGTAGAAGAAAGCGGAACTCTTTATGGCTTGGTATACTAAAAAAGAATGAATTAAGCATTTAGGTAATAAATTAGTGTAATATTAATTTAGAAAAAAAATGCCGTATTTTATGTAAAATGTAACCTTCTTTAAAATTAATAGAACTCCAAAACAATTATTAAGTTTATGTAAATTACATATTTTTTGCTCAAGCCATTGATAAGTGATAGGTGCTGAAATTTGATTTGTAAATTTCATCAGTCAAATATTCAAACAAGGCAGCGACATTGGTCACTAACCTTGCTACTTTGGTAGTAGACATGGAAGCTAAAGGTTTTGGGAGCTATGCTGATTTGCATATTATGTATCTATTGTTATATGTGATAAAAAAATATATAGATAAGTTTATGTAAAATTTGGCACAGAAAGTTGGATTAAGATATGAAAGGTTGATAATATAAAGATGATAAAGTTGCTTGTTAGCTATATGCTTGCTTGCTTACTACTATCTACTATTACTACTACTACTTACTACTTTATATTTACTGTTAGTTATGTATTCCTATTATGTTTTTTTGTTGTTGTTGTTGTTGCTCTAATTTTGTTTTCAACCACATTCAGCTAGAACTAGATGTTAAATAAAAAATAATAAAGGCAATAGTTCTTTTTTACTCTGTGTCCAATTCTTTTTTATTGAATTACTCGTTTCCTACATTTTTGTGAGAATGAACAATATTTGTATCATTATATTAGGCTGCAATAAGGTCATTATATTAGGCTGCAATTTAGTTGGAAAGAGAAGACAATTTAATTGCAAATTGGCTATCATTAATTTTTAATATAATTTTAAAATTATTAATTACAAAATGCATATTTTCAGAAACCCATTAACAAAATTATGGGAAAAATTTAGTATTGATTAATTCAGCAATGTCTTAAAGATAGATTTGCAAAATTGCAGTTTCTGTAATTATATAGCAAAGTTGAAATCAGTCTTAATATCATGCTTTGGGGGTTGCCTGCAGAATTTCTAAAGTAAACGGCTCTCAAGCGATGTTTTAAATTAAATTTAATACAAATTTAAGATTTTTTTTAAGAATACATAAAAAAAATTCCATGATATTGCATCTATGATACTTGTAATTAAAAATAGAGTCAAATTTTGTGAAAGCTCAAATAATAACAGTTTTTAGTAAATACTGCTTCCCATTCCATACTTAATACAAGCTTATAACAAAACTTTAACACAATTTTACTTCTGCATTTCACTCCGAATCCTTACTTAGATGTTAAAATAAACCATAATTAATTCAGAAATTAAATGTCATTTCATGATGCCAATACTTTTCCATTTTTAATGTAAGATTGCATTTCACTGAAAATATGTATTTAGAAGAAAAGTCCTGCATGCAAATGATACATACTTCCATATGAAATCTAGATAATTGTTTTGAAGGCATTATGAGGCACATTCCTTTTGTCAGATCCAAAAAGCAGTATGTATTAACCATAGGGTTATATACTAATGCATTTGAGCATATAACCAGCAGTTTTATGGTAACTGTATAGTACACACTGTTTTATGGCTTGACAGAGAGGCATTGTAATTCTTTTAAAACAATTTTTATCTGATTTTCACATGGTTCCTTTTCTTAGGAAGATATGTATCATGTGTATTGTAAAAATTATTAGTATTTTTAACAGTACATCAATTTTAGATTGAATATACATATTAAGATCAGCATGCAATTCAATCAATTAATATATTACATATTGGGATAACCCGAAACTCAATTGTTGATAAAATTTGGACAACTCTGACCTACCAAAAGCAAGGTTGTCAATTGAAAACGTCATATTGGTACAAAGTTAATGAAGACAATGACTTATGTCTATTAGATAAAGAAATTTTTGTAGTAGCCATAACTTTGGACTTAATAATAACCATAACTATTTGATTTCAATTTCTGATTTGACTGTATTACCTGAAGAACATACAGTGAAAACAAAAGTATAATAATAACTATGATTATTATGACTGCAAATATTTTTACCCAAGAATGATATAGAACATTTGGGAAATAATATAACTTATAATGGTAAGTATAAGCAAACACAATTTTTGTTAATAAAATATAGAATAATTCCAATAATTTGAATGACTTTTCTTTCACATGTTATTTCAGTTAATAACAAAAAGTATTTCTTATTATTGCAAATATTTATATTTGTACCCACAAAACCTACTTTAAAGAAAATCCAAGTTACAAAAATATATATTAAAAACAATTTCAAAATTGAAGTGAAACAAAAAAGTTAAGAAAAAATTAAATTACTGAAAAATTATACTTTTGAAACAATTTTATATTTTGAAAAATTCAGTACTATTGATCCTCCGAATATACATATGCTCTCTCAAAATTTTTGGTGACACTATGATAGAATTTATGTAAAGCATGTAAACATTAAAAATAACTATTACTTACCTAAATATTAACAATACCCAAAAAATTAGCAAATAGAAATGCTTTAGCTGGGGAAACAGCATTCCAATCCCAAAAGGGATAATCTGGATGCCTAAAACTGTTGGCAACCCAATTAGATAATACCACAGGAATGTATGACTTCCATAAAAAGCACCAATATCACTGCTCCAGTTAAACAAAAAGAAGTTGTAGGGTGTGAGAACCCAATGCCCATAACACCATTTATCAATGCAGAGCATGGCTGTAAGAACAACAAACCTAGAAAAAAAGCAAATTAAACTTTATTAGTTCAGATATTAATCAATACATAAATTGCAGATCTTGCAGATGTTTTAACGGGGTGTTAACATCTTTCTAGTTTAGTTTGACACAACCACTCAATCTTACATTTTTAAGACATGCTACAAATTAGGGTGTAAGGGATGTATCAGGCAGAAGAATTTTTAATGAACAACATTCTAGCATAAATTAACAAAGGTTTATTGAATTACATCGTAATCATCACATCGTAATAAACCAAAATATATGTTGTAACATCGAATGTGGGCATCAAGTGTCGTACATAACATCACGTGACTCACTGAGTGCTGCTAGAGTGAGGTTACAAGAAGAAAATAAATATGGAAAAAAAAAGTTCTCGGTTGACGCTTACAAAGGTGTTTGGAATTAAAATAAAGAAAAGGGATATTTATGTTTAAACTATTCCTGATTTATATGTAATGATTATTGATTACAATAAAAATAACTAATGAACAGTCATTTTAAAGTTTTCAGTCTTAATGTAAAAATAAATTAATAGTACTAGTGTGGTATATTAAAAATGATCTCATGAAAAGTCAAGACCTCATTGAGTTCATATAGCAGAGATTGACACCAAAAGTACTTTGAAAATAGAAATACAAAAAATCTGATATACTTCACTTCTTTCATAGTGAAATAATGGTGTACAAGATCCACAGAACAATAATTTTGGCATCGAATTAACACCATGTAAATTTACACTTTTGTGCTTTTGGCAACTGAGTTCAAACAGACTGACTTATTCTTACTCACATGCAAAATCCTCATGAAAATATAGGTAACTGTTAATGAATATCCTGAGAAATAAATGGATATCTTTGAATTCTGTGGAATCACACTAGATCCATGAAAACAATGTTAACAAATTTGTTGCCTAATATTGCATGTGGAAAGTGAACATATTGGATGATAATATTTTTTTTATTTCATGCAGTTTTTTTATGAATGTATTTGAAAAACATGCAACATCGTAAGAACAGTTCATGCTAACATTCTGAAATTTGAGTTATTTTATTTCTAATGAAAAAGTGCATGAGAAATTATTATTTATTTAAAATTATTGAAGGTCCAATTTTTTTATAATTTTTTCAAAATATTTTTCAAAAATTAGGGATCTTCCAAACATTTGATCATATTTAAAATCAATAGTGATCCAGTATTCATAGATTGTAATAATTGTATTAAATTATGTTTGAAAAGCTTAATTTGTTATTGAGATATTACAGACTCCCACTTATACACACACAATATATATATATATATATATGTGTGTGTGTATATATATATATATATATATATATATATATATATACACACACACACATACATATATATATATATATATATATATATATATATACATATAGATATAACTATTAACCTCATCTAAAACAATCTACTGAAAATATACCCAAAGGCGCTAAGCTGCTCAAACAAGTACATTTATACACTACAAAAGAAATAGAAAATTGAAGAATGACAATGTATCAAAATTTTGACGGGGGGGATTGTGACCCCCACTTCCCGGTTTAGCCAGCTTCATGTCATGATGACACTCCCGGAAGCGGATACAATGTCGCAAACCTAGTACATATACTAAAACTAAAAATGTATAAAAGTTGAAAGACCAATACTGACTTTACACCTAAACCTAAACAACGAGATTTACAACATCCAAACAGAAACTCAAAATACATTGTAAATATCAAATATCTTACACCAATATCAAGATAAACAAGCCCCGCATACACTTCACCACTCTAACCTCCAAAAAGTAATATACACATACTTTGTACAAATTGAACTCCATCAGACTGTTAAACAATGACATCCGCAATGCTGCGCATCTTCAGATCAGACAAAGTGTACTCCCATTTAAATACAAGTTGTAACTCTCAGTTACGGTTATGCTGAAAAATTTACATAATATGTCACTAAAAAAACATAGAGGGTAACCCATTGCAATTGCTTCATTTAGATAGCCCAGATCACTTAAAAAACGATTTTCTGCACTGCTATTTAAACGTTTGCTTCTTGTTAAAAAATTTATAATAATGTTTCTAAAAACATTACCATAGCTGCCAACCTTGGAAAATGAAAATTAGGGAGATTTTTAAATATTTGCAATTCGCGACAAAAATCGAAAAATCGCACAGCGCGATAACAATTTCTTTTTTTACAGAAAGCATAAAAGGGAATTTTCAAGACAGAATAGGGATTTTTTCCCTCTACTACAAAACTGCACCATAAAAAATAGACAAATATGATAAAAAATCTGAATTGTATCTATAAACACAATTTAATTTCAACGAATACAAAAGAATTAAATCATCTTTTAAAAAATAAACACATTCGTTAGAGTTATTCTCATCAGAGTCTATAACAATGTTCATTACACTGAATATGATGCATAAAGAAAAATGTCATTGGTTACTGTTTAATAATCATTCACATGTCTTTGACACAGAAACACTTCTCTGCAGATAAAATATTGAATAAAAGAAATCTTTTGGTAAGTAAAAATACAGCACGTAAAAGTTCTATATAATTAAAAAATGTCAAATTCAATCCTTCTTACTACTTAAAAATATAGTAGCTCTTTTTGCTTTTTTTAAGAACTCCTTACTAAATTCTTCACTATCCCTTCACAGAGTTCAGACCGATTTTTCAAAATAGAAAAATTTGTATTATGCAAAAATAATCAAAAAATTAATCTTAATAATTAGCCATAATATGAAAATAAGCTAGTTTAGTCAATCTAATATGCAACATTTAAATGATTGAGATGGATGGAAAAAGATACTAACGTACTCTCGGCAATTCACGCGAAGTAACTGAATTGCGCAATCGCACTATTTATGCGAAAATAATTAAAAAATTAACCATAATAATTAATCAGAATATGAAAATAAGCTAGTTTAGCTGATCTAATATGCAACATTTAAATGATGGAGATGGATGGAAAAAGATACTAACTTACTCTCGGCAATTCACGCGAAGCAACTGAATTGCGCAATCGCATTATTTATGCGAAAATAATTAAGAAATTAACCATGATAATTAATCAGAATATGAAAATAAGCAAGTTTAGTCAATCAAAAATGCAATATTTAGAAGATTGAGATGGATGGAAAAAGATACTATTGTACTCTCGGCGATTCATGAGAAAAAAACTGAATTGCGCAATCGCAGTGTTTATGCGAAATTAATGAACAAAATAACATTTTAGCGATTTATGATCAATAACCTCTGAAGAAGTATGTTTATTACTTTCATAAAATAAGCGATCGAGATCTTAATTTACAATACACGCGGCCGTAAATCTCCGTTAATTTGATTGGCATTACTCTGCATTGTATTATGGATTTGCTACGATCCCGGGAATGATAAAAATCAGTGCTAAAAATGCAGAAAATTGGTGTTTTCGAGGAATTATACCATGTCTGGTTAATTGATAAATTTCCAACAAAAAACGCCGGAGAATTTCGTTAGTAATCCGGAGGCCGGAGAAGTAATGAAAAATCCGGAGTCTCCGACCAAAATCCGGAGAGTTGGCACGTCTGCATAGGGATTTTTTTAGGAAAATCCCTTTTGCAGGGATTTTTTCTAATTATTGTAAAAATTCGGGAGATTTAGGAATTTTTCGGGAGTTCGGGAGATTGCCTCAAAATTCGGGAGACTCTCGGAAAAATCGGGAGATTTGGCAAGTATGCATTACTATGCAGATAAGAATGCCAATTAATTACGTAATTTATTTTATAATTAAAGTCATTTCTTTTATCATATAATTTAAAATTTACTTTACCATTAGATTGTTTATATATAGTTACATCTAAAAAATTAATACTATTATCTATGTTAAGGGAAGTTTCTGTCAATGTCAAATTTGATGGAAAAAAAGTAAAATCCAAGTGATCCCGGTCATCGTGGCATGAATATAATATGTCATCCACATAACGAATATATACCATCTCATTTAATATATGAGTTCCCTCTTCGTATTTGTTCAAGTATATATCAGCAAGAATCAATTTTTGAGGTTATGAATAACTAATACTCCTAGATCAAATACTACCTTAATACAGATTGTTTTATATGCATCACCACAAATTTGAGAGAACCCAATTCCAGATAATCTTCAATTTTCACTAAATTAACCCATGAATGATCAAATTAACATCATTATAAGAGATCTTTATGTGTTAGCAACTCAGTTTTTAAGTCAAGTATAGCTTTTATTTTTCACATTAACAGCTCAATCAGTTGTTCATTTTTGAAAGTCTGATACAGTACCTTAATTTTAAAAACATCTATAATTATAAGATATGTTAATGGAGTACATGTTTCTGGGACATAGGTTTTATACTTTGTTCAGAGCACCAAAACTGATTGTAGCTCTGAAAGTAACAGCATAGAAAAAACACTATAACAAAGTATTAATGTATTTATGAGAGAACAAAATATACCCAATAAAAATTGTCTTCTTAATTAATAACAGTTGATTTCTTTCTCTCCAAACATGCCAAGTATATAAAGGCAACCAGGTCACAATAGCTGTTGGCCTTATCACTGTGCTAACACCAGCAAACCAGATATACTTTGAAGCTAATCTACACTTTAAAAGAATTAAAAATAAATAACAAAAGCACAAAAAATATGCATATAGTAAATACAAAAATCAACAAATACTAAATTCGGAAAGTTCAATCTAATATATAAAATTCAATTACAGATATAACAGTTGAATCATATTGTTTATTACTTTGGGCAAATTTTAATTAGGGTATATTAGTTTTTATATTTTCAAAAATTACTGGACAATATTCATAGGAATTTACTGTTATCAATAATTTTACTTTAGTTAACTCTACTTATTTGTAAATGTACATAATTTTAATACAAATATAGGGTATAGGATATGTATGTGCAATTGTAGGGCTGTCCTGCTTAAAGTAGTACTAATTTAGATTTAGCTTGCTTATGCAATTGTTCTAGATTGAAACAAAATTTCAAACTGAGCTTCTAATATATTTCAATAAAAGCATGGAAAAATGAGCAAAATGTTTGACTAATGCACTAAGAAAAGTTTTTTATTTACAAATATTAAGATGATTACAACTTTTCAGCTTTGTACACCAGTCACACTTTGGCAGATTAAATAATAAGGTTATAGATTAAATATGTATTCAATCATCTAAATTATCTATAATCAGGATATACATTTTATAATTCAAGAAACTTTATAAATTTATAAACATTTTGACAAATTAATAAATGATTAAAGTTATCAGAATTTATTTTCTTCCTTTTTTACTATTCATTTGGAGCCTAAAATCAGATATACAAATGACATGATAACATTTTCTGCAATCACAATGTACAAAGTACTAACTGAAAGACAAATGATAATTTTATGATACAAAATTAAAAGAATGGTACATATTATGAAATGGAAATTTCTTCCTAGTTAATGAAACATGTCATAAATTTGCTAACATGCATTCTCTTGTATTTTACCGTTAACTATATATTGTATGTATATATATATATATATATATATATATATATTTCGAGTTACAGCTTCTCACTTTTCTTTCATTGGACTTTCAAATTTTTTTATTATATATATATATATATATATATATATATATATATATATAATTTAAATTTTCTCTGTTTGTTCTAATTAGTTTTCCATCATTCCCATTGACAACTTGGTTAAAAGTTTTCATGTGTCTTTTGCTACTGTTTTAGTAAGTTTTCTCATTTAGCTGTTTCTATTAATTCTGCTATCCATTTTCATATTGGTGTATCTTTCTTTATTCTGTGGAGTTTCCTGCCTGTCATTTTTATTATTTCCTCTTTTATTTCTTAATTTGGTATTGTATACTTCTTTTTTTCTAAGTTTAGTCATACTAGATTGTCATTACAGAGTTCACAACAAGAGAGTACCTACTAGCTTAGAATGAGTTCATTTATCAGAGAAGGTAATAGATATGTTCGTAAGGGGAGTTTTGAGTTCCGACACTCATGTTTATATCTTATACAGAATGGTGGGAACTTGAAAAGCTTTCAACAGAAGAGAGGAGAGCTGTTTTGGTTCTCATGTTATGTCCACTGTTTCTCTTGCAATGTGTTATGCTAATAGATGACAGATGCACAGCATTGAAAATGATCAGTTGCTGATTTGACTCAAGTAAACAAGGTTAAGCTTCTTATTAGTCCTGAAAAAGGCTGTTTTTGCCCTTGAAAATGATAGACCAGTTTATTTTTGTATATATACAATATTTACGAAGTTTTGATTTATCGTGAAATTACTTAACACTAGGATGCACTCAGTGACATCGCCAAAGGGGGGATTTGGGGTTCATAACCCCCAAGAGCATATTGAAGTTTGAAGAAATGATATTTAGAAAAATGGGAAATAACATATTTGGTTACCCCCCCCCCCCCCTCCCTTCTCTTCTCAAAAAAAAATTCTGGTGATGCTACTGGATGCACTGATATACCAATAATAAAATTAATTTCAATACTTGAGTTATAGTTATTATAAATAACATTATAGCTACTTTTAAAGCACATGACATAATATTAAAATGAAATTTATTTATTTACCTTTTGACTTTTAGGCCAAGGATAAAAATATAACCCACAAGAAGTTAAGGATGCTTCAGCCATATTTGTTAATGTGCGAGGAGAACAATAAAATAAAAACCATGAAGCTAGAATGTTTAATGCTGTCCATAAACCACAACTTTTTCCAAAATGTTCTGAAGCGAGTTTATAAGCAAAATAGTCACCAAAAGATGACAAAACTGCTTGAAAAATCCTTGGAGAGTGAATCTGAAATCAACATATTATTTGAAACAAATATGTTAAAAATATGTTCATGTAATTGAAAATTCAAAAAATAACATAACTATTATCAGAACATTACAAGTACATGGTACATGAAAAGATATAATTACTTACAATTATTAATGGCGAATCTGGTAAAACTTTATACAGAAAATGGATAACAAATGGATAGACACAACTTCTAATTTTTTTGTCCCATTCCCAAGTAAGATGACCATAACTGAAAACAAAAAGATTTTTTGCTTGAATGCTAAGTAAAGTAGACACAAATCTACATTATAAAGGTTTAGAATTTTTTAGATCAAAACAATTTAAATTATATTCATTATTAGAAAAGATGTGTTGGGTAATGAACACAATCCATCTAATCAGATATTGATATGGATTTGCAAGTTAAGAACTCTTCTTAATATTTAGTAGTTGGCTGAAGTTACATAATCAAAACTATAGGGAAGGGCCTAAACCCACTTTAATGAAAATACCTTTTCAACTTTTTTCTTTATAAATAAGAGGACTTTAATTTTAATTTTTCTTACAAAAATGTCAATAGTAAACATTTTTGTACATCAATGCATAAATAGGAATATTAATAATCATATAGGGATTTGCAACACCTATAAGAGCTGTTAAAGTGAGCAGGTCCACAAAATTTCTAAGCAGTTTATTAGAAAATATTTTTAAAACTATATTCTGTTTTCTACCTTGGATTCCCAATTTGCCAATATAAAATAAGTACTATATACAAACTAAAAACAATAACTATGCATAGAACAAAGCTTAAACAAAAAATTACAAATTTTATATGCAATTACTGACTTGTTTAAACACTACAACATGTAAAATAATTTCAATAAGTTAATACTTTAGAATGCTTTAAAAAAATGCCCTTTTTATTTTATATAACTATAAAAAAATTAAGTGTTAATTACATATTTCAAAATGATTTTAATCATAATACTTCAAACAAAACCTTTTCATAAAAATTCTTATGACTTTAAATATTAGTTTTTAGATCAGGATGGGAGCATTTCTGCATAAAACCTTGTTTGGGACAGTTTAGAGCAAAATTAGCATCACTACAAAAAACAGTGATATAAAAACAAGAATGGGCTTATAATGCGAAAATAAAACCACTGAACAGCTCATATCCCCCCCCTCCCTTCCAATTTGAATTGTACAGTTTTACAATGGCTCTGATCATGTGTGGGTAGTTGTCATTGTTGTAAATCAAATATTAATTTTAGAAATCACCAGTTATTTTATTATAATTTGTTGAGTGTATCCCTTTATTATCAGGGCAGTAAGAAAAGTTTTATCCTGTAATTATCAGCTGAAAATAAATTTAAAATGTAACTTTTTAAGAGAATTAAAATATTTAATAACACACACTATAATTTCTCTGTAATCAAAGAATGAGACATGAAAAATAACATTTAAATATTTACAACTACAATAAATACAAATAAATTTAAATATTTCTTATAATTTAAAAAATTAAAATTGTTAAACTTCAAATACTCTGACATCAACTGCTTTGGCCCCATTCAAATTTGAATCTGGGGCTATGAGTGTCTTAGCACAATGCTATAAGATTAGACCACTAGCTAGCTTCAGATGCAAAATTATAATTTGGGTACTGCTTCTTAGCATGATCAATCAATGTTGGAAGATCTAAAGTCGGTCTCGCCACACATTCCCTCTTCTGGAAAAAGCATGGATGAGTCTGTAACAGTGGAGAAGGATGACCCTAAAGCCTACTTATTTTGAATCATGAATTTCACAGTCGTAGCAGAATGGAAAACTGACAAAGTTCGTAATTCAATTGTACAACTGCCCGGGGTTGGAGGGAGGGATCCAATGCCAGTCCTTGGGCAACAGTAAAAAGGAGTGGCTGTGCCTTTTTGTGGTGATGCTATCTCATGAGAGACATTGCATAACAATTGGCAATGATGAAGAAAGTTACATGTTCATTATCACATCCGGATTGCCATTGTGATATGGACTGCTTTAGCCCTGTTCGAGTTTGAAGCCGAAATCACAAGTGTTTTATCCCAACTCTATAAGGTACCAAAAGCTAGTTTCAGGTAGAAACTTATAGTTCATATACTGTTGCACAGCATAAGCAGTGTTGGAAGGTGCGAAATTAGGATTGCAATAATCTCTCGAAATCAAATCTACTTAATGAATGGAATCAATTTTGACAACAATATTTGATACAATCAAGTTATATATAAATAAACAAGATTTTATATAATTTATTTTTATTATGTAAAAATACAGCAAAATATAAAATGCAGAGGCAAATTTTAATCAGTTATTTGTAATACCTACCCAAATGCCATCTTATGAGAAACTTCTAATGACTGCCAGAATTCATCAGGGACAAAAGATGACTGGACGATGTAAATAGATAATATACGAAATACTAGGAAAACTAAAAAGAACTGTAGATGGGTCGAATACATTAGAATTAAGATTTCAAAATAGATACAAAGATCATAAACTTAAATCTTCCCATTTAATAAAAAAGCGTTCTGTGAAGCTTTAAAAGATTTTACATATAACATGCTTAAGTTTCGTACAACAAATTTCATTTTTAGCATTATAATTCAGATAAAAAGAATGAAGCGTTTCGAGCTTTAGAATAGAAGCCAGATTATGGAAGCCACAGAATACTATAATAGTCTGTGATGGAAGCTCTAACGTAACAAAAACATAGTAAAATATAAATATATGTATATGTCACACACATATATATATATATATATATTTTGTTTTTTATTAATATATATATATATATATATATATATATATATATTACGAATATTGTATAAGATACAAAAAACAATGCAACTAATAACACAAACACTTAGAAGAGCAGACGCACAAATCATAGAGTATTGCCACTAAAATTTTCTAAATTACATCACAATTACAAAATCACTACTCAAGTATGTATTTTTAAAAACACCTAATATTATATACTTCTACATTCTAAATATTAAATGTAACTCATTTTGAAAAATTTTGCTTTTGAAAACGCTTTTAATTAAAACAATAATTTTTATAAAGGGACTCTAACAGCGACTCTACTACTGCTACTTTTACTGCGGACAACATTTGTTTATGTTCTCAAGAGTTTGGAGTTGCACGTGTTTTACTCTTAATTTCCTCAAATTTTGATATTGATCTTTATATCTTTTGTTGCTATTCGATATATCTTTTGTTAAGTACGTAAACATTTCTTTAGAACTTATATATTTGGTCGCATGAAATAATGTATTAATGTCATGTGTTTCAAGTGCACACATTTTGTGTGAAATTATGTATTTTAACATTCGAGATTAGCGATTTACGGTATTTTGAATGAAAAATATACGTGTTAATATACTTGTTAAATAATATGTAGTAGATACCAAATTAACTATAAATCACTTAGCCTCAAAATAAATCATCTAACTTCTTAGTTGTTGTTGATGAGACCCAGATCGTCCGACCTACCAGAAAGGTGCAAGGTAACTGTTTGGACGGCCGGGAAGTGCCACCCAATTTAGACCGGAACCCAGTGGGGGAGGCATCCACAGGGACCTCACCCTCCTTCTCCTACCACCAACCTCTTGGAAGGACTTACGGACCCACATGTTTAACGTGATCGTACTCCGCGTGAACACGGCGGCAGTTTTGGCAGCGACTGGAATCGAACCCGGGCCTACCGAGTGCAACTCCAGCGCGCTAACCAATGGGCTACCGCGCCCATCTAACTTCTTAGTTGAGACTCAGACCATCCGACCTACCAGAAAGGTGTAAGGTAACTGTTTGGACGGCCGGGAAGTGCCACCCAATTTAGACCGGAACCCAGTGGGGGAGGCATCCACAGGGACCGTACCCTCCTTCCCCTACCACCAACCTCTCGGAAGGACTTACGGACCCACTTGTTTAACGTGATCGTACTCCACATGAACACGACGGCAGTTGTAGCAGCTTGCAAACCACCAGGCTACCGCGCCCGAAATGTGCCAACAGCACACTGTGTTCCCAGGTGGTCACCCACCCAAGTACTAACCACGCCCGATGCTGCCTGACTTCGGTGATCTAACGAACACCAGTGTTTTCAGCACGGTACGGCCATTGGCTCCATCTAACTTCTTAGTGTTATAGTTTAATATTACATATTAATAGTCGCATTGAAGACAAGATGCAATATTTTCGTAATTTTTGCCATATCCATTTCTTTTCTTTATAAAAAAAAACTGACACTTTCCTTGCAGTAGAGGGTTGTATGGGACAATTCCTATATCTCAGCCATTAAACACTTTTTTTACTTTCCCTGCAATGCATGGTAATGTATACGGAAAGTATTAGAATCATGTCGAAAATCGCAACTCGAGTTTTCGACGGATGTATACGTTTCGGGACCTCTAGAATACGAAAAAACTATTTTAAGCATGACGTCTTTGTGTGTCTGTCTGTCTGTACATATTTTGTATCCACTCTAACTAAAAAACTAATCGACCAAATTTCATAAAATTTTGTAAGTCACTTGTGGGCGAATCTGGTACTGATTAGTTTTGGGTATGATTGGATTCGGTATAAAAGAACCCACTGTTTTCTGCAAAATGGCCCTCAAAAATTGCCTGTATCTACTCTAGCTGAAAAACTATTGGACTGAATTTCACAAAATTCGGTAGATAAGTCGCTTGTAGGTCACCCTGGTGCTGATTAGATTATGGTATGATTCGGACAAAATAAACTGTCTTTTCTTGCAATATGGCCCGCAAAAATCGTCAAAATCTAAAATAAAAACTACGTATCAAATATATCCATTAAATGCTTGTTTTATGCGTAATTTTTAATGAAGAAAGGAATCCATTACACTAGGATTAGCTGTTTTTGGGATATTTTAGTTTTTTCGTATTTTCTCTACACCACCTTTGAAAATAAGTCCAGTTACCAAATGACAATGAAAATTGAATTAAAAGTAAATTAAATTTAATTAAAATAAAGAGAATGTGGATATAAGTCTGCAGGAAAAGTCAAGTGCTGCCCACATCAGATTTTTTTGCTATTAAAACGCCAATGACAATTAGCCAAATTTATATAAAGCAAAAGACCTATTTATGAAGAAAAATACATTCTAAAAATGATAAAGCTAAAATCTAACGAATTTTACAGGATTGCTATCTTTTCCAACAAAGCAAACTTGAAATAGCGCACATTTTGCCAAATGTTTGGAATGGTACAGGATCCTTCCTGCAAGGTCAAAAATACACTGTCGTGCAAAACTTAGTGGCCATTATTTTTCACAGGTGACAACCCCCAAGCCTGGCTGCCACACTCCTCATACTTTGCTCTACTTCCAGCTACCCAACAGTTTTGTGGCATCTAAAATATAAATAGCTCCTAGTGACTGTATCTTTCTCTTTCATGCGAAAGAAACCTTATCGAAAGTCAGCAATACCCATACTCGCCACTCCAACGCATATAGAAACACTACCAACCCTTCTCTTTTTAGTGCTATGACATCACCTCTACCATCATAATTAAAGAATTTGAATATGCACCAGATTCTGCTGAATACCCTAGGTTATGCAAATTGTCAGAGATTCTTTCATTTAATGTTTAGGTTGTAACCTTCAAAAGTAGTGGTATTCCTTAAGTTTTGCATACTAGTATATATCAGTCATATCCTGTACCACTTATTATCAGAGGCAGTGGTATGGCACACTATATGCTATGTTCTTGGACATTATGTGGCACTAGAATTACACCTACAGGGACTTAAATAAGGTGCAAAAAGCTTTATCTTCTAATGTTTGTTGCCTTATCT
The DNA here is from genome assembly GCA_951213105.1 of Amaurobius ferox. Lineage (NCBI taxonomy): Eukaryota > Metazoa > Arthropoda > Arachnida > Araneae > Amaurobiidae > Amaurobius > Amaurobius ferox. The sequence goes on from OX578140.1 coordinate 30,993,440, forward strand.
TTGGTTGCATGTGGCACGGAAAACATCTTTAAAAAAAAATAATAATCATGTAATCATCCACCTAAAGAACTGCATACAGAAACAGTCATTTAGTATATAAAAATAATCACAGACATAAGTTGCACAGCAACCAAATGGAAAAAACTTTCTTTCAACTTATCAAAAAATTATACCATTATCTTTTCAAAGAATCATATACGAAACTAGCCATTTATCACATGAAAATAAGGGACTGCAACAGATGAAATCCTGTCATAGTTGCACACTACTTTTTAAAAAGTTGTAGCACATGGTTAAACTAACACAGCAAAAGTTGGTATAGCCTTAGATGATCACACTATGTTTGAAAATAAATGCAATATTCTTAGTGAAAGAGGGAGGGTTATTCCAGGATTACTGGAAGTTACCAAGTATAAAAAGACTGCAAAGGAGACCCAAGTTATGTTTAGGCTTGTATGAATATAGAAGGTGATATTTTTTTTGCAAATACACTATACAGTGAAGCTTGCTGTAACTGGTTAAACAAGGGTTTACCGATTACAAATCAACCTGATTTAAAACACTTCTACGCATTTTTTTTTTTTTTTTTTTTTTTGCATTAGAGACTTGTAATTGGATGAGGGTCTGTCCAGCATAAAGCAATCAGTTGTAAAGCATTTCTGCAGTACTCAGTCCAAAGTCCATTGTCTTCACCTTCCACGATCAATTGGTATCACCTTTTATATTGATGTGCACCTAGGTAATGGTAATGTGCATGACATCTCAGGGTTCTATGACCTTTTTATAAAATATTTTTGTCTTTTGTTCTATCATTTTTATCACTTATCAATTTTTCATTATTCATAAATTTTAAAATTAATAAAATCTTAAAATGGCACTGATATTTTTAAAAATCCATTTCTTTGCTCTAATTATGCTCTTCTCGCAATAATGTGTAAACTCACTTTATCATCTTTGGAGAAGCTATATACCTAGAAATGATGTGTAATGTATCGAAAAGCTAAGCAAGTTTTTTACTTTAAATTGAGCTGTCTCAATAAAACCATTCAAAAATTATTTGTCAAATTTTCATGAATTTCTCAGAATATTTTCTGATATCAAAACAGTCATATAATTGGGTTAAAAATCCATTTCGTCAAACCAAAGATGCATCTGCCATTATTGGAGATTAACCATTAAGCTGCTATTAAAAATGAGTGGAAGAGGGTAATTGATGCTCTTAATATATGTATTTATTTTTTTATTTTAGAACCATGGAAGAAGCCATGAATGATCCAAGGTTCAGTCACATACGTACGGATAAAAGATTCCGTAAAATGCCTAAACATATTAAGAAAGTTACTGTTGATAAAAGATTTAATGCAATGTTTAAGGACAAAGAATTCATAGGAAATTCTCAGTTAGATAAAAGAGGCCGTCCATTGGACCTACGACCAGCTGAAAATCTTCAAAATTTGTATGAAGTAACTTCTGAATTGAGTGAGGATGATGGCGACAAAGGTGAGTAAAGAAATCAGAAAAATAAACGGTAAATAATAAAAGAATTGGAAAGTGTATTGATAAAAATTACGAAACTAATTCTAATGCTAAAATAATTTCTGAATAACATTTGCCTAAATATAAAAACTCGTCAGGAAATCCTAGTGAATTTTTAAATGAGGAGACATCTAAAATAACACCGATATCGTGCTGTCAAAGTTATTTCAAGTTAAAAAGAAAACATTCAGGAAATATTCCTGTTAAGGAATTAAACTTAATTACAAGGGGGGGGGGATGTTTTTTTGTTTTTTTTTTAGGCTTATTTAAAATTGAAAAGAAATATCTGTGCGTCTTTTTTAAAACTTTCCTGTAAAATTAATTTATAATAATAAAGAAAGATGTTTGTTTATACATTTCTGTCATCTGTAGTAGAAAATCTAATAATGTTGCGATACATCCTGGAATCATGGGTGTGCATTCAGGATACAAAAATGAGTCCAAATTTCTGGATCACTAACACATTTGGTAAATTCGGAGACCAGTCCACCCCATTTATTTTTTCTAAATACAAATTGCGCCAAGTTGGTGCATTCTTCCGTGTTTTAAAATTGCCCCCCCCCCCCCCCCCCCCCAAAGTGACGTAATCTTCCTTGTTTAGAAATGGGCTTCTCCCACCAAAATGACGTTTGCTACTGTGTTCTAAACAAGAGTTTTTAATGTAAATGATAGTTAATTTAATTTGAACAACAGTGAACGGTACTCATAAAAAAGTTACAAAATAAGATTTTTGTGAATTTTAAAATTTTTATACTACAATTTTATTTGTGCATGTCGCGCGTAGCAAAATTGCCTTCTCCATACAATCGAGGATCAGTACATGGGCAGGGGTTCGACCTAAAGGTCGAAATCAATGGAACAAATGTGTCGGTGGTCTATGTAGGGGCAGGGGTTTTACCTAAATATCGAAAACTGTGGAGCGAATGTACCAGTGATCTGTGTACGGGAAAGTTGAAATCGATGGAACGAATGTACAAGTGGTCCATACAGAGACAGGGGTTTGACCTAAAGGTCGAAATCTATGGAGCAAATGTACCAGTGGTCCATGTAGGGGCAGGGGTTCGACCTAAAGGTCAAAATCTGTGGAGCGAATGTACCAGTGGTCCATGTAGTGTAGGGCAGGAGTTCGACCTAAAGGTCATTCTACACCGAGATGGAGCCCTCAGTGATTTCCATTTTATTAGGAACGGTTGCTGCGCCCAGACACACAAATATGCTACAATTTTATCTGTGCATGTCGCACATAGCAAGATCACTTTCTCCATGCAACCGAGGATCCGTGCAGGGTTTCGACCTAAGACTCGAAATTAGGGGAACGAATGTACCAGTGGCCTGTGTATGGGGCATGGGGTTCGACCTAAAGGTTGTTCTACACTGGGATGGGGCCCTCAGTGATCTCCAGTTTATTAGGAACGGTTGCCTGTGGCGCCCAGACACAGAATATGCTACAATTTTATCTGTACATGTCACATGTAGCAAGATCACTTCTCCATGTAACCAAATATCCGTACAGGGTCAGGGGTTCGACCTAAAGGTCAAAATCTGTAAAACAAATATACCAGTGGTCCGTGTTAGAAAAAAGCTTGTACCTTAAAAAAATTTCAAAAAATTGATACTTATAAAAAGTTTGTACTCTGACTGAAAAGATTAAGAACTTTTAAAAGAGGAAGCAATTTTCTAAACACAGAAAAATATAAGCCACATTTCAAAACACTGGACAAAATAAACAAAACACACAAACCTTCAGGACTCATCTTCCGATTGAGAGTCGGAACAGTGCTGAAACATTTTCCTTTGTTGTCTACTTCAACAGATTGTCATCATTTTTATGGGGAGGGAAAATGGTAATAATAGCTTTAATAAATTCATTTCATGCTCCCCTCATAACTGAATGACCCAAGCGTCTTTTAAGCATATATTCATATAAATAAGAATTAAACTGATGTTTGCGGGATTTGCTTTTTTTTTTTAATCGCGGACCATGTTCCCTCAGTCGAATTGGTATGCACGCCTGTCTCGTTATCCTTAAATTCGTAACTGTGATTCACTTGAAAGTGCATGAAGCCTTTATGTTTAAGACAATCATACGCCTTCCAATAGTCTGAAATGATTAAGTCCCCTTCTCGATATGCTTTTCAATCACTTTCAACAAGCATTCACTCGACCTATTAGGCACCTTAGCAAAAAACATTTATTCGTCCCTCTTTCAATTCCTCCAAATACCCACTACCAAACCACAGGCTTTCCTCTTCCATACTTATTCTTACCAAACTTACTTTCATCTATTTCAACCACACCATTATCACCAATCTTAATCCTTTCATTTAAAAAAACACTCACACAAATGTCCCGGCAAAACTGTTTCCAATCAGTTACAGTTTTATTGGAAACATTTAACTGATTCGTAATAAACTTGCACTCACAACCATTAAACCAAAATAACATCATAATTAAAATATCAATCACACTCTACCTACTATTCTCAAACCATGTACCCCTCCTGAGACATCGTGGACATCGCTCCTACAGACATCGTGGTGATTTACTTCTGACCTCTTTCGATACCGCCATTCAAACCCATCAATCACTCGGTCTCTCTCACACAACTTCATTTCATCTCCACACTTAGGACAAACATACTTATCACTCATAATCCCTTTCATAACACACCAATTAATCACTTCTTTCAAACCTTTACTTTCCAAACTATAGTAAAATTTTATACAAGATTCATTCAAACCAACATCCATTCTATCTCGTTTTACAACAATACATTCACCATCCATTTTGCTCACGCTTACCTGACGACATGAGGAAAATATGATCGAAAAACAAAAACAAATCCACAAAAATAAAACTCAAATTAAAAAAAATTATTACAGATTAATTGAAGAAAAAAATCAAATTCTTAAAGCACATGCAGCAGCGGCCAAAAATATTGAAAGAACTGTGCATTTACTTCAAAAACTGTAGCAATCACAGAAACCGTGTTCTATTGGATGTTATACAATTACCACCAAAAAACACATGCAAGAGGTTACCAGATGACAACATAAAGCTCTCACAATCAGAATGCTCGGTGGCGACTTGGTGAGTAAGCTGAAAGTGTGGTGGGCTGGTATCCGGATTAGCCACACATTTATTCACCAGCACAGCATAAGCAGGAACAATATACACTTAAATGCTCTACTTATTTCACAAAATAACAGATTCTATTGTCAAAACATTGACAAAAATCATTTCTCAAAACAGCTACTATTTTCAAAACATTTAATGAAAATCACAGTTCAATGTAGCTCGTACCTCATAAACTGCTCTCCAACTGAAGTTGACGTCTTTTATAAACTCTCTTTAGAAACTTCTGGAAGTCTCTCATATCTCATAGAATATTGGTTATTTTGAGGTGTTTCTCGAAGCTTCGGAAAGTCACATAAATCTGACAACCCTTCTTTAAATTTTATCATGTGGCAACCCTAGACTCATGTCATAGTAAAGGATGATTGTATCGGTGTATGGTGGTCTTCAAAAGAGACGAAAGTGAGAGGGGAAAAGGGACTCCAAAGCATGTTACAAGTTTGTAACACTAAGCAACGTGCATCCATGAAATTCAGTACACTGGTACTTCAAGACCCGATAAGGTGCACCTGAGCATTACTTTTTTTTTAATTCGACTTTGTTTTTTAGTTATTTTATGTTTTAGCATGACTTTTATACAAATTAGTTTGTTAGCGACTGAAAATATTATATATCGAGTTTCCATGTTAACACCATCAGAAAGATAAAAATATCCTCTTTTAAACAATCTTTGAATGGAATCCAGACAGTTAATAGTCTTAATTTTCATGAATTTTTGAAATATATATACTTTTTGTGTGTTGAAGATGTAATATATCTTCTATGTATAATAATAAAGGACAGTTTGTTTGTTTGTTTGTTCCTCTGTGTCATCTGTAGCAGAAAATGTAACCAATGTACAGTCATGAAATGTGGTACACCTTCAAGACCCGGAAAGATGCCCCTCGGTGTTATTTTTTTTAATTCAAATTAGTTTCTTAGTTATTTTATGTTTTAGCATGATTTTTACACAAATGAGTTCGTTAGTGACTAAAATTATTATCTCAAAATTTCAATCGCAATATCATCAGAAAGATCGAAAAGAAAAACTTTAAACGGAATCCATATGATTAACAGTCAAATTTTTGTGAATTATTAAAATATATTTTTATATATCTTGCATGTTGTAGAATCTAATATTCTTGCAGAGTTTTCACATGAAGGACATTGTGACATGCAAAAGCACTCTGGTCTAATTGTAATTTATTTGAACGTCTTAAATGGTGTTAAGAAACTTTTTACTGAAAATGTAGTCTTTCTTTGCTGCTTGTAATTGAATATTTTTAGATGTGTTCCCATACTTTTTGATCAAATAAGCTTATTGAACTTTACTGGAGTTTTCTTTTACAAAATGTTATTTACGCAGAACCATTTCCGCTCCATTGTTATTTGCAAAAATACAAGTAATTATTGTCAAATTTGAGAAGAATGTGCAGTCATAGTATAAATAACAAAAAAATTAGTATTGTTTATTAATATAATATTGCTGAATTGCAATTCATTCATATTAATTTTATGCTGCTTAATCTGTTTTAATCACATTAAATTTGGATATTTAAATTTGTCTTTATTTTTCAGTTAGCGATTCTGTAGAAGCAAAAAAAAATGAAGGTGAAACCAGGTCATTTGATAAGAATACAGCTAAAGGTGTGTGTAAATTGCAGTACTAAGTTAAATACCTTTATGATTTGATTAAGAAAATGAGAATTTCACATGTCTAATAATTATAAAGTACCTCTCTCATTTGTTCAGCCAACTCAACTTAATTTGTGTATGTCTTACCTAAATAAACCTTAACTTCAATGAAAAATATGTTTTATTCTTATAAACATTTATCCTTATGAAATGAGGAAAATATTTTTTATGTCATACTTTAGCATTGTTTTTATTTTTATAGTACTAGTCATTTGCAAACGTTTAAGATTGCTGGACATTTTATTGAAAATTAACAATTTCACAACAACTAATTACTTTTTAGGGATATTTAAAAAAATGTCATTACATATGTATTGTACACTTTACATTTTGAAAGTATTTAATTTTTTACTACACCAGTGAAAATGTCATTAAATTGGTCATGAATGTCCCCAAAATGTTACAAATTTTGAAATAGAAGTTTTCCCATTCTTGCATCTATAAATCTGTTCCCCACAATTACAAAATTGATACTCATAATCAGTGATTCCCACTGCATCACAAGAGAAATGGGATGACCAGCTATTTCTTTTCTACCCCTTTTGCAATCTATTTGCATCAACTTTTAAGATTTTTATAATTATTTCATGTTAGATGCATAGAGGAGCTATTCCTTAAATGTGTTATTTATGCAATGAAGGGTTATTTTTCAACAGTATTGCAAAAAACTGCTTTAGTATGTGAATTTTGGCATATTCCGTTTAATTGTGAAAATATTTTCCATTTATGCAATTTGTTTGCATTGACTAAAATTCTGATAATTATTATGAGTCTTATATAGAAAACTACTTTTCAAATACATTAGTAATGAAAAGGACTATTTTCTAAGTAATGAAAAGGACTATTTTCTAAAACAGCATTAAAATAATAATTTGGTACTTTGGAATGCAGCCATTTCAAAATGATAAATTAGAAGTTTGGTTTCATTCATTCTTTTATTGCAATATAGTTTGTACTATGTTAAGATACTAACATGTTGATTTAGTCAGTCCATTTAAATAATTAATTTTTATGAATTTCAAATAAATTTTTAATCCTGATTGTAGATTGTCAATCCATTTAAATAATTAATTTTTATGAATTTCAAAAAAAAAAAAATAATAATAATAATAATCCTGCTTAATCTGTTTTAATTACATTAAATTTGGATATTTAAATTTGTTTTTATTTTTCAGTTAGTAATTCTGTGATAGTAAAAAGAAATGAAGATGAAACCAGGTCATCTGATAACAGTACAGATAAAGGTGTGTATGAGTTGCTGTATTAAGTAAATATTGTATTAATTAGTTAAGAAAATAAGAATTTATCATAATGTCTATATATATATATATATATATATATATATATATATATATATAATAATTATAGTATCTCTCTCTCTCTCTCTCTAATCCGTTCAACCAACTCAACTTAAACTTTACAGGTTTTACTTATAATAACTCAATAAAAAATAAGTCTTGTTATTATAAACATTTATCCTTATGAAATTAAGGAAATATTTTTTATGTCATTCGTTTTTATGCATTGTTTTTATTTTTATACTACAGTCATTTGCAAAAATTGAAGATCACCAGGCATTTTATTGAAAATTCATGTGAGTGGGACATTATACGTGAGTGGACAACAAAATAGCCAAGCATTTTCCCAGTGTCCCACCGGCCAATCTGCCTTTGATTTGTACACTTGTTATGGATATCAGGCTTGTTTGTACACTCAAGGCTTGTTTGTCACATTCGCCGTTTGTACACTCAGCAGGCTTGTTTGTACACTCAGGCTTGTTTGTCACATTCGCCGTTTTGCTTATGTCATGTTCAGTGAATCCTTCATGGTAGTAAGTCACTATTTGTGACCTCTGAGTAACATTTAATAATGCTTTTTTGCCCATTTTTCACTATATAGAAAATACATACACAAACTCTTAGCATGAAAACCAGAAGTAGGGGAACCTGGGGAGCCTTGGCTACGTTTTCAGAAAATTAATTTTCTAAATTTTATTTTGACAATTAGAAATTAATATGATAGTAAATATAATGTGGAATTTCATAAGGAACACAAATATATTTATAATAATGTAAATAATATTTTTTTTTATGTATTAAATTTATTATTTTTTAAAACATGCAAGTGGGTCAAGCCTCCCTCTATAAGGGAGGCTTGACCCAGGCAAGAATGTATAATTTTAGAATGAATTATTAAATATATTTTATTAGTTATATAAACGCTAAAGTATAAAACTTTTAATATAATAGTTTAACTTTCTGAAATCATTTTAAGAGCATGTATTGTAAAACTATTAACAGTGTATTATAGCATTATGTTAGAAATAATAATGAAAATTGTCCATGTAATAATGTACTAAAAATCCCTCTTAATGATGTTAAATGCTTTATTTTGTTTGAAAACATTAAAACTTGCAACATGTATAGGTAATACCGTAATTTCAATTTACATGTTTATCTCAGTGGCATGAATTGTGTGAAATCAAAATCAAACTGCATTTTTACTGTCTTCATCAGTATAATTAGAAGGGATATTAATATCTGATTCATCTGTACTACGAAGAATAGTTTTCTTTACTTTCTAGACCCTTCCATGTTTGCTCTTTTGAATTTTACTCTCTTTGCGCCTTTTTCTCTCTTCATATTCAATATCAATTGCTCTTTTTATTGGTGTTAGAGTAAAAAGCTTTGTATTGCTTTCTTTGGTTTGTGTACAGTGGTGATTCCAGTTTCATCTGCATTATAAATGGATTTTGGCCCAAATTTATATTCTTCAAGAACTTTTTTTCAAATTATCATGGAACTCACCTACTGTGAATTTATTGAATGCAGTTGATCTACTCAAACTTGTACTTTCAGACTTACGCCAGGATAACTCCTTATGCCTGTGCATGAATCCATGCAATCAGTCATAAGAAGCAATTTTATCTTTAACCCATTCGTTGGGAATTTTTTTATTGTTAGCAATTCCAAACTCAATATAAACTGTCTAGTAGTCTTTGGAGTTAATCCATAATGTAGTTTGAATGGCAGTGACAAATATTCTTTCAAGAGGCTTTCTTCCTCTTCAGTAAAAATTTGCCCAGTTCTGTAATTAGACTGCATATCCATGTCTTCCTTATTTTTACTCAATTTATATTTCCTTACGTACCTCTCCAGAGTTTTTCGATCAATGTCATAATCTTTTGCTATGCTAAAGCCTTCATCAGCAACTTTCTTTACGGCTGCCTTCATAACTTCTATGGAATGCTTCTTATGGGTTTTTCCTCTTGGTTTATGGAAAAAGGCATCTGAGGAAAAGAAATAACATTCAGTTATATATAATTAATACTGTACTCAGATCAGAGTCGCACACAGGATTTTTTTTCAGAGGGGGGGGGGGGTCTCAATTTTTTTCAATGTACTTTTTGAGGATGCAAACAAAACAAACCTAATTGCTAAAAATGTATCATGTACCGTATATAGATTTTAATAGATATTCCTGGGATTAAAAGAAGTTTAATTTAAATAAGATTTTAATTTAGAAGTTTAAATAATCTTATAGTTTTCAAAAATATTTAACTAAGGGAGACTTAACCCACTGGTTAACCCTCCCTTATATAGAGTGGGTCAAGCCTCCCCATATGGCCATTTTGAAAAGAATATCACATGGTCATTTTAGAACTAATTCATTGTACAAACTCTAAGGCTATAATCAAAGCTTAATATGTTAGTATTTGTGAAATCTTATTTGTTTATATTTATTTCAATTGGTTTATCTGAGAAAATCTTACAAAATATATCTAAAATACTTACTTTTTAGGCAGAAAAACACTTTATTTTGAATCTTTCCACACTTCTTTGAGCTAGCTGCACGAAACTAAGATGGCTATCTGAGCATTTTAGTAGACTTGACTGTCCTCTAGTGAAAGAAGGCTGAAACACTTTTAAATAAAAAAAATCAAGGGTAGGTCAAGTCTCCCTTATGGTCAAGGCTCCCCATGTTCCCCTAAACTACATTGGAACTCTATCAACACCTATATCTGTAAGATGATGTACAACCGACAGGAAGCTGAGTAATACAGACAGTAGATGATATCTCTATAAATTTCCTAATACGAACAGGTGGTCTTGAACTTTTGCAAATGACTGTATATCTAATTTTAGTTGAATCGATGTTCTGTTATATATTTCTATATTGTATATGTATTTTTATGTAATATGTTCTGTTTCTGATGTAATATGTGCTTTTGTAGATTCTTCAGAAGAATCGGATGACAGTGATGATTCTGAATCAGATGATTCCAGTGAAGATCAGAGTAATTAATCTATTTTCTTATCATTTGAAGATTTTGGTATTTACTAGAATGATTAAAATATCTCAAAGTTTTTTTTTATTAATTTTGTTTTATTTAAAATTTCCAATATTCTCTCTTATATGAAATAATTACTTATTTCTGATGCAATAAAAGAATTCTGCATTATATATGTTATATAAATATTGTTTATTATATATTTGGCATTGTTGTGCCATGCTTCCAAACTACTTGGGACATGATAAATTTATTTGAAATATAGAATCATGAGCCCCCTCATTCCAGTTGTGCTATGTCCTTGAATATTTCCTTGTCTATTGTTTTTGTTGTTCAATTTAAGCATTATTCATATTATGCAGGGCAATTTTTAATTTTATCAATGCAATGAAACTGCGTATAATGTTAGGAACTGGAAAAGTTATTTGTTATTCTGATATTTTCAATAATTAATCTTATGTAAAAAATTTTATGAGTAATAAAATGCCATACATAGTTATTAGGTACAATAAATGCTTATACATGGTGCATAAATATGCTTTTTTATGTATTTTAACAGGGCATCTTCAATTTCTGGTGGATTGTTTAGCAAAATCATTTCCGCTCTGAAACAACTGAAATAATATTTCTTCAGCAGCTTGCTTTTTTATTTTTAGCTTATATATCATAAAATTTGCTAATACAGTGCATGAAAAAATATAAGGACAACATATAATTGATTGAAAATATACTTTATTTTCACTTTATCAAAATGAATTTTTGATATTTCTGACCTCTAATATGAAATTGTACAATAACATTTACAACAAATATGAACCTTACAAAAGTTGACCTTATAAAGATTATCACTAAAGAGAATATAGAAAAAAATATAAGGACATCTTCTAAATTATGTAACATTTCTCTTAATAATCAAGAAAACAACCTTTTTTTTTTTCAATTACTTGAATAAGCCGAGAGGTCATTGATGCTGAAAGTTCTTTTAAAATGTCTATGGAGATGCTATTTTAAGCTTGTTTGATTGTTAATACAAGATCCTGTTTACACTGATATTGTGTGTCATTTTTATAAACTTCTCGGGCTAGAAGGCCCCATAAATTTTCTACTGGATTGAGATCGGGACACCTCACCAGCCAATCAAGTAAATTTACTAAATTAGCTTCAGAGTTTTTCACTCTTAGAAATGTGTATGGAAGTGTTATCCTCTTGGAAAATATAGTCTCCTGAAGTAATTAGTGGGGCCTCAGGTAATATATATCAACATATTTGTCAGAGTTCATCTTGTAGTTGATAAAGACTACAGGTGTGGTTCCGTTTACTGCAAAAGCACCCCAATCATTACTGTGCCCCCACCATATTGACGTTTGGAAAAAACTTCTTTGATTTTACACAGATTATACCAAAAGTAGTGAAAACTATCTGGCCCATCAAGATTGAACTTCTTTTCATCCGAAAAGAGGCGGATGTGACATTAACTTTCCATACCAAATATTCTGATGTTTATTCAAAACATTTTGAACTGTTTGTGTGGAACATGGTAAATCCAAATGTCTTCTAACTTCATTTACAGTTTCTTTTTTCTCGCAAGCTCTTCTTGCAACCATTCTTTTCTGTAGATGCTTTAGAATTTCTGGTATTCCAGTTCATTTTTTCATTCCATACATTCCAGGTTATTTTAGAAAATTATAAACTACAGTTTTATATCTTTTAATTTTTTTCTAAATTTCATGCCCACTCAATCCACATTCTTTGAAAGCAGAATTTTCCCTTTTTCAAGGTCAGACAGATCAGTTCCTTTCGGCATCGTACAAAAATCGCCAAGAAATGGGGCAAGTGTGAATTTTATTTAGAAACCCAGTTTTTATATTTAAAATGGTTATTTTCTGCTTTCATATATGCAAATTTTACTATAATTTTAGATGAAAAAACAGTTGTCTTATACTTTTTTTCCAAGATCATGTTGGTTTAAAATTTATAAAGTAAATTTATACATATTTATTTTTGGAAAATTTAACTAATTTAGATGAAAAAGAACTTAATTTTATTAATATTTTTACTTAAGAAATTTACATACATTTCTGTCTAAAAGATTTCTAGATTTGGCGAGTTTTCGCTTGTCCTTATACTTTTTTCATGCACTGTATTCCAAATTTTTTTGCAATGTCACAAGTTTTAATTAAGTCCTTGATTAACCAACTTAATAATTTCAGTTTCACGAATTTCATTTTTCACAAATCATCTTCAGCTCACCAGAAATGTCAAATGTTATCCATATGTATAATGCTAACTCAGGAAAAATGTTGGCTCAACGGCTTCATCTTTTACCTATATATTCCTCCTAATTAGATAAAGGTGGGCAAATACCTAAATATTTTTTTTCTTTAATATTGCTTCTCTCCTTTTATAATTTAGTATGGTGATGTGCAATCACTCCATGTATTTTATTTTTAAGGACTAAAATTGGATGCTGCACTTAACCTAAGAATCTTCGAAAATGTTTATAGCATATTATGAAAAACAATTAAAAGAAATATAAGATGTCATAAATTTAAAAAATTTACATTAAGAGATTGATTAATATTACATTGCACTTGTGTGGCAAAAGTGTGAATAGCACTCCAAAGTCTCTTGGATTTGCAGTACTTGCATTGCAATTATTTGGCATTTTTAAAAATTTATTTTATTAGTTTTTGTTATAATTTATCCACTTTTATGTATTTATACATTTTCAAGGTGAAGACTTTGATCACCAATGGGAAGAACTTCAAAAGGAAGCACCAGATACTGATGAAATTACTCACAGAATTGCTGTTTGTAATATGGACTGGGACAGAATTAGAGCTGAGGATCTCTTTACTTGTTTCAATTCATTTAAACCAGCTGATGGCTGCATTAAATCAGTCAAGGTATACATTGAAAATGGTGTTCTTTTTAAATTTAAAAAAAAAAAATCATTTTTCATGCTCTATATCAAAGCTGGACAAATTATATTTGTATTTAGGTTCCAGCCTAAAAATGTAATCACCAGCCGTATATACTATCATATTATATTTTGACAACACAATTTTCATACATCTAATTTGTTTTATTCTTGGGATAATGAAAAGAAAAAATAAGAACTATATGTAGCACTATCTGTACAATTTAATAAGCAAATTAAAACACAAATAAAAATCTGATGTGGGCAGCACATAACTTTCCTTACAGACATAGATTCATTTTCTCTATTTTCCTTTCACAATTTATTGAATTCAGTTTAATTGCACAAAATAATGCAGATAATTATATGAAATTACACTGAATTTGCAGTTTTAATTCAATTTTCATTTTCATTTGGCAACTAGATGTATTTTCAAAGGCTATATGGCAAAAAAAAAAAAAAAAAAAAAAAAAAAAAAAAAAAAAAACTGAAATATCTCGAATGGTTAATCCTAAAGCTATGGGGTTGGTCTTTCCTTTCATCATTAAAAACTATGTATAAAACAAGCATTTAATTGATGCATTTCAGCATATGTAGTCTATTTTAGATTTTGATGAATTTTGTGGTTTGTAAAAAAAGACCTTTCTTTTTCTCCAAATAGTACCAAAATCTAATCAGCACCACAAGTAATTTAGCTATTATTTTGTGAAATTTGGTTAATTAGTTCTTCAGGTAAAGAGAATACATATGAGTTTTGATGGCCATTTCACAAAATGAAGGCAAGTTCTCTTTTTCAGAATCATACCAAAATCTAATCAGCACCAGGGTTACTTACAAGTGACTTATCTACGAAATATTTTAAAATGTAATCCATTAATGTTCCAGCTAGAGTGGATACGTACATTGTACAGACACACAGCCATCATGCTAAAAATAATGTTTTTGGGTTCTAGAGTGCTCAAAACACGTAGATCTGATGAAAACTCGAGTTGTTATTTTTGACACGATTCCACTACATTTCCATGTATTATAGGGAAAGTAAAAATAATAAATACCATACTAACATCACTGAGCTATAATTAGTTGAGGTCAAAATTTCCCATTAGATGAACAATAACATTCGCTCTCTACTATGTCCATATTTGCTAAATGCAGTTGAAGGGTCAATCATGCCCATTTTTCCTGGGATGATCTCAGACTGTGTATCTGGACCTGCTAGTTGGATTTATTAAAGACTAGCAATATACCTGTTCGTCGTACGGAGTATATAATAAAAAAAACTTGAAATTCACAATCATGTGCAAATTCCTATAGTATACTAAATGACATCGTTAATCAAAATATTCTATTAAAATAATGAATTAAATATTCCTAAAAGGAAGTTTAAGAATCTTTGTTCTTGCTCTACAAAATTATCTTCGTAGGCAGAACTAAAGAATAAAACACCCAGGTCCCGTTTGTAAACACATTTACAAAAAATATGAAATTGAATCAATATATGCAAAATAAAAATGCTAGAATTGTGTGGGACCTATACTACTTATATTCGCAAATATTAGAAGATATGCATGTGCATTAGTAGAAGATGGCATACAACATGAGTTTCCATAATAAAACAGATGGTATAATAAATTGAAAATATCAACAATCCTGTAATCTTTAAACTTAAAGGTCATAATTGATTTCAAAATATGCCAAAATGAAAGCGCTAAAATTATATGGAGAGATATACCCGTACTACTTATGTTGTCGTAGATTAGAAGATATGCCCATGTGTTATAAGAATACCCATATTATAATATGAGTTTAAAAAATTTTTGCCAAAATAAAGCAGATAACATAATAAATGGAAAATATCATAACACCCGGAAAGAGTATCTGTACTACAACACGTGAGTTTCTAAAATTTTTATCAAAATAACAGTAATCCCAGAAAATATCAATAATTATAATGTTTAAACCTGAAGACCATAATTTATATAATCCAGACAAAAATCCAATATCGATGAAATTTATTTTATATACATATCTTTATTATTTAAATTAGAAAAGATTTAATAAAAATCGTCTGCAGCATAAACACATTGGATTTAAATCCATTGCTAAGCAACTTGATATAATTTTCTTCAAATATATTGGTGGAAAAAATATCATCTTCATAATGCTATCTCTATTGAAGGTTTAATTGTGTATTTTTAATTAATATCTAGACAGCCCTTGGTCTTAGAAACTCAAAACTTGGACTAAATTTTAAGTGGGGCTATTCCAAGTCTGCCCCAAAATTTCATCTAATTCGATGCAATCGTTCTCGTGTGAAGATGAGACAAACATACAGTTAAACAGACAGATTTTCAATTTTATTTATATGCATTAGCAATTTAAACAGCTTTAAGTTTGGGCCACTGAAATTTAAGGCACTAATCTTGGTTCCTCCAGAGAAATTAGAAATACAAATTGGATTTACAGCTTACTCTTAAATGTCTTACTGCAAAGTAATTCCATTTTATTTTATGGTTTCATGTCAGTAAAAACATCTGCCCCATTACAAGTTGATGTGAGTTATTCTTGTTCTCCATTCTTCCTGGGAGATGATTTACTAGATGATGGTGTTATGGCCAGTTAACTCCTCAGAATGCAATTATCTGTCAGTGGAGGGTGATATCAGCATAGAATAGCTGATATCTGTAATGTCAGCAAGAAACTTGCTTATAAGCTAAATTTTTTACAAATTTCTATGGGACTGACAATTTCAGTCCTTTTCACTTAGTTGGTATAAAATTCGTATCAATTTAGTTCAGTCTACACAAAGTTGCAGAGACCAATTTCTTAATTACAAAACCCACCTATAATAGGAATTTTATGCTGGCTACATGAAAGGACGGAATGTTCAGTTTCCATAAAAGTAGTTTGCAAAAATTGGAACTTACAGCAGTTTCTTTCTGTTTCTGCTATTGCAAATATCAGCTATTCCATTCTGATCAGCACTAATTGTGAAACCAGTCTGTGGATGCTGTTATCTTCAATAGTAGTGTCTTCCAAATTTAGTTGAGGTATGAAGATGTGGGTATATTTATGTAAAATAAACTGAAAATGAAGATTTACAATGTTAGCTATGTAAGATTTGCCTGATAATTTTTTGTTAGGGTAGTTTGGTGATTAGAAAACTTTTGCTGACAAATCTTGTCTCAACAAAATTCTGATCTTTTGCGAAAGTGTTTAGTGAATTAACTTGTTCTATTTTGCTTAATTTAGGTACATTTCGCAAAGGAAAATAAATAGGTGTATTAATTATTTTGTAATTTTATTAATGTAGGTTTATCCTTCTGAATATGGCTTGAAACGTATGGAAGAAGAAAAACTCAATGGTCCTCCAGAGTTAATTAAAGAAACATTGCCCTTAGATGCAGAGGAATCTGATGAAGACACTAAAACATCAAAGTATCATAGAGAGAAGCTTCGTCAGTATCAGATAAATAGATTGAAGTACTATTATGCTGTGGTTGATTGTGATTCATCTGAAACAGCAAATGTTTTATATGAACAGTTAAATGGGATGGAATATGAGAGCAGTTCTGTTAGATTTGACCTCCGATTTATACCTGATGATATAACATTTGATCATGTAAGTTTGTCATTTTATATTTTGAATATGCATTAGAACTTTGTTAGTTCAAAGTACTGAAAAATTATTATCCAGAATTATTCCCTTTGAAATTTCTAGCTACATCAATATTAAAAATTTCAGTTCATTTAAATATCTTTAGCAAAATTTTTAATAATTGTAAGTTGAAACTTAAAATACACTTTTCAGAGTACAGCCATGAAAATGTAACAAATAGAGTTTAAGTGTTGCCGTCAAAAGTCATGGCTGGTGATATTGAAATGTCACAACTGCCATTAAGCAATATCCTCCAATTATCATTCTGCATACTCCAGTAGTCTCCAATATACTCTAGAAAACAAGACGACAGTCATGATATTCAATGATGTATTTTTTTATGCTAGCTAGTCATAGATAACCGTTTAACCCTTTCGCGACGGTTGGCATGCCCACGTGCCGGCTGCGAACTTGCATTCAAGGACGTATGGCACGCACTCGTGCCGGAGAGAACTTTACCCTAAACGCCGAGTGGCACGTATCGGTGTTTCTACGTGAAACGTTTTCATTTGAATTTAGTTGTCTACTAGATATCGTTAAATGCCCGTGGAAGCAACTTAAATGTATTTTATAGATGTTTGACATTGGCACAAGGAGAATCCAATGAATTATTTCTCCGTTTGGAGCGGTGATACATGGTTCTGTAAAGTAAACAGAGCACTTCTTGCAGCATCAACAATTTTATAATTGAGTTCCGGGTTTCCTTTTGATTTTAGCTTTTAATGATTTCGTTGGTGAATTACAGGAATATAAGAGAGTATTTTTTTTTGGGTTGGGGGAGTGGTGGGGTGGGGGGAGGGGGGTTAAAGGAATGTGCGACAGTGAAATGTTTAGGCTATTTCGGATAAAAGTATGGCTGGTTTGAGACTTTTTCTTTCTGTGGAAGAATATACGCGTATGGTAAACGAACCAGACAGTAATGAAAGCAAAGAAGATAGTGAAGATTCGTGGAACAGTGTTATTTCTGATGCTGAATTTGAAAATGCAATTGATTCTTCAGATTCTGAGCGTACTATTATTACAACGCCGCCAGCTTCAGTTGCTGCTTTTTCGAATGATGTTTGGGCATGTGATTTGTAAGATCTGAATTCTTTGGAGTTTTTGAACATACCTGGAATAAATCACAATATCATGCCGCCGAATTTAGATAAGGAACTTGATTTTTTTAGCATATTTTTTTATGATGAACTAGTAGAATTTATCATAAAAGCAACTAATGAGTTTGCAAAGAAAAAATGGGAGAAAAATCTCCTCTCTCCTTCCACATCGAAGACTCCACTTGTTTCAAATGTATTTACACCTGTGACAGGAAACGAATTTCGTGTGTTTCTCACACTAGTAATTTTGATAAGCATTGTCAGAAAACCAAATCTTAAAATTTATTTTTCTAAGAATCCAATTCTCAGTACTCTTTTTTTTCAATTCAGTTATGAGTCGCGATCGATTTATAGGAATATTATGTTACCTTCATTTTACTCTTGATAGTAATGCCCAAAAACTAGATAAATTGAAACCCGTGTTAGATGCATTAGTTTCAAAATTTAAATCTATATACACTCCTAGAAGAAATGTGTTCATTGATGAATCTTTGTTCTCATGGAAAGGAAGGTTGGGAATTTGTCAATATATCCCCTCGAAAAGGTCCAGATATGGAATAAAAATATATAAATCTTCAGAATCGGAATCAGGCTATAAATGGAATTTCCTTGTGTATACTGGAAAGGACACTGAATTATCAAGCTCTGATGGTGGGTATGAAGAACGTGTTGTGAAAACATTTCTAAGTGAACTTTTAGGAAAAGGATATACTTTGTATTTGGATAAATTTTTTACCTCTCCTGTACTTGCAAAGTATTTGTTGTCTAAGAATAAGCATATATGTGGTACAGTTTTAAAAAATCGGAAGGACGTGCCAAAGAATTATCCATCTGTACCTAAAACATATATACACTAAAATTTTTAATATTTTAATAAAAGAAAATTTGTATAAAAAATATGCGTCAAATAGGAAATAAGTATTTCCTTTCTTCCTGAAAAAGTAGAATACTGTGTTGAACGGGTGATTTTTAGTGAATTTTTTTCGAGAGTTAGGCTTAGCGCAAAAAATTAGCCGTCTTTGGGGAACAGTTCGGAAACGAAGCGCTCCGTCCTTTGGCCCACGGCAGTTTCGGAATGCCGCCGTCCCGAAAGGGTTAAGCTACAGTTGTTATTATCACAATATATGCAACTACCTATATGAATTCATTTTAGCAATCTAATCTTCTTTAATGTTATAATTCATCAAACAAATGACATGTGAATTTATAATTATTTGAAAATTTAGTTACTCGCAATAAACACATTTAAAAAGTAATGCACTTCACACTTAGAATTGGAGTTGTCTATGCTATGTGTTTTTAATCAGTACACACAATGAAGTTGCTGATTCAGATGATTTTTGTAACAAATAATATTATTCTAGTAACACTCTAAATTAATCTTCTGTATATTTAAAAGGAAATTTAATGTTATATGTAAAATACTATCATAAAAATATTTAAAGGAATTTAAATATGGATAATATTAATTTGATTTTGGACTTCTGCATAATGTCCATTGCTAACTTTTATTTTTTCCTCTGTGTATCATTAGTTACATTAGGATGTAAATCTATTTGACACAGGATTTAAAATCATGATAACTCAAACTAAATTTTAAGAAATGAATATTTGACCTTTATTCTATGGAATCACACACTCCTGCTTGTATCTAAGTCTAGACCAGGGATAGATAACCTTTTTCTGACTGGTGTCCTACTTAAAGTTTGGTCAGTACTGCTTTCAGGTGTTTAGTGTGTCAGCCACCTTTTATTTTTATTTTTCATTTCATCATAAAACTTTCTTTGCAAATACCATAAAAATGACATTAACAGTATAGGTAAGTAGGCGAGGCTAAGACAATTACAATTTTAATAAGATTTAATTTATGAGAAGATAATTGAAAATTCATACTTACATAATCGCATTAGTGTAAGATTATGCAAGATGCACTTTAGTCTGAATCAAGGCAGTTTCTAACTGCTAACTTTACAAAGTTTATTGCAAAAAATTGCTGCTCACAGAAGTATGATCAGACTTGCTACAGTGCTACTTACTTTATTTGGATCATCAATGATGATCCAAATAAAGTAAGTAGTACTGTAGCAAGTCTCTTCATGGCCAAAAGTTTCTTGGGAGACTGTTCCGTTGAAATATTAAGTTCTCTGGCTTTTGTGTTGATGTGTTGAGGACTCTGCATCAACAGTATGCTCGATTTTCTCCAATACTTTGCCATTTAACAAATTTGTTCATCCATGTAAAGTTCTCTTTAAATTCTATCAACTGCAATTTCACATTATCAATATCAAACAACTCGAAAAAATGCAAATTAAAGTAATTGGGCAATTCCGTGGTGTCTGAAGTAAAAATTGCACAAAATTTGCTCACAAAAGCATGACATTTTTAGAATTAAAATATCTAAATTAAACCATATATATTTTTTAAATATTTACCCTTACATATATGATCAGGAAATATGAAAGAAACTACTGACAGAATTTTTAAACTTTAAAAAATAAATAAGTAACTCAGTATTGGACATAAGTGTTGAAACTAAAATATGCAAATTTAAAATCCAAAATTCAGCTTATTGGTTTACCTTGAAATTTTGAAACTGTTTTTATATTAAAGAGCAATGATAAAAGTTAAATAGTACAGATTTTCCCATAGAAGTATTCAAGGATTAAGTCACAAAATATTGCTTTTTTGTTGGTGTTGGATCTAAAATATGCAAAATGCATATGGTGTTAGAAATAAATAAACATTTTCCTTAAACAATATTCGAACAAATATATGTTTTTTTATTATGCTGGATCTGGAATAATATATATGCTTAATTAAATTTTAACATTTACATGCATTTTCATTATAGTAATATTTATATTTTATGATTGAAAGTAAATTGTTCCCTGTTTCTTATGGGGATAGGTGATGAATTTTTTTTTTTACAACACATTCCAATATGTAAAACAATTTGTTGTCCTTTTTTGGCTGTTTAATATGTCCTTCAACTCTGTGCATAACGGAAACTTGAACTTCATTTTCATTGAGTTGTGTGACATATTCAAGGTAGAGGATAGACTCGTAACTGACTGCTATCCAATCTTTTAATTCCAGACGTTGTACATCAGGCTGATCACTATTCTTGCTGTTCTTAGATATGCCATCATTGAACAATTCTTTGTCTTTAAATCAACTGACTGTCTTTCATGTTTTTGAAAGAGATGTGTCACAAACAATAATTATATCAGATTCAATAGCTTTGATGCATTAGATTGAATGTATATTGGGAATTGGCAGAATTTTTTTCCAATATTCATGCAAAAACTGTATTATCTCTAATTTCTTCTGTAGAAATGTACTTCACATGTACACATTTGAGGTTAAGGAAGAAGCATAGCAGCATATTACTTTCCTTATATACATAATGTATAAGGAAAGTATTGTGATGGGGTCGAAAATTCGAGTTTGCGACAGGAGAGCACATTTCAAGAATCACTGATCACGAATCAAACATTTTTGAGGTGATGTCTGTGTGTCTGTGTCCATGAGTCTGTGGAGATGATATCTCACGGAAGAATGGAGCGATTCGAATGAAATTTGGTACAAAAATCACAATCCATGAATACTGCAATTTTTAAACACAGTCGAATGTTCAGAACCCCCTAAATTTTTGAGTGAAATTTTGAAAAAATTATCAAATAATCAAAACCTTTAATAAAGTTATGCAAATAAACATATCTTATGTAATTTTTCATTAGAAAATGATTGACATAAATTTTAAAATGCTAGCATGAACCAACCGTTCTAGAGATATTGCATATTTTTCAAATAAATTTATCAAAAAATCCTATAAATTAAAAAAATATTAACTGTGGAGAAACATGTTAACTTTTCATATGTAATATCATGCGATAAATTTGGTGACACCACCCTTGTAGCTCTAGCTCATTCCATTCATGAATAAAGATACTTTGAGTAATACTTTTGTATTTGAACACCAATAGTCATTTTTCTGTGTAAGAATAACTTATTCCTCCATCCACTTGGCGAGATTTTGGCGACGACTTAGCTATGTTGCAAAATTAACGAAAATCACACCAAATGGATAAAAATGATGCTAAATCAATGAAAATGACAACTAATTGATAAAAATTCAATGTCTTGGAAATAATATAAGTATCTAATAAAAGAATAACATTTTTTTTTTACTGTAACATTAGTAAATTCATTGCATTATATAAGGAAAGTCATGTGTTGCCCAAATCAGGGTTTTTTTCTGTAAAAGTAGTAAATTCATTGCATTATATAAAGAAAATCATGTGCTGCCCACATCAGATTTTTTGTTGGGTGCACTCATGAATACACTCCCAGCTTCGATATGTCGCCATACAGTTCTTTTTATAGTTTCACCAATTTCGTCTGCACCTTTCCATGTTGCAAAAAAACTCCATTGCTAATTTCACATCATACTTTTGTTCAAATAAAAATAAATTAGAAAATAAATAACATTGTTTAAATTGGGAAGTAGACCCATCTGAAAACACTTGTACATGTGTTTAATGTTTGGATATTCCTTTTTGAAAAATCACAAAAAATAATTGAATGTAAACACAATGACTGGTGATCGAAATCGTCTGGTGTATCGAAAGCTATTGCAAATCTCTGTATGACATCTTTTAAAATCCATGCATGTGCTGGAAAAATTGTGGCTTGTGAATGTAACCAATGTGCAGATTGAATTTCATTCTGCTGTACAATTGCTGCACTTTCTAAAGTATCCAGTTGTATAACAACATTTTCTCCATCAACTTCTGATTTCAAATTGTTAAAGGCCATGAATTGTTATCTTTTAATGAAAGTATGGAGAAATTACTTCACTTGATTTAAGAGATCACCAAAAGTTTCTTTGGCAGTGCTCAAGATTTCAGCCTTAGAAGCCTTGTCACACTTCTGTCATTGAAAGTATTTAGTTGGTGTATCTTGAATATCACCTCTTGGCTTAAAAGAAGTAATTTTATTTATGCAATTGTCACTGTGAATGCTTACAGTTCTCCCCCCCCCCCTTCCCCAAAGAGAGAGCAAACAATTTGTTATATGAAAGTAGAAAATTCTGAGCTGAGGTTATTCAGCATTTGCAAAAGAAATTTGACATTTTCATAAATGCATACAAATACATTATGTGGTATTTTATTATAATGGTACACGATAGGATGTGATTAGGTTATAATAGGATGTGATTGCATACAGTTAGTGTACATGATTAGGGTGCAAATTATGCATGTGTACATGATTAGGGTGCAAATTAGGTGATATTGCATAGTTATAATAGTACATGATTAGGGTGCAAATATGCAATTTTGAAACAATTTTTGCATTTGAAAAGTTTTTATTATCTTTTACAAAATTTAAAAATATGAATTGAAAAATGTAATTTTACAACTTTTAAATATTTTTTAAAGATGTAAAAGTCATGGTAGTAAATGAAATTGTTTTAAATATTTTTACTTTCTTATAAATTAGCTATATAATGATGTAATTAACATGATTTTAATTTTAAAAATCTTAGTGTTGGATGTAAGTTTTTTCTTTATGTCCCACACCATGTATTGAAAAAGAACTAAATTTTTAAAATAAAATTTGAATGCATCATATTTTGAATAGTAAGTAAAATGATTTGCAAATAAAAAATCTTGTTAAATACTTCAACCTGCTTTGTACATCATTAGCTTCTAGGGAATTTGGTGTCGGATGTAAATTTAATTCATCAAAGTACTTGTTAAAATGGCTTTTACAAAACAAAAAATATATAATTTGAGCTTATTATCTATGTATTAAACCCTTTTTGCGATGTTTTAACACATATGAGCTGCTTAAAATATAAAATTCTTAAATGTAATTCCAAACTATGAATTCTTAAATTATGTTAAAAAGAGAGTTGTGAAAGCATGCATGTAATGCTTTCTCTCAATGCCTTATAATTGTTTTGAATTTAACTTTTTTTTACATTTTTTTTCTTATTTTCTCATACTTTAGTTTATAACCTTTAAAATGATACCGTTTTTGTAAAAATAGAATTTTCTTGAAATATTGATCACCCGTTCCCCATTTCTGTGGAATAGCCCAATTCCTTTTTATAAACGTGAGGCATTATGGTTATTTGCAAAAACACATTACAAATATGCTATCTGGAAAAAAAAACATTTTTTAACTAAACTTTTATTTTTCATGTTAATGTTTTCATATTGGCATACCATGCTAATTGCATTTGTGTGCTACTCAGTATCACATATGTCATAGGTTCACTTTCCCTGGTCTAAATCATACCCCCATTATAACCCTACATTAATGTCTACCTACACAACAACCATAGATAAAGAACAGAGGTATATTTGTTTAAAATTATCTTGACGATGTTTGTGCATGTTCATCTCACATAGACATTTATTTTTTATTCCATAATGACTAAGTCGCCTGATCACTGATGCAAAGATGGACAAATCCTTTAGCATCATAGCGTCCATAAATCTGGTTGACACACAACATATTTTATTAGGCTGTAACCATATTCAAAAGTTAGGTTTCGCTAAAGTGTTATATTTGTAGATTCACCAGAGCACAAATTCCTGTAAGTTCAAATTTTCCAATTCCAGGCATGATCGGATACAAAGTAATCCCATGTCTTCATGACACATGATTTCCAGTTATAAAAGAAAATTTAAATGTTGATGAAACCAATGAGGCATGTATATAGATATTTTCAAGAAATCAGACAAAAAATACCATTCTGATTTTAGTGCACATTTTTTTAGTTTTTAAATAATACAAATAGTGCATGTATAATTTTTATTATCTCCCCCTTTTTCCCCCTTTCTGCTATTTAGGAATTAAGATAAGTTAGGGTTGTGAGAAGAGTAGGGATATTCTATGAGGAATCTTTAAATTTTCTTGAAATTTGCTGATTCATTCTTCAAAATTTTAAAACCTTTTAAAGGTGATTATGTATAACACATTGGAAATTTAGAATCCAGTTGTATTTTTCCTGATGATAAATCTTGTATCTTATTTTTCATGATCATCAAACTTATCAAATGGTGTTATTAAATAATCAATTGTCTTAATAGTTACAAAAAATAAATTCTCTCTGCATTACTCATACAAGCATGTTAACTGTGACTTATACTTGATCTATATCTTACTTATAGGAATATGTAAGTGTTGCTGATAAAGTTCCTGATCCAACAGTGTATAAACCTAGGCTTTTTGTCACGTCTGCTTTGCAGCAAGTTAAAGTTAATCTCACTTGGGATGAAACAGATCCGAAAAGGAAGGAGATATTGGAAAAGGCATTTACAAAACCTAATGACATTGAGAAGGATATCCAAGACTATTTAGCTTCCTCATCCGATGAAAGTGAAGGTATTTTGAAATCATTGAGAATTTGTGTCTGTACATGACTAAAATGCAATTAACCTTCTAATGAACTATTCTGAGTTACCTTGGGATATTACCTTTTGTTTCAAAATACTATCTCAAATTAACTTGAGCTTATAGTTTTCTCATGTTCCCTGCCTAATCGGGTTTTCTCACGTTCCCTACTAAGTTAACTTAAGATAATAATATAGACCCGTTCCTACCTCAATTATCTGCTTTGTTTTTTAAAAATAAAAGGTTGTAAAATAATGGGTAATTATTATTAATCTGAGTATTCTTTATCCAAATGATTCCAAAAACTTCTATAAAAAAAATTAGGTTATTTTTTAATGCATTTTAGATAAAAAGAAATAAGTATGTTAAAGTCTTTATATGAATTCTTTCATTGTTTTGCTCATCATCTTGTGTTGCTTAGTTATCTTTATTTTACCTCTCAGGGTAGGGGTCTGGCTTCAAAAAAATCTGTGCCCTATTATTGGACTGTTCACAAAATTCCTCATGTAAAAAATTTGATGTGGGTATCACAAGAATTTTCCTATGTTGAATTCATTATTTTTTTTTTCTATACATCGATTTGAGCTATATTGCACAAAATAACATGAAATAAATGCTTTGAAATACATCGAATTTGCAGTAAAATTAAATTTAAAAAAAGTGAAATATTTTAAATGATTTATCCTAGTGAAATGTGAGTAATTTTATTTATTTTGCCATCCAAAAATTGCATTAAAATATCTATTTGCTCCAGAAAGTTAGCTAAAATCCTTTTATTTCACTATTTGTGGGTCTTTTTTTATAACCAATTATATATATATATATATTCAGATTTTTGGTTTGTTAATCACTTTATTTTAAATTTTGTACAAGTTAAATTTTGTGCCAGAAATTTAAAAATTGAAGGTGGATTTTGTGTCATATGTTTATATATTTTATAGTAAGTGGTCCAACAGCTTGAGAAAATAAAAAAATATATATAAAGATCATTATAAGAATATAATCAGACAAATTTCAAAATAATCAGTACTTTCGGTAAACAATAAAACCTGAAAGAATCTTGAATGATTAAATTAGTGTGAGAAAAGAAAATGAATGTAAAATTGCCCCCAAAAGTATTTAAATCCTATATGATAAAAGAATTTTTTTAGAATGTCCTGTAAAACAAATATCACGGAAAACCTGAAAAGTTCTATAATGAGAAACATTGATAGAATTTTAAACAAAGTTAGAAAATAACTAGTGGCCATAAATGTTTAAAATATTCAAAACTTATATGTACTTTCTTTTCCAATGATATAAGCTCTTGCAATGATTTAATTGTTTAACACTTGAACGATGGAAGCGGTCATTTTGACTACATAACTACTTTGACCGCTGCCGTCATTCTGGGAAGATCGTTGATTTGTTCGCTTATTATAAAACCTAGAATAATTTTCTTGTGTTTTCAATAACTTTAAGAAAATAAGAAAAGTCATAAAATTTCAATTTGCTAGGATTAGCCGTTTTGGAGGAATCGTTCTCAAAGTAGTTATGTGATCAAAATGACTGCTTCTGTCGTTCTAGTGTTAAATTATTTATTTAATACTTGCAATAAGCATCGGAAGTCACATTGTTGTGTGTTAACATATACATAAAATGAATAGTAATTTAATTGCTTAACTTCAAAACTTTTGTTACCATTTTTTTTTTTCTTTTTTCATTTAATTAGTACTTTGTTTTGAAAGGGTAGGGTAGGAGGAAATGGGTAAGTTTTGGATCCAGGATATGCCCCTGACATATATATTTTAAGAAACGGGAAAATACTGACTTTTAATGAAATAATGAATTTAACCTCTTAAATTTCTATTAAAATTGTAAAATATCATGTGACTTTTTCATATGTTTATAAAAATAAACTTCAATAAATTGTTTAAAGAGGAAGAAGAAGTTGTGAAAGCAGAGTCTGGTAAAAAATTAAATACGAAACAAAGAATAGACAAATACAGAGACCTGTTACTTTCCCTGGAAGAAAAAGAGAAAGAAGAAGAAAACAAATATGATATGGAGATCACGTGGGCGCCCAGTAAGTGTCTTTTCCGTACTCTAATTATTTTATTTGTATTTAATGGCTTAATGAATTATTAAAATAATCAATAACTTCTTAAAATATCAAGAGGCTCCGACTCCTTACAGTGTTAGCCAACCTCCACTTTCAGTGACTATCTGCGATCTCAGCTATCACAATATAAAAATACAAACAACATATCAAATTAAGGTACACAATCTAAAAGTTCATGGTGGATTTATTTTTATTCATTGGATAACAGAAGGTTAATTTATAATAGTTTTTTTTTTATGGGATTTTATAGCATTTTGCATCTAAATGGCAACATTTTGATAGGATTTCAATTAACTATCATTTCTGAGGGAAATATGGAAAAAGTGAAACCTTAAGAAATAAGTTTTTTGAATTATGAATGAAGAAGCATTGTTTATTTTTTAAATAAATCAAGTGATTGCTGCACCAATACCATTCGGGCATCAATAGAAAAATAAATTATATTAATTTGATGCAGAAACATCTATTGATATTTGGAAATATCCAATTCTTAAAAGACAGTAGCCATATAACAACATTTGAAAGTAAACAAAAGCACCAGGTTCTGATCCCATAACGTGTATGCCATTTAAATACTTGTTGAATTTGGCCTTTTCTCACTAGTACATTAAACTTTCAAATGCTATAACCGTTCTGTCACCAGATTTGTTTTAGCCAGGTTAATAATCTTGGCAATGACTAATTGCCTGTGCATTTATTTAAAACCTGATAGATATATATATTTTTTATTATACTGGATTTATTTTAATTTGATAGTATTAGTTTATTTGAGTCTTCAAATTTCAAAATATATATTTAAGAGGACATAGACTGATGTCCTAATTGACTTGAGTGCTATTGAACTACATAATGAGTCGGCTCTTAAGTGTTAGTATGTTGTTCAGATGGTCTGTGGGACCTGTGGGAATATAAATGAATAATAACCAAATAGTTTTGAACTGAACCCGCATTGAAAAAATGAAATACATTGAACCTTATGGGACCTAATTTTTCAAACATTTTTTAAGCTAATTTAAAATATTCAAATTGCTTTGAAAGTTTTAGAAAATATTCAAATTATCCCATAAAAAATTTGAAAAAAATTTCAGCAAAATATATTCGATAGTTTTTTAAATAAAAATTAAAATAATAAATACACCCATATTACATGAAGAGATCACGTGACCCACTTCAAAATGAAATATGGCATCCATCTTGTGTCAAAATCGGGATTTTTAATGTTCTTTCTAATTTATATTTAGTGTTGTATCCATCCTAAAACCGCTTTATTTTTGCTTAATTTCTGTGCATCTATATTTTGAAACAACACAATTACAATATATTTGAGTTTAAATGATCAATGCCATCCATCTTGTGTCAACATCGTGATCATTAAAGTTCTTTTTAATTTATCTTTAGTGTCGTATCCATCCTAAAACTGCTTTATTTTTGCTGAAATTCTGTGCATCTACATTCTGAAACAACGCAATTACAATATATTTGAGTTTAAATGATCATCAAACTTTGATTATTGCCACAACGAAGCCTAATTTTCACTTATGAGGAATGTAAACACATAAAGATGTAGGATGAGTTTATAAGAATTGCTGAATTTCTTTAACACAAAATTATTTAGCTCTGGAGTCTGCAATATAGCTGATATGAATGAAACATTCATTGATTTTACATAGTGAAGCAGACGATTGTTTAGATGAAGTTATAAGCATTGAGATTGAGTTAAATTACTTGTATCTCCATGGTTTTAAGTTTTTAAATAAAATAAATTATTGTAGTATTGTGATGAATGAAAGGAATGGAATAAAAGTGTATGAATGAAATATTTACAGCTTTTACATAGAGAGTCAGGCAATTTACATTTCAATGACGTCATTTGAATAAAGTTAATTTTTTTCTATGAAGTTTAAAGTTTTCAAATATAATAAATTAATGTAGTACTGTGATAATTTTAAAAATATTACCACTGAATGCATCACATTTTAGGGATGTTTAAATAAAATTGCATTGCAGTATGGAAAGTGTTTCATAATCAATGCTTTATGCATGATTGATCTTTCTTGTTTCCCTATCACTTAGTTTATTGTTTTCATATCATAAAGATATCACAATATTTTATCATGGTGAAATTATAGTAAGGTATAGCTTAAATTATATAGGAGCCAATAGAGCTAATTCTGGCCCAAACTCGAAATATGTTTTTGATTTTACCACAAAATTACTATTTTTTTTTTAAATTTAATTTTGAAAATGGCTAATTAAATTGGTATATAAATCACTAAACAAAATCATATTCTTTTGAGTGTAGAAATATAAGAATAACATAAATAAAAATAAAATAGGTCCTTCCTTTATACTTTAATTGCTTGCCCTGCATATTGCCCCCTGAAAGCTCTTATCAAACATGTTTCAAGTATTTGTCAACATTCAGTATGTCCTATTTAACTAGCAACCAATGATAAACATCCTGTTCATGTCATAGCATGTTAGAACCCAACCACCCAGTGTTTAGTCTCAAAATATCTCACAAGTAGTATTTTAGCCATTATAACTTAAATGTGATCATCTTTGATTTCTCGAGTTTCTGTAAATATATATATATTTTTTAATTTTTAAATAATTTTAAAAATGTCTCTTTAAATAAAATATATATAAAATAGTTTAAAGCACAAGTCTAAACTGCATTGATATCCACAGCAGTAGTCACTCTGGCTAGTTAGTTACACTGAGTTGAATACCCAGTGGGATGAAAATATAAAAATCATAAATTTCAATTTAAAATGCGCAAGGTGTAAAAAATTAGGTCTAGACTTGGATTTAAGTTGCATCACTGTGTTAACCACATGTTTATGTGTATGGTGACTTATTGTATATAGGTTTAACATTGATAAGTCTTATTTCATAGATCAAATTATTCCTTACACCTCAGTTTGAGAATTATTTGTTTAAAACAGGAGTTTTCACCATAAAATGTATCGTAATCCAGCAGATTTCTCGAATTTTCAATCAGAGATAAGTGGATTTCATAAATTTCATACCTGACTGATAAAATAAATCATATTTAATATTCAGAACAAATTGAAAATAACATCAAATTAAAATTTTGAATTCATTATTCCAAAATTATATTTTCTTGTTTACATATTTTAGCTCCTCACAAAAAAAGAATTCATTTGATATTATTTAAAGCAAAACTAGTTTCCTTTCATTATTCGATTATTGCAAGTTGATTAGGGTAATAAAAAAAAATTCTGTAGAAAGCTCTTTTTTTCTTTAGTATGACTTCAAAATAATTTCAGTCATTATATTCACTCTGTTGAAATATGTTTTTCTTTCGTTATATTCTATTGTTATTGATAATTCACAGATTTCCTTCAATTAATCAGGAAATGGTCTTTTTATGAGTTTTCCTAATTCAAATTTGTGGACCATTAAAATGTATTTTGAAGACTGTAGCTGGTATGAACACTGGTATTAGAGAAACATTTGTTTAAAACATTGTATTGGAATGCATTTTTTGTGTATAGAATTGACACTGGTTTTTTGTGTTTCCCGCAGCGGTAAAGGAAAAGACTGAAGTAATAGTAAAGGATAAAATGAAAAAGGAGTCTTTAAATCCATTTGAAGAAATGCTTCAAAAGAAAAAAGAAGATAGAAAATTGAAGAGAAAAGGACAAAAAGCAAATCAAAATCAGGTATAGCATACATTTTTAACTAACATGCTGCAATGTAGTTTAACTAACATATGGATAACTGATGTGGATTCAGCATCCAATGATTCTGGATGGGAAAAGGGGGGAGGGGGTTCCATAAAGATTTCCATTTCTAATTCTGGAGCTGTGATTTATGGGTTTTTTTTTTTATGAGAACTTGTTTTACAAAAAAAGTATGCAAAGGAGAATAAAAAATGTTTAATAATTCCATGAAAACTGATATATACAAATCATTTGCCACCATATGAAAGCTCCATAAATTTCTTGTTATATTTATCTTATGAATCGCCTAAATACAGTTTTTTCACAATTTCTATTTAGTACATTAAAATATCAACCAATATATTTTACTGCGGTATTTTTTAATGAAAAATGCTCTCAATATCATAATGGTGAAAATTATATCTGTATGTGAGCTTTTGGGAGATAACAGATTTTCCTTCTGCTAGTACAGTGAGCTATTTTATGCTGAAGAGTTCTAAATAGGAGATAAAACTGTCCATAAAAACATCACTATACTTGAGAATGTCCTCTATAGGCAAATTGTATGACTATTAAAATTAAAATAATGTTGGCTTGTGACTTAGATCTCACAAGCCATTTTATAAATATGACCCTGATTTTATTACTACTATGGAAAATTTGAAATACATTGTATTTATATATGTGTGAGTTATATTAAAGGCAAATTCATTGTATTTTAGTCCGAAGATGAATCTACTGATGAATCTGAAAATGATAATGATGAAGGATTTTCTTCAAGTAAGTAATTTTATTTCAGGGGTTGTCAACCTGTGATCCAGGTACCTTTTATCAATATTTCTTAAAGTTCCTGTTTTTAAATTTTACTGTAATACTTTCAACTTTAGCGAGCTTTAGTTGTGTCAACTTTTATCAGTGTTACTCGTCAAAATTTATCTTAAATTTTGACTATTTATATCTTGACTTTTTAAGACATGTATTTTTAAAAAAATGATAAGATAAATTAAAAAGTCTAACTTTGGAATCATTTCGGCAGTATTTGCATTTCTTTGCTGCGTGAGCTACCACTGGTATTCAATATCTATGATTTCTCTTTGTAACAACCCACACAACACAAGTACGTCCACAATAAGTCCAGAGGAAGTCCTATGCAGGATTTCAGGACTTCCTAAGGAAGTCCTATATTTTCCTAAAGACGTCTTAAGGAGGTCCATAGGAGATACAAATGTCTCTTTTTTTTACGTCCTCTGGAGATCCATTTTAGGATGATTTAATGACTTTTCAGGATGTGTTTAGGTTTTTAGTGGATTCTTTAGGAACCTGTAGGATGTCTTGTGACATACCACAGGAGGCTTTTGGAACGTACGGGATGTCTTACGGCATGTAACTGGAGCCTATGGAGATCCTATTCAGTATGTGTTTAGGCTTTTAGTGGAATATTCAGGAACTTGTGGGACGTATTGCAGCATATCACAGGAGGTTTCGGGATGCTTTGTGGAATACCATTGAAGGCTTTCGGGACTTATGGGATGTCTTATGCATATCATTGGAGGCTTTTGGAGCTATTTTTAGGAGGATTGACAGTGGTTCTAGGGTTTCTATAGGTTTCTTCAGGGATATTATGGGACGTGTTCTAGCACATTACAGGAAGATTTAGGATTTTTCAGGATGCTTTTCCTCTAGCTGCTTGTTTTATTTTCCCCATGTTAAAGTTCCAAAATCACTAATTACTTTATTTTTTTTTTAATCTTTTTCCATGTTTTTATTAAACATAAGATTCTGAGAATAGAAATGTGTTTTTAAAAAATTGTTAAAATAGAAGTATTTCTAATATTTTTGTAAAATAAATGTACATTACTTTTATAAACATACTAGAGAATACTTTAATTTTGCAGATTTTTTAAGAAAAGCATAAACCTGTCTCTTTTCTAAATCTACAATTGGTAGATAACAGGCAAGCTAGAGACTATTTCTCATAGGTTAACATGGGAAATAAAAAAAAAAAGAAACAAACAGTTAGGAAAAGAATATCATCTTAATAGATCATTTAAGATTACAACATTCGAATTATCATAAAAGAAATCCAGTAGTCAATATAGTTTATATTTATGACATCCAAATTTCATTTGTTTGATGACAAAAACTAGTATTTATTTAAAAGTAATCAACTTATTTGTAGTGTTAATAGTCAATGTGTTCTTGTTAGTAGGGAAGACATTTGTCGCCTTCTGTCTACTAATATTTTTTCAGTTAAACCTTGGAATACAGATATACTGCTATTTCCTCATATTTTAGTCCATTTTGATCCAAATATGTGTCACGTGAATGAATCTGTCATGGGATTACATTTTCTGACTTTTTTCAGTTTTAAATTTAAAAAAAAAATGCAATATATCAATATCTTAAGTGTCATAAATGATGCCATTCAATTTTAAATAAGAACATGTGCATAGAAAGTAAAACTTTCATATACTTTCTATAAATTATTTTGATTTATTCATATATAAAATATAGCTGCATGTTGAAAAGTAATGTTTTTTAATATCTGACGAATAACTCATGAAAACAATGGTATTCATTTATTTATAAAGTGTGCACTGACTCTATAACATTGTGTATTTACTTCTCTAAATCATTGATTTATATATCTTTTTTCATAAGATTTACTGGCAAAAATTCATTTGCCACGAATAATAAATAACTATTTACTGAGAAAATTATGCTTCCCACTTTATAACACAAAATTTCTGACCCATCTATCAGCTATTATCAATTTCTTTTAGTGGTAAAATATTTTTACAGTTGAAAATAAAATTTTGTCATTTACAAATAAAAAAAACTCAATCACATTCTGCGTATTTCAATAAATGTAAAAGTAATTTAGATCATAAAAGAATGTTATTTATTGGTCAAATTAATATCACCTCCACTACCGTGATATTTCATTAGTGATATAATCTGGTAATCTGAAAACAAATATGCAAAATTCAAGTGATATACTATAGAGATTTCTAATAATTTGATTTATTCACAGTCCATCTGTATAAGTTATGGATCACAATTTATGAAACACTGCCCTAGAGAGACATGCAAAATGTCCCACATTTTAAGGAATTTATTTAAATTATTTTATACTTACTTTATAAGATGGACCGATTTTTGGTATGATACATTAAGACATACATACATAAAAACATTTTTTTTATTATAGAATAAATAAAATCTAATATACACAATTTAATTTATATTATTATAGTTCTACAAAATTTCCAATTTTCAGCGGTACATGAATATTCCGTTTATCCATTGTCTTCGTGGCAATATATCTAGAAAAACAATAATCATATATATTAGATAAAATCAGAAAAGTACTTAACATAATTGGTTTTCCAAAAATATTTGCATTATAAATATAAATTAAAGAAATAATGTAGGTTTCAACGACGTCTTCATAATTTCCCTCAAAGCAAAATTATGTCCATACAATTTACATACAGGTAATAACGATAAGTGTATATACAAGTAAGCGTAACGATTATGTTCCACACTTCAAAAAACAGTATAGGGATTCTACATTTGAGTTCATTCCAATAGGGACACCCAATGAAAGGCGAGTTCATTTTAAATGACAATTCCAATTTAAAGCACAATGATATCACAACTCTATCTTTGATTCAAAACATATTTGACTTAAATCAGTTATAAATTAAAGTTATATTGACATTCTATATCTTTAATTTATTTCACTATATTCTCTTTTTCACATGTTGTGATTCCGTGTGCAAAAATAAACAAGTAAATGTGTTGATGCCAGTTTCCAAACCTGAAATTCACCCAAAGCAAAATGATGCCCATGGAATTTATATTACAATTTGACAGATAAATTCCAGAAGTTGAACTATAAACAAGCTAGTAGTTTTTGTAGATGTTATTTATATGGAGTACACCATCAGTATGAAAAACAATCATGATAAACTTTAGGATGACGGTCTGAGTCCGCTCTGCTTAAACACATACACTCTTTTAGAATATGCGATGAAGTAAATTACGATAACTTCTTACTGTACAATAATATAACCCCCCCCCCCCCCCCCTCTATTTTTTTTTTTCAGAAAAAATGTGAATTAAGTAAAAACAACAAAAATACTTAACATATACCACAGGCATTTAAATGCTCATGTAAAGAAATATTTTCTTTTACAAATTAAAAGTTACTATAATATTAGAAATATTACATAATACTATATATTAATTTATTTATATCACTCATGGTGTACCTATAAGTAATCTTATAATGTTGTTTACTTTGTAAGTTTTAGTATTACATTTTAAAAATTTTTTGCAAGGCATAAAATAGATTATACTCGCCCCCACTTCTCTCAAAGTTACGACAAATAACAGTTAAGCATTTATTTTACATTTAATATAGATAGATAAGGATTCCAATTTTTACTATAGCTTTTGTTATTGGGAATAGATTTGTTTTGACAATATACAGGAATTTCCCCATCACTGTAATCAATCACTTACTGTTAATTAATTTTAATTGCATACTATGAAATCTAAAAATTTACATATGCAGTAAATTGCAGACTAAAATCATAACTCCTCACAGTTCATTTGATAAATTGAGGCAAATAGGATTCAGTATCAGGAATTAGCGAAGACAGAGTCACTTTTTATACAATTAATGAAGGGCTGCCTAGCAATAAAGCAGCGTATTTAGTATTACTACTACAATGGGATTTCTTTTTATTTTGAAATATTCTTTGCACATAATTATGCTATTATTCAATACCTACATAAGTGGGGCCAACTGTATTACCACCAGAACATTAATGTTATAAAGCTAAGGTTTCTTAGCTAGACAAAAATTTATATGACATAATATACAAAACAATTAATTTCCTTAATTACACTCATAGATAAACATTTTTACACTACTCCCAATACATCCTCATAGTCAAGTCAGAATAGCCCAAATGGCTGTCAATCAATTCAAAGACTGTAATAAATGATAAAAAGATTAGGTGATAAGCAATATTATAAGAATGACTTATCCGACTGTGTATTGTAAAACAAAAAATCAATATAGAATATAGTAAGGTTGACCTATCTCTTTTTAAATCAATTTATTTTTTAATTCATTAAACGTATTTTCTGCAACTGTAGCTAGCAATACTGACCTCTTATGATTCTATTTCAACACAATCATCACTTGCAGCATAATCGTCAAAAATAAGACCTAGCAAAACTCCTTTTTCTTGTAACCTATTTTACATTGAAGTATCTTCATAAGCAGAATCAGAAATGGATTGTTGGTTCTCTACTGTTTTCAGATGAGCATCACGTCTGTTATAATTTAAACATCCACAGGCAATCTTTACATGTTTGGGCTTAATGTCTCTCGGGATGAATCTTTGTCACCAAACTTATTGTTGCTCCTGAGATTTTGCTTTTACTTAAAGTAATCTGAAAAAAACAAACACATTTTTTACCTTTCCCAAACTAAAAACTTCACAATATCCAACATACATGCATTTAATTGTTCACTATAAGCAATATGTTTTGTTTAACATTATAAAAGTATAGAAGATTCAAGGTGACAGAAAAAAAAATTCGCAATAACCAATAGTTTTCTACAACATCCGAGCTAGCAAGCTCCACTCTAGGTTGAAATGAGTATTTTGGATCTACATATTTTATTTTGACAATCAAGATTTTAGACCCAATCATCATTTTCTCTGTCTAACTTTTCTGCTTTTTCCCCCATGTATCAGTAAGCATATGTACTTGCATATGTTCAGTATGCATATATGTACAGCAGAAATTCTGACATATCTTCTTTCTAACAACCTAACCAATGCACGTCATGGATTACATGTGTCTGCGCAGTGAGTGCTGCTAATAAAAAGTAATTTATTTTATTGGCTGCATAATAAGTAACTTCAAAATTGCATTCAAGTAGAACATTTTGGTACCTGAGTAAAAATAATTAGGTACTATTGATACCCGGCTCCCAATTTCTAACCCTAGCACCACTATATTACTTTTAACCCTTTGCGGATGGCGGCTTTTCAGAACTGATGTGGCCCAAAGGATGGAGCATTTCACTTCCAAACTGTTCCAAAGGACAGCATATTTTTTGCACTTAGCCTAACTAAAAAAAAAAAAAGTCATCCGCTACAGCATTCTACTTTTTTCAGGAATAAAAGAAATACTTATTTTCCATTAGATGCATATGTTACACGCAAATTATCTTTTATTTAAATATTAAAATTTCATATGATTAAAAATAATTAATTAACTTGATTAAAATTGTTACTTGTTACGCAGGAAAAATATTAAAATGATTGTACTTAATACTTTACACAGCTAATAGAGATTATGTACAATTTTTAGGAAGAAAATAGCTTTGTTACTAATTAATACGCCTTTTATGCATAATGTATTTCAAACATGGATTCACACACAGACAAACATTGCAAAATTTGCATTTATAAAAACTGTCTGTGTACTCATCAGAAATACCAAATATCCACGAATATTCACTATCTGCATTACTTCTATGACTATTCTGTTCGATTACCATGCTAGTACATTCTTCTATACATGAAAATGTCTTGACATAGCCATCTGAAATAACCTAATAAATTCACTACCGAACATTTCACTAAAACCCAAACTTGAAAGAAAATACTCTCTTACATTCTAATAATTCACCAATGCAATCATTAAACTAAAATCGAAACGAGAACATATACTCAATTACAGCATAGCAAGAGTTTGGCAGAAATGATTTGTTTGTTTATATTACAAAAACCATATTTTACCGCTTTAGATGAAGTGCTGATTCATAGGGACCCCCTATACCAAGGTTAAATATTTGTAAATGTTAGAATGGATATTTAGCACCATCTAGAATTCAAATAAATTCAAACGCATATTTTCCACATGAAAGCGCACATTGGTATCAGTCGCCCTTTAGGGTAAATTTCTCCTGGACGTGAATGCATGACTGTCGTCCTTGAATACAGTTTCACAGTTGACGCATGGATGCGCCTACCGTCCGCAAAGGGTTAAACAGCTAAATTAAAATTGTTGCTGATGATTTTTAATTTGTCAGTTTACCGAAATGCCAGTTATAGTTTTGTGACTAATACGTCTGTTAGTTAAAACAGTTTTCCTTAGGCCTATGATGCGATTTCTCTCAAAACCTAACAACTGTTTCTAGAGCCATAGAGTATGTCTCAATAGCATCTTTGTACACAATTTGCAGTATCAAAGCAGGAAATAAAGTTTCATTTGCCTGTGAGTGAGAACACTGGTCGTTTAAAATGCTGCACTTTGCGTCCTTTTAATGAGCCCTATAATATCATTGGCACTGACAGTTTGATCATTTGCAAAACTTAAACTTGGCATGCATGTTGTTTTATTAACGACTGTAGGTGAATCTTTTTTGCAACAGTGTATTTTCTTAACAGAAAAAAGCAGTATAGTGGACCTTTCAACAGAAAGGTTCCCTATAGAAAAAGACAAAAATTGTATACATTAGCTTAACCGTATTTCATTAGAACTTGGGAATCTAGTAATTGAGGTCAGGATTAGGTGGTGACAGAGTTCCGACCTGTTCAGTTAAGAAATTAGAAAACTATCAATATTTAACATATAATATGTTGTAAATAATCCTACCAAATATAAAAATCAGTTTTTTTTTTTTAAATAAAGTGTTTATAGGCACATGTCCACAAGATTTTCCATCACATATGGAAGGATATTTCATTCACGTATGTTTAAAATGTATAAATGCAGCTAGATGCGGAACAAAGCTCGAAACTAAAAGGGTTCTTCAGGTTTCAGTTTTGTTCCATGTAGAGTGAATTTATACCACCCAAGCTATTTATGTTGTATAAAAAACCTTACTAGTAAACAAAATGAAATTACAAATAACTGGGAGCTAAAATTTCTGAAACATATTGGAAATGTTACATTATTATAAGTGTGCAGAATAAGTATAAAATACAATTTTAACTGTACAATTAAATTTAACTTTGTAATAAGAAATTATAAATTTAAGTAAATCCCGGAGAAACATAAACTACTTATGACTTTCCTGTATAACTGCTACTTGTTTTCAAAAAATGTCATTTTGAAAATAAATGATGAAATTGCGATACCAAGCACAAAAAATGCAAAGTATAACTTTGAGAATGGAGACATAAGAATCAAATCAAAAATTAAAATAAAAAGCTTTTTATGAAAACTATAACATACAGAGTAATATAAAATAATATCTAACTGTAAATAAAATCATATCTGTTTACAGAACCACCAAAACAAAATGATAAATGACAAAAAATATATCAAAAACTTTTGAAGTGACTATTAGGAGTATTAGGTAACTTATAAAATAAAAATGTTTAAATATGTAATTAATTGCAAATAGGTTCCAAATATGACAAAATAAGCATGTGATTGTTGCATATGTTAAACTGAAAAGATAATTTTTATTTTGTCTGCAAAATTAGTTACAATTTTGGAAATTTTCACATACAGACTATGCATACTTCCCGACCGTCCAAACAGTTACCTTACACCTTTCTGGTAGGTCGGACGGTCTGGGTTTCAACAACAACAACAACATACAGACTATGCATGTACATCTACGTTTCATACCTCTGACTTGTATAACAACATATTAAGATAGACTTAACATATTAAAACTTGTTACAATGGCATTTCCAACTGCTCCATTCAATATTATAGCAGAAAACTTGAAATATTTATGTTATATTTGATGATTACACACAAAAATTCAAATATAATCGTTCATTATTTTCTGATGATCAGCTAAATTTAACCAATAACCAAGTAAATAATAAATATCAATACCGCATTTTACTACACAAGTAAACCTTTTAAAATCTTTAATTACTTTAACTAATAAAAGAAAAATTATAAACAAAACTGCTGATTGCATTATAAAAAACAGATTTATATTTTCTTATAAAACCAAACAGGAAATATACAGATATGAGACTTTTGTGTTTATCTTTATTTATAGTATTATTAAAATATAAGCTGATTAAGGTAATATTAAATTTTGAAATATAATGTGTCATCCTAACATGTATCTTCGAGATTCATTTTATATGAAAGAAGTGATTGAGGTAACAATGACAGCAAATATATTATATAATATTGTCATAATTAGTGAGTTTATATCCCTAAACTTTAAACATAAGCAAAGTTTCATAGATGTACTTTTCCCGTTTGTTTTTTAAACAAGCTCTTTTTACAATACAATCAGCATTTCTGCTTCAAATATTTTTTTTATTGGGTGAATTAATTAGAGGTTATGAATGGTATGTTTATTAGTACAATGTAGTGGAAAATTTTGAATACTGTTTGCCGAAACAAGGATAATAAAATTTAGATAAGTACACTTCTTGAGAGGTATCACTTAATAGAATTGGATAAAGTATTCGTGAGTTTGTTAATAGTCATCATCCAAGACAATTAATGCACGGCAACACTAACAGATTCAGGGGGGGGGGGGCTAGAGCCCCCAAAATTAAATATTCTGCACTAGATGAAATGGCATTTTTTTCCCATATTGTACCCTTGTACAAGGTTAAAAAAAACTTATATTGTACCTTTGTACAATATAAGGTTAAAAAAAACTTACCTCCCCCCCCCCCCCCCCAATGGTAAAAACAAAATTATAAAACAGAAAGATTTGAAACATTTCGTCCATGCATGATTAGAAAACTTGAAACATGGTAATAAATCACATGCTTATAGAGATGTTTACATAATTAAAATTAAAGCAAATTAAGAAATTTATAACATTCTAAACTTTATTTTTGTGTTCCGAGTATTAAAAAGATTCAAACCTATTCAATTACACTTCAGAAAAATTGAAATATTTTGCTATACAAGTGAAATTTCGTAAAAACTGAATAATCGCGATCTACCGATTTCTGTCGGAAGTCTTTAAGTTTTGCCTAGGCGGACATCAATATATTGATGTCGGACTAGGTTTTGATTAACTATAAAAATTTTATATCAGCAGTTCACATATTAAAAGACAAACAAAATTTCTTACCGTTGCTGCACGTGAGAGTAGTTCGTTTCTCGGTTTATCGAAAAATCAAGATGGACGCCG
Organism: Amaurobius ferox; assembly: GCA_951213105.1. Classification (NCBI taxonomy): domain Eukaryota; kingdom Metazoa; phylum Arthropoda; class Arachnida; order Araneae; family Amaurobiidae; genus Amaurobius; species Amaurobius ferox. Next base: position 31,035,116 of record OX578140.1, read on the forward strand.
GAAGTCGTTCTGCACTGAGCGATTGACTGACGAAAGACGCATGGTGCGCCCTCTAGGTTAACGGAAGTTCCAGAAGACGTCATAAAACACTTCAAATGGAGTACGATTGGAACACATCGCAAGATGGTCTTGAGTAAGACGTCTGTGGATGTCGTGCTTAGGATATGACAGTTGTAGGATTTACGGGAGCTTTATTGGCTGTCCACTGGAAGTCTGTGGTTGTGTGGGAATTTATTTGCTTATATGTTAAAATATTATGGTTCACAACAGTTTGTAAAAAATATCTATTGTCCATGCATTTTTATAGTTGGAAAATCATTTACAATTATTTTTTTGTCAAAGCACTGAAGAAATTATATTCCTTTGAGTGTAAATATACTTAATAAAATTATTTATGATGTTCAATCCTTCCCCCTCCCTCAAATTAAAAATATTTTTTTTTACTCTCCCTATTATCTATATACTATTTCTGAAAACTTTTTTATTATGCATCCAAAATCACCGGCCACACAGAAAGCTACCATTAGCCTATGGGTTGGTCGTGTGGTCTGGGTTTTCTACACTGTTGCTACAACCGGTCGTCCAAATTGTTACTCAAGTCCTCAGGATGAGTCGGACGGCCTGGGGTTTCCACACTGTTGCTACATCACCGGCCACTCAAATTCCTGCTGTAAGCCCTAGGGCCAGCCGAGTGGTCTGGGCCTTCAACACTGTTGCTACATCAGTACTATTTAGACATCTATACAAAGATTAAAAACAAATTTAACTTGAGGCATCACCATCAAAAGATGAGAAATGAAAAATAATGTTCGTTTCACAACACCATGGTGGCTGCATACCATATGAAAGCCAGAAAAACGTCCATTATTGATTGAATTACTGTATTGTATGTTGCTTGTTGAATTTAGCGCTTTTTTGTTAATACATATTTAAAGCAGCAATTCTCAATATATTTTAAGTTAATAACCCTTCCAAGTTTCATTGAATTATTAGAATCATTAAAGGCTCCATTAAGTTCTTATTTCCATTTTTTATTCTGTATTACCCATTGCATAATTCCATTTCCTCACTTCTATATTTGTTGTATTTCTAATTTCTATCAATTTAATTTATCACATTTTATCTATTCAGTTGAATATTTGTAGAGGCATATTCTTTATTTCCATTTTATATTTCTTTCCAGAAAATACATCTGTATCAAATAGAAAAGATGCAAAATCAAAGAAACTGGTGAGTACTTACTGAGTTCTAAATCTTATCTTTTTTTTTTTTAGTTGATTAAAATGTTTATTAAATTGTTCATAATAATTAGATTCAACATAAGGTGGGTCTTATCAAGATTTCATTGCATGTATGTGGTCAAACCTCATGTAGTGTACAACCCCACAAAATGTTATTAGTATGGTAATTTTCTTGTAAAATTTTTCTGGTAAATTGTTTTCTTGCTGAAGGGTAAATTTTTTCATAGATATGCTATATCTGATTTTATTGTAAATCTATTTGACTGTATGATTGTAAATCTGAGCATTGGTGTGAAAATTTCTTGTGTGTATCTGTGTAAACTAAAACCTACTCCAATAACATTTTCCACAGAGGACATTTACAATTAGGTTAGTTAAATTCAATAATTAGATAAGTTACTGAGTGTACAGATAATTTCATTTTAATGCAAAGCACATTAACTTTTTTTTTCTACGCTTGAATTATAGTGGGTGTATAATAAGATGTTTGATTTATAGTCATTGTGAATGAGCCCTTCTGAATTCTATGGAGTAATTAGTAATTAGGACCAATTATAGGCCTTAAGGGCTTAAAATAAGAAAAAAAATATATTTATTTACACCATCAAGATTTCTGCACCATAACTCCCTGGATCTGATTCTTATTCCAATTTAACAGAATATTGGGCCATAAAATACAAAAATAAGTAGGTTGTATAGTGGTACTTAGAGTTGACATGGAAACCTAAATATAATACAGTAGAGCCCACATGTAGCAAAATTGCAAGGGACATGAAAAATTATTTGTTATAACTCATAAAACATTTAGGTATGAGATAAACAATAAAAATCACTTATTTGTCTGCATATTGTGAAACAAATAATCATTATAGTAAGGCTGAAATGTATTAATATTTTATTTATGGTGAAAAAAATTGTAACTTCAGACGTATTGTCATCAGCAACTGCAGCAATATTGGCATTAGTGGTCTCTTGTGCTTTTGTTTCAACATTCATTGTTTGCAGTATAATCATAAAAAATAAGACCTGGCAAAACTCCTGTTTTTGTAACTTATCCAACATTGAACTATCTTCACAGAATCAGAAATGCAGGATTATTGGATTTCTCCTAAAACCCAGAATGTTCTGAACAGTGTTTTTCTGTTTGTGGATGAACATCACACTAGGCATCATCAAAAAATGCATGCTCCTTCATAATGCATTATGAGTAGCCAATTTCCATATGCTTAGACTACCTTAACATATCGTGGGACAAATTTTTGTTATCAAACTAATCATTGCTCCTGGGATTTTGCTTCTACTCCATGAAAATATTTTTTCCCCTTTCCCACATTAAAAACTTATCCAATGTATCAGTATTGGGATCTAAATGTTCGCTATAAGTGATACATTTAACATTATGAAAATATTGCAGATCCGTAGCTACATAAAAAAAAATTTGTAATAACCAATACTTTGCTATATCCAAACTCTCATTAAGTGGGTTCCACTGCAAGATAATTTTTTTTAAATATTACTCAATAAAGAATTCAAATATATGTAAAAAATATATTTATTTGTGGTAGCAATATAAATGTGTCAACAATTCACTTCAATTTATTTCTTAATTGATATCAATTCGTAAAATTTCTCATTTTTGTCAAACTTTTAATTAAGAATTTTCATGTGACTCAAAGATTAATCAGATTTTAGTCATTTAAACTACTACATTGAATAAATTCAAATTTTCAATGTTTAAAGAATATATGGAACAAAAATAACTCTTGTAGAAGGAATGATTTTAGAATGTGTTATGGGAAGTGAATTTGAAAACTCATCGCATTCACAGAGATTTTTGCCTCATTATAACTATAAATTTATTGATGAATTAAGTTGATTTATCTTGTGGTATTTTTAGAAAACTATATAATTCAATTTAACTGATTATTTTATATGATTGGTCAATTAGCATATTTACTAATTCATTTAGCTACTACCTAAATTTAGAGGAAATATTGCTAATGATTAATTTCTTATTTAAATAATGATCTATTTCTCCTTATAAAGGACTTAGACATATTCAGTGATGTGATTGCTGTGCCATTCTGATACAAAAAGCAAATTTTAACTGATTTCGCGCAAACACTGCACCATTTCATGAAAATGCCAGAAAACGTAATTCTTCTCCATAATTCTTGGAACGGAAAGAAAGGATTGAATTAGAAATTTCTCAGAAGAGTGCAATCTACCAGCAAAATCAGAGGATTAGACTTCTTTCTTTTCAGACAGCTCTAGTTTTTATCAGCTGTGGGGTTATTTTGTTCTGACTAAGACACTACTCCCTACAGCCAGTTCTCTCGGTGTCTGGAGTCAGCAAATACTTGACCATGTTACGGGAACATGATAGGGACCTTTGTATTAATAGAAAAAATAAAACAAACTTCCTCTCGATTATCTATTTTAAAAGATCTATGTAGGAAGAAAGGGGGAAGCGATTCCTTCCTGAAGTGCAGTAGATACAGGGAGGCCGCACAAACCGTCACCTCCGAGAGTAGGTGACAGCTAAACATGCACAGGGTTCATTCGAGTGCATGCTGGAAACCGGGAATTTAAAAGTGGACTAAAATGTCAGAGAAAATCGGTTTACATGTTTTATTTGAATATAAATTTGTTTTTTATATGCACACAGCATTGTCAATTAACCATTTCAATTGTAGGCTTTAGAAGGATTTTACTTTTGGTAATGTAACTATAAGAACCCCCTCTCTGTCTATTTTTAGAATAATGTCACACCGCACCAGTATCATATACTACCAGTTTTATTATCCCCCTGCATTTTTTTTTAAATTTTAATCTGCTGTTGAATTGCAACAGTAGATTAAAATAAAAAAAGAAAAATGATGATGATGATGAAAATGGTCTTATATGACAGTCGTGTAGTGCAACGTTATTCTAAAAATGAACAGAAAGGGATTTGTGGCACACACAGTAATATTCTTAAAATTGATATATTATTATTTCGTTCATTTTAACTGTGTTGAATAATCCAAAATGTTGAATAATCAAGACTTGAATTGTCTAGCATATTTATTTTATAGTGAAATTAAAATATCTTTCTGCTATATTTATATTTGCTTTCAATTTTAATTTTAGGCTGAACTAGCTTTAATATCTGATTCCAAAGAATTGAATTTAGATGAAAAGTTCAACAAAAAGAATAAGAAGCCCGAAAATGCTGATTTCAAAGTAAGTAATAAGAAATTTTGCATGTTTGAAACATTGTTTTTTATTTAAAAGCCAATACATAGTGAGAAGAAATTGCTCTAATGGGTGCTTTTTTATTTCTCATTGTTTTATTCATAAAATTTCTTTTATATTATAGATTATTCATTTGTTTGATATTTATTCTGTTTTACTTTCTTACCTAGATTAATGTGAATGATCCAAGATTTTCAGCTATCTATTCATCTCCTCTCTTTAATATTGATCCATCAAATCCTCAATTCAAAGATACAGAAGGAAACCGTGCTTTTATACGAGAAAAGCAGAGAAAATTGCAATCAACAGATTCTCATGAAAGAAAGAGAAATTCAAAAAAAGCCAAATATTCATAACTATATAAATATTGTATATAAATGAAATGTTGTATATAACTCTAAGAAGAAACACCGGCCTACCCGAATGTATATGGGAGTTATATTGTATATAAATAAAATTTTATGTTCAATATTAGTGACTCGTGTATTTCTGACTTAAATAAAATGATTTATTTTTGTGGTAAGGTAAGATGAGGTAAATGCGTCTTCGCCAGCCTTCTAACAGGGTTCCCATTAAGAACTTGAAGTAACACAGAACAGCTGAGTGGGGAAAATATACATATACAGGATGTCTCACACAAAGTAAATAGTGGAAGATAAATTCAATTTTTGAAAGGTTGGTTATAGATCCACAATTCCAATTGAAAAAATGTTTTAAGTATAATTAAGTAGTAATACGTAGGAAGTTATGAAATAGTAATTTAAATGCTGTACCATAATTTTGTAATAAATAAAGAAAATGAACTTTTTATACAGATCCTCTATCAAAAAAATTCAAATTACATACTACATTTAGTAAAATTGAAAAATAATTTGGCTTCAATATAATCTAATTTAATATATAGTTATCAATGATGAAAATTTCCATTGGGAAATTTTAATCATTTGGGCTCAAAGTTGATTTATGGAGGCATCCATAAATCAACTTTGGTTGCAAATAGTTATTAAAACTTTTACCACTTATTAAAATTTATGCAGATATTTCAATAAAACTATTACATCACCATTGTGTTGATTTTTAGTTTGTATTTAAGCATCCGAATAACTCTACTACCTAACTAGAGTTTGAATTATGGCGTTCAGGAATGCCAAATTCTGCAAGATGATTTTGATTTATAGCGAATGTAACCAATCCAATGATACGAGGAAGGGAACTGTTGGTAGGTCTACATTAAAACTTAGCACGATTATGTCCAATAGATTTTGAATTAACCATATTTTTAATAAAGTTCTCTTGACTTTTTTCTGATAGGAAGCAGGTGAGAAAGGTTTTTTTTGCAAGCATTTATTTTAGCCAAAGTATTCACTTGCAGGCTTGGGTGATTGGTGCAACGAGCTACCAGCCTGCGAAATAACTAGATAGTATCTTTTTCGTCTTTAAGGGGGTGGGGGAGTGCTAGATAAGCAGTCAATGGTTGTGTTTACTAGTTAAAATTTATGAATCATGTCAACACTTTTATCATCACAAGATAATAAAATACATAATTTGAAACATGTTACATTTTGACTATTTTTTTTAATGGTTTCCTTCTGTTTGTCTATATAATATATTATGTAATGTATGTTATGTTAGTCACAATAACTTGAGAAAAATTTTGAGTTATGTATAAAAATCTATAACTTAATAGTTTCTAGTAATACTCATGCTTTATTATAAAGTTATTAAAGATTTAATAACAACAAAAAATTTGTAAAAATGATACGTATGTTATCCATTGAAATGAGCACAAATTTGCTCAAATAGTAAACTCGCAAAAATTTTTTTTTTATACATCTTAGTAAATTATTTATTTTATATGCAGTGAATCTTGAGCAAATTAGTAATGTCCTCCTTTGCATGCATTGCTTTATGACTTAACTTCCTAAACAGTGAATCATGCCCCAAACAAATATAAAACATTTGTGTGCCCATTAAAGAAAAATTTATACCTTCATCTTGTTTTCATGAATACCAATTAGATAGCTTTTGCTCATTGAAAGATTTGAATACATTACATGAAAAACATTAGCTTGTTTACTAATTTTGCTTGGGTGTGTTAGAGTTTTGACTGTTTAACAACCTTTAAAAATGTTTAAGCAAGTTTCAGAGAAATTAAAAGGATTATAACCATGATATTTAGATCTTGGGAAAATATAGACTAAGCTTTCAAGCTTTTTTTAAAAATAATTATCGCAATGAAAAATGCCTAGTGCTTATAAATTTCAATAATTATGGCAGAGGTTTCAATATTTTTTAATCTTGCAGACTATTTTCTAAATTTGATTTGATCACCTATTATGAACACGTTTAATTTTGAATAAAAGCAAGGCAAATGATTGAAAGTTTCAAAGTATTTTTTTCAGCTTATCCTCACTACTCTATTTTCATTAATTTTTTTCCAAAAATTGAGGGTGACCTGTTCTGAGCTCCCTGAAAATCAAAGTGGCTCCTATGATTTCAGATTGAAGTAAACATACCTAATTTCATTTGAATCACTCAGTTTGTTTATGAGATATTGAAAACATGGTTAATTCATATTCTGATGCTAAAAGTGTTTAACTCATGTTTTTGTCAAGCTATTAATTTTGGGTTAAAAATGTCCTGTGTGTCTTAACTAAACAAAAATGGGTTAAATACATCAAAATCCAAGAGTCAGATTTTTAACCCTACAATACTTCCTTTTACATATACTGTGTACAAAAATAATAACATGCTAAACGATTGTTTTTTAGTATTAAATTAGCTATTATTAAAATATTGTTTTAATTTTTTCTCTTTTTTAAATAAGAGTATTTGATATAAAATGTAACTATTACATTTTCTATGAAAATTCTATGGCATCTCTACTACTACATGCCATAAATAATCTCACCTTTCTCCATCTCTGTGGGCATAATATGCTCTTTTGATATGCCTTATATAAGCATTCGATAGAGTCAAAATAAGTAAGCAAGGCACATTCAGGGATGCTTAAAACCAACAGCACATTTTTAAAATGAAAATTCTTGCAAACTGTTAATATTTTTCATGCTAGTGCCAGCTCGCAATCCATATAAATCTCCAAGATGATATAGCATCAAACTACCTGCTCTTCGTAGTGTACTCCAGATCCATGCTTCAAGAAAACTTTTGAACCTGCCCCAAGGAAAACTTGTTTTTTATTATCAATCCCATATGCTCCAAGAATTCTTTTGAAAATTTATAAGGTTTTACATAATTTCAAATAATTATACACGTTATTTTGTGCAAATAAACTCAATTTAATGAATTATAAAAGAATAAGAAAATGAATTTGAATCTGTAGGGAAAGCCATTTTGTTGCCTGTTAGCCACTTTAAAAAGCAAAACAACGTGATTGCCTTACAGTTAAAACTTATTCTGTGAATATTTACCAGGCATATGTTTTGAAAAAGGATAGTTTGTTAAGTGTTAGAATGTAATTTTAATAGGGTTCATAAAGAATGGGTCGGTATTAAAATATGTTAAGCCATGCTAATTTTAAAATAACAAGAACCCACCAGACAGGGGTGCACAAAACAGATCCATGGATATTGGTATCTGCAATGGGAGTGTCTTCTTTAATTTTGGGAAAACCCCTTTCTGGTGGGTTTTTGTGATTTTGATCTTGGTCAGTTGCAGCTTCACATAGCCCAAACTAAATAATATACCAATTTTATGATGGTTACAAGGGAGGACTGAAGGTGTCAGTTGCCATAGAAGTTTACAAAATTGTGACAAATAGAAAGTTTGCTTGTTGCCATTGCAGTTAATGGTTGTTCCATTATGCTGATCACATAAGCATGAAACTAGTCCGTGAATACCGTTATCTGCAATAGGGATGTTTTCCTGACCAAAGCTTTGTTTAGATTTGTGTTTGATTATGAAGCAGAAAATTCACATGTTTTTAATATGATTAAAATTGATTTCTGTGTGGATAATTTGTTATCAGGTGCAAAACTCCAACGCTTACTCCCATTTGGTCCCCCTCGATCTCGACAGATGGCGCCACAGCTGAACACTTCGGTGAGCAGAGGTGGTCCCGGCTGCGGATCCTGAGCCGGCCAATGGGAATCCAAGAGGCTAGCATTTGCCCACACACCTACGCCAGCACAGAACTTCACTCAGTTACTGACTGATTATTAAACTTTAGTGTTCTTTTTTTTGTAATGTACTGGACAAATCTAACTTAAACTTAAATCCAGTTAACTTAATTTAATGCAACTTAAAGCAGCATAACTTGTAATAGTAATAAATCATTGTGACTTGAACTTATATTTAAACTTTTTAAATATTTAAATACTTTACTTACAATTTATTTATTATACTATAGACTTAAATTCATAGACTCTAACTATAGCCATAGAATTTATTTATTAAATTTCAAACCTAATGTGACTCGCTCTTGCGCATTTCTCCACCCTTGCCCACCTTTTTTGCAGCCGAGCAGGCAGAAACCATATCCAAGACACATCAAATAAGCAGACCATCTCTTTTGCCCACCTCCATTGGTGGAGCCCATGCTGATCGCATTGCTATTAAACACACTCCATTTGGACCGGACAAGCTTATTTTCGATGTGGGGATGAGTCTCCTAGAGACAGGCACCCCGTAACCCAAAGTCTTGGATCTTGGACAATAGGTAGTAAAATTCATATAAAAAGATAAAATCAAACTAACAGGGAAAATAATCAAAATTTATTTACAAATATGTAGTTATGGAGCTATTTATTTGCTCTTAAATTTATTTTTCTTAAATCTTTTTTTAACACCTTTGGATTCTTCTGTGTCATCATCATCTGCATTTTTATGCCTTCTTTTCTTATCTTTAAATTCAAGTTCTTTCATATCCTGAAAATAAATGTAGCAAGCAATTTATAAAGTATACAACAATATGTGAACACATAGTAAATTTTCAAACTTAATGAAAATTTGAAATTGTTGAAAAAGTTATTGAAGAGTATCTATAATTTTTTTTATTAATTAATATCTCCACAATTTCAATTTTTCCCAGTAATGTCTGCACTTAATATCTCCACAATTTCAATTTCTATTTTTCCCAGTAATGTCTGCACTATATCAATTTGAAAATAACTTCATGCTTTCAGAAATTGGGAGTATTTTCGATAGTTAGCACAATTTTAACACAAAAACAAAATTAAGCTTCACTAAAACAACTTTGCTCTTGATTAGAAGCTGTTACCCAGACTGCCTGACTCACCCTAGGGTACAAGCAGCAATTTCAGTGACCAGTGATTAGAAGCTGTTGTTGATTGTTGACACAGCACTGGGTTTCTTTTATTGCTATAAAAATCTTTGTATGCAGTGAAACTTCCATGAACCATCACTCCAATTATTAACTGCCACCTACAAATATCAGAATGGTGCCATCATGGAACTGAGCAAGTTCTATAAATGTAAAATTAAGCCCAATCTCTGAACAATAGCCACTAACAATCATTACCGAAAGCTTCTTATTGGCTACTTGCTTGCATTTTAAATGTATTTCAATAAGTATGAAAAATAGTCTTGGTCTGAACCTTCTAGCCATTACTAAGCAACATCTTCAAGTCGCAGGCACTGGTTGTGTAGACATGTGCAAGAATAAGAAATCTGATATGGACAACACATGACTTTCCCTATATAATACAATGAATTTTTGTCTTTCACAGTGAAAAAATGACATATAAGATCTATGACACAATGCTTTTAATGTTGAATTGTACATTAGGTACTTTTCTGGATGACAACATGTAAAATTATTTTGAATAACCCCCAACTCAGTTACTAATTTCATGCAACTCTAAATTGACAATTATCAATTATGAAGCATCCTCAATAAGCAATATAGTCCATATATTAAAATATTTTAATAATTATTAATATTAAATTAAATTAATATTTTAATAATATTCTATTATCAATTTGGAGTCATTTTTGTTAACTTAGTCATTTTTGCAATTTTAACGATATTTTCGTGAATCGGAAAAATATCGTCAAATTGGCAATATTTTGCTAAATTAGTCACGAAGTACACCAAAATTTATCGCCAAGCATTACAGAAAAACCAATAGAAGAGCATTTCTTATAAATGACTATCAAATTGTTAGGGGTGTCAAAATACAAAACTATAACACAAAGTATCTTCTCTCGAGAAGAACTAGATCCATGAGACTGATGTTAACAAATTTATTGCATAATATTGCATACTAGCCGCCTTCGGCGACCAGTCTGTTCGCTACCCTTGAAAATTCTGACCGTGAAAACTCGCTGGTGCCATAACCCCGTGGAGTTGCTGTTGAGACCCAGACCATCCGACCTACCAGAAAGGTGTAAGGTAACTATTTAGACAGCCAGGAAGTGCCGCCCAATTTAGACTGGAACCCAGTGGGGGAGGCATCCACAGGGATCGTACCCTCCTTCCCCTACCACTAACTTCTCAGAAGGACTTACGAACCCACATGTTTAACGTGTTCATACTCCGCGTGAACATGGCAGCAGTTTTGGCAGTGACGGGAATCGAACCCGGGCCTACCGAGTGCAATTCCCATGCGATAACCACTGGGCTACCGCGCACTCAACTTCGTGGAGTTAACAAAGTTTGGTTTAGTTTAATGACGTTGAAACTAATAATAAAATTTTAAGATGAAAAATAATGTTCTAGTGGGGGTTCTTGAAAATTGATTTGTAAAGTGAATTTATTCTAATGTTTGTAATCTGTGATAACACGGTGGAGTTAACAAAGTTTGTTTTAGTTTAATGTCGTTAAAACCATAATTTAATCATTTAAATTTTATAATGACCATATGCTAAGCTCTTAATTCCATCATTTAAAATATAACGCAATTTTCTATTCATATAAATATAATAATTTCACTCTGTATAATGTTACCACCATTTAAAATATAACTTCTAACCGATGCACAATCTCCATAACTTTCAATTCCATAATAGCTCAATTCCACATAAGCTCTTAATCCTATCAAATATACCGATCCACAATCTCCATAACTTTCTTTTTATTTATTTTTTTCTGCATGGAAACACTGTGACGTTCCCTCCACCTCCCGTATGTCTGAAATCGAACTCGGGCCTACCGAGTGCAATTTCCACGCGATAACCACTGGACTACCACACCCTCAACTCTGTGGAGTTAACAAAGTTTAGTTTAGTTTGATGACGTTAAAACTAATAAGGAAATTTTGATAAAAATAATGTTCTAGTGGGGGTTCTTGAAAATTGATTTGTAAAGTGAATTTATTCTAATGTTTGTAAACTGTGATAACCCTGTGGAGTTAACAAAGTTTGTTTTAGTTTAATGACATTAAAACCATAATTCAATCATTAAAATTTTATAATGTCCATATGCTAAGCTCTTAATTCCATCATTTAAAATATAACGTAATTTTCTAATAAATATAATAATTTCATATAAATATAATAATTTCACTCTGTATAATGTTACCACCATTTTAAATATAACTTCTAACCGATGCACAATCTCCATAACTTTCAATTCCATAATAGCTCAATTCCACATAAGCTCTTAATTCTATCAAATATACTGATCCACAATCTCCATAACTTTCTTTTTATTTATTTTTTTCTGCATGGAAACACTGTGAAGTCCCCTCCACCTCTTGTGCATCTGTGCGTGCACGTGGGAGAAAAACTTCTTTTGCTGTGGGAGAGCGGTTTGCCAAGAAATTTAAATTCGGAAATTTTTAAAATCGGGATCCTGCAGCAACTTTTTCATATTTCTTGACTAGATTGGGAGTGTAAGAAAGCCAGATCTTTGAGCTTTCTAAAAATGTAAATTATTAGTCGAAATTATCGGAACTTTTCTTGATGCAAAGATTTAAAAACAAAAGTTCGTTTTTTTGAGCCGAAAGTGACTTTTGTTTTAAAATCTTTAAAAAATATTAGAATTTGTCCCTGAGATTTGAAATTGATATATTTTTACTCGCAATTGTCCGCTCTTTCCGGATGTATGATTTGTTTTTATTTTTTACGACGTCTGGATGGTGGAGAAAAAAAGGAAAAAAACAGTCGAAATCGCATAAAAAATTAAATAAAAAAAATAATTCAAATTTTAAAAACCAGTTTTCACGTGGTTGGATTGAAACAAGTTTCGAAGCAAGCTCCAGGGTGTTGGTGAATGCCAGCGAATAAGAGATAGAATGTCATTGAGCATATTAAACCTGTGTTGCAAGTATCATGGTAAAGCTGACACATAGAGTTGTGGTACTTAGTGGGTGTCTGTGATATCAGGCTGGGTGGAGCATCTTAGTATCTTGTAAAACAGTAAAAGTTTTAAAATAGTTACTTTTATAAGCTTTATTACAATAGCGCTGTTTTAGATACTTTAGAAGTAATGTACAGATTTGATGTATTTTGCCAATAAATAAAAAATAGTTTAATTATTATAACATATATAAATACATGCTAAAAAAATCTAGATTCGTTTTATAGTTTCCCATATGGGTATAATTTTCAACAAATGTTTTTCACTGTAATGGCTTAATCATTAAAAAATGTTTTATAAAGGTTTCCAAGTGATACCCTTGACCAAGGCCCTTTGATTTTCATAATAAGGCCCTGCATAAAACAGTATACAAGGCCCACAACAAATTTTTATTATGTTTCTGGGTAAAAAAGGGACCATTTTCAATTTAAACAAGAAAGATCAATCATGCATAAAGCATTGATTATGAAACACTTTCCAACTTTAATGCATCATTTAAACATAATCAAAATTGATATCACGTCTGCATTCAGCAAATAAAATTACGGACAAAACATCTTTAAAAAGAAAAGTCATTTATTAAATGATCTTAAAAGACGTACAAAACATTTTTAGCCAGAGTGCTTTCGGACATTAATACACCCTTCATCAGTGGCTACATGAATGGTAAAACATGGAATGTTCATATATAGAGACCAGTTACACAGCAAATTTGTATAAAAATATAAAAAGGTAAACAAACTTACTATTAATTAATACAAAATAATCCAAGAAATATACATGGAAAATACAAAAATTACTTTAAACGCTTTCAAATTTTTAAAATATTACAAGAAGTACTATCAATACATTATATTTAGTTACAGGAAAATAAAAAAATCTGTGTATATTTCTTGGATTATTTCGTATTAATTAATAGTAAATTCATTTACCATTTTATATTTTTATGCAAATTTGCTGTATAACTGATCTCTATATCTGAACATTCCATGTTTTACCATTCATGTAGCCACTGATGAAGGGCGTATTAACGTCCAAAAGTGCTCTGGTGGTATTAAAAATGTTTTGTACATCTTTTAAGATGTTTTAATAAATGACTTTTCATTTTAAAGACGTTTTGTCCTTAATTTTATTTATTTAAACATCTCTAAAATGTGATACATTCCTCGGTAATATTTTTAAAATTATCACAATACTACATTAATTTATTATATTTGAAAACTTAAAACTTCATAAAAAAAAAAAAATGAACTTCACTCAAATAACGGCATTGAAATACAAATTGCCTGGTTTAAACATCTCTAAAATGTGATACATTCCTCGGTAATATTTTTAAAATTATCATTATACTACAATAATTTATTATATTTGAAAACAAATGAACTTTATTCAAATGATGTCATTGCAATATAAATTGCCTGGCTCTCTCTATAAAAGCAGCATTTCATTCATAAACTTTTTCTATTCCATTCATTCAAAACAATACTATAATAATTTATTTTATTTAAAAACTTAAAACCATGGAGGTACAAGTAATTTAACTCTATGCTTAAAATTTCATCGAAAATATCATCTTCTCTGTGTAAAATCAATGAGTATTTCATTCATATCAGCTATCTTGCAGACTCCATGAGCTAAATAATTTTGCGTTAAAGAAATGCAGCAATTCTTAAACAACTCATTCTACATCTTTTGGTATTTACATTCACCATAAGTGAAAATTAGGCTTCGTTGTAGAAATAATCAACGTTTGATGATCATTTAAACACAAATATATTGTAATTGCATTGTTTCAGTATGTAGATGTGCAGAATTTAAGCAAAAATAAAGCAGTTTTAAGATGGATACAACACTAAATATGAATTAAAAAGAACTTTAAAAATCACGATTTTGACACAAGATGAATGTCCTACTTTATTTTGAAGTGGGTCACGCAATCTCTTCATATAAAGGGTGTAATTTATTTTAAATTTTATTTAAAAAACTACTGAATATATTTTGCTGAATTTTTTTTTATATATTTTATGGAATAATTTGAATATTTTCTAAAACTTTTGAAGCATTTTGTGAATTTTAAATTCACTTTAAAAAATGTTTGAAAAATTAGGTCCCATAGGGTTCAATGCATTTCATTTTTTTCAACCTGGGTTCAATCCAAAACTAGTTGGGTGATATTATTCATTTATATTTTTATAGGTCCCACAGATTACTTATTTATATTATTATAGGTCCCACAGACCGTCTGAACAACATACAATTTCATTTTGATAAAGTAATTTTTACGGCAGTTATCATGTTAACGTCAGACAGACAGACAAAATGAACAAAGTCATAAACACTTTTCAACTATGTTGTAAGTGTTAGAAATGACCAAAAACATGATAATTTTCAATTAAAAAAAAAAAAATGTGACCATCCAACGAAAAGAAAAAGAATTGATGATATCTAATACGGATGATTGCATTCTAAAAGTTTCCAAGAATTAAAAAAAGGCAGGGTACTGCTAAGAAAGAGTACTTAAAAAGACATGAAATTACCGAGTACTGTTACAATGAATTTACAGTGAAAATTTTATTACCGAAATAAGCTAATTGTACGTAAAAAAATGTTATAGTCTTGAGCAATTGTGTTCATTAACAATTACAGTTATTGAATTTATATAATTTTAGAATTTATTAAATTTACAAAGGAAAATATTAAATTGCTTTTTAATATTTTCTCATTCGTCAATGAGGTGTGAATGACCTCAAACTGACAAGATACATTTAAATGTTAATAATATTTTTCAATTGTTTGTTGTCATATATTAATTATAAAGATATATTTCCAAACACACACACACACACACACATATATATATATATATATATATATATATATATATATATATATATATATATATCACACACATATAAAAATAAATTATTAAATCCAAAGTTAGAATGTATTTAGTAACTCATAATACACTATTCCAAAATTTTCTAAATATTGGAATATATATATATATCACACACATATATATATATATATAATAAATGTTAGCTTCAATTTCACAATTTCAAAGTGCTGTTTATTTGCCAATAAATAGAAGAAAAAAAATAAAAGCTTGATTTAAACAAACATATAAAATTCCGAAAAGCTATATAAAATCACAATATAATATTTTAAAAAACTGCTGTCCGTACAGATATCCGATACAGTGTCCATATTTTTAGATGTAAGCCTGTGGTTGAGCAGATCCCAATGCTCCTACAGTCCTGTGTAATGGATTTTTGTTACTCATGAACCAGCATAGTGAATAAATCAAGAAATCTTCAAAATAAATTACCATTATAACTAAACAAACATAATATGAATACATATTCTTCATTATTGGACAAAAATGAAATTTCAAAATCTTAAGCTAAATTTAGTTCAGTTTTTTTTTGCCTGCTCTAGCTCAGACTTTGCTAATTTCTTCCCAAAATATGAAAAATATAGAACATTGAACAGTCTTTTCATTTTTTGAAGTAATAAAAATTTTTTAACAAGTCTGTATTCAAATTTAACTTCATTTCAGCCCCATATTTTCTAATAACAATACAGAATATACATTCTGTCACAGCATTATTATAAGGAATAAGTAATATTGTTCTCATCACCAGATTATATTAAATTATCTAGATAAACTGTTAAATTCTTCTGGGCAAATTTAATTGTGGAATCTCACTATTTAATCAAAAATGAAAGATGAGAAATAATAGGTGTTTTCCGTAATATTACAGGTATTTTCCATAGTCAGTAATTTTGTTCAGGAATTCGTAATTACGGAAAATCCGTACTGGTTATCATCTCTGTAGTACCGTAACATTCCGTCGATCAGCCCCCTCAAATGCATCTCAGAAAATGCAGGGGGGGGGGGGGGGGGGCAATTATTGGGAATTTTTTACTAAAAGAAACATGTAGAATTCTGTTGATCCACCCCTTCAAATGTGATAAAAGAAATTAAGAATAGAGGTTTACTTTGAATTTTCAGCTAAAAGAAGCAATTTGTATTTCCATCAAATTCAATGATGAATTTTTTTAATTTTTTCCAATATATATATATATATATATATATATATATATGTGTTTGGGGTTGTATTTTTCAGAATTTCAAATTGAAACGAAAAAGGGAAGAAGGTCACTTTCAAGTGGAGGACGGAAGGATGGAATTCTACGATAATTTTGCAAATTGCTAGAAATATACGTAATCAGAGTAGGGATATTTTGATATTAAATAGCAATATCAGAAAAAAAAATTGGTAATTTTTCAGAAAAACGATTAAGACAACTATAAAAATATATCCAGAAGCATTACATTTAAAATATCCATGAGTAGTACTGGTAGAATATGAAAATTCAGGACACAAATTTTACAAAATTTCAGGACAAGAAATTATAAAACAAAAAATATATAAAGTTTTTATCCAGTGAATATTACTTTATAATGAAAACAAACATTTATGTTTGGTAAAAAAAGTTTTCATTAAAGAGAATAAAATATATTGATCTCAATTTAACAAAAATATAGCAATGAATAGCGAGCCCTGCCAAAACGGTTGCCTTTTTGCCTAAAACATTGCTTTACCACTTTTTGGAAAATATCTCATCATAGGGTTCATACCCATTATTCAAAATAGAAAAATTTGTATTTTGCAAATATAATTTAAAAACTTAAAATTTGACTGGAATATGAAAATAAGCTAGTTTAGTCAATCTAATATGCAACAAACAGGGAGATGAATGGAAAAAGATACTAATGTACTATCAGCAATTTATGAGAACATTGCGCAATCGCACTGTTTATGCAAAAATAATTAAGAAATTAACCATAATATGAAAATATGCTAGTTCAGTTAATCTAATATGCAATATTAAGAAGATGAAGATGGATGGAAAAAGATACCAATGTATTCTCGGCAATTCCCGAAAAAAAAAAAACTAAATTGAGGAATCGCACTGTTTATATGAAAATAATTAAAAAATTAACCAGAATACGGAGAAATGCTAGTTTAGTCAATCTAATATGCAATATTTAGAAGATGGAGATGGATAGAAAAAGATACAAAGTATTTTCAGCAATTCATGAGAACAAACAATCAATCACGCTGTTCATGCCAAATTAATGAAAAACATAACATTTTAATGATTTATGCTGAATCTGAAGAAGCATATTTATTATTTTCGTAAAATAAGTGATCACGATCTTAATTTACAGTACATCTTAATTTACAGTACATGCGTCTGTAAATCCCCGGTAATTACTGTGCATGTAGCCGTAAATTTACATTGGCCTAGACAGAAAGCAATTTTTAATAGAAAATTATGTGAATTCTGTAACCTGTATTATGAGTTAATAAAATGTTATGTTTTTCATTAATTTGGCATGAACAGTGTGATTGTTTGTTTGTTCTCGTGAATTGCTAGATAAACGATTTATGCTGAATTTGAAGAAGCATATTTATTATTTTCATAAAACAAGTGATCGTGATCTTGATTTACATTACATGCGACCATAAATCCCCGCTAATTATCGTCATGTGGCTATAAATTTACATTGGCCTAGACAGAAAGCAATTTTCAATAAAAAAATTATGTGAATTCCGTAATCTGTATTATGAGATGATGATGTTTTCTGTCATCTTTATTTTTGATAAATAAAATTTCAGGAATTTTGAGAAGGTTCATAAAAAATAAGAATATTTCAGGACACAAATATTTTAATGAAAAACATAACATTTTAGTGATTTATGTTGAATTTGAAGAAGTATATTCATTACTTTCTTAAAACATGCTATCACGATCTTAATTTACATTACATGTGGTGGTAAATCCCTGTTAATTACCGTGCATATGGCCGTAAATTTACATTAGCTTAGCCAGAAGGCAATTTTCCGTAGAAAAGGTACATAAAAAATAAGGATATTTTAGGACACAAATATTTTAATGAAAAACATAACATTTTAGCGATTTATGTTGAATTTGAAGAAGCATATTCATTACTTTCTTAAAACACGCGATCACGATCTTAATCTACATTACATGCGGAGGTAAATCCCTGTTAATTACTGTGCATGCAGCCGTAAATTTACATTAGTCTAGCCAGAAGGCAATTTTCGTAGAAAACTATGCAAATTTCGTAACCCGTAGTATGAGATGAGGCTGTTTCCCATAGAAACTACAGAGAATCCGTAGTAATCGTCTAGTATCTGTACTTTTGAATTTAAAATTTCAGGAATTTCGGTATGGAACGTAAAAAATAAGGATATTTCAGGACACAATTATTTTTTTCGGGAATTTTAGGAAAATTACGACCCCTTAACATCGAAATGTGCATCCAAGTCAATTGTAAACATAGAAACTACAGAGAATCCGTAGTAATCCGCTAGTATCTCTACTTTTGAGTTTAAAATTTCAGAAATTTCGGTATAATACGTAAAAAATAAGGATATTTCAGGACACAATTATTTTTTGGGGGAATTTTAGAACAATTACAACTCCTTAACATCAAAATGTGCATCCAAGTCAATTGTAAACATAAACAACATACTTCATTCATGTATCTAGAACTTTGTATTAGGACTAGCGTTTGATAAACAAAATCCCCTGTTGTCTCTAGTCCGTTTTTTGAACGCTGCATGCTGGGAGTAAAAGAATGAATAGATCTTGTCACACGAGAACGTGGACGTTTCGTGTGACAAGTTCTACTTCTTCTATTACCCCCAGCATGCAGCGTCCAAAGATGGACGGGAGACAATGCTTGTCTTCAATTCTAGAAGTTGGGAAAACATCTGCATCACAGAAAAGTAAACACGTGCACTCCAACAATAGCCATTCATCGGGGCATTTCAATGACACCAAAAATTTCTGAGAATTTCGGCTGTTAAAAGAAAATACATATTTTCCCAGCAAAAAAGGGGGGGAAAAAGGGACCCGATAATGAAAAAAGGGACCATTTGTGAGGCCTGAGTAAATAAATGAATAAATGCTAAACAACCATTTAATACAACCATACAGTATTTCAAATCATTAGTATAGTCTACTCCAATATATACTATAGGCTGCACTGAAATCCCTATAAAATGCGAGTCATATTTTTGTGAGCATACATTAGGAAAAAATCAATAAATAACATGGATCTATCACATCAAACAAGACTTACTTTGTTTGCAATCAGCTGGGCTTCTGTAACTCTGTCGAGAAGAACCATAACTTCTTCAGTAACAGTAGGATATAATGGAAGTTTCTTTTCAATCAAACCTTCAATTTTTTGATACAGCTCAACTGTATATCTAAATAAAGCAACATCCAATGAAACAATAAGTAATAATATAAGAAATACAGCTTATTATTTAATAATACTGTAGTTTTGTATTTTAACAAAATATGTCTATCAAAATTCAAGTTTTTTTTATCAATTTTATAAGTTTTGAGCATAAGATTATGTAAATTACCTTTCTACCGGGAACTGACAAACTAAGTCTGTTACAGCCAAAGTCTATAAATATGGCTATAAATAATCAATATAATTTTTATGACAATAGTAGGCAGTATAGAAACAAGTCTTAAAACAGAGGTGCACAACCTATGGCCAGCGGGTCAATAGTGGCCCACGAGGGTCGTCGAATTGGCCCGCCATTACGCTGGCAAAATCACAATTTTTTTTAAGTAAAAACAAATATATATGTATATATAATTTTTTTTTATTCATTTTTTGATTTTTTTCCATTTTTCAAATTTGCGTGATGTTTATTCACCGATAGTATTGCCAAGATCAATGCTTTTAATTTCCATTTTTTTCTCAAATAATGCTGCTAAAACTAGCGAAAAAAAACCCCTTAACTCAAGTGAAGTTGGAAGCACGCCAAATGCCACTTAGTAGCTATAAATAGATTTCTCCCCTTCCGCTTTGTTTTAATCGCCAATTTGACACCAAAGTTCCTCTTGTTTTTTCTCCCTTCCTATGGGCAGCAGGCGGTGCTTTATTGTGGATCTCATTTCTTCAATATTGTCGCAGCACTAAACTTGAGTATCACGTGTTTCTTACTTCTATTCGCATTTCCCCACGGAGCAAAATACTAACATTTCGAAGGAATATAATGCAGCTACGGTGCTAAGTAGTAAAATAAAGCAATGAGTAGCAAAAAAAAGGAAAGGTGATTTCCCAAATCGAAAGTTTCAGGATTCTTGGACGGACAAATACTGTTTTGTTAATAACAATAGTACAATAACGTGTCTCCTATGTAATGTTACAGTAGCGGTTGCAAAGGAATATAATGTAAAACGACATTATGAAACGAAGTACATTCCATTCTCATCAGTTCAAGGAATTGAGCGTTCTCGGAAATTTGAACGCCTCAAGAAGTCTCTGGCCAGCCAAACCAGCTATTTTCAGAAGCAGACATCTGATTTGGATATTTGTGTTGAAGTAAGCTTGAGTGTTGCCCAGCTAATTGCAAAATCTGGGCGACCATTTATTGACGGTGATTTTGTGAAAGACTGTTTAATGATTGCATCAGAAAAACTTTGTCCCGTAGCAAAACACAAATTTCAGAAAATAAGTTTGAATAGAATGACTATTCAAAGAAGAGTGCAGCAAATGAAGATAGAATGAAGATAGTGATGATCAACTGAAGCAGGCATCTACACAATTTGAACATTTCTCCCTTGCTGTTGATGAGTCAACTGATAACACCTCAGTGGCTCAGCTCCTTGTGTTCATTCACGGTATAGACAAAAATTTCTCTGTTACTGACGAACTTCTTGGAATTTTCCCAATGAAGGGTCAAACAACTGGAAAGGAACTTCTTCGTAGTTTGTTAGACTTGTGTAATGGAGCTGGTTTAAATATGGATAAATTTGTCAGCATTACGACAGATAGAGCACCGTCAATGGTTGGAATAAGAAATGGAATGATATCGTTACTAAAACAACATCTGGGAGAATGTGAAACAGAACTACTACAATACATACCATTGCATCATACATCAGCAAAATTTATGTGCCAAGGAATTAGGTTTTGAGAAGTTAATGAGGCTTGTGTGTGACGCAATTAACTTTATTCGTACTAGTGCATTATGGCACAGAGAGTTCAAGGAATTTTTAGCAGAATTCGAAGATCTTCCTTGTGATATTGTGTACTACACAGAAGTGAGATGGCTCAGTAGTGGAGCTGCACTCAAATGTTTTATGGATTTATTAGATAAAATCGTTATGTTTTTATATGAAAATGGAAAGGAAACGAGGCATTTGGAAGAAGTTTTCAATGCGATTTGGCATTCCTTACCATCATAACAGGTCATTTAAATGACTTGAACGCAAAATTACAAGGGAAGAATCAATTCATCTCTCAGCTAGTGAGCAATATAAATGCATTTAAAAACACATTAGCGTTATTCCAACAGTAGCTAAAAATCAAAAACTTTGCACACGTCCCGTATTGTAAGAAAATGAAGGAAAAATTTCCTCATATGAAGATGGAATACAAAACTCAAATTGAAATTTTACTTGAGTCATTCAATGAGAGATTTTCTGAATTTGAAAAATGTCATACGAAATTTGAATTATTTAGCGATCTATTTTCTGTGCCTGCAAATTCAATAACAGAAAGTATGCAACTAAGTTTAATTGACTTGCAAAGCTCAAATATTTACAAAGATCAGTTCAAAGAGAACTCAATACTTTACTTCTATGCATCATTACCTGACAAATTTTCGTTCTTGAAAAGTAATGCATCTGAGTGCGCTACAATGTTTGCAAGTACATATATTTGTGAGCAAACTTTTTCACTGATGAATTTGAACAAATCAAAGTTCAGGAACAGACTGACCGACGAAAACCTTTTTGCAATTTTGGGTATTGCTACTACAATTATAGAACCAAATATAAAAAACATAACATCAAAAACTCAATCTCAGCCATCACATTAATTGGATTGGGTCCTGGCAAAGACAGATGTAGAATTTTTTTTATTAAATTAACCAAATTTTTCAACTAATTTTATTTTGCTGTAAAACATTCGTTTTGTGTAAATTTATTATTCTCCTTATTCTCCGGAGGGGGGGGGGGGGGGGGGGGGGTGCACAACTCTCTGGTTCCACCATTGGCCCTTGGTAAGATACTTTTAATTTTTGTGGCCCACTGTCTAGAAAAGGTTGTGCATGCCTGTCTTAAAATATTGCAAAATTTTAATTAGTGGCTTGGATTCAACCCTGGATAATTAACAAATTCCTGTTTGAATGAATTTTACAAATCAAGTTACAGTGAAGTTCCAAAATGATAATGGTTTAAATTTACCCTGATTAAACAAATTAGTTAACCTTTTCAGGCCACTTAATGGGGTCTGAGTAATTATTTACAACTCGTATTTCAGAGTTGTTACATTGCAAAAGACAATATTTCTTCCAAGCCTTTTTTTCACACTGGAAAAATTGTGCCAATCCTGTAAGCAGAGATACCAACCTTGAATGAGTAATTAAAGATTTGAAACTAGCACTTTTTAGCATAATGAATTCATTGAAAATTTTGACTGTAGTATTTCTTTTCTCAAGTTTCTCATTTTTTGGACAAAAGATTTGTTAATACCTTATCTAAAAGTTTGGGTCAGAAATCAATCTGATTTATTTGGGCAATAAAAAATTAGGGTCCATTTTCGGAAGAGAAAAAAAGTCAAAAACTTTTTGTATTTTTTATGGTTAAACCTGTTTTATTTTCTTATATTTTTATTATTTTCAGAACTCATTTAAAATAAATTTATTATGATCACTATCTCAATTTAAATTGAGGATTATATAAATGTTATTTCTTTATTAAAATTCCAAAGATGTAAATTAGTTGTAAATATATCAAATTATTTTGGAAGTAGAAGATATTTCCACAATTAAAGGAAATATACCGACGATCACCTACAATTGCCGTTTTTCGCAATACAGCTGCAAAATAATCCTTTACTTCATTAATAATATGTTAGAAAAATAGGATTTTTTTTATATACATGACGTAATAATTGAGAAAATTATAATGTAGTTCAAAATAAGTTTATTTTTGTGATACTGCTGCGAAATAACCCATCATTTCTTTAATAATACATTTGAAAAATAGCTTTTTTATATACACATAATAATTGTGAAAAATAAAGTCGATGCAAATACATTTCAGAAATGAAAAATATTTTCACAATTAAATGAAATATACTGACGATCATGTACAAATACAGTTTTTCGTCATACTGTGTTTAAAAAATAGCATTTTTATATACAACAAATAATATTTATGAAAATTCTAATCAATACAATGTCTAATTGTGAAAATATTTTCACAATTAAATGGAATATACCGAAGATTGTGTAAAAATACAGTTTTTGTGATACTGCTACAAAATAGATCAGTCATTTCATTAATTATATGTTTGAAAAGTAGTTTTTATCTATATAACACGAAATAAGTATAAACATTTCAGTCGATGCAAATAGATTGCAAAAGTAGGAAAAAGATAATCACTGGTTATATATCTCTCATGATACAATAGGAGTCGTCGTCGCCAATTTTGCAATCGCGAGTAAACTGATTTCCAGATGTAAGATCGGAAAAACTCCAATCTTACTGCTCGGCAATACAAAGTGCAAGGAACGTGAATCGATATTTTGTGATTTCCAGAAAATGTCTATTGCTTTTCGTACTTATTGTCTAATTTCCAGATACACTCCAGAATGTATGGAGCAATTGGCATCTCTGTTTAAGGAATATTAGTAAATAAGATATTTAATGTCTTATGCCTCTCTGTAGCCCCGTTCACATGCATAATTTAAAGCCGGTATTATGGCTGCATTTTGACTGTGTCACCATTCTCATGTCCAAGCGGGGAAAATACCGGTTCGAAAGAGGGTTAAAAGGGGGTATGATTTCCTTTCTTCTTATTTGAGGGAACGAAGGGGGTAGATTGGGGAGTTTTACCCACAATTCCATACGCGCAACTGCGATTTCTTGAAAAACATGGCGGATACTGAGATACCTCGTGCACCTTGTTTACAAATTCTATCTTAAGATTGTACAATAATGATGAATTTATAGCTTCTTATATAGATTATTTTGCATTCATTATACGAACTTATTTACGAATTAAAGGGATTGATCCTTATTATACATCAGAATTTAATGAACGGTGAATCGTACTGAAAAATATTGATGCGGGTATGCACATTTTGTTTATTTGAGCTAACTGTTATCTCATGAATTAGAAATATTTGTTCCTCGATTTTAGGATAATTTTTATAGAAATGTTTATTACTTAATTACAAAACGTATACAATTAAGTGTTAGTTAAAAGTCATAAGCCAGCTGATTTTCCTGAAAAAAAAAAAGAAAGAATACTCCATGATTGCTAGTATCAGAAATATAAATTACATTTATATATTTTAGATACTAACTACATATGAAGTCGATTTTATTTTATAAATTTTATTTTTGGATTACTTAAGAGGACCACCTATTTTACATATCAATGAAACATGTCCATCATAAGTATTTTTTATACTGCTATATTAAAAACATTATTTTTAATTGCAGTATTAGTGGTATATGAGATTTTTTCTATCTGGGCCATGCAATAAGATCTTATGTGTTTTTAATAAAAAATGAGTTATACCGATTTTGTAATAGTTAAAATGTATTAATATAAATATGCATATTTTTTTCTCTATGCCAACTTCTTATATCGATTTGTCTTGAATAAAGTTTCTTAAAATGGTGTTACACTTTTTCCACTTAATTAAGTTTATAAATCATAATTTAGCTATAAAAAAGAAGATTAAATGAGAAAAACTTTCTCTTTTGACTTTTAAGAATGAATTCGTTAAACAGTTTCATGGAATAAAACTTTTATATATATATATATTAGAATAAGCATATATTTACAATTTTAAAAATATATTAAATTTAATTTTGGCACATTATTTTTAATTTGATGTTTAGTTTATAAAGATCCAAGTTTAATTTGTATACATTATTTAGATTTAATTTATATATATAAGATTATTTTGTTTCTCATTTCCGCACATTTGTTATATTAAATAGATAAAATAATAACATGGAATAATGAATTAAAAATAATACGCATTTTAAAAAAGCAATTTAAAAAAAAAGAAAAAGATATATTGTTTACCAAAAATGAATGTCAAAAGCATTTAAGAAAAATTGACCCTAGCCCTTTAAACGGGAGTAATGGGGGTTGCACCATGTGAACTGGTCTAGAATGGATCCTGGAAAATACCCCCTTTTTCACCCCAATGTTTTATGGCCGGAAAATACCTGCTTGCATGTGAACTGGGCTTGTAATGCAGTATTAATAGCTGTGGATGAGTAGACCATCCAGTCAACTGCATCTAATCATTTGCTAAGAAATATATTATCATTTGATAACAGAAATAGTTTCACATGTAAGAAAAATATAATAACAATATCATTATAGAATTTTGCTTTCTATATTCACTATTATTAAACTGCTGTGAGGTGACAAAACAAAGCCAATAGACATTGTACAATTCAATGGTGAACAAAGTCAGATATACCTTTAGATATAATAAAAATAAAAAACAAAGTGCATGCACTAGAATTCAGTTTAAATTTTACTTACTGTGTCACAAATGTAATGGACTTTCCTCCACGACCAGCCCTAGCAGTTCTTCCAACTCTATGTATGTAATCTTTTGAATGTGAAGGAATGTCAAAGTTTATGACGACATCTACATGCGGAATATCCAAACCCCTAAAAAAAATTGATACCGTCAATGTACACAGGGCATGACAATTTGATACATGAAATAGGTAAGATAAAAACAATCTCAAACAGCTTTACATACCTGCTTGCAACATCAGTAGCAATTAAAATTGAGCGTGTCTTGGCTTTAAATTTTTGGAGAGCTCCAAGTCGCTTAGCCTGTAAATTAAAATATCATCTTATTAAACAAATAATTTAAGTTGATTTTAAGTTAAAATAGATATTAAATTTCATTGAAATGCTTGACAAATCTAAATATTAAAAACTATGCAGAACTCTCATTTATTAGTGTCAATCAATACTTTTTAAACTAAATCAACTTGTTAAATTCATCCATGTTATTTACTTTATTTCTTCTCTTTCACGAGTTTTTGATGTCTGGCTATTTTATACCTGTGTTTAAAAAGAGCAATAGTTATAGTACAAAAACTTTAATAGGTTAAAATTGTTAATTTAAATTTATTACACTTTTGTTTTCAATATAAATGTGTATGGTATATATGGGGGAGACATCAGCTTTTTTTTTCTTTTTTACTATTTTCAAATAAAAATTATAAATGCTAAAAAGTAGCAAAAAATGACTCTCAAATTTGAAAGTTTGACTCATACTTTTGAGTTTCAGGAGTCAATTTGACTCAATTTTACAAACTAAGAGAAAGCTCTGCAATGCCTCATTTAAATCATTCAATATAGTACAATTTCAATAATAGGGCACTTCAATGCTCCCCAGCATGTCCAATAATACAACACCACAGTGTAAGAGGTAGGGACAGCCTTTTTCATGTCATGTGATGTTTGTTTTCATTTTCAAACAAAACATTCATCAAACAGTGACATGCCTGACATCAACAAAGAGATAAACATCTATTAAACATATTTCTCTAAACAATAAATACTTTTTATAACAAAAGTATAATATGTATAAAATTATTATACATAAATCTAGATTTATTTCATACATGTAACATTAAGTTTAACTACATACATATTATGACAACTTACAAGTACAAAATGAGGAATACAAACAAATCTTTTAATCAATTTAATTTTTAAAAAGTGTCTTGTAATCTTATTTTATTTTGTAACAGAAACTTATAAAATCCAATATATAATACTGTCTATATTTTAAATTAATTTTCCTATCAATTTCATTATTATTTAGATAAGATAAATGAAATTAAAATTATCAGTCTTATCAACACATTGGACTAATAAAATCATTTTATATAATAAATGTATTTAATCCCATTAATTAACCAACATACCATATTAATTTCTTCAAATAACAGTAAAAAACGTTAAAAAATTTGTCTGTTTAATGTTATTTCTATGGATGGACCAATTTTGTGTTTTTATTGAATCTTGACAACTTGGAATAGAAATTCAAAACATGGACACAGTTCCTAATACCACTTACCAAAAAATTTGAGAAGAAAAAAATAGGTGAAACAGTGAATTTGTACATGAAACAGGCTGTTTAACTACATAAGACTAGTATTTAAGCCTGTCAAAAGCAGAGAAACTAATGCTCTTAAAAAGTTAAGAAATTCTTCTCCTTTTAAGTTCTCAAATAAAATCCCAACTTTGGAACTTTTTTAACAAGTTTGTATTCTATTTTACAATGTATGGTGCTTAGTCTTGCAAATATTCATATTAATTGAAATTGGCTTAGGTTCTGTTCTGTGGTTGCTACTATAAGTATGTACACTTTTAGCCTTTTAGATCAGCAGAGGGGGGGGGGGGAATACTGGAGAGTTTAGAAACTTTTTGGCCCCCATTTTGTCTAATACTGTGGCAGAAATAAAAATTCTGACTTGTTCTGTTCCATGATCGATACTATAAGCATGCAACGATTCAGCCTTCTAAGTTACTGGCTAGGTTTCTGAAGCGCTTGGAGAGGCTTTTTGAATACCCTCCATGTTTATGCTTCCGGGGTGGGAAATCAAAAATCAAGCTTAGTTAGATTCTGTTCCAGGGCCACTACTATAAGTGTACATGCAATGATTTAGCCTTTTAGATCACAGAGGGGCTTCTGAAGAGTCTGGAAAAACAAACAACAACATATCAATTCAGACAGGGGGGGTTACCTTCATAGTTTCAAATGTTTTTGATTTTAACATATGTTAAAATTCAGGAAAAAGTAATAAACCCATATTTTTTTGTTTTGTTCAAAAAAATTCCTGGTCTGAGATACAGGCCGCCATAGATGGCACCATTCCTCATTTGCGATTTTTGGCAAAATTTTAAAATGCTCTATCTCTGGAATGGTTCAAGATATTTTGCTGGGGTTCTTTTATTTGAAATATAATGCTTTTCTGATTAAAATGATATCCTCCGCTTAGAAATATGTGTCCAAGTTTTCTTGCTGTAGCCTTCTGAATTTCTTTTTGAAAAATCAAAAATAATTTTCTTTTTTCAAAAATGCCAATCCCAGAAATTTTGATTATTTGACGGTTGATCAGTACCATAGAGTACTACATTCCCTGAAAAGGAGGAACTTCCACTTTTGAGTTTAACAGGTTTTATAAACAATGTTCATGTTTTAGCTTTCAGGGCTAATTTCTTTATGCAATTTTTTTTTAATTTATTTTTCTCAAAAACACCTTTCTGAAAAGGAGAACTTTGGTTCTGGAATTTTTCATAATTTTAGTTTTTTAAGAAATCCATTTTCGGACCAATGTGCTCATTGTGATGGAATAAAAATGATAAATTAAACAAAGTTGAAACTGGTGAAATGTTTTTATTCTTCTAGATTTTCTTTACATAGAACCTTCTAAATCATTAAAGGTCTTCTGGAGCAATGTGGAAGCTTCCAGATAATTTCAGAATGTAACAGAACCTTCTAGAAGAATCTGGAACCATCCAGATAGTTCTGTGTGTTTAGCCTAGCATATAAAAGAGAGGACATATGAAGTCATAGTTTAGTTGTTAACAGGAAAACAAAGAGAGCAGTTCACCAAATTTGTGGTCCAACAGCACATAATTAAGCTTTTATGAGGATTTTGCTGATTAAGTTGTATGGTGTTTTGTGGAAAGGATTGAGTTTGAAATGTCTTCTGACTGGGGGCACAGCAGAGTGAAGTGTGCTGACTATCTGCATTTCCATAAAAGAGTGATATATAAGACTAGCAAAAGAACAGACTTTTTTCAGGTTGGGAATAAGTATGCTCATTTCAAGACTGTTTCAAAGTCAAGATGTTTCCAGTGATGACTTTCTGTGTTCTAAATGCTTTGACAGAATATAAAAAATGACACTAACTGAACCTGTTAAGTCTCCCATGGTGTGGATGATGCAGATTTTGTATCTGCAGAAGAAGAATAGATTCCCTGAATCAGTCAGCTGTAGAGGTTGGTGTTAGTCCTGTTAGGAAATCATTGTCAGTGAAATCAAGTCATAAGCTGTATGCATCAAGAAAGTGCAGAGAAATTACTGAAGCTGTGGTTGAATACACCAAAAGAAAACTGACCGAACTCTTCAATGGAGAAATTCATTACGAAGCTTTAATATGTTTTGAAAACTGTGTCTGTTACTTATCTTTATTAAGAATTAAAACGCCATGTCAAATAAGACTAGATTTTGATTTCATGAGACCAATATGTGATGAGTAAGTAGAAACAGAAACTGGTTTAATGTATGGCAAAATTTTCAATTGTTTATAAAACTTGTTAAACTCAAAAGTGGAAGTTCTCCTTTTCAGGGAATGTAGTACTCTATGGTACTGATTAACAGACAAAAAAATCAAAATTTTTGGGATTGACATTTTTGAAAAAAAAAAAAAAAAATATTTTTGATTTTTCAAAAGAAAAATTCAGAAGGCTACAGCAAGAGAACTTGGACACATATTTCCAAAAGGATGATATCATTTTAATCAGAAAAATATTATACTTCAAATAAAACAACCGCAACAAAATATCTTGAACCGTTCCAGAGATAGGGCAGTTTAAAATTTTGCCAAAAATCGCAAGTGAGAAATGATGCTCAAGGCGCCATCTTTGGCGGCCTGTATCTCGGGCCAGGAATTTTTTTGAACAAAACAAAAAAATACGGGTTTCTTATTTTTTACTGAATTTTAACATATATGTTAAATTCAAAAACATATGAGACTATGAAGGTAAGATTTTTTTTTTCTTACCTTTTTTCTCTCTATAACATTGAAAATACTGACTGCATCAGAAAAATATTTTTGCATAGTATCAGTGGCATAAACAGAGAAAAGTTTTGGAGGGGACTGACTGACTTTAAAGGATCTTAAAAAAAATTCTGTGCCTAGAAGTAGGCTCTTACATTCCTGATATCTCCTTACACATGTCACTGCATAATATACAGCTTAATTCAATATCATAAATAAAATATAATGTAACTGTAGCTAACACTTAAAAGAATTTAGAAACATTTTAATGGTAGCATAAAAAAAGTTATAAAAAAGTAACATTTCAGTTCAGTTTAGAATTTGTAAAAAGTAATATAATTAGAATTTGTAAAAAGTAATATAAAAGCTTTTTTAAAAATTTAATAATTTTAATATTTATAAAATGCTGGTGTAAGCTGTCAGACACTGTACTGGAGTATTTAATAAGAAAATGAAAGCTGTTCAGTTCTCTAACTGTAATTTAGTATAATTAGATGAAGATAGATAGAAAAATGTTTTTGGGACTCTATTACTTAGAGAATGAATAAAAATGTAATTGCACAATCACTCATTTTGAGTATATTTGAAATAATCCTTCCTTTTTATGTAAACTATAAAGATATGAAACTGCTGTTTATCTAATTTGAAATTCAATCAAAAATAAAATGAATCAAAAAGAATGCTTTAACATTACATGTGAAATTACCCTTAAAAAAATAATAAATATTTTACAAAAATATTAATTAATAATGAAATATACTACAAAGAAATGAATGTTGTACATTTTTTAAATAAAATAATTTGAAGCTAAACATGGATGGAAAATGATGTTTCAACATTACGCAAGAACGTAATCTATGATGCAAAATCACACTTATTTGAAACAGCAACTATCAATGAAGTGAAAATGATACAACTTGGTGCTAGTAATAAGTTCATGCCTGAAAGGAACAAAATGACACAGACAAGTTCAATTGAAATTCCCTTTGACAGATAATTTTTATTGAAAAAATCTTTCCCTAGAATTCTAAAAAAAATTGACAAAACACGGGAGATTCACATTGAAAACTGGAAATTTCCTGGAAAAACTAGTAGAGTTGGCAGCTATGACACACATTAGACAAACATTATAAATATTTGAACTGGAAGGTGTGTTCATAATGTAAATTTAGTAGCAAAATTATGTTTTTTACATAGAACAAGAGTTTTATCAAAATAAGATATTTAAAGAAATATTTTTATATCGATAATTTACTGATTCATTATGCTTTTTTCCAGTGGTCAAGAATTCTGCATATTCTAACTTCTTTACTAATAAAAATTTAACAAATAAACATAACCTCTGAATAGTATGGTAAAGATACTGCCAAATTTAAATAAAATATTGTAAAAATGTTACCTGGCTCAATTTACCATGAAGAGGAATAGCAGTAAAACCAAGATTCCGTAGCAAGAAAGCAGTCCGCTGTGTATTTGCACATGTAGCACAAAACACCATAACAGAATCACCAGGCAGTTCATTTAAAACATGAACTAGATACACATCCTATATGAAATAGAGGACATTATCAGATATAACAAAATAACAGGAAACACTTCAGAAATTATATAACTTTGGGTCATATTATAAAAATATATTTACATACTTTATGCTTAAAAGGTATAAATAAGTAATACTGCTGTAGTTTTTCAACAGTCTGATATTTTCTTGAAACTTCCACCTTGACAGGTTCAGTCAAGGATGCTCTTTGCAACTTTTGAACCTAGAGTGACAGACAATAAATTAAGAAATTGGTGTTCTCATTCTTGTAGTTATTTATATCCATATAATTATCACACAAATACATGAAAAGGTTATGCTTTCCTATATGATTGAGAAATCTAGGGAAATGCATATTCTTATATGGGATATTTCAGGATGATGTTTTAGGCTTTTATACTTATTCCAAAAATGTACATATGAAGAAATTCAGAAAGCTCTATAGGAAGTTTGAATGTACAGTGATGAACTATATACAAAATATAATTCTTTTCTTTATTTATGATAAAAGGAGAATAACAATTCAGAATTTTCATAATGGTGTTAATTATAAAATATTAACATTTTATCATTTATATATCATACAATAGTGTAACAATTTTCTTTAAATTGCTAGAGAAAACATAATGTGTAGGTGTTCAGATACTTTAGTTCAGATGATTGTGTACACAGATACTTTTTCATTTTATATTGCTCTAATCTGGATTCAGACTGTTCTACTGATGCTTATTTCTGTAATTAGAGTATAATTTCATATTGATCTGACAAGTAGAGTTTAGAATAGAGCCAACCAGGGCTCTCTACAAGAATTAGCAAAACTTCTAATCAAATCCAAAGTTGATTACCAAGTATACAAGTTAACGAAGAATAAAAAAAATAGCACTAAATAAAAATACCTAGTATAAACTATCTAATTTTCATAAAATTTACTTAGTTAAGCATGCTCTGTGACTCGTTTAATGCAAACGTGACAAAGTTACTAATGTTCCTGTAGATCAAAGGCTTGAGAGCCCCAGTGCTCTCATAAGTGTATAAATGCATATACTTTAATTCTTTCGTTTGATGATTCTGGGGGGGGGGGGGGGGGGGGAGATATGGGAAAGAAGCTTATTAATGGTAAAAGGTTGCAGACTTCTGCTCTAGTACATATTATTAAACATTCTTACTAATATTCAGGGAAAATGACAAATTTCGTAATTGACCCATTTATAAGCTAAAGTTTAATCATCTTTTACATGGAGCTTAACCAAGATCTGAAACTAACAATAGTATATATTGAAGATCAAAATCAATGCAAATAACGAGATTTTCAACTGGTATTTCGAACAAATATTTGTTTAAGAGGGGGAATTTTCTTGAATAGCACTTTATTTTACTGTGCATTTTAAAAATTTATTCACAATATTGAATTTTATATATTGAATTCCAAATTTTTCATTCCTATATTGAATTTCAAATTGTGATGTGATATCGCTTAGTATGAACCAGAATATTATATACTTAAAAGAATAAAAGTAACAAAAACAGAAAATAACCTTTTGAGTCATTGTAGCAGAATATAAATAAGTATGTCTCTCTCGGGGGATAGCTTTCAAAATTTTATCAACTTCTTGTTCAAAATCCATATCTAATATTCTGTCAGCTTCATCCATTACCTGGAAAGAAATTCATTATTTATTGCAACACTAACAACATTTATACATATCATTTAATGCAAGTTTTCTTACATAATAAAAAATGTTTTACCTTCTGCTTGTGTGTGTGTCATCTGTAACAGAAAATCTAAGCTTTAAACAGCAGCAAAATTCAATACAGGGTTAGCTGAACTCATGATATGACAGACTTAAAATTTATTCTATAGCTTACAAACATATGGGTATATTTGCATGCCATTCTATTAAAATGTCTTTTAATTACTTAATTTTCTGATTATGTTCAACCAAAAGTATAAATACAAAAAAATTTCGATTCTGTTCTTTCTCTGATTGGCAGTTGACATCACAAACTGGGCATTGGCACACTATAATGAGCAATGTATGTTTGTGTACATGTGTGGAAAATTGTTGTACATGACTACATATGCATTGAAAAAAATGGGATTCTTTCATGTGCAACTTGCATAGCAGTTAATTTTATCTTAATTTAAAGAGTGAGCAGGGCAGGGCACAACTATGTCTTTTGAAAAATTTAATGAATGAATGTAGTTAATCACTGCTTTAAATCCTGGATAGAATTTCTAGTATTATATAAAAATAAACATCATAGTTACCAAAAACTTTAGTGCTCTGAGAGAGAAACCTTTAGTGTTTTCCAAATGATCAACCAGTCTGCCAGGTGTAGCTATTAATGACAGAAAATTGATATATTAAAAATGCTTCAGTTTTACACTTATTAATAATTTAAAATCTATCATTCACTTAAAAACTAAAAATGCAACTATTTTGTATGTTTAGAAATGCTTTTTCAGTATAAAGCAGGACAATTTCTAAATAATACTGCAGCAAAACAAATTCTCTGATGGATATTCTCTAAATGTTTCAGAACTCAAAAATTTGGCAGCCTTCAAAACAGATAGTTTCACCTTCATTTTAAATTTCCTTTATTAATTTTGGAGGGCCTCTCATATTTTTTACTTTCCCTACATACATCATATAACATACCTGTCAACATTAGAGAATAAACATCCAGTAGATAGTGCAGTGAGCATTTTTTATAACACTCTACAAGTCAGTGTATAACCTGTTCAATATCACTTAAGGAAAAATAGGGATTTATTTTTTACATCACACAAAAAATGTATGCTTTTTTTCAGAAAATGATAACTCAGAAAATGATAACATTGAAAATGCCTACTGCATAAGAAAAATGTTTTACATAATCTGTGTATAAAAAAAACATAGTGGCATAAACAGAGAGAAATTTTAGAGGGGGGCACTGACTGAAACAGAAGATGTTCAGTTGTAATTTAGTTAATTAGATGAATGTGAACAGGAAAATGCTTTACGGACTCTATTGCATAGGAAATAAGGGAGAAATATTATATTTTAAAGAAAATAATCCTTCATTTTTATGTAAACTGCAAAAATGTGAAAAGTACTGTCTAATTAATTTGAGATTTTCTCAAAAATAAGATGTATGGAAAAAGATGTTTAAACATTATACTGAAATTTAATCTTTACACACAATGTCACACTAAAAAATAATAAATATTCCACAAAAATAGTAATTAATAATGAAACATACTGCAAAGAAAGAATGTTGTGCATTCATTTTTTAATTCACATAATTTAAAACTAAACATAGATGGAAAAGGATGTTTCAACATTGCACGAGAATGTAATCTATACCCGTGAAATCGCACTTAAAAAATAATCAATATTTTATTAAAATGCTGATTAATAATGAAACCTACTACAAAGAAATTAATGTTGTGTAATTTTCATTCACATAATTTGAAATTAAGCATAGATGGAAATGGATGTTTCAATATTACCCGTCAATGCAATCTATATATGCAAAATCACACTTATGTGAAGCAGTAACAATCAATAAATTGAATGATACAACTTATTGCTGGTACCAGGTTCATATATGGAAGAAACAAAATGGCAGCCACAGGTTCGATTGAAATTTCCTTAAACAGAGAATTTTTATTGAAAAATCCCTGACTTTAAGGAATTCTAAAAAAATTGACAAAAGTCAGGAGTTTTTCAGGAAAAACAGTAGAGTTGGCAGCAATGGTATAATGAATAGGGAAATATTGTACTAGAGTCGAAAACTTAAATTTGAATTTACGATGGAAGAGCATGTTTGAAGCATCCCTGAACTTGAATCAAACATTTTTGAGATGATATAGCTGTGAGTCTGTAGATACTATGTCACAAATAAGTGGAGTATTTCAAACATAATTTGGAAGTATTATAATAGTCAGTAAATATTGGAACTTTAATTTTAAATGCAACCAAATGTCTGGAAGTCCACAAAATTTTTGAAAAATTCAAGACTTTTACAAATGATGAATAAATAATCATATCAGACCTAGTATTTCATCAAAAAATGAATGGTAAAAACCTTAGAATGCTAGCAGGAACTGCTCTCAAAATAATGCACAACTTTTGAATGAATGTTGAAATAAATTATTAAAAAATCAGGGCCTTCAATATTGATAAATAAATAGTCATTTCATACATTATTTTTCAATAGAAAAGAAATGATACAATCTTTAGACCGCTAACATAAACTTTGAGATCTTTCACATTTTTCAAATAAATTAAAAAAAAAAAATAAATAAATAAAAATAAAAAGTCAGAAAATATCATCAAATATTCTCACTTTCAATATGCAATATTATGCAACAAATTTGTTAACTTAATTCTCATAGATCGAATTTGCACCATTCACCACAGAAGATAGTTTTGCATTTTAACACCAATTCACCAATAATCATTTATTTCATGGGATAATAATTACTTGTCAATTACATTTTGTTTGATGAGGATTTTGCAAGTGAATAAGTCATTCTGTTTGAACTAATACATTGCCCAAAACACCAAATTTCAATTTATGTCGCATTAATTCAATGTTAAATAAAAACATTGTGACATGGATTCTGTACACCATTATTTTATTGCAAAGGAAGTGCAGTAGCCCCTCATTATATCACGCTTGCCGGGAGACATGACAAAATGCATGATATATCGGGCGATATGATAAAAATTATACTTTTATGAACATATGTAATAAAAATTTAGGAGTGAAAGTACAATAATAAAACCCTCATTCACTCCCACCCCATCAACGACTCATGTTGTAACACGCCAGTCTTGGGAAAGCAAAAGAATGTAAATGAAAAATCAGAAAGAAAAAAAAAATGGGAAACACAGCAGAAGCGCGATATATCTGAATGCATCATATATTGAGGCGCAATATAATGAGGGGTTACTGTATTAAAGTTATGTGCTATCCATATCAGATTCTTTCTTTTAGTGGCACACTACTTGCCATTTGACAGCATTAGTCATACATCTGCACTGTACAAAAACTAACTGTATCACATTTAGCAAGTTTCAGAATATTGTGGCCATCAGTTACTACCTTTCCAGAAGAGTGTGGAAGACTCAGGTCACCTGACTCGCCCTAAGGTATGAGCAGCAAGATGAGTGGCCGAAGTTTTCCAGAAGAGTGTGTAATTTAAACTTCTTTCACATTAGTCAATCCATGTGAAGTATTTCCAGATCAAACTTTTTAATAGGCGACCAGCTTTAATAGTGAGTTTCCAATTTGAACTGCTACTGTGCACAGGTACATCATGGTAATGCCACAAACACAAGCACTATAGGCATCTAGTGAATAGGACAGACATATCTGAGCTTTCAATTACATTGCCATGTTTTATTAATTTTTTTACCTCCATATTTTATTTCTTTCAACAGCATTTTATTCAATATCATTGGCACAATCACTAAGATATAATGTGAGCTCTTCTGCCATCTATGATGCTTTGTTACACCATAGGAGGTTTTATATTCTGTCACAAACTCAAGCATTACCACCATCTAGTAAATAAACCAGACACATTTGAGCTTATCAATTACATAGCCATGCTTATTAACTTTTGACCATATTTTGTTTCAAAGCATTTAATTCAATATCATTGGCACAACAATTGCTACGAAATGTGAGCCATTTTGTCATCTATGATGCTTTGGTACACCATAGGAGGTTGTTTATATTGTTACCTTAGAGTGAACAAACATATATTAGAGAAAAGGCTTTTGTGGCAGATTGCCCACAGATAGTCTATATTCATATAATATATGGAATAAAGTAAGATATTGAAAACCGGGATCCCAAAAGCCAGGGTATTCTAGTTAAATATTGTTGGTATTTCAAGACTGGCTTCCATGAAAAGAAAAGTCATATTTTTCAAATTCATAGATTGAAAACTTAATTATTCATTCTCTTCTTAATTATTAATTTTCTTAATCTTTTTTAACGTTCTAATAACAATACAAGAATAAAAGTCACTCGTATCATATTTTTGAGTGAATTGAATGATTTTATTATAATTTCATAAGCTTATACTAAGTTCGAACCAGGGTTTAAACTCTGTTAGCTTTTTTAGTATTTTGCTAAATCATTTAGTTAAAATATTTTTTACAATTTTAGCTAAAAATCAAAAAGACATCAAGAACCCTACATTAGACCCAGGACTCTTGACAGTGTGTACTTTTTAAGCAAGAGGAATTTAAATTAGTTAATAAAAATAGCATGACCCACATTTTTTAGCATACAATTTCTTTAATTACCAAGCTGAAAATAGTGAGGGCAAATATGATTAAAATGAATCTACCACAATAATGTAATTTTTACAATTACAGTTTTGCTACAATTTGTATCCAAAATAACATTAAAAAAAGTGGTTAATTCATTGATAATAAGCAGAAAACACAATGAATAACAATCCTTTCTCAAAATAATTGCAGAAAAAGTTTAGTTAAATAAAAAACAATAAAAATCAATTATGCACAAAGCATTGATTATGAAACACTTTCCAAT
The DNA here is from genome assembly GCA_951213105.1 of Amaurobius ferox. NCBI lineage: Eukaryota > Metazoa > Arthropoda > Arachnida > Araneae > Amaurobiidae > Amaurobius > Amaurobius ferox. Next base: position 31,073,898 of record OX578140.1, read on the forward strand.
GCAATTTTATTTAAACATCTCTAAAATGTGATACATTCAGCGGTAATATTTTTAAATTATCACAATATTACATTAATTTATTATATTTGGCTAAGTCCATATCAATTCAGGCAGGCAAAGAAAAAATCTTACCTTCATAGTCTCAGATGTTTTTGAATTTAACATATGCTAAAATTCAGGAAAAAGTAAGAAACCTGTACTTTTTTGTTGTGTTCAAAAAAATTCCTGGCCTGAGATACAGGCCGCCAAAGATAGCGCCTTGGGGGTCATTTCTCACTTGTGAATTTCGGCAAAATTTTAAAACGCTCTATCTCCGGAACGGTTCAAGATATTTTGTTGCAGTTCTTTTTATTTGAAATATAATATTTTTCTGATTAAAATGATATCCTCCGTTTGGAAATATGTGTCCAAGTTCTGTTACTGTAGCCTTCTAATTTTTTTTTCAAAAATGCCAATCCCAAAAATTTTGATTTTTTGACTGTTGATCAGTACCATAGAGTACTACATTCCCTGAAAAGGGGAACTTCCACTTTTGAGTTCAACAGGTTTTATAAACAATTGAAAATTTTGCCATACATTAAACCAGTTTCCGTTACTACATACTCGTCACATATCGGTCTCATGAAATCAAAATCTAGTCTTATTTGACATGGCATTTTAATTCTTAATAAAAAATAAGTAACAGACACAGCTTTCAAAACATATTAAAGCTTCCAAAATATATGTGCAAGTTCCAAAACATATTACAGGTTACACAGCATACAACTTCTGTGCACTCTGCTTAGAACTGAAATAGCAATTCAATGAACTAAAAATTTGTTTAACTGCATCAGTATCTTCCTTTGATATTAAGTGATGCCTTCCTGTTGAACCGATAGGAACTGGGGCACCCACAATCTTTAAAACATCGTGAATTGGAAGTAAGCACTGGTGGTGGTGTTGCTGTCTTCCAGCTGAAAATCTATATCCAGCAGCAGGTCCATGTGGTAGCATAAAGTTCAAGACGATTTCATCTAACTCACAACTGATATCTATAACCTCTGCAATCCACCACTGTCTGCAATAACCACTGTCATACACACATCCCACAAGCATCCCTCTTTGTAGGTTGTGAATCTGAATATTCTCCTGTCGTTTCTGAGATCTTAGATGGACAAATAAAATTTCTTCTTTCTTGCTCTTTAAAGTTCGTGCAATATAGGTTCGCCCATCACTGTGAATCCACACATGTGTCTTTTGAATTCCTTTCACAGGGGTAGTTTGGCTTGACCATTCTTCTTTTTCTGCTGGTGGAATTCTTCAACTTCCTCTTTGGGCAACAGGATGAGGGCTGTTGATGTATATGACTTCACCACTTTTGTAAAATCCTCGGCATTCTGAATTGCAGCTGTACTCGGGCTGGAAAGATTATGCTTTGTAGCGTGGTGCTTCAGCAGGCCTCCTACACCATCACAAGGTTCCTCCCATGACCAGTAGCGCTGTATACCCACTCTATTGGCACAAGCGACTCAGTCACTTCAAACAGTTGGTAATGATTTTTGAAGTGACTAGGGGCACCATCAGAAATAATGATGATCTTTTCTGGCTGTGATTGCAGCTGTTGTTGAATTTTGTGTATTGCCAACAATGCATGTGCTGAGTCATTTCCTCTGTCATCACTTATAACTGCAACAATTCTGGTCTTGTTTTGAAAATATGTGACTCCTGTAAAAATTAAAACTTGGCTATTACTCCAGTGATACCCTTGTACTTTTTGTGGCAGAATCACATACCAGTTCTCAGCAAAATCACAGTAAAGTACTAAACATAGTTGTTCAGCTCTACACGTCCCTTCACTTCTGAAATGTGTTGCTGCAATTTCTTCAGATGTTGGTATGTTACTGCTTTCATGGTCCATTTCCCAAGTTCATCAATGAAGGTTGGTTGGTTGGTTGATTTAGGATTTTTGGCACAAGATCCAAAGAGGATATGCTGCGCCGGACATATGGTACTAAAATACAGATAAAGGTAAAGAATAAAAACAAGTGTATAATCTAAAAAGTTGTATGACTAAAACAAGACAATGCAAGAGGGTTAATGATGGAAACAAGATGAAAAAAGTTTAAAAGGTGATAGGAAGTGAATTTAAATATGATGGTAAAACCCAATGTCTAATAAGAATGGAAAAATCCCTGAATGAGGGTTTTCTCCAATCAATTCCGTCAAAGTTAGAGTATACGTTTTAAAATGTTTAAAACGAAACTGTTTATATTTAGGACAAGTAATTAGAATATGTTTTACACTTGCTGCGGTTTGACAAACATTACAAAGGGGTTCAATTTCTCCTAAAAGTAAATGCCTGTGAGTAAAACGAGTGTGACCAATGCGCAAACGAGTTAAAATTACATCCAGTTTCCTACATTGGAAACTATTCCATTTTTGTACTAAGGGCTTTATCTCGAGCAACTTATTATCAGCTTGCTGATTCCAGGAATACTGCCATTTGTCATGAATATTTTTTAGAACAAATTGTTTGATGTCGGTCAAAGGGATAGTCAGACTCAAAGTTTGAGTAGCTGATTTAGCAGCAATGTCTGCTAAATCATTTCCTTTGATGCCAACATGTCCTGGGACCCAACAGAATTTAGTATGGTATCCTTGCTCCTTCAGACGATGCTCATACTTAAGGATATCAGAGGCAATGTGGTAATTCATAGCTCTCTTCGATGATAAAAGCTGTAATGAACTCAATGAGTCAGTATATATAATGTGCTTTTTGGACTTTTGATAAGAGATGAAGATTAGGGACTGGTAAATAGCCATAATCTCAGCTGTAAAAATAGAGCAAGATGCATGTAGTTTATAAGACTTTATAGTATTGTTGCAAACATAAGCTAGGCCAACGTAATCTCCTGCTTTGGAACCATCTGTAAAAACAGGAGTAAACTCCTTATACAGATTCCTATGTTCAGCAAACAATTGCACATAAATAGCCGGAATGGTGTTAGTCTTCGTAAAATTACAAAAAGGGTTGAGAAAGGTGAAATTGTTAACATACCATGGAGGTGTTTCAAAAAACTTTGTTTTTCGAACATAAAGCTCTACTAAAGGGGTAGTTTCTACTATATTGCGTATCCGCTTGCCAAAAATAGGAATGCATGAAGGTCTGTGGTCATACAGTCGATCATAATGATCATCAAGGAATGCACGTTGTAACGGATGGTTATGTAAGGACATGATACGAAAATAATAATTCAGTGCCAGCTGTTCACGCCTTAATTGTAAACATGGCTCATTAGAGACAGCATATATGCTTTGAACTGGAGATGTCCTAAAGGCTCCTGAGCATATACGTAATGCCTTATGGTGAATTGGATCAAGCTTTTTTAGCACTGATGTTCGTGCTGATCCATACACAGAACAACCATAATCTAGTTTTGACCGAATAACAGCTCTGTAGATGCGAAGCATGGAAGTAAAATCTGCACCCCATTTAGTATTTGAGAGGACTTTTAAGATGTTAAGAGCTTTCTCACATTTATTTCGCAGTTTCTGGATGTGGGGCAAGAAAGTAAGCTTTTTATCGAACCAAACCCCTAGAAATTTTATTTCCTCTACTACAGCAATCTTTACACCTCCCATAAAGATTTCTGGGGGTGAGTGGATACCACGTTTTCTGGTGAAATGAACACAACAAGTCTTTTGAGTGGAAAACCCGTACCCATTCACATTTGCCCATCGTAAGATGTTATTTACGGCGGCTTGACATTGTCTTTCTCATCAATGAAGGTATAAATGGCAACAGTTTTCTTAATGAGTTGATCTTCCTCCCATGTTGCATATGTAACTTCAGAAGAGTCTTCTGCTCTGTTTTCCAGACCAAGTGTCTGTAAGGAGAGTTCTCCCTTTCCAGAGCAGTCACCACATTCTTGAAACAAACAGGTTGCTCTACGTCACAGACTACTAACAACTTCACATGTCCAACCAAGGTGTAATTTGTCACGCCTTCAAGTAAATTCTTCAAAGTTACAACGCAAAGTTCGAAATTGGCCCAATACACACATACATAGACATCTCTAGGTGGGTGTGGAACCACCCACTTAGGTCGTTGTGCATAAAATTTTGATCTTCCAATGTGGAATACAGGATTTTCCTTTTTATATATATGATGAAAGTTTCTTATATATGACAAAAGTTTTCAAGCATCATTTATTTTATATTAGAGGGGGGAAAAAGTAATTTTAACTTTTATTTTCAAGGCAGGCATTGTAGCTAAAATACTTTTGAAAAAATTTTAGCGAACTGCTAAAGATGTATTTTTAGCAATTTAAACCTTGGTTCAAACCATAATCTTAATTTAATCTATTATTTTGAACTTAAGAACACAAGATATTTTTAAAAGTTTTATGTCTATTTTTCATAATTCAGCTGACTATGGTTTACAACAATCATTTTGTATCTTATCATATACATGCAATGTATGTCTGAAATTTAATTCTTTTAACAAGAAATTATTAATCCATTAATTTCTTTTATCTCATCAAAACTTTTATTCCATATTTTACCTTTTCTTTAATTAAGTAATGGACCTATTCTATGCAATAACTGTTTTTGTATGGTGCATTTTTATTGCTTTTAGTTGGTAAATGTGTTTCCTGTATATATTCACATTTAATTGCATAGGTAAAAAAACTGTCTTTCAAATTATGCTACATAATAAACTTTGCTATTTTTACTCACATTTTTTCCAATCTTTCAAATGAGCAAAAATGCAGAAATACCAGTACACAGGTTTTAAAAATTAAAAAGGCCAGCTTTTAATTATTGGATGCCCCAACGAAAACCATAACTGCAGCAACATAGCTAAAGTATTAAAATACTTAGAATAAATTGGGAATCAAACTCACAGCTGAGATAATCATGCATATTGAAAAACTCTATATATTTAGGTAAATTGGTTGCACTGTTACAAAATGCATAAAATATTCATATCTAGTGTTTTCCTAAAAAAATTTTAACACTGACTTACACTCCAAATTTGCAGTTGCTCATCATACAGAAATTACAGTATTTTATATAATAGATTCACGAAAATCTAAATAACTTTATATATACATATGCAAATTTCAAGAATAAATATAATTCAATTTTAGCATAATGCCAAAGCAACGTTACATAATAGGGACAAAAAATCAAAGTTTGAATGCATTAAATGAAACCAGTGCATAAAAAAGCTGATCCATAAAACAACAAAAAAAAATCTTTTATAATATAAAGAAAAATTTCTTACCAATAATTATATGAGGTTTTTTAGCCAACGTCAAACTTTGGGTCATCATATCTATACCGCCAACAATAACAGCTATAAGAGACAGATTACAGCATAAATAAAGATAAAATGTAAGAGGAAAAATCTGATGTGGGCAGCACATGACTTTCCCTGCAGACTCAAATTAATTGTTTCTTTATTACTTTAATAGTTCATTAAATTGAGTTTAATTGCACAAAATAACACTAAATTTGCATTTTTAATTCAATTTCTGTTTTTATTTGGTAACTGGACTTTATCCAAAAGCGGCATAACTAAATGCGAAAAATCTCAAATATCTCGAGAACGGTTAGTCCTAGAGTAATAGAGTTGTTCTTATTCTTTTCCTCATCAAATATTACGTATTAAACAAGCATTCAATTGATATATTTGAACATACACAGCTTTTTTTTTTTAGATTTTGACAATTTTTGAGGGCCCATTTCGTACCAAATTTTGTGAAATTTGGTCCATTAGTATTTTAGATAGTCGATACATGAAATTTTTGTAGGCCATTTCGTGAAAAAAAGGCAGATTGTTCTTTTCCGATTAATACCAAAATCTAATCAGCACCAGAGTATCCTACAAGTAACTTATCTACCAAATTTTGTGAAATTTGGTCAATTAGAATTTTAGCTAAAGTGGATACATAAAATTTTCACAGGCCACTTCGCAAAAGAAGGCAGGTTTTATTTTTCGAATCGTACCAAAAACTAATCAGCACCAGTGTCATACCCAAGTGACTTACCTACCAAATTTTACGAAATTTGGTCCAGCTTTTTAGTTAGAGTGGATACATACATTGCACAGACAGACACACACACAGACTAAATAGAGTTTTTTCATATTCTAGAGGCCTAGAAACATGCAGATCCATCGAAAACTCCAATTGTGATTTTCGGTATGATTCCAATACTTTACCTATACATTACCATGTATTACAAGGAAAGTAAAAACCTAATGTGTGCAACACATGACTTTCCCTGCATATTCACATTCTCCTTATTTTAATTAAATTTAATTCACTTTTAAATCAATTTTCATTCTCATTTGGTAACTGAACATATTTTAAAAGGTGCCGTAGAGAAAATACGAAAAAACTAAAATTTCTCGAGAATGGTTAGTCCTAATGTATTGGGGTTGGTCTTATTCTTCTCATCATTAAAAATTACGTATAAAACAAGCATTTAATGGATATATTTAAACATACGTAGTTTTTCAGTTTAGATTATGATGATTTTTGCAGGCCATTTCACAAAAAAGGCAGGTTATTTTTTTTTCTAAACATACCAAAATCTAATCGGCACCAGGGTAACCCACAAGTGACTTATCAACCGATTTTTGTGAAATTTGGTCCATTAGTTTTTCAGCTAGAGTGGATACAGGCAATTTTAGTGGGCCATTTAGCAAAATAAGGTGGGTTCTTTTATCCCGAATTGTACCTAAAACTAATCAGCACCAGAGTCGCCCACAAGTGACTTACCTACCAAATTTTATGAAATTCGGAATTGTTGCACAGACAGACAGACACACAAACGTCATGCTAAAAATGGTTTTATCGTATTCTAGAGGTCTCGAACCGTGTAGATCCGTCAAAAACTGGAGTTGTGATTTTCGGTATGATTTCAATACTTCCCCTATACATTACCATGTATTGCAGGGAAAGCAAAAATGGTATTAAAACAATAAAATAGGCTAAGATACAATGCAATTAGGATATGTTAAAAGTAACAGAAAAAAAATTATTATTAAACATAACTTCCAAATTATCCAAAAGTGTAGTTTAATACACATACAATGAAGATCACTTAAAACTTATATTTTGTTTGCATGAATTATTGTAACTTTTCTTAATGAAATAATGTCCTGGATAAATAAAAATCTAAATATTTAATGTTCTCTTAAGCTTCTACAAATTTTCTTAGAGTTATTGCTATAGTGTTAGCCCTGTGCTTGTAAACTATTTATGCATATTTTCATAAATCCTATAATTAAATTCATGTACATGTTTACTTGGTCTATTATAAATGCTGGACTCATATGTATCTACAATGTTTCATTTTTAAATAAGTTGCCTTTGTACTTTTAATCTTTCTGTTCCTTACTTTTCTACTGCCCAATTAAAGGATTTGGATCCCATTAATCAACAAATTAGATTTCCATATCTGTAGACTGCACAGGTTTGGTAAGGGCATTTATAACCTACTAAAAAATGCACCCGGTGATTGCAACAATTTAAAATACAAACTGATAAATACTACAACGCAACTCACAAAAAATTTCTGAAAACTAAATAACATTTTAATAATATGCTCGCTTGTAACAAAAATAAAATAATCTATTGCATTGCTGCATACACATGCCACAATCACTCATTCTGAATCCTAGGCAATCCTGGGTACATTTTCTAGTCATCTATAAAAATAATTAATAACAATAAATCAAACCAAAATGTCTACAAAGAACTTCTGAAATCCAGAAGTAACCCAAGTAACAGAAGTTTCCTTTGCAATACACATGCGACAAAGAAAAAAATTGCATCGGTTAAAACAAAAAATGAACAATTTTACAATATCAATTGCAGCATCAGTCAATGTCTCTAAGACACGAAAAGTATTTATTAATTTTTAAGAATTCATGAAAATGGTTCTATTAATTGTATGGATTCCATGCAAAGTTTGTTTGAAAAAGAATTTTTCAATTTTTCCAATGGTGTTAAGATGGGGAGTGTATGATTATATTTTTGGTCTCTAACAATTTTACAGTGTATTGTTGAAAATTTCAAACATCGAATGCCAAAAGACATTCTCCTTTTGATCAGATAAAATGAAATTGTTTATTGGAAAAAAAACTCAACTATTTACCGGTTAATATAATATATATGAAGCTTCACTCAGCTTTTTTCGACAATTTATATTTTTGAGATGCACTAATGTTCTAATCTCATAGTTATTAAAATTCCACACACAAAATGTTCTTTTAAGCTTACCCCAATGGCATTGTGTTACTTAAGTAAACTTAAATTACTATTTTAAACATCAGTTATTTCTGCATAATCAAATGTGTACAATTAAATCTAAGAGTTAATTAATGAACATGTGTAATTTTATGTTTAGGAAGGAAGCAACAGATGATGCCATCAGCAACCGTGCATGGTACAAACCTGTTATAAATAGTAATATTTTTTTTAATTAAAATAACTAAAAACTAATTCCAATTTTAAAACAATCTTGCAAGGCATATCATCCCGGGTCCTGAAATACCTGTGTTACTAATTTCATGTTAGTATAGCATTTAGATTTTTTGCTATAGACGACACAGACAAACAGACCATTGGGGTAAGCTTAAAAGAACATTTTGTGTGTAGAATGTAATCTTCCTTTATTATTAGATACAAACTCCAATATTGTGATTCAATATAGAATTTAGCAAAATTTACTTTTAACATAATGATCAGAAACATAAAATTTCAACATTATATTATTTAAACAATTCAAAGTTATAAATATTAATTTTTTTAATTAAAATACATGGAATATTTTCAAACTCAAATTATCCACATCCACATTAAACAAGTTACCTGTTTGAACTCCCATAGATGCTGCTAATGCGTCAAACTGTTCTGCTATTTGAAATGCTAATTCCCTAGTTGGAGTAAGAACCAAGGCAAAGAATCTCAGAGGTGTTTTTAGAAGAGCTTGCAACACTGGAATTGCAAATGCTGCAGTTTTACCAGACCCAGTTTCGGCTAATCCAATTATGTCTCGACCTGTAAAGATAACATGAAATGTCACAGATTTTATAATAAAAATAAGACTTAAAAGATTAAAAGTTTATTTTGTATTAAATAAAGTTCTTAGTCAAAAAAATTGGCAGTTAGAGATGACATAATAGCACAATTAATATACTGCAGAGAATGCATAGGAAAAATAAAAAGTAAATAGAAAAGTTATAATTGGTGAAAACAATATTTTGTCATTTTCAATAACAACATTACTTCATCAATGTAAATTTAGCTAAGTATCTAGTCAGGAACACCAGAAATTTAACAAAGCTAAAGTTTTTGTTTATTTACAAGGGATTGTTTTTTACTGCTGTCTAAAGATATATTCTCACCAGTTTTCATTTCCAAAAAAAACATCATTGTGAAGATGTAAAAAACATTGAAGTGGGATAGTACAAAAACAACATGTGATCAATGTGAATCTTTTTTTCTTTTTCATTTCTCAATCAAAAAAGTGAAATTACCCTAATAATGGACAATTTCAATTTTTTTTTTTTTTTTTAAGCTCTTAGAACCAAGAGAATTTTTTTTCTGATTTCAAATATTGAAGCGAAAATCTCTTAAAATAATTATTTATTTAAATATCAAGAAATGAAAAAGCGAAAAATCTACTCAAACACAAAAAGCCCTGTGATTGGCTGTGACATCACACCTGTGATGCAACATTCTACTATGTGCTGTTTCTATTGAGATATTTGCAAGAAGTTGGCGTTTACAATTTGTATATAATTATTTTACCCATTTATTCTTGGTCTTCTTAAGTTTAAATTATTTGTTCCTTATTTTATTTTATTGTAAACATGGATTCTGGTTATGTTAAAGGACAATCAGACAATTTGCCCAAGATTGATTTCATCATGATGGCTCTATTTAAAAAAACAATATAGATTTTGTGATGGCTGAATCTCGTGGTGTAAGAGTTGATAGGTAAGATTTACCCCTTTTCTTGAGTTTGTTCTGGAAATTAAAAGAAAAATATTTGTATTTATATGGTTATTTTTATATTGAATAAATGTTTTATGTGCAAGAGCACTTTAGCATATATGTTTTATGAAGATTCTAAATATAATATTTTATTTATAAATTAAGCAGTTTTACATTTAATTACATTAACAGCAGTTTTACATTTCATTTTCTTTGTCACTTAAACTGCTTTTTGTTTTAGATAAAATGTAATTATTTTATAAATTTTCAAAAGCACACATACTCAATGTAAATATTAAATTATAACTTCTGACTGCAGTATACAGGTATACGAAATTTGCATGCATAGAATTTAGCTACTCTAAAATTATCTTATATCTAAAATACCTTACCATACATTAATCATATTTTAGCTTTTTTTCTAAAATCTAATTTAAAACCAACAATATAAAATAAAAAAATTTATGTTTAAAAATGTTAAATGTTTTGATTCTGTTCAATAGCATATTCTTATTCTTTCGCTTTACTGCAAAGTTAAGGGGCTTCATCAGTCACAAGTTTCAATCTTCACCTTCCATGTTAATGTATGGCCGTTTTAGTGCTAGTGCTAGATAGCATAGCTCCTCCAAAAATCAACCTATTTCAATTTTGTTTTCAGGATCTCAAAGTTATAGAAATTGAAGTTTGCTTTATAATTTTACTTTTTGTTAAAATTATTGTTAAGTATTTTTAACAATTTATTGAAGTTGAGAGTCACTTAGAAAAGTCAAAACTAAAAGTTTAATCGTCTTTTATCAATTTGCATTTCATAATACTCGAATTTGAAAAAAGCAGTGCACATGAATAGAATTTTAGCTTTCGATAGATGCCTAAATTTTTGAGCTATCATAAATAGATTTCCAGCAACTTTTAATTGAAGCAAATATGGATCTGAAAAAAATTGTATTTTGCTTTCCCCCTCTTTCTTATTTCCTTCAGGGGGTGACAGGACTCCCGTGGGAAAACATTGTTTATGGGCGTTTATTCGAAGGCGGCGGGATTTCTTCTTGTCAGGAGGAGGATAAGGGGCAGAACTAATCCCGCCGGTCATGAAAGGAAGAAGGGTAGAGGGTGAAAATTGTTCTCACGTTACGTGGAAAGGCATTTTGAGTTGGGAGTGGAAAACGGTTACTGGACCTTTTTATTTCAGTATGCTTACTCGATATAGAGCGTCTCTTTCTTCATTCTCGAGTTAGCTAGTTTTGCCAATCACTATTTAATAATATTCTGTTGTAATTTCAATTTTTACTTTACCGTTGCACATCTAAGTATATCATATACTTAATTTTCTTTTTCTATTTTTCTCTTGTAAATATTTAAAATTTATAATTATATTTTTGTTGTAATTATTTTGTCACCATAATTACTAAACATGAAAAGGGATCAACGTTTTAACAAATCAGGAAGGCTCAAGTTATCAGCCCACCGCAAAAGAAATAAAGGAAAATATTTAGCAGCATGGAGGGAAAAGCAGGGGTAAGTTTATGTATTATTGTTCTAATATTTTTTTCAGAATATTTAATTTTGGATTGTGTATATAAATTATTATCCTACATAATAAAAGTAGATCATTCTCTCTCTGTGTGTGCGCAGTCTGTAGCGGGAAATGTAAGCGTCGTACGGCCGTGCAATTTCATACACAGATGATTTAGGACTCGGAAAGGTGCACCTCGACGTTATTTTTTTCATTTTAATTATTGTTTCAGTTATGAATTTTTAAATTTTAAAATCACGATTTCCCACTATTTTGTCAAATTAAATATGTGTCTTGCCGCAGATTCGCAGATGATCGAGCAGTTTGCTAGGCATTTAGTCTAAGGGCAAACAGCTGATTTCACCAAATGCATTTATATTTTTATTTTTCCTAAATTTACAAATTCAAAAGATGTCATCCCATTTTTTTTATTTGGTCGAGTATTGCTAAAATTTGCCTGAAATTGGACAAAACTTCGTTCAGATAGCACTTACTTTTGGGTTTAAAGAAACTTTTATTCAATTTCAAGTATTCTTATTTATTTGTGTCACGAGAATGACTTTAGTTCAAAATAGATGATTTGGAAATTGAGTGCTGTTATTTGTATCTGTATTATTAAAGTTGCAGGCGCCTATTTATTAGAAATATAAAAATTCAGTGGTTTTTCAGAAGATATGGCCAATATATAAATTGATTTTGATTGAAAATTAATTTTGAAATAAATCATGTCCGTCGATATATTTTCGTCGAACGTAGAGTATCCGCAAGTGACGGGTTTTAGTTTTTCGATGTGTGTGTGGGGGGGGGGGGGGGGGGGGATTATCACGACAATTGCGTCGATGTCCACGACTTACATGCAATTTTCACTGTTATTTATTTATATGAATAAAAATAATATATTTTGTTATTTTATATAATTACCCTGCTTTATAACACCCTTGCAACGCCAGGTACATTTTTCAGTCTTATATAATTACGAATGATCTTCCTCCTGTATGTATGGTATTACATCTGACTCGTCAGTCCTTTATCAGTGAAATTTGGTACAGATAAGGTTAGATACATTTCGGAGGTTTTACTTGAAATACCCGTTCCGTTGACTCAAATATTGAATGGTCGATATAATAACCAAAATTTTCGCCCGTACAAAAACCAACCATTTTATACTCGTACATGAGTAAAATTACATAGCTTATCATAGCGCTAAACAAGTAATTCCTATGTAAATGGATTCATCATGTTAATCTTTAATACATTGCCTTTATTACTTTCCTTATATACATAGTATAATGTATAAGAGAAAGTATTGTGACGACGTTGAAAATTCGAATTCGAGTATAAACGGGAGAGCACGTTTTAGTTATCCCTCAACACGAATCAAAAGTGTCTGAGGTGATGTCTGTGTGTGTGGGGGGGGGATATGTGTGTGTGTTTGTCAGTGAGTCTATGGAGACGATATCTCACGAACGAATCAAGCAACATGAACAAAATTTGGTACAAAAATCACAATTAATAAATATTGGACTGTAGCTTTATTTACTGTAACTTTTTTTAAATTTACGACGAACTGTAATTTATTAATTCTTTGCTTTTTGTCTTTTTTAGAGCCAAAAATTCAGAGCCTTCGGAGTCGCTGAATAACCTGTGCTCATCAATATTACCTGTAACTCCACAGCAAGAAACAACAGATCCAATAAAATTCGAACTTTGTGGAAGGCGAATTATTAATATCGCCCATTTTATTAAGGAATTGCAACTTTTGAATCAACACGGAGTCTTTGGTTGTACCATCAGTGACATGAAAATTATTTCAGAAAACAGAAAAGGACTTAATAGTGGCATAAAATTCAAATGTTTAATGTGCAATTTGGAAAAAACAATCTGGACAAATGATGTAAATGAATCATCTCTTCGCATCAACACGGCAGCTGTTATGGGTACTGTTGGTATCGGAGTGGGATATTCTAACATGGAAGAATTTTTCAGCGCCTTGAATATTCCATTTATGTCCCAAAATACATACACCACCGAACACGATATAGTGTCTGATTCTTGGGAAAAGTGTGCTTCCGTTGAAATGGAACAAGCAGTGAATCTTGAAAAAGAATTAGCTATATAAAGAGGAGATGTTGATTCTGATGGCACACCTCTTCTAACAGTTGTAGTGGACGGAACTTGGGCGAAACGTTCATACAGAACAAATTATGCATCACTATCAGGCGCTGTAAGTAAAATGCTATTTTCCTCTTTTCTTGAAGTTGGTATTGCTAGAAACATCAAATAAATGAAAAAATGCCAGCATATATACGTATAGAATATGCATTTTGCAAGTGTATTTCATTTTTATTTATTTATTTATTTATTTTTTGTATAATTATTTAAGTAAATATTTATTTCCAATATTTTTTTATTATCTATTTAAAATTCATCCAATATATAATTATAGCTGCTCTTCTGTTTCTCTGAATGAAGTAGCATTGTGATTTTCTATTAAATTTAGTACATATGTACTGTGCGTTCAGGAGAAAGGTTTTATCTAAAACAAAATCGATAACATGTTCCGTTGACATTTGAAAACTTTTGGATATGTTTCTAAGAGTCACAATAAAGTAGATTCAGTTTTTGTAAAATATAATATCTAGCGTTTCAAAAAAAAAAAAGGGGGGGGGGGGGGTCCTGAAAGCTTCTTTTTATGAAACATATTTTTTCTAACCTCTTTCGATTTTGATTTTAAATCTTTGATTACATTCTATGGCAACACATTTTCAATTTTTAAAATCTCACTTTTCTCTTTTTCCCAACAGGCTGCCATTGTGGGATACCACACAAAGAAGGTTCTCTTCTATGGAGTTAGAAATAAATACTGTGCAACTTGTGCTGCATCAAATAGAAAAAATATCACGCCACCAAACCACAAATGCTTTAAAAATTGGTCAGGTAACTCTTCTGCTATGGAAGCCGACATTATAGTAGAAGGGTTTTGCCAAAGCATGGCAACATATGGCGTAAAATATGCAACAATGATTGGTGACGGTGATAGCAATGTCTACAAGAAGGTCCTAGATGCAAGGCCGTATGATAATTTAACGGTTGAGAAAATTGAGTGCAAAAATCATTTGCTCCGCAATTTTTGCATTAAAATTAAAGACATAGCTAGAAATAGCAAACTGGGCCACATTGATCTGCGAAAGGTCGTTGGACACAATATAATGCGTTTACGACGTGCTGTTGTAAAAGCAACGGAATATAGAAAACAAGAAAGTGTCTGTAAGCTAAGGGAAGACATTATCAATTGCCCTTTACATGTTTTTGGACATCACGAAAAATGTGAAAATTATTTTTGCAGTGGTGCCAAAGAAAATGAAAAAAATTATGTACCTCAGTTGAAAAACAGTGGAATCTTTTTCAAAATAATGGACGCTGTTGGTAATCTGGCCTGTAATGCAAGAAGTTTGCAATTTAATGCAAATAATAACGCCGTAGAAGAATTCAATTCAATTGTGGCGAAACACATTGGAGGCAAACGTGTAAACTTTTGTCTCAAAAGATCATACCAGACCAGATGTAGCACGTCAGTTGTTTCCCATAACAGTAAACATAAATACTACAAAATTCACCAGCAATTAACAAATAAAAGTCCTGGCCTATACTGTAAACGGAGAGAAACCAGAGAGGTCTGTAGAAGAATCAAGGCAGCTAGATCAAAAGGGAAACACCGAAAGTTTTTGAAAAGGACCACTCTTTTTAAAGATAAATCTTATGGGCCTTATGCTGAAAAACCCGACTTATCAAAGCAGGAATTTGAAATAAAAAGTGAAAGATTTTTTAAAGAAATTGAAAAATCGGATTTTCAGAGAAAAGAGCTGGAAAGGAATACAATTCAACAGAGAGACTCTTTAGTATGGAGGGAAGAAAGACGTCGGCTTTTAACAGCATCAAATTTCGGCGCTGTTTGTAACAAATTGCCAACTACAAGTTGTGCAAATATTGTTAAAAGTGTTTTGTATTATAATATAGATACACCTGGTATACGATATGGTCGGCTGCATGAAAAAGATGCAATAAGGGCACTAGAAACACATGCTGCTATTAAAATTTCAGAATGCGGCTTGTTTATAGATAAAAATCTAAATTTTTTGGGGGCCACACCGGACGGTATAATAGAAAATGAAGACTGCATCATTGAAGTAAAATGTCCTTCATCTTGCAAAGATTTATTTCCAAATGAAGCAATCTTGCAGAAAAAATTTACCTTTTGGACGACAGATAAAAGTAAATCTGTTATAACCGGAATCAATAAAAAGCATTCCTATTTCTTCCAGGTTCAAGGCCAATTACATATAACAGAAATGAAATATTGTTTATTTGCCCTTTGGACTCCATTAGGTATAAAAGTTGAAAAAATTGAGCGCGATGACAGATTTTGGGAAAAAGAAATGGAAGAGAAAATCACAAAATTTTATTACGACTGCCTGTTGCCTGAAATTTTAGACCCGCGGCACACCCGATCAATGCCTATTCGAGATCCGTCGTATATTTTAGATGCCATGGAAAAGAAAAGGAATTCGAAAAAAATAAAATTAGATAAGGATCAAGAAAATTGAAAGTAAAAAAAAGAACTGCCTCTGTTTGACAAATATTACGTTCCTCAAGTTTCTCTGCTTTTTACAACAAAGTACAACTTACATTTTCCCCATATACATTATTGCCTTGTTTTTTGTATATTTCTTCAGTTCACTATCGTTCAATGATTTTTAGTATATCCAGGGTTCATTGCACACGTGAATAAGTGCTGAAAGTTATTCCATATTTCATACAAATGTCATTTGTTGCAATTTTTTCTTTGCCTATGAGAGTACTCAAAAATTGCTTTTTATATGCCAGTCTTTCAACAGCTCTGAGGTTATAGTATAGTCTGTACATTTTTTAAATTATGATGCTTTTTATTTATACATTTTATATACAATTTGTTCAATTCAACTAGTTACATTTGTCAATATATATATCAAAATACACATGTCCATTTAATGTTACGTTACTATATATTTTTCCCATTTATATTATTGCCTTATATTTTGTATATTACTTCAGTTCACTATCGTTCAATGATTTTTAGTATATCCGGGGTCCATTGCACACGTGAATAAGTACCGAAAGTTATTCCACATTTCATACAAATGTCATTTGTTGCAATTTTTTTTTGCCTATGAGAGTACTCAAAAATTGCTTCTTATATGCCCGTCTTTCAACAGCTCTGAGGTTATAGTATAGTCTGCACATTTTTTAAATTATGATGCTTTTTATTTATACATTTTATATACAATTTGTTCAATTCAACTAGTTACATTTGTCAATATATATATCAAAATACACATGTCCATTTAATGTTACGTTACTATATATTTTTCCCATTTATATTATTGCCTTATATTTTGTATATTACTTCAGTTCACTATCGTTCAATGATTTTTAGTATATCCGGGGTTCATTGCACACGTGAATAAGTACCGAAAGTTATTCCATATTTCATACAAATGTCATTTGTTGCAATTTTTTTTTTGCGTATGAGAGTACTCAAAAATTGCTTTTTATATGCCCGTCTTTCAATAGCTCTGAGGTTATAGTATAGTCTGTACATTTTTTAAATTATGATGCTTTTTATTTATACATTTTATATACAATTTGTTCAATTCAACTAGTTACATTTGTCAATATATATATCAAAATACACATGTCCATTTAATGTTACGTTACTATATATTTTTCCCATTTATATTATTGCCTTATATTTTGTATATTACTTCAGTTCACTATCGTTCAATGATTTTTAGTATATCTGGGGTTCATTGCACACGTGAATAAGTACCGAAAGTTATTCCATATTTCATACAAATGTCATTTGTTGCAATTTTTTTTGCCTATGAGAGTACTCAAATATTGCTTTTTATATGCCCGTCTTTCAATAGCTCTGAGGTTATAGTATAGTCTGTACATTTTTTAAATTATGATGCTTTTTATTTATACATTTTATATACAATTTGTTCAATTCAACTAGTTACATTTGTCAATATATATATCAAAATACACATGTCCATTTAATGTTACGTTACTATATATTTTTCCCATTTATATTATTGCCTTATATTTTGTATATTACTTCAGTTCACTATCGTTCAATGATTTTTAGTATATCCGGGGTTCATTGCACACGTGAATAAGTACCGAAAGTTATTCCATATTTCATACAAATGTCATTTGTTGCAATTTTTTTTTTTGCCTATGAGAGTACTCAAAAATTGCTTTTTATATGCCCGTCTTTCAACAGCTCTGAGGTTATAGTATAGACTGTACATTTTTTAAATTATGATGCTTTTTATTTATACATTTTACATAAAATTTGCTCAAATCACAAGTTACATTTGCCAGTATATATATATATATATCAAAATACGCCTGTGCATTTAATGTTACGTTACTATATTTTTCCCATATATATTATTGCCTTATATTTTGTATATTATATTAGGTGACATTTTCGTCGAATTAGCGACATTTTAAAAAATCGCCAAATTTATCGCCAAGTGGTACTGTAGAACTGATAGTCCCATTTTGCGACAAATTGACGAAACATCATCACAATACTCATGCCAAACATCATGCCAAAATCTCGCCAAGCATTATGGATGAAGAGATAAGTTATTCTTACAGCAGATAAATGACTATTGGCGTTCAAATACAAAAGTATTACTCAAAGTATCTTTTTCCATGAATAGAACGAGCTAGATCCACGAGAATGATGCCACCCAATTTATCGTATGGTATTACATATGAAAATTGAACATGTTTCTCAATAGGAAATATTTTTTTTTAATTTACATGACATTTTGATAATTCTTTTGAAAAATGTGCAATATCTCGAGAACGGTGTCTGTTAGCGTTCTAAAATTTATGTCAATCGTTTTCTAATGAAAAATCACATAAGAAATGTCTATTTGCGTAACTTTATTAGCGGTTTTGATTTTTTGACGATTTTTTAAAAATTTTATTCGAAAATTTAGGGCGGTTCTGAACATTCGATTGCGTATAAAAACAATTGGCTTCCAGTGTTTACGGATTGTGATTTTTGTACCAAATTTGGTTCGAATCGGTCCATTCATTCGTCAGTTATCGTCTCCACAGTCTCACTGACACACACACACACAGACATCACTTCAAAAATGTTTTATTCGTGATCAGGGATGCTTGAAACGTGCTCTCCCGTCGAAAACTCGAATTCGAATTTTCGACCCCGTCACACTACTTTCCTTATACATTATGTATATAAGGAAAGTAAAAATGGTATTCTTATAGTAGATACTTATATTCTTTCCAAGATGTTGAATTTTCGTCAATTAGTCGTCATTTTCATTAAGTTAACGTCATTTTTATCAATTTGGCGAGATTTTTGTTAATTTGGCAACAATTAAAAATGTTGCCAAGTTGGCGACATTCCGCCAAAATCATCGCCAAAATCTCGCCAAGCATTATGGACGGAGAAATAAGTTATTCTTACAGCAGATAAATGACTATTGGCGCTCAAATACAAAAATATTACTCAAAGTATATTTTTCATGAATGGAACGAGTTAGATCCACGAGAATAATGTCATCCAATTTATCGCATGGTATTACATATGAAAAGTGAACATGTTTATCAATAGGAAATATATTTTTTTTTATTTTGTATAACTTTTGGATAATTTTTTTGAAAAATGTGCAATATCTCGAGAACGGTTCATGTTAGCGCTCTAAAATTTATGTCAATCGTTTTCTAATGAAAAATCACATAAGAAATGTCTATTTGCGTAACTTTATTAGCGGTTTTGATTTTTTGACGATTTTTTCAAAATTTTACTCGAAAATTTATGTGGGTTCTGAACATTCGATTGCGTATAAAAACAATAGGCTTCCAGTGTTTATGGATTGTGATTTTTGTACCAAATTTCGTTCGAATCGGTCCATTCGTTCGTCGGTTATCGTCTCCACAGACCCACTGACACACACACACACAGACATCACTTCAAAAATGTTTGATTCGTGATCAAGGATGCTTGAAACGTGCTCTCCCGTCGAAAACTCGAATTCGAATTTTCGACCCCGTCACAATAATTTCCTTATACATTATGTATATAAGGAAAGTAATAATAATAAATATTAACAACACACTTAATTTCATTCCGTTGCCGAGCAACATGGTATCAGATAGAATCTCCGTCATAAAATGCGAAATTAAATAACCATTTTGATTTCTTTATACTTTTCATTGTTCAGTAAAAGCTTGTTTAAAATAAACCATGGCGATAGATTTCCCATTTAAATCATGTTTCAAACAATTCATGTTTTCAGAAAGTGACTAATTAGCTCAAAAAATCTCCCATCAAATTCAGAGTTTAAATTTTAATTCACTTTCAAACGATTCCTCTGTTGTAATTATTATTTCAATTTTTATTTTAAAAACTGCCGAACACATTTTGTTGAAATTTTGTTTTACGTATTTCACGTGATAATTAGAATATTTCCTAAATTTTCGAAGCATTTATTCCATTTCTTCAATCCGGGTTAAATCTGAAACTAATTTGGTGATATTATTAATTTTCATTCCTATATATCCCACGGACCGTCTCAACAATATACTAAAATTTCATTTTGATAAAGTTATTTTTAAGGCAGTTATCATGCTAACGGACAAACAGAATGACAAAGTCATAAACACGTTACAACTATGTTGGAAAGTGAAGAAATATTCGATTTGTTTGACACATTTTCTCAAATGCGATCCTTGTTTGTAATAAATTTAAATATTAATGTTGAAGTAAGATTGGTGTAATTTATTTTACTATTGTTAATAAAAATTCAAATGTACTTTTTATTTCTCCTGTCCTATGTATCATACCTAAAATATAAGAATAGAAAATTTCTCAAAAGATGTGTATAACAGCAATGATGATTTTACATTGCTGGCTTCTCACGTCGAAGTACATGGCTCTAGTCCTCAATATCATTCTCTTTCCATCATGACCAATTTTTTAAATTATAAAATTTTCAAGCGTAGAATAGTATGGGGGAATTTATCACATTTGTACATCCATCCACAATTTAAATTCCTCTTGTTCGAAGTCTGCTATATTTTGAATCCTAGGACTAATGTCGAGTTTATTGCGTGAAATTGTCTAAAACTTTGTCGTTTGCGTGAAAATTGAAGCGAAAGAACATAAATTAGGGTTTATTTTAAAAGTAATATTAAATTACCAATTCTGTCAGATATTGGGATTAGAAAAATTTCTATTCCCGAAATCCCGATATTGTAAAAACATCCGAGATTGCAATCCCTAATTGCATAAATAGGAAGTTATTATTATTAGTAGTAGTAGTATTATTAATATTTATTATTATGCCTCTAGTCATGGTGATATAGAATGCTATTCTATTTCATGTTTAAAATGGATTACAAACTGTAAAATATTTGTAATAAAAAATAATTATTTCCTCTGTAGTTTTTAAAACAAAGATTTTACTACCACGCAAAATAATCAACGATGGTTCACATTCAATATTACACCACCTTGCTGACTGCATTTTTCACTTTCCTTTGGCCTATAGCCTTTTGTGTTGGTCTCATTATCGGAGGTGATGGGTGAAGACACGTGCTCAAAGTGATATAGTACTCTGGGGACACATACAATGGTAAGGGGAAGATCTCCAGGCACGGGAATTTGACACTAATAACTTTGTCACAGCAAGGTACTTAACACACACAGCTCCTGGAAGCTGCCGGTCCTGCTGTGGGGGAAAGCAAACTAGTTGGTCCGATCTCAGACGGAAAGAAATCTGGATATTTTTTGTGTGATGAGGAGCCTTAACATAGATATTAAGTAGCAATAAATTTTAATAAATTTTCTAAATAATTTGTTCAATGCTGTGATTGCTAGTATGGACAGCCTTAACTCATTATCTCATTATCATGGATAAAATTGATGTTCCCCAACTGTATGTCCCCATGACAACATTCCTGATATGTAATAAATAATTAATCTGACTCCTGCATCTTGCATTTTATGTTTTTAGTTTTAAGCATCAGCACAAATATTTACATTCTTAAGGCAGTTGGAAATATTAAATTTATATATACAAACATTGATTTATTATCTATAAACTCCTTAATTTTTCTTTTCTATTTCATTACTCTAAAATTAAAAACAAAAATCAACATCAAATGCAAGCCAGAGATTATTATGTTCCATTAGTAGTCAACCCTCTAAAATTTAATCTGTGCTGCATATTTTCTATTAAGCTATAAAAATAATTTTATTATGTAATTGTACCAATAAATATATGTGAATATCAGTAGATAAAACAAAATATGATGTTTCTTAGTGACAGATGAATTGGTTTGCATAATTTTTAATCAAGGGGACATTTAATTTCTAATTATAACATCTTATTGGCATTGATCATCACCTAATGACATCCTGTCTTACAAAAAAGACTATGATGGAATATTAAACTGTAATATTAAGAAGCTATATGATTTATATTAAGATGTAAAGTGACATATAGGGAATGATGTCCACTATTGATTCAACACTGTAAATATAAATATAATTAAAATTTTCGTTTAAAAGAACTTCATTTTCAAATATGAAATACTAATATAAAAAATAACATAAATGTAACTTACTTTAAAATGACCTTCACATACAAAACAAGATGTCTTTGATAACAGTGGCGGATTTTGTTTAGTATCTCGCTTCATTGCTTGACACAATTTTTTATGAAGAATATCATTTTTAGGCACGATACAAATATTTTATTTGGTGATGTGAAACTAGTAGAAGTGCACATTGAAACTATGTTTGCAATACTTATAAATATTAGACATAATAAACAGAACTTTTCGAATGTAAACATACGCTCACAGATTCGCGATGATGAGAACGACTAGACAGAAAGGCAAACTTTGATTGCAAATAAAAAGATAAATACAGCTCGGAGAATAGAAATTTTTATGTTTTTGTTCATTTTGAAACATTTCAAATCGAATAAAAATTTTTAAAAAATAGGCCGGAATTGTCCATTATGTAAACAGTGCAGACACATACTGCTTCCCACACCTATTCCTCACATCAGTCCTTTTAAAATCAATTCTTTTTCAAGTCAATTTTTAAAAAGCTTTTTCAAAAATCAATTGAGCTTGTTACCAAAGGTGGCTAGTAAAAAAATAAATGTTTTATTTTTCTTTTAATCGAAATAATTTGAAACAAAACAAGGTTGGAAACAGATGCTTTTAGAAATCCCGTAACTGCATTGTAGTGCAAAAATGAAGACAATCATTTTCATGACGAGACAAATTTTACCCAAAGATATACAAAGTGTTTTCTGATTTTGATGATTCCTGGAAGAATTTTGATGATTCCTGGAAATTGGTATACCATGATACAAAAAATCACAAGTATTAGCATTGGTTAAATTTATTTCAGTGCAAAAAATAAAGGACAAAACATTTCCAAATTACTTTTACACAAAATCTGGTATGATAATGCCATTGCCATACTGTTTCTGGTGGATTTAGATCATTATACAGACTGAAAGTCAAAAAGTGACCCATACTACCCCTACAATGATTATTTGGATTCCTTCCAATGTACTCATATTCCAAAATTACTAAATGAAGATAACATCTATAAAATTTTATAGTTACAAAAACTTAATAAATATGTATCTTCAAAACTAAATTTATATTTTAGCAATAAATATTCAAATCAGTATGCAAAATCAACACAAACTACTTGATGTATTTATATTAACTTATTACAAAATTACCTTGAAGGGCAACAGGTATAGCTTCTTGCTGAATTGCTGTAGGTGTCTTCCATTTTAACTGCTCACACGCTTTACAAAGATCATCATGAACACCCTAAATAAATAGCAGGTGGGATTTTATTTTGGTATATAGTATGTTATATTTTACTTCAAGAATAATCTAGTCTACATACTTTAAATATAAGTTTCTAGACATTGCATTCCTTACAATATTAACAAATGAATATAAATTTACACAAAAACATTATTTTATGAACATGAGTTAAATAATTATAAAAACTATAAAATTTGTTTGATTAGCAATTTTGCTAATTACACTACCCGACACAGAAAATGCAACACCATGAAAAATCGAATAGTGTAATGAACAAGAACACACAGACAGAAATAGCATATACAAATAAATAAGTCATGTTAATTCCAGAAAAATAATGCAATATAGTATAATGGCATAGACAAGGTGATCAGTATGCAGTAGGATCACCTCTTGGCATCGATACAAGCAGCAACACTTTGAGGAACAAATGCAATGAGCGTGCGGATAATTTCCTAAGGGACGGTTGGCAAACTGTCTTCCATAGGAAGTCCTCTGTTTGAGGTGGGGGTAGGTCAGTCAAACACGTCCCATACATGCTCAATGGGTGAGAAATCTAGATACAAAGGAGACGAAGGAAGCACCTGGATAACTTGCAAGGGTACTTACGTATTATCCCGTCGACCATTTCAGTCGAAATCGAAACTGTCGACAAAAGTTAAATTTCGCACCAGAGCGTGTCCATAAATTCAAGATACTTTTGGTCAAATCTTACTTAAAGTGTCACTTTGCCAACAAGTTATACATCATTTTAAAGATGAAGCTTTGAAGTTTAAGAATCTGTAAACATTTTTTCCCTATACCTAATAATTATCAGGTTGTATAAGTTTTAACAAGACAATGAATGCTGATGTCTATTTAAATGAAATTTAGTATGTATTGGATAACTTTCTTTTAAAGGATATAATTTAAATACCATATTATTTATTATTTTCATGGAGTTATATGAGTAAACTATTTAATTTCACTGAAACCTATTAGTGTTATGAGTATATAATAATAATTTTTCTTTAAAGATTATTTTAAAATAAAATGTCCCTTCAGGAAAAAGTTTTACACAACTTATTAACCGGGCGCGGTAGCCCATTGGTTTGCACGCTGGAGTTGCACTCGGTAGGCCCGGGTTCGATTCCAGCCACTGCCAAAACTGCCGCCATGTTCACGCGGAGTACGATCACGTTAAACATGTGGGTCCGTAAGTCCTTCCGAGAGGTTGGTGGTAGGGGAAGGAGGGTACGGTCCCTGTGGATGCCTCCCCCACTGGGTTCTGGTCTAAATTGGGTGGCACTTCCCGACCGTCCAAACAGTTACCTTACACCTTTCTGGTAGGTCGGACGGTCTGGGTTTCATCAACAACAACCCATATAAGATCGTAATGTTATTTATTTTTTTACAATTATAATACTTATTATTATAAAATTTTTCTGTGCTATCTAGTTGATTCTATGGGAGTAAGATTGAGTATGAACAGATTTGTTTCAATTCAGATATCTGAAAACAGTTAAACTAGATGTACCATATTACCAAAGGAAGATGTTCTTAGGGAAACTAAGCTGCATATACTACATGCTAAGAAAACCACAAAAACCCAGCTTCTAATAAATGCACTGTAACCCGACACTGGAGGGAATTTATGTCCTATTATATAACTCTCAATAGGTCAACAAGTACCACTCACTTAGTTTCAAGTCAGGATAAAAATGATGATACTTATTATTTCACTGGGTATCAAGCATAATGTTAAGATGCATCAAAACCAATTATACTTGAGGAATGCAGTTTCAAGCAACTGAATTGTTGAACTTTCGCAGAATTTTAAAATCATTATTCCCATGTGTTTAGGAAACTAAGCAATGATTCAGTCAGAGTTGCTATCTTATCTCCTGTCAAACTTGCATTCACTGCATCCTTCAATATATTTTCTTTATTAAAAGAACCATATGTATATCAAATCCAGGTTGTTAGTTACTATTAGTTTCCTTCTTTTGCAAGAGTGAGGTATTATATAGGATGATAGGATAATATTTTGCTCTAGCTTTGGCTGCATTGTAACAGTTTTACAAATAATTAACAATTGAATGCATTATTTAACCAATAAATTTTATTCTTCCATCTTGTAAACATTGTTTTAATTATATGTACCATTGTTGGTTAAGTACCTATACCAGGAGGCTCATCGGAAAAATAAATCTGTGAATGTGTGTTCTCTTTTCTCATAGATCTTAAGGATTTTACTAAGCAACAAGGTTTTGAAATTTTTATTCTTCTATTGTTTTGAATCATCAATTTCACAAAAGTTTATGATATTTTAGCAATTAAAAGCTAAGATTTGTTCCTTAATTAATTCTATACACAAAGAAATATTTTTAGGCTTTATTCTAAAGGTGGTCAAAATTGGTATAATAAATTCCACATACTTGCCACTTTAGGCCATAAAAGTGGTCCAAAATGGAACAACATGTACCCCAGTTTTAGCCATGTAGGTACATTAAGTACTTTAATTATTTCAAACAGTGCTACAATGTAAATTTATATCACATAGACAATGCAATTAGTAGTTTTCATGGATTTATACTAAATTTGCATATGGTGAGACAGAAAGTGGGCTTAGGTGTAAAAATGAAAAGGATATGTTGTTCTTAAGTGGAAAGTGTGATTAAAAGCAATTAAGGATGGTATGTCAGTTTTGAAAACCTTATCAGCACCTGGCCATTGGGAAGTAGATACTACTATTTCAGACTGGATGGGTGACGAGAAAGACATTTTACAAGCATACTGATATCTTTTTTTTTATATCCCAATTTAGTTGAAAAACATGTATTTTAAGTAATAATTTTCTTAGATGAGCATAAATCCCACATTATTTTACATCTTAGCAATTTTTGCAGCAAAAAGAACATAATCTTAGTTGCATTGTTATCTAATGCAACTCGAATTCTTCAATCTTTGCTAAACTCAGATGATGATTGTGTTTTCTTGTGCATGAATTATGCCAATCTAAATGAAGATACTGATGCCGGTAAATTGGTAGAATACCCCACACCTCATTTTTGTAAGTACAAAATTGCGCCAAGTTGGTGCGTTTCTCTATGTTTTGAAATTGACTCGTCCCAACTCAAGTGACGTATATTCCCGTGTTTTAAAATAGGCTCATCCTACCAAAGTGACGTATTATACAGTTTTATGAACTGGAATTTTGAAAGTAAATGATTGTGAAATTCAATTTTAATAAAAGGGAATAATACTCATAAAAAGCTTACAAAATACAATTTTTGTGCATTAAAAAAATATTGTGTAATGGCAGAATAAAAGACTTTTAAAATTTCAGAAACCATCTTGAAACACGTGATACTTAAAATATTTTTTTATTTTAATTAAATCAATATCAAAAACTTATAACTCGAAACATCGAAAATTAAAAAAAAAAAATACTTAAAAAAATATGAAAATTTTAAAAAATGATTAAGGGTCATTCCACAGTATTTGGCTTCACAAGTTTGAAAAAAAAAATTTTTATAAAAAATTATGTGTAATACATCATTTTAAAGCTTGAAATCCCTTCTATTAAAGTTTATCAACAGAAAATCTATATTTTTAACCAAACAAAAATTAGAGGGTTTTGTTTGCAGCCATATAGAAAAATTTGTTACGTACGGGACATTATATTTTTAACTGTAACT
Source organism: Amaurobius ferox (assembly GCA_951213105.1). Lineage (NCBI taxonomy): Eukaryota > Metazoa > Arthropoda > Arachnida > Araneae > Amaurobiidae > Amaurobius > Amaurobius ferox. The sequence continues at coordinate 31,101,038 of OX578140.1, forward strand.
CAAAAAATATTTTATTTTATTTCAAAGTTCCTATGTTTCATTAAACCCTTTTAATAGTAGCATTATATGAAATAAAAAGAAAAAAATTAAAAAAATATTTTATCATAAACTTTCAATGATTACTTTCCTTTTGTCCCGTACGAAACAATCTTGAGCTTATTTTTAATTTTTTAACTAATAATACTGATGACAACTGAACAGTTTTTTTTTTTCTCTTCAATTGATGAACTAGCTTCCTAAATTATTCAATTAAAATATTGTATCTTTTCATTTAGAAGCTGGGTATGATAAACAAAAATATGTTACGTACAGGACAAATCTGTTACGTACGGGACAAAATGCAGAATTTTGATTTAAAACTTATCAAAAATTTAATTTTTAGACTATAACTTTTATCAATGGAAATGATATGAATTGAAGGAAAAATGAAGAAAGAACTAATTGTTTACTATTTACTTCAGGCAAAGGAAGAATTAATCAGCCTTTTGAACCCTTTTGCTTTGCATGTTTATACTGCACAAAAACAACTTGCAGAGTTTAAATACCTCAAAAAACCCTTACAGGTTGGGCATATAATTATTTAAAGACTTTGCGGAAAATTTTACGCTAAAACAGCAAGGGGAAATTACGGCAGCTCACTGGAACTCAACCCAAGTAACATTATTTACCTGTATTGTATATTATAGAAATAATGAAACTCTCGAACTAGTACATAAAAACTATGTTGTCACAGTATTTGCATTCAATTCTGCAATAATTGAAGATTTGAAACAAACAGTGACATTTAGTCACATCCATTTCTGGTCGGATGGATGTGGTGCTCAGTTTAAGAATCGGTACAACGTGCAAAATTTAATGCTTCACATGCATTACCATGGGGTTAGTGCAGTGGATGGTTTAGGAGCTGTAGTTAAGAGAAACTTTTGGTTTATATTGCGCAAGCAGTATGTAATAAATACAGCAATGGAGTTTTCTAAAGTCGTGGAAAAAGAGGTACCCTGTATAAATGTTAAATACATAAGTGGAACGGACATTCAGATATGCATAACTAAGTTTGCATTCATTGAAAAATGGGAAAGTGCTACTTCGATATCAGGTATACATAGCATGCATTTGGCCCAACCAATAGATTTGGACAGTCTGGGCCTTTGGAAGCATTCTTGTTTTTCTGATAAAAAGGATCCTGATGAAAAGATCAAGATTTTATGCCTTGTAGAAGATAAAGAGCCTAGCTCAGATGCATGTACTGAGTTACTGAAAAACTCAGACTGGGTATCGGTGATGTACGATGATTATTGGTGGCCAGGAGTTAATATCTCTATCTGTCCTTTATGAAACCTTTAGGTAAAAACAAGTTTTCTTGGCCACACATCCCAGAAAAGGATAAAACCTCAAAAAAAAAAATATTTTGACTAAGCTCGAAAAAGCACCAGGTCTAATTAATAGCCGGGGACATTTTGCTTTGCCAATAGAGGAAGTGAAAAAAATTGAAGACATTATTGATGTTCTGGGACTTGTATAAAACATGTATTTTATTTTTAAATGTTTACCATTTTTTCAAATGGAGCTATGCATGGAAAATCCTAATTTATATAATAGCAATTAAAATATTTCAGAAATCATTAATTATTTTTATTTCCATAATTAAACATAAGTTTGAATACATTAATAGAGCTAGTAAATTCATTAAATTAACATTTGTATACATTTTAGTTCACAATTCCTTATAGTACTGTTACTTCAAATCATAGGTCCCGTACGTAACAAACAGGCTTGTCCCGTACGTAACAGAAGTAATTAGCTTTCATTAATTAATGACACAGTTTTAAAAAATAATTTTAAAGTTAATTAATAAAATGTATATTTCTGCTTCTACTCATTAAATTTATTTGTGAAAATATTTAATAAATTCAGAGCAAAATAAAAATTGCTGGAGGTACTTTTAAAACAATTTTTTGTGATGTCCCGTACGTAACAAAACTTTATTAATTAAAAAAAAAAAATCTATTGGCTCCAACAAAAGGAAACTTCACAGGAATCTAGATGAAGTGGTATATAATACATTAAAAATAATTGCAAAGTTTCTCATTTATATTTTGATATTAAAAAATATACAAATATCTCAAAATTTTGCTGTGAAATGTCCCGTACGTAACACATGAATACTGTGGAATGACCCTTAAGTACTTTATTGAAATACAAAGAAAAATCGATACTTAAAAAAAAGATTCAACTTTGCGAAATTTTGTACTTTGAAAAATGAGGTGTGGGCTATTCTACCGATCACCCCCTATGGTAAAGAATTTTATTACAAAAATATTAATCACAAAATTGATATGGAAGACATTTCATAATGAGGTAAATATAATGCATATTTAGGAATGATAAAATGTGTTATAAATTTACCATTATTCAAATTCTTCACTATGATGCCTATAGTGAAGAATTTGAATAATGGTAAATTTAAAACACATTTTATCAATCCTAAATATGCATTATATTTACCTCATTATGAAATGTCTTCCAAATCAATTTTGTGATTAATATTTTTGTAAAGCTTTTTAATTTAATTATTTTACGACTACTAGATAGGTCTTACAGTTATTAAATACCCATTAAGGGCATCAGAATCGTCATTTATTTACGTGTTTATAGATGTAAATAATATTTAATTGTCATGGCCAAACCTGGTAGTACAAAGTGGAAGATTTTGTTTATTTTTAAAAATTTCAAGGTAAGCAAATTTTGTAAACCATTGTTGTTGTTGTTATTACCTGAAGGTAAATTAAATTTACTATTAAATGTTATGAATATCAATTCATAGTGTGTATTCAATTAAGCAGGAAAAATATTTAAACTTCTAAATGTGGCCATAACTGGAACACTCACCCTATATACAATACATGATTTGACTTCATTACAAATTATAATTCTGAAAAACATGCATGAAATTGCATTCAGAAAAGGTGATCAAGAAATGGTTGAGTGTATGAAATGTTTCAAATTTTGTATAGAGAGTAATTTAAGTACTGAGTTAGAACGTAATAGCGTGAATTTTTAAGTTCCCTGTCTACATATATCAAATTTTAACAACTAATAATTTAAAAAATATTTTAAGAAATACATACAAGTGACTTGAAAGACATTTCATTTACTTCATTGTCGACAACGTGATCATCCATCACAGAATCCATTTTGTTGACTACTACACTGAGTTCAAACTTGACTTCATTACCGTTCACTACGAAGAGAGGCAAAGAGGAAAACAATGCTGAATCTTGGACCATGGAGTCAAGATCTAACTCATACGTTGAAACTCAAAAACATGAAATGCTATGTGATACTTTAGTGTCTTATAATTAAATTTATTATGAATTTGTGTACTTTCAATGCATATTCAGAAAAAATGTATCAGGTTTCTCGTAATTTTTAAAAGAATAATTAATTGCAGATATTTTGTTAAAAAAAATTATTTGGCAACTGCCCTGTAAGAAGTGGGAAAAGCAGACAGTTTCGAAATATATTGGTCGTATCGCCGCTGATCTATTTGATTTCTTTTATCGAAATTTAAAAAAGCCACCCAACTCATTATCAGCATCTATTTGATCGGGATTATTGTGGAGAAAACACGTTCATACTTCGCATAGAAACTATTGGTCCATTTAGACTATGAAAAATTATTGAAAATGTTTGCTGCTATGAAATTATTTTGATATATTTTCATTAAGTTACTGTCATGAATTTACAATCTACTGTTAATTTCATTTTGTTTATTTTATTACCATTAGTTAGTGGTTTATATCCTAGGGAATCTCTGTCTAGAGAAATAAAAGTTTTAGATGGTGTTTGGAGTTTCAAAATATGTGAGCAAGATGATCAGGACATTGGTTTTAGAAATAAATGGTACCAAGTATCTCTAGAAGATGTAAGCGCTCCCGTATATTTTTATTATGCTATTCTGTATTTCAAATGCATTGCTTGAGATTTGTTTACAGATATTCTAGCCTAATGTGATTCAAATAATTATAATCTCCAGGAGTGGATTTACGATAGACAAACTAAATGGTTGCTTTAGTTTGTCGATCGTAACTGGTACAGAGTGGAAGATTTTGTTTGTAAAATTTCAAGGAAACAGCAATTTTTAAAATCCCAGAATATATTATATAGAAAAAGCCACCAGACACTCCCATCTCTTCAGAAATGGAAGATTCCATCAGTAAGTGTGCACTTGTATTCCTCAAAAGTTGCACTTCCATTCTTCAGCAGTTCCATACATCATACAAATGATATATTGCGAACTGTTTTGCGCTTACAGTTTTCCAGTGAGGTGTCGTTATTATCGGTTAGCATATTAATAAACTTTCACTGCATATTGTTGCAGGGAAATTAAGATATGAATATGAAAAATCTTGCACTCATATTCACAAAAGCACTTGCGAAGTGGATAACGAATTAAGGTACCAAATTTAACAAAACAAACATTTAATAAAAACATATTTAAAAAAATTATATTAAATACATAACTAGATTTTTTCATAGGACACATATGAATGCTTATCACATAAAAAAAATGTTGTACAGGTGCTCATTATACACTAAACTAAATTTTAATGTATCATTTTAAGTGCTACAACTCTCATGCAGTAAAAGTTTAAATACGAAAAAAAGAACTGAATTTTGATTCAAGAAAAGGAAAAAGTATTCAACAGGATAGCCATAATCAGGCATTTCATAAAACAGAAAAGACACAATTGGGTATTTTATAAAACAGGAAAGCTGTTGTCAATACAATACAATTTTAACTGAATAGAGGCATTTAAGGATAAATTTGAAAGTTAGGTGCATGCCAGAATGAGATTCCCAGCTTTCTTATTTCACCTTGTCCTTATCACTGTTTTAAAAGGAGGAATGAAACAATATACGAGGCATGTTTTTTATGTAAGTACCGTTTTGCGATTCCGCCGCCGCAGCGCTGCGGTCGGCGTTCCGCGCATGCGCGCTGGTTACCTACATCTCTTGTCTACGCACTGACGCCATTACAGTCTGATTCTTCATTGTATACGTTGTTTACTGAGTGTTTAAGATGCCTCCGACAATCGTGAGTCTCGCCGATTGTGAAGTACGGGCTGTTATACGATTTCTTAGTGCAAAAGACGTGGCAAGTTGAGTAAGGGTATCGTTTTGCTGCATGACAATGCCCGTCCACATGTGGCTAATCGGGCCAAAGATCTCATCAAATCTTTTAAATGGGAAACTCTAGATCATCCTCCATACAGCCCTGATCTGGCGCCCAGCGACTACCATTTGTTCCTGCACTTGAAGAAACACCTGGGTGGTCAGCGTCTTCAAGACGATAACGAAGTCAAAACAGTTGTGATACAGTGGTTAACAAGTCAGGCGGCAGAATTTTATGAGGAGGGTATTCAAAAACTGGTGCCACGTTATGACAAGTGCCTCAATATTCACGGAAATTATGTAGAAAAGTAGATTAAGGTACAGGCTTTCATGTAGAAATAAAATTATTGCGATATCTTTGCACGTCTTTTTTTAATTCCAAAACGGTACTTACTTAAAAAACATGCCTTGTACTTGCAACTTTTTACCCGAAATCCATTGAAAGCATGCTGAAGAGGGTGTAAGGTATGCTTTCAAGTAAGCATGAGCTAACATCCTATTGAACTTGCAATACATCATTGACTCAGAGAACTAATGTCTGGAGACTTTTTTCCACACAATACTATATGATAAATACATCGGGACATGCAAATTCAGTACCACTTTTGAACCCCCAAAGACAGTAAATCTGCCGCTGAGTGTCTCATTTCTATGCATTTTTGGTGTTTGAAATTTTACTATATTAACTATATGTAATTATTAATTATATATTGAGTGTAATTAGTTTCACTATAAATTATTATGACTTTTATTATAATTTTTTGTAAAGTAAGTTATATTGCTTTTAGACTGGTAATTCAATTCCAATGCCTGTTCCTTCAAGCTTCAATGATATTACCCAGAATAAGACAATTCGAGATTATCTTGGATGGTCATGGTATGACAGAACATTTTATGTGCCTCAGCAATGGAAAAAGGATGTCAGAATCATTCTTCGATTTGGAAGTGCTCACTATTTTGCCGTTGTTGTAAGTTAAAAAAAAATATTTAACTACATTTTCAGCTTTTTTTAATTTGCATAAATCTTTGAATTACAGATACAAACAGGATTTTAAATGTTATCTGTTATTTAGAAAAAAAAATTAGATGATCTAGTAACATATATGTTTATTATTTAGGCTTATTTGCTATGTAGGTGGCCAACTGTTTAGAGGTTTTGCTGTGTTTTCTTTGTGCAGTAACCATTTTGATGATTTTCCCAGTCTTCTGGTGGGTGTTAATGCCATTCCTGTCTACACTCTGAAAGTCTCAAATTGTTTTAAAACTACCTCACAAGAATTATACAAACTACATCTGGTATTGTCATTTTGACCATGTGATCTGTCTTTCTTCAAAATAATAGATAGATTAAGATTGAGACTATATCACAGATTTATTTTCTTTTATTTATTGTTTATCTGCAGGTTCAAGGGAATGAAGCATTCAGCAATTTGAGGTTGAATAATGCTGAACGATGTTCCTGATTAACAAGTGTCTGCATGAGCCAAACCACAATTTTAAACTTTTTTAATAATATACCCATATTCTTAAAGCAGAAGTCTAAATTATCCATAAACCAACCATTCCTTATACCCTTTCTATGTGTTTTAAGTGGAATGTATAAGAAAAAGGTTTAGCTTGTGTGCATTTTTTTCTGGCATTTTGTTCTAGTGTTATTTGGTTTCTTCTCTTTCCTCTCATCAGGTGGTACCATCAGTGCTTATTTAAGCAGTTTCCTGCATGTGATTTAGTCTATTTGGTGCATTAGCTCTTGACCTACTTGTGTGTAGAAAACCCATCATGTGCTTTTGTAATTATCATATACTTAGCATTTTATTTGCAATTGTGGTCTAGTTATTTATTGTGTATTCACAAAGTTGTGTTCTGCAATAACTTTTATATTTGTCTTTTAGTACTTAAATGGCAATCAAGTTATGAATCATACTGGTGGGCATCTTCCATTTGAAGCTGATGTAACATCACATTTGATGTTTACTAAAGAGAACAGGATAACTGTTGCTTTGAATAATACACTTTCTGATGAAACAATCCCACAAGGAAGTAAAAATTTCAAAAATAAGAATTCTGGGTATGTTTAATGCATGTTTTGCATTTACATGCTTAAAAATTATTTTTAAGTTTGATTTAATGTTTTGTTCAAATTTGAAGTAATCACTACTTGAGTATTTATCAAAGATTTGATTTTTTAGTTCATATACTTCTTAAATTCTGCATATCTCTATATGTTTTTTCTACAAATTCAGTTATGCTAAAATTTACTTAAAAATATTCCCTATTTGGAAATGATGACGATTTATCTATTTCAATGTATGTATAATGTTATATGTATGTAAGTGGAAAATCCTGGTTTAGAAAGCAGGTACATATAAAAATGCAGGTAATAATAATAAATAATGTTACTACTATTGTGTTATTCCTTGTAACTAGGATAAGGATTTTATGGCAGAAAAAAAAAAATAACGAAATTTAACGAGCATCTGTCGAAAGTTCCAAAAATGTGATTATATTCCGCAATAAGTTAAATTAATTCCCAACAGTGACTAAACTTCAAATTCTAAACTTTTTCAATACAATAATTAACATTGTGAAATTTAATTATAAAAGACAAATCCTCCTCAACTCCCAAGTACTTTCACTTTTAGAAAACTGTAAGCAAGGCCAGCAAAATAATTTGTTCTGAATTTTGTATCCTGTTAATCATGGGTACAAATCATGTAACCATGAACAGGGTACAAATCATGCAACCATGTACAAGGCACAAATCATGTGCATGGCTATCCCCAGCAAGTCCTACTATGCTGCCTCACCACTGCATGGAGGGGTCACTGGGTGGAATAGGAGAAGTATGTCAGGAGATTTCTCCTGGTAGGATTATCCTAGGCATGAAGGCCATTCCACTATGCCTAGTTGAAGCTAAAGGCATGCGGCAAAGTTAGGTTTCTACCATTGTATGCTCCAGATCTTGTGCCAACAGAAGCTGCTCTTATCTCCTTTTAGCCACGATTGTCTTCCGCAGTCTTCTTCTGACCATCTCCTGTCTTGCATTGGTTTGACCAAAGAGGATTTTATTTGATCCTGTTCTAGTGATCAACTTCCTTAGGGTGTATGGACTCATGGACTTGGTCTAGCTATCACTAGACCACTACGAATTAGCAACAACAGCAAATCATATTGAGAAACTTGAAAATTCTGATTATAAATGTATTTTCTAACCTTATGTACATGCTTGAGGTTTAGCAAAGATGGAGTGGGTCTCTCGTTCTTTATTAATTTTATCTTTCTACTAAATTTCTGCTTGAAAAGGGTATTTCTAATAATTATTGAATAAAGCATTTGTCAATCTAGCACAAACTCATTTTCCAGTTAGAGTTTTAAAAGCTCGAACAAAATTAAGCTTCTTTACAATCATCAAAATGACAATATAACAAAAAATATTGCAATGCTTCAAATGATATTTACTCCAAGTATTACTCACTATGGTTCGGGAAAGTTCTGCTTGAAGATTCAGTAGGACAGTAATTCTTGGAAAAAACCTAGCATTCTGCTAAGTGCTGGGTCTGAATCTCTCCATCATTAAGGCACATGCTCAGAGCATATGACCCTAAGATAGCATATTCCTCTGCACTGTTGAAAGGGCTGATATGAGTTGCAAGGCATGAATGAAGATGCTGATAAACTGTTTCTTGGTGCTATAAATGCATGCATTTGATTCCAATTTTTCAAGCAAAATGTTACAATATTTTCTTAAATGTGGAAAATTTTATTTTTATTATTCCTCCAAATCTAATGGTCTGCTGGCACCATACTGCAGCATTCAGCACTGAGATGTTTTTTTCATAAAGAAAAAAAAAAGAAGAAACAATGAGAGTAAATTAAATAAATAATTCTTTAAAACTAGTGATCAAATGGTTAGTGATTCCCAGTAACCTGTTAACTGAAGCAACCCACATCTTTAACATCAATATAAAAGTGTAATCCTTCACAGGAATTAAGTTATCTGAATTAAGAAACTTCCTCAATATTTAAGTTACAAGGACTTCATATGAGTTCCCTTGAATCAGAAGCTCACAAGTATGCAAATTGGATGTAATGTAAAGAATATGTGTATGCAGAAAATGATTAAAACTTTAAAATAATATTTGATGCTTTCTTTCTGATTGCAAAGAAATTGTAAGTCATAATATAAATTTAATACATTGAAATAATTTATATTATTACAAATAAATTAATATTGTTTCAAATAGTCAGTTACAAAATTATTATTCCAAGTAATGATTACATTTTATAAAGAGAAGGATTATGTGTTTAATCATTATAATAATCTAATTTTTGAAAATTTTCCAAAATTTCCACTCAATTTTCACATTGAACTTATTAAAGCTCATTATTATGAATATATATATATATTTCTTTTTTCTTTCCTTCTACAAACAGTCATTTTCAAAAAAAAATGTCTATATGTATTACATTTTTAGTTAACCAGTTACTAAAATCTGTACCCAGTTATAAATTTACTGGATTTAGATTTTAGCAACTGGTTAACCAACACCATGGTTAATGAACTCAGTAAATGTCTAGTGACTATTTAATATTTCTTATGAAAATATTCTAGTGAAGGGCTCTACTGAACCTTTTCATTTATGAATAAATATAGTATATGTTACCCAGTTCACTGTCTGTGGTGACCATCTTCAGTAGGTTAGGACGCCTATGCAAAAAAAGATCCTGTCACATACATGAGCATCATATGACATAATTTTGTCCAGACATTTGAAGGATTTAGGGAGGATAATAAGATATTCACTACAAAGGGGAGGTTGGGGAGATTTTTGTCCATAATTAACTAAAAATGAAGATTTGCAATGCTATCTTAGAGAGATTGTCTCCTAAAATTTCAGTTCTCAAAAGGAAAAAGAGAATTGTAAGGTTGAACCCCCCTATCCCCCCTTAAATGTAATCCTGATTACATATGTATTTAATTTTAGGTAGATGTAGATTGAAATTTATATAGATGTATTTTTGATACTTGTAAAACTTGAGAGCACTGTGATCATAACTATGAGTGCTCTTCCGTAAATCAGTCCTTGCTTATTGTCCAAGTTCACTTATATCATAATTGCTCAAATCATACTTAATAGGTATCTCCAGTCTCTATGTTTTGAAAATAATGTTTATGTTTGTTTTAAAAGTGTCATCTCGACCAGTATAGATTTTTTTTAACATTTTATTTGTTACATTTAAACAAAAATAAAATTAAAAAAAAACCCATCAAATCAACTGCAGTACTATTATATGAAAAATGCTCTGAATAACAAAATAGTGAAAATTGTGTGTTTGTATTTGCTTTTCTACACAAGTTATTCATTCTAGAAATTTCTTTTACTGTTAATGTGTCACTCAAGCTGATGTCTTAGATGCATTTAAGCTGATTGGTATGAATGAATACTATATATAATATATGCAATGTAGTAAGAGCATTTTGGTAGTGAAATGAATAGTAGGGATTTTTTCATTTACAGAGCTTATTATACACTTCATTAATTTTCTCTGAATGTAATAACTCTTTGTTGAATAAATTGAACTGGCAGTATATTTATTTTCATAGACTGTATACTTGTAAAAAATATACAAAGTGTTCCTAACTTTCTTTTTACCATTATATAGTTTTGACAAAATTAGTGCTTTAACTGATAGATTTGTAAAGTATTAATTTATAAAAGTTGTTAAAAATCTAGCATCAAATAATATTTCATAGTTTTTACTCTTTACAAGTAATAATTGTTTATTTTGTATTTTATTCAGACCATACCCACATGGATTTTATGAGCAAGGTACAGAGTTTGATTTTTTCAATTATGCTGGAATACATCGACCAGTTATCTTGCATGCAATACCGCAAGTTTTCATTGATGATGTCTCAATTAGGACAGATATAGTGAATACTACAGGTAATTCAGTTTCAATTAGCTTTTATAATAAAATCTGGACAAAAAATGTTTATTTAAAGAATTTAGATTTGTGATATGTAAATTCATTTTAATATAAAAATGTATATGGTCTTCTTCTTCTTCGACCCAGACCGTCCGACCTACCAGAAAGGTGTAAGGTATCCGTTTGGACGGCTAGGAATTGCCACCCAATTTAGACCGGAACCCAGTGGGGGAGGCATCCACAGGGACCGTACCCTCCTTCCCCTACCACCAACCTCTCAGAAGGACTTACGGACCCACATGTTTCACGTGATCGTACTCCATGTGAACACGGCAGTTGTTTGGGCAGTGGCGAGAATCGAACCCGGGCCTACCGAGTGCAACTTCCGCACACGAACCACAGAGCTACCACGCCCACTGGTCTGTAATTGTAAATGCTGCAGTGCTATGCATTACATTTATATAACTGATACTTTATGCCTATTTTCATAATGGTAACCTCTAAGTAACAATACCCTCTAAATAACAGCTACTTATACTTAGTATTGATCAATGTGAAATTTTTGGCTTACTTAAGAATGTATAATGTTGACATTCTATCTTTTTCTTTCTTTCTTTTTCTAGGGTTGCTATGGTTGTAGATGTGGGATTAAATTTAATTGATGTTTTATGTATTATTTATGCAGTGAGTGGCCAGGTAAGCTGGGTCTGGGTGTGTTGAAGACCCAGACCGTCCGGGGCGAGCCGGACGGTTTGGGTCTTCAACACACCCAGACCCAGCTTACCTGGCCACTCATCCTGCTGCTCATACCCTAGGGTGAGTTGGGTGGCCTAGATCTTCTACACACTCAGTTTGTACCTATAATCTAGATCATAATACATGTAAATGAAATTTTGCAAGCTTATTTCATGTGCATGAATATGTTAAGCTGTTTGTGGTTAAATATTGCAAATATAACATTAAAAATTATACTTCCAAAGATATTAACAGAAAACCAATTGCAAGAATAATCTTTAAAAATTTAACTTTATTTTATATTTTAACCCTCAAAACTTTAAATTTTTTTAATTTTGGTTCTGCCAGTCTAGCACTGGATTTAAATAGTTTTACAGTCATTTTTGTTTTATGATAATTTTTAATCATGCTTAGAATGTTAGGATTTTTTCTTTTATTACTATTTCAGGTTTGATTAAGATTTTTGATGTCCAAATAAACAGATTTGAATATTTTTATATTTTTAGGATATATATTTTATAATGTTTCAACATCGAATTCTTGTGGATTAAAGTCTATAGAGCCCAATTGTGCTGTTCGTATTCTTAATAAAATGGGAAAAGTGGTGGCTTCTCAGAATGGATGTCTAAATAATATTACTCTTAAGAATGCCAAGTTCTGGTGGCCTTACACTATGAGCGATGAACCTGGATATTTATATAAACTACTTGTAAGCATCAAGTATTTTATTTTATTTCATTTTTCTTATAATCATTAAAAATTTATCAAGATTTTTTTTTTACTTCTTTAAAAAATAATCTAGAATATTAGTAATTAATGCTATAATTTTTCACTTACTTAGTATAGTATTTATTATTTTTATTTTCAATGCAGTTATTCATCTAGCAAGCTTCTATTATAGCCATTTACAGATATCTGAAAATGCTGTTAAATTAGGTAATTTAGCAGTAAATAGTAAATATTTAATGTGCTTTTGTGTAAATTATGTTAATATATATCATTCGCAAACTATACAAAGTCTTTGATAGTTAAATTATTAAATTATCGAACTCAGAGCTTGCTTGCTGCCACTACAGTTAATAGGTATTTATTCCTAATAATCTCTAACAAGAGCAAAACTGATCTACCCATGTTTGCTGTTGAGAGCATGATTGGAAACTTTGGAATGCCTCCTATCAATGAGTTTTGTGATTAAGAATATATTATATATTTATACTGAATAAGAATTTTTTTTAGAATTGACCTACCATTTTATTATATCTCTTTCTTTCTGCATCTGTATCAAAATAAGTAATTTAAGAAAAAAAAATGCCAAAATCGGTGTTTTATTAGTGGATACGTCTTCTATAAAGATATTATTTTGAAATTTTTGTAAACATATAAAAGTTTCATTTTTTCTACTCATATGCTTTTATTATTTAAATGTAACACCTAGTCAATTTATGCCTTTTTGTGTTTATGAACCACTTTTTCTTTGAACAGCAACTCTTTCAATATTAATTTTCATAGATGTTTATAAATGTAAGGAACTAACTCTTATGTGAATTAAAAGATACATTCAAAGAAACTGACTATCTCTCCTGAATGGACAAAATATCACAGTAAATATTTGGTATAAAGCTCCTTAATATTTTGCCACTGACAGAAAATGTTTTCTCTATGTTAAGTGTATTAGGAGTTCCTCATTACATCACCACCCTTACTGTCTGTCAATATTTGTCACTGTCTAAACCACCCTTATATACAGGAAATGTCCTTTGTATATCTCCATGGTGAACTTGTATATGGATATTATGTACACAAGTACCCTATTATCACATGCAAAATGGTTGGAGATTCTGTAAATTTTCCTCTACATTGAATGAAATTAGCCAGTAGGAATATTCTATCAAATTCTGGAATTTATTGTCAAATAGTCTCTTCAATTTGTTCCAATTTAGTTTAATTCATTTTATATATCAGTCGTTAACATTTGTACACTTTGTGCTTATTTCTATGTCAGTGAAGTGTGAAGAGAATTTGGGGAGACAGTGCCCACCCAAACAACTTGTTACCAAGAAAATTGTGTTTTAATTGTGCATTATTTGAAGTAAGTGCATAAAATGTTTCAAATAATGTACAATTAAAATGGGAGTTACCCCGTAGTGGGCTGTTTGGACTGACACTGTCTCCCCAAATTCCCTTCACATTTTACCACTGCTTGCTGTACAGTTGTTAATAAAATTTCAATTTTTTCATTGAAGTTTGATATACCTACTATCCTTTATATACCACTCAAATAACCAGGAACAAATAGTTGTGCTATATAAAAAGATTGACTGATTGAATTTTCTACTTTTTATGGTATATTGGTTTCATTCTTCAAAATTTACAGACTATCAAGATTATCTTCATTTAAATAGGTCTATGTCATTAAGTTATCTTAATAAATCATGCATAATAATTAAAATGTAGAGCTGAGTAAGAAGTGGATTTTAATATTATATATGATTTTCATTTGAATCACGATGAAGATATTATTACATACATTCACTTGATTTTAACAAACATGGTGAGAATGAAAAATTACATCCAGTGTTTTTAATGTTTTGATATGTACAGATAAAAAAATAGAAGTGAGTGTAGAGGACTGGGGCCAATCCTAAATTACTAAAATAATGTTATAGTATAGTCTTGTTGATCTAGATAAAAAAAAAGAATTAGGGATAACCTGGATAAACAAAATTCAGATAATCCAGAAAATACAATAACTACCTATAAATAGAATAATATTAATACATTATGTGTAGGAAATGCATTTTATCTGAAGAAACAAAATTAAAAATCAAATGGTTAGATATTAGTAACAAGTTTTTTTTTTTAAGTTTAAACATATTTTTTTAATATGTGTGATCTCACAGGCTCTTGATCATCAACAATTCACCCAGTGTGAGAGAAAAAGATATCGTAACTCAAAATAAAATCAAATCATTCTGAAGGTAAATACTAACCATGGTGTGACAGTTAGAATATTATTTTTTATAAAAAAGTAATGTGATGCATTTTTTAATTGTTATAACAAAAATGATCATTATTTTTTAAATTAAATTAATCAGATTTATTTTTGGTACTTTTTAAATGAAGGTATTATACCTGCATTTAAATAAAAAATTTCAATAAAAATTTGCAATTTATATTGTATCAAAATATACAAGTTACATGGGTTAAAAAGCTTTTATATGATGGAAAGTGCAAGTTCATACTGAAATTTATTACTTACAAAATCCTCCATAAGCTTGTTTAACTATTAGTTTCAATTATCAAACACATGATGATAAAATAACTTAATCTTTCAAGCCAAATAAAAAGGGAAAATGCATTATTATTCCCTTTCATTGGTTTGAAATTAATACATTGACCTTTTAGGTCTCCTATAAATGGTAAACACACCATAAAACTGTTAAAAACTTATAATACAATATTACTGTATTGTAACTCATGTTTTCTTTATTTTATATTCTGTTATTTATGGATTACTTTAAGTTTTACATCATTATCTTCAATATACAGTTTCACATTTAACTAATGCATCAAAAATTTAATTGAAATTATATTTTTATGACAGATACAAATTCAATGGAAAAATTTTAGTGATGAATATTATCAGCCTTTTGGCATTCGAACTGTGAAGGTTACGGACAAAGAATTTCTTGTCAATGAAAAGCCAATTTATTTCATGGGATTTGGAAAACATGAAGATTCTAATGTTAGTATTAAAATTTAAATATTTGTAAATTATCAATTTCTGTGCTGTCAAATTTTATGTGAATAATATTTTGTAATTTTTGCCAGGAATTATTGTTATAAATTAAATGATGATAAATAAACATAAAATGTTAAGGTAAAAAAATGTGATAAACAAATTCATCAGTTATGAAATACTATATCTTTGTTCTTTATTTTGTTTATTAACTAATTTATAATACTAATATAAAAATTTATAATATATTTGTGACAGACATGCTCATATCTTTATTGGTACTGGTGCAAAGTCTCATTTATCTTGATAAAAAATATTCTTTTTGGTCTTTAAAACTGGTTGATACCTTGTTCAAACTTTATACACTGTGTCTTATTAAAATTTTTACTTTACAGATGATTTTTATAGTTAAATGTTTGGTAATATCAAATGCTAGTACATTTTGGCAAGTTTGATTTCCAGAAAGCCAGTCTAAGCCTAATTGATGTAGGAATATTTATTTTCTTAATATATAACCACATTCAATTTAACATATTAATTTATAAGCATGTCCGTAGTGTAACTACAGGCAAGAATTTACATTTTACCAATAATCTAATTCCAAAGACAATAATGAAATTAGTGAGATATTATTAGATGGAATATAGAAATTTTACAGTATTTGAGAATTCAATTATTCACAATAAAAACATATCATGAATAAAGTTATTTAAATTTATCAAAATTGGCCTTTTGAAAGTATAAAACTCTTCAATTTTAAGTTCTTCACTAATTTTTTTTACCCATGTTGTAGGGGCTTAAATCCTGTCCCTGCAACTATTTTATATTCAATCTGATCCCAATCTCTTTCTCCAGATTCGTGGAAAAGGAGTGGATTTACCTCTAATACTGAAGGATTTCAATCTAATCAAATGGATTGGGGCTAATTCTTTTCGTACATCTCATTATCCTTATGCAGATGAAATTATGGATCAAGCTGACTCGCAAGGTATCCTTGTAATAGATGAATGTCCAGCTGTAGGATTAAAGTAAAGCAATTTTTTAAGTTAATAATTTATTATATTATTACTTTTCCTACATGCATGGTATAATGTATATGGAAAGCATTGTGATGGGGTCAAAAATTTCACATTTTTTTTAAAGGATGTACTCATTTTGAATTTGAACATCCCTGATATCAAATTGAATGTTTTTAAATGATGATGTCTGTGTATGCAAGTTTGTAAATACTATATATTAATAATGAATGGATCAAAGTGAATAAAATTTGATACGATTATAACTCTTTAAAAACTGTAACCTTGTTGATTTTATACATGATTAATCATTCAAGACAGCCTTATATTTTTGATTGATTGTTTGAAAAAATCATTAAAAAGTCAGGACTGTCAATCATTTAAAATAGAACACATTTTGTATGTTATTTATCATTAGAAAAGAAATGGCACTCATTTTAGAAAGCTGACATTATTCTCATTCAGTAAGTGTATTCTGTGTGTTAAAAAAGGCACAGTTTAAGATAGTTTTCTGTTTCAATGTCATTTAATTAGTTAAATGTAACTTATTTCAAATGATATTAATTACATGTTAATATCTTGGTTTTATATGTATAAAAAAGGGATTTTATTTATCCAACAAAGTTGTTTAAAACTCTAAATTTAAATTTTGCAATATAGAAATTTTAATGTATATGTGATTGAAAATAATGTTCTTTGGATATATCAAAAGAGATCATCACAGTATGTAGGGAAAATGGTGTACTGCTTCTATCAGATATTTTAAAGTAATTTTAGAAAAAGGGGATATCATGGCTGAATTAAATATTTGGGATAGTTATATTGAATAGAAATGAACTTGATTTTAAGCCATTGAATAGCTTGTACAACTAAAATAATTTAAGGTTTATAAGTCGTTTTAGAGAAAATTTAGTCAACATCTGAAAATATAAAATATTTTCTTAAAATTCAAAAATAAAACTTATAAACATTATAATAAATTACCAATTTAGTTGATTGACTTTTATTATAGTGATATCCAAGAATTACAAATTGTATTTTGTATGCTATAAAATTTTAATGCCTTTTAGTTTGTTTCTCCCTATATAGTTTCATGTATAAGGTTAGGGAAAGTATTTTGATAGTTAGAAATTTCTCTGTTGCAAAACATAATTTGCCTTTCCAAGTTATTTGAATATTTATCATTTAAGCCCCTAAATGGAATATTTTTTAAATAAATTGAGTAATTGGAATAAAGTTATTTGATAGTTTCAATCAGTAAACACAAATTAAATTATTTTATATATTTAAGTAATAAGAAGTTCTGATATTTTAAAAAATTATTATCAAATTTCTCTGTTGCAAAACATAATTTACTTTTCCAAGTTATTTTAATATTTATCATTTAAGCCTCTAAATGGAATATTTTTTAAATGAATTGAGTAATTGGAATAAAATTATTTGATAATTTCAATCAGTAAACACAAATCAAATTATTTTATATATTTAAGCAATAAGAAGTTCTAATTTTTTGAAAATTATAATCAAATTCAGCAAATAGTCACTTTATATCTAATATTAAATTAGAAAAAAAAAATGAAAGTAAATCTTAAATATTAACTTATATTGTTCTCAAAGTAATTTTATATGATATATATTTTAAGACTTATTTATAGTATGAAGATTTATTATGAAGTCATAATTATTAATTTCATATTAAATGTTATCCTAGAAAATGTAGAAGGCCATTGTACTGGCCATTCTTTTTCCTTACAAAATATACATAGATAAGTTGAAGCAAAACTGAGCACTGGAAGCTAGTAACTTGCAGTTTGCAAATTTAATACCTAGACGACTTAGTTGCAGTCAAATCGAATGTAATATATGTTTCCAGTTTCTTTTGGCATACTGAGTCAAATAGGACCCGGTTTCTCTCATGAAAAGTTATTCAGAAAATCTTAATTCCTAAAATTTATGAATAAATTATATAAGGAATGGATGGTCTCTAATTGTGTAGTTGTACAGTGTTTGTAGGTTTGATGATTGGTTTTTCTGTTGGAAAACTTTATAATGAAATTTGAAGGTAAAGATCTTTTGTTCAATGCAAAAATATGTAAATTACTTGGCCCATATTCTATGGATGTTATTTAAAATGCCTTTATGATTAAAAAGTATAGTATTTTAATATAAGCAGATTCATATGTTTATTATAAAGAGCACATTTTTATGTCCCCTATTTGTGTTTCATAGGAGCTTTGGAGATAAGTTGCTAGAACATCACAAAGATATTTTAACTGAATTAATTACAAGAGACAAAAACCGTCCTTCTGTTGTGGCATGGTCTGTCGCAAATGAACCTTCATCTGCAAAGAAGGAAGCAGATAAATATTTTCGGTCAGTATGATTAAATTTTCTAAACTTATTACTAAAGCCACAATCATAGTATTAAACAACAGTTATGTAGTAAATATTTTAGAACTATTCTAGTTTATTTTAAGTTCTCAAAATCCTTCAAAAGTACAAAATTTTGATTATGATATGTAAATTCTATATTGACAACTAATAAAGCATGCTTCATTGGGCTGTTATATGATAGAATCCAAATAAAAGGAAGTCCATTGGTTTTCTCTAGAGCAGAAAATATAATTTAAAATGTTTTATTAACCTAAGCTTTGTATCCATAATCTAATTGATTTGGAATAAAAAAAAATTGCATTGAAATTCCATATATTGTATTGCAATCGATGCATTGAAATAAAAGATAATTGCATTACTATTCAGTGGTGACTATAGAATATGTGCCATGCTGTATATGCTTAAAATATAAAATGAATATAAAATATCTTAAAATATAAAATAGCTTGAAATATAAAATGTATAACAGTTTGTCTTTTTTATCTACTATATATAAAAATTGATAATTTATTTGTTCTGTATACAAATCCATAATTTTTAATGACTTTTTTTTCAAATTTTGTAAGATTATTCTCTCTGTGGGCAAGTCTGTTCATGTTTTGAGTTTCTAGGCCAAATAGTTGCCCAGACATTTATAAAGAATGAAAAATTAAACATTCCATGGAAATAATTATTTTCTAATTTATTATGTAGATATTTTTTTTTTCTGAAACATTATTTGAAAAATATTATATCATATTTTCTAAATAGTGGAATTAAAATAAATCACATTCAATTTATCGAATTTAAGTAATAAAGAGATTGATATAGAAATAAATTTTATAAATTAATGGTATTATATTTTTGATTGGGCTATATCAGTTGCAGCTTTAAGATATAAGATTACAAAAACTATTAACATTTCCAATTACTTAAGTAATCTATTTTATTTTGTCAAATATTTTAGAAATTTGTATATTTTCTGTTGTGTTTAATTGATTGAAACAGAATAAAAATGGTTTGAGTATATATATTTTCCTACTATTTTAGTCTGCCATTACTGTCTTCATTTTGGCATTTGTTGGCATAATCTCATATAACTTTCTACGACAAACCACCAGGATCAGGCTGGTATTTTTGTATCAAAACTTGTATTAAAATACTGATAAAATTGATCAGAATACTGATTTTAAGGATACCAGTAATGGATGCCCTAGTTACATTATGGCAAAAAGTGACTTTCATAATGGTGAATTTTATCATATTTTAAAGGGAAATTGTTTCACATGTAAAGTCTCTGGATTCAACACGTCCTACAACTGCAGCTCTCAATGCTGATTATACAAAAGAAAAAGCTGTAAGTTAGTTTTTTACAAATTATACTTTTATATTTTTGATAATATGTATATTTTGCTAAGATGTTCTATTTCAATGTAAAATATTAAGTTAATGAAAATTTTAATTAATGTGTGATTTAATATATTCAACATTTATTTTATGTGACACATAGAAAGTTTTAGCTATCTGCTGATTATGAGTTCAAGCAGGAGAAACAGTGAATATGGTGAATTGGGAGCATGGAACAATATTGAAATCATGCTCCCAGTTCACCAATGCTGGTTACTGAACTGGGAGCATAATTTCAATATTAAACAAATGCTAGTTCTATGTGTTGAAGACCCAGACCGTCCAACTCGTCCTGAGGACTTGAGTATCTATTTGGACGGACGGCTAGTTCTATGTGTTGAGACCCAGACCGTCCGACCTACCAGAAAGGTGTAAGGTAACTGTATGGACGGCCGGGAAGTGCCACCCAATTTAGACCGGAACCCAGTGGGGGAGGCATCCACAGGGACCGTACCCTCCTTCCCCTACCACCAACCTCTCGGATGGACTTACGGACCCACATGTTTAACGTGATCGTACTCCGCATGAACACGGCGGCATTTGTGGTAGCGTGCAAATCTAGCGCGCAAACCACGGGGATACCGCACCCGAGATGGCCAACAGCACGCGGTGTTCCGAGGTGGTCACCCACCAAGTACTAACCGCGCCCGATGCTGCTTGACTTCGGTAATCTAACGAGAACCGGTGTTTTCAGCACGGTACGGCCGTTGGCCCCGCTAGTTCTATGTGTGTATAATGGAAGAATATGTAATGGCTTTCACTACATTAAAACAAATTGTTCCGATGATATTGCTATTTTTTAAAATTTTTAAAAATTTGGTGTCATAAAACTGAGAAATTGATGCCTCTTCCAAAGTTCATTAATTTGAATGTTATTTTCCACTATTATATATACATATAATTAATTCCAATGATTATAAATTACAAAATTGGAAAATTTGAAGTCAATATATAATTTGTTTATTTAATAAATCTTATGTAATATGAAGGAATTCTATACTGCCTATTTGCTATGCTGCAAAAAACCTATTGCATGATGTATAGATATCAGAATTAAAAAAAAATAAACATAATCACTAGATTTATCTGTTTTTGTCCATTTAACTTAAATTGTATCCTTTCAGCATGTTACATATAACAGGGTTCCCACTCTTTTTTCAAAATAAAAAATAAGGAGTTTCTAAGGACTCAATTAATATTTTATAAGGACTAATTGAGATAGGCCGTAAACCATATTGTGGCCTTCATTGCACTACGGAAATGCACTGGGGTGTGACATATATACATATTTGCAGAGCTAAAAGTTGTCCTATATTTTCTATATATTTTTTAAAATAGGAAAAACCCCAAAAGCAGAATTTTTTTACATGTGTTGCATGCAGAACAAAGAAGTCTTGTCACAAAATATAGAAAAAATTCTGTTTCCGGGGGGGCTTTCTATTTTAAAAAATATATAGGAAATATAAGACAACTTCTAATCCTGCATTTGAGAAGAAACTAAACCCTTTTTATAAATTCAGCTAGTTATGCAGTTTTCCTGTTCAATTGGGCTAGTTTTTTCAAAGAGTTTCTGTAAAGCATGACGGAAATTTTTTTGGTTGCAGATTTTTGGGCTACTTTCAGAAAAGTTTGATGATTTATTTTGGGGGCAAATTTTGACGAACTTTTAGAATGACAGTAAATTTTATCTTAGAATTTTGGTAAATTTATGAATTTTAGAAGTTTTTGGCAGCATTGCGCGAAATCTCACAACACTAAATATTGGGCTAGTTTTCATCAATTTTTGGGCTTGGTTTTTGGAAAAGACCTGGTAACACTGGGATATCGGGCAGTGAAGCTCGAAAATAAATAGAAAAGTGATCGCATCACTGGGGGAATTCGATCATCAGGGTTCTCCGTAGGAAAAAAAAAATAGGTAGGATTATCCTACCCTAACTTCAAAATTAAGTGAGATTTTAAAAATTAACACAAGTAATTTTTTTTTCTAAGTTGGATTTAGCAGTAAATTGCGGGAAACATGCTCCAGGGAGAACCCTGATCATGCTTCAATTTCGGGGAAAAATAAGGAGTGTTGATGAAAACTAAGTAGTTTTAAGAACCCTTAAAATAGAAAGCTAAAGATAAGGAGTTTTTAAGGACCGTGGTAACCCTGTATATACATAAGTATAAATACATTCTTATATTATCCTTGATGTCATGCACATGCAAAGTAAGATCTATGATTTTAACAATGTAAAATGTTTGTTCATCTGCATGACTTTTTTAAAATCTCTAAAAGGTAGTTTTTATCTCATCTGGAAACTTAAGTAAAAGTAATCGTTGAAACCATGTCAATTAAACTATTGTTGAAATGATCCAAGATAAACTAGAATCAGTATCCTCATTTTTTTTAAATATAAAGATATAATTGATTTCATGAAGGTTTCTCTAGGATACCTAATTCTCATATATGCAATCAAGATTTCAATCTTTAAATATCTGTAAGCTCTATTTAAATATACTGGAGAGAATTATAAACCAAAGATTATTCTTTAATACGTAGAAATATCAACAAGTAACATATAATATGAAAAATATATTAATATTTTGAATTTATTCATAAATGCATTAATATTTTGAATTTATTCATTACTTTCATTTTGTTTAATTTTTAATGTAATAACTAACATTGAAATTTCATAGAACTTAATTATTTATATAGGGAAAATATCTGGACTATATCATGCTGAATCATTACTTCGCTTGGTACAGCGATGCTGGATATACTGAAGTCATTACACCACTTTTAGTCGATTACATGAGTAAAGCGCATCAGGTGTACAACAAACCCATCATGATGTCTGAATATGGAGGTGATACTATTGCAGGCTTACACATGGTATACTCATAATTCACAATAAATATCTTTATAATACAAGAATTTAATGTACAACAAAATTTTTATCTGAATTATCCATACTAAAATTACTTATTGTCTTCTTTCTTGAGTGATAATTTTGAATTTTGGGAAAAATATTACAATTTTCATGTTTTACTAAATTATCTACTTTTGCTTAAAAGATATTATAGCTACCATGACTGTTGCTACAATTTGTGACTCTTTTTGTTGGAAATTGTGAAAATTTTACAAAACTTTCAACATTGGCTCTAAAATCTGGCATTTTTCTAAACAATTAATAAAGGGAATTTTACATTTATTTTACAATATAAACTATATCTTTATATTAATATTGCTACGCACCAAGAGAATAACAAGAATTTGTACTTAATAAATTCTTAAATTCAGTTACCTCTTTTCTAGTAAAAGTCTATATTCTATATAAATAAAAATAAAAATCTGTCTGTGTGTGTTGGTCTCATAATCCTGTTAGAACAGCTGCACAAAATTCCATGATATCTTGTATGTAGCCTTGGAATAGCCCCACTTGAAATTTAGTCCATGTTTCGAGTTTTTAGGTCCAGAGTTTGTCAAGATATTAAAAAAAAAAATAATGAACATTCCACAGAATTATGCATTATGCAGACAATATTTTTTTTCAAAATCATTTGAAGATTACATTGCTTAGCAATAGGATTAAATGCAATATGTTTATATATAGCAGATGATTTGTATTAAATGTTTTCAGATAAAAATAATAATATATGGAATATACACAGGGTGTCTCAAAAGAATTGAAATATGAATGATTAATTCTTTACCTGTTGGAGATAAGTGAGCAATGTAAATTGAAAAAATATTGAAAGTAAGGTAGGAAATAAGACTATGTTAATCAAATAGTCCTCCCATTCATTTTCAAAAAGTTACACTTTTTAAATCTTTATACAACCCCCTTAAATAAATTTGCTCAATCAGAAAATTTTAATTTTTAATGCAACAAGATCATTAAAAACAAGAAAGATCAATCATGCTTAAAGCATTGATTATGAAACACTTTCCAACTTCAATGCAATTTTATTTAAAAAAGTCGAAAATGCAATACATTCCTCGGTAATATTTTAAAACTTATCACGATACTACATTGATTTATTATATTTGAAAACTTAAACCTTCATTGAAAAAAATGAACTTCATTCAAAAGACGGCATTGAAATATAAATTGCGTGGTTTAAATATCTCTAAAATGCAATACATTCCACGGTAATATTTTTAAATCTCTCATAATACTACGATAATTTATTATATTTGAAAACTTCATCGAAAACAACTGAAATTAATTCAAATGACGTCATAGAAAAAATAACACGCCTGGATCTCTCTATAAAAGCAGGATTTCATTCATAACTTTCTCCATTTCATTCATCACAATACTATAATAATTTATTTTATTTAAAAATTACAACCATGGAGCTACAATTCATAAACTTTATGCTTAAAACTTCATCGAAAAATATCGTCCTTCTGTTTAAAAAATCAATTAATATTTCATTCATATCAGCCATGCAGACTCCATGGACTGAATTATTTTGTGTTAAAGAAATACAGTAATTCTAATACAACTCATTCTACATATTTTGCTGTTTACATTTTACATAGGTGAAAAATAGGCTTAATTGTAGAAATAATCAAATTTGAATGAGAATTTAAACTCAAATATATTGTCATTGTGTTGTTTTAGTATGTAGATGCACACAATTTAAGCAGAAATAAAGTAGTTTTAGGATGGATACAACACTCAATATGAATTAAAAAGAACTTTAAAAAATCACGAATTTGAAACAAGATGGATGCCATATCTCATTTTGAAGTGGGTCATGTGATCGTTTAATATCATGGTCACGTGATCGTTTCATATAAGATGTGTAATTATTATATTAATTTTTATTTAAAAAACTACTGAATATATTTAGCTGAATTTTTTTTTATATATTTTATGGAACAATTTGATTATTACCTAAAATTTTCGAAGCAATTTGTGAATTTTAAATCCGCTTAAAAAATGTTAGAAAAATTAGGTCTCATAGGGCTCAATGTATTTCATTTTTTCAACCCGGGTTCAATCCAAAACTAATTGTGTGATATTATTCATTTATATTCCCATAGGTCCTACAGACCGTCTGAACAACATACTAAAATTTCATTTTGATTAAGTCATTTTTACGGCAGTTATCGTGCTAACGGACAGACAGACAGACAGAATGAACAAAGTCATAAACACTTTTCAACTTTGTTGTAAAGTGTTAAAAACCCGCATATCTGTATCTTTAAAATCAGCTGAATTATGATGAAGGAAAAAATTTGACTTATGCCACTTTTCCATACCATGTGAAAGGCTGTTTCATCAGTGAAAATAGGGATCATACGATGGAAATTGTTTAGATAAAAAAAAGTACTTAATTATTGAAGAAGTACTTAGTTATTGAAAGTACTTAAGAATTTGTGATTGCATTGTGAGCCTAGGCAGAATTTGCAAAAATGTCTCCTATGTGCTATCATCCAGTTTTATCTTTTTTATGATATGTCACAAATTTACATTTCTAATTTGATATATGGTCCCCATTCACAATGTTCAATTAAATATAACTTGCTCAATTTTAAAGATACAGATATGCAGATTTTTTTTATGATCTTGTCGTATTAAAAATAAAAATATTCTGATGGACCAAATTTGTTTAAGGGGGTTATATAAAAATTTTAAAAGTGTAACTTTTTGAAAATTAATGGGAGGACTATTTCATTAACGTAGTCTTATTTCCTACCTTACTTTCAACATTTTTGTAATTTACATTGCCCACTTATCTCCAACAGGTAAAGAATTGAATTAAAGCGTGTTTCAATCTTTTTGGGACACCCTGTATATTTATAACTCCATGTTAAAACCCATTAATTTTTTTTTTCGTAAAAATGTCAGATTTTTAATGCGATTTTTAATCACTATAGTGAACCCACTTGCCCATTTTTGGTAAATTAATTCATTTTAGAAATTTCGGTTCTAAAAATGCCTTATTCAAAATTTGCCTCTCAATGTATTAAATGTTTTACTTGATTTTTTGTTCTTCTCTGGTCTTTTAACTTATACTGACAGCATCTCACAGAATAAAAAGAGGAGTGATGTTTTATTTCATTATTTCTTTTAAATGCTTTTTATGATGCCAGAGTTCCTGGGTCACAAATGCCCACCTATATATTATGGAAAATATCTTTAAAAACATATGTATATAAATATTTGATATGTTTTAAACCTGAACATATGCAGATGTGGCCCATCAGTACTAGAAGTTTGTTAGACTAACTAAACAAATTTCTCTCTAAATATTTGAAGTGATATATTGTTTAAAACAAAAGTATTTAGAAGGATAAATGTTTACAAGGTGATTTTACCTAAATTACTTAAAACATAATTAGACCTTGATCCATTGGGTATATCATTAATCAAATATCTCTAGATTATGAAAGTATGAAACCAAATTATAATATTTTTTTTATAAAAGAACATCCCCTTGAATGAAGTTTATTTCTTTTTTATCCAGGACGTCCTGCTCAGCCAAAGGGTGTTGAGCAGTTACAATGGAAGGACAGGTAAAGCATAAAAATAAAACAGAACAAAACAGAAAAAATATTAAAACAAAATAACACAGAAATAATAAAACATAATAACAATAACAACAAAAATAACATCAAGTAAAACACAGAAAACTAAATAATACAAATCATCCATTTGAACTGGGAAAACATTTTTAATGATACATCCAGTACTTTAGGGAATCTAGTTAATGTTAAAAGCAAAATAATATTTAAGATAAATAAAATAATTAAATAAACAATTTTGAAAACTTTGAATAATTAAACCAAGTAACATTGAAACAACAGTAAAGAAGCAACAAATAAAAAGATAATGTTATTAATTGATTGCAATTTTATTGATTTTAATTATGATATTATCTTCAATCCGATACCTTAAAATTTTCAAAAAATTGGAAACTTGGTCAATATGCAGTAGATCTTGTAAACATGGAAATTTAAATTTGCTAAAAATGAAAAAAAAGTGTAGGTACAGTCTTTATAGTGATTAATTCATTGTACAAGATTTCTATTACTGGCCTGCAGGAATTGGCTCATACATGCTTGTCTGGCTTATAATATAAGCTAATTGCTGACCACTGTTATAAATTAAAGTGAAGTAATTTCTTCCATATAACAAAGTACTGCATTGTTATAAATCTCTTATGTTCAAAAGTGTTTTGACATTTTTGTAAAATTATCAAATAAAATTCCTATTGCAGGATCCACCTTTTCTATTTACTGAAGATTATCAGACAGAATTAATGATGCATCATCATAAAGCCTTTGACATTTTGCGTAAAAAAGGATTTTTCATTGGAGAACATATATGGAATTTTGCAGATTTTCTCACTATACAGCGTAAGTAATTGATCTCAATCAATGTAATTAGCTTTCCATGAAAATATATGGTTATAAAACCTAGCTATAAATTATAAATAAATATTGCTAATGGTTATTTGTGGTATGGTTTGTTAATATATATCTCATAAATATTAATAATTATTAATTATATGAAATATTTATTAGTAAACTTTGTAAAAGTAAAAATTGTTTAAGGTATTCAAATGAATTTAGTTATACAGTTGAACTCACTTAAAATAAAATATTTTGGACCACTGCAAAATTATTGTATTAATCATTACTAATAAAATCTGAGGAACTTTAAATGATTTAAGAAAATTGTTAGTGTTTGGCACAGAAATGCTGAAAAATTAAAATAGAGCTAAAAATATCTACTTACAAAAATAATACACACTCTAATAACTCCTTATTTTTGTATTTACTTTCCCACTTAACGGCATGCATATCCTGTAAACATCAATTTAGAAAAATACGTTTTCACTTTTTTTTTTATAAAAGCTTACACATACTGACTATGTTAGGCTTCTTTTTAATCTAATATTTAGAAAAAAAAAATAGAATACTTAAAAGGTGATTAATTTCCATTCCTAGAAATAAGAAAAGCCACCTGTTTCAAATGTCCAGAGTCCACTGAACCTTTTTTATTTTGGAAGAAATTCATGTAATACTAAAATAGAAATCACTGAAGGTGAGAGAGGATATATTTTAATGCTGCCACTGAAAATACTGGAAAATATGCAGCAGGTTTACTATTTAATAGCTTTTAAAAATTCATCTGAAAGTATTTAATTTTTAATCCAAATCACCAGAAACATATTCTGATGAAAATTTGCACTAATTTTAGATGGGGATGTTGCTCATATTAAACAATACAATTTACACTGTTTTAACATTACATCAATTTTATTTTTTGAAAATATTTTGTTTTAATTGGAGTTCTGTTTTAGCTGTGATTGTCTTAAGTAAGTTAGACTGTATATAATTAAAAATTCTTCCTATATATGTTTAAAACATTAGAGTAACCTTTGAATTTCCTAATAACAAGCTTGATTACCTGTTATTAGGAAATTCAATAATTATTAGGATGTCTAAAATTAAGAGTTCCTTATATACAGAGTGTCCCAAAAAGATTGAAATGTGCTTTAATTCTTTACCTCTTGGAGATAAGTGGGCAATGTAAATTGCAAAAATGTTGAAAGTAAGATAGGAAATAAGACAATATTAATGAAATAGTCCTTCCATTAATTTTCAAAAAGTTACACTTTTTAAATTTTTATATGACTCCCTTACACAAATTTGGTCAATCAGCAAATTTTTATTTTTAATGCAACAAGGTTGTTAAAAAAAACCTACATATCTTTATCTTTAAAATCAAATGAATTATGATAAAAGAAAAAATCTGACTTATGCTACTTTTCCGTACCATGTGAAAGGCTGTTTCATCAGTGAAAATAGGAATCATAAACAAATTGACAATGGAAATTGTTTAGATCAAAAATACGTTAATATGTGTCAAAATTTTTTATCACTAATGCATCTAAATAAAGCATTGCACAGACAGAGATCATATAAAGCAGTTGTACTCACTATGTCTCCTATGTATTATCATTCAGTTTTATCTTTTTTGTGATATGTCACAAATTTGCATTTCTAATTTAATATATGGTCCCCATTCACAATGTTCAATTAAATATAACTTACTTAATTTTAAAGATACAGATATATGGTTTTTTTTAATGATCTTGTTGCATTAAAAATAAAAATTTTCTGGTTGATCAAATTTGTCTAAAGGGTCGCATAAAAATTTAAAAAGTGTAACTTTTTGAAAATGAATGGGAGGACTATTTCATTAACCTAGTCTTATTTCCTACCTTACTTTCAACATTTTTCCAATTTACATTGCCCACTTATCTCCAACATGTAAAGAATTAAAGCGTGTTTCAATCTTTTTGGGACACCCTGTATAGATATATATACAAGGTGTGCAGTGCTATTGGTGCCCAATGGCTATTTCCTCAACCGTTAGTCACAGAGATATCTATTATCTTAGAAGCAGTTTAAATCAATAAATACATTTCTGAAAGAAATACGAAATATAAATTTTTATACGGTCCCCTGGTCCTACCAATTATATTTAGGAAAATCACCCTCATACAGTTTCATGCAAAATAAAAAAAAAAAATTTCCTTTTATGACCAAAATTCACAGAGTTATGAAGCATTAAACTTTATGACTTAAGTCGCTTTTTCACGCATAAAACTATCCCATTTCAGGCAACCGACCAATCAGGGACAGTATTGACCATTTCTCAGCACAAAAAGTGCTCCAACTTTAAACAGCTATAAGTTTGTCAATTTTGGTCGTAAAAGGAGGATTTTTTTTTTTTTTTTTTTGCATTAAATTGTATGACGATGATTTTCCTAAATATAATTGGTAGGACCGTTGGACTGTATAAAAATTTATATTTCGTATTTCTTTCAGAAATGCATTTATTGATTTAAACTGTTTCTAAGATGATAGATTTTAAAATTTAAAACATTTTTGCAATTGGAAGTGTATCTCTGTGACTAACGGTTAAGGAAATAGCCATTGGGCACCAATAGCACTGGACATCCTGTATATATATAATTTTTCTGTATCAAAATTTGTTTTCCTAAAGTGTAATTTCCTTTTTAATAATAAAATTTTTATTGTTCATTTAGAAATCACCAGAGTTGTAGGAAATAAGAAAGGAATATTTACAAGAGAAAGACAACCTAAAGCTTCAGCAAAACTTTTGAGATACCGGTATCATAAACTTATGAACCGCACAATACATGGAAGCATAGCATATTGTCCTGTGATAGGCAATCCAAATGATAATGACTTGTACCATACATTGTGACTCCTTTATTTATGTATATGATAAATTTTATCTAAATATTATTAAATAAATTTATAGAATGAAGGACTATGAATAGACCATATGAATATAATCTATTTAATATGAATATAATATATATAGACTATAGAATAGACTATATGAATTAAAATATTTTAATAAACCAAATTTTGAATATACAGAAACAAGATTTGTGAAAGATATGTGTAGTGAGTTTATAAATATATTTTATTTTCATGAAAATATTATTTTTGAAGTAAAAACTGTTCAATAAGTTCATTTTGCTCCATTTCTTCTTTTTTCAAAGATTCATGTTGCACTTTTAATCTGCAAAATATTCATTGTATTTTACTTTTATGTAACAATGCTTTGTATTAGAATTATTTCTGTGCATTTTAACATTAATGCACTCAATTTAAAATAAAAAATACCTTTCCAGTTGCAACTTTTTTTCTATTATCAAAGCCTGCAATTGTTGCTGTTGAGCTTCTCTTTGCTTAGTAATTGACTTTAGTAAATTCCTGGAGCCTATTGCCTTACAGAGAAGAAAATGTTTAGTATTTACAAACAATACTTGTATATCAATAATGTTGCATATATCATTGTATAAGGACAACATTTAATTACATCATGTTATAGAACCAACACATCACCATATCTGACTACATGCAAATTCATTTTAATGATTAGTTTTATTAAGTATTTGGATAAACAAAGAAGGTGTTGAAGACCCAGACCGTCCGACTCGTCCAGAGGACTTAGAGTAACTAGTTGGACGGCCGGAGACAAAGAAGGTGTGACTACTCAACTTATCCTAGAGTATGAGTACATATTCAGTAATTTAGGAGTTAGCATTAGCTCCTTATTATGTACTTTAATGACTGGACTCAAGTTATTTCAAGTAAATAAAATAACAATTGGATAACCAGAAAAGTTTCAGAATGGTTAAATATAACATAATTATTGTTATAGCAATAACTATGACCATATATGTTATTGTTATAACATATATGGTCAAATATCACATAGTTATTATTATAACATATTTTATTATTATAACATATTTAAAAACAATAAGATTTAAGCATTTTTCCAAATTTTTAAAGTGTTCAAGCTTACTGCATTGGATATTAATAACCACTGTTGTACTAAAGTTAAGAGAGTTCAATTTTCAGCTTCACTTGATTGCACCAGAATTGAATAACCATACTGTTGTATTAAAATTGAAAGCATCCCAGGTTCACCTCCATATATAATCAAACTGATTATGAAACTATTGCATGCTGAATAAAACTGATAAATTTCAACGGGCTGAAGAAATTATTGAAATAAGTCTCATTTCAAAGAAGAAATATACACAACTTAGAGCCAATAAAATTGCTATATTTAGAGTCCTATTTTTAAAAATATCACAGATGCCTAGAGTGCAGTTGTTCTGCATATATTCAGCTATCTATAATAATGAAAAGAAATGTCTGTTCAGCTGTAGCAGAAAAATCTAAACGTCATATGGACATACAATTTGGTACACAGGTACTTCAGGAGCCATAACGATAAAAACAATTAAAAAATTTTAATTAATTTTTTAGTTATTTTAATTTTTAAAAGTTGCCTCTTGTGGGTCACCATCTTTGCCATCATTTGCAAGATGCTGGTATCTATATTCATGTTTGTAAACATAAAACTACAACGTAGCACTAAAAATTCAAATATAAGAACATTGACTCACAATCTTCATGATTTAAAATATAATGTTTCTGAGGCTCTTGGTGATATCATTTTATGAGGAGTACTCAGCTTGAATGCTTCAACAGTGGAGAATTAACATACCGGCGAATGCCTTGGGCCTCGTTTCAGAGGGAGCCTTATTTTGAATGAAAAATAAAAGTAAAATTAAGAAAAAAAAAATTCTTAAAGATTCTTAAAAGTGAAAATGGAAATAGGACAAACTCGAAAATGAATCCCAAAAGACGGATTTAAAGTCATGATCTCCAACACTAGTGGATAAAGGTCATTTTCTAAATTAAAACGAATCAAAAACAACTTAAGAAGCGTAAAGACTGAAAAAAAACTAAATCATCTGTCAATTCTTAACATTGAGAATGACCTTGTTAAAACGTTAGATTTTACAGATGTTATTGATACTTTTGCTGCAGCAAAAGCCAGAAAATATCCAATTTAAAGTACCCCCAAGAAGTTTTAGTTCTTTCCTTAGTATTGTGCTGTAATATTAATATTTACAGCACAGTTTAACAAATGAAAATGTATAATATTAAAAAACTTGTATCATTCAATATTTTCATAAAATATTGCTATTCTCATTTTAATTTATGTTCAAACTCTTGGGTGCAAGTATTTCAAGTATGTTTATTGGATGAAAAAAAAAGCATAGCCCAGATTTGTATAGAGCAAGATTCAACGTGTTTATTTTTAAGTACTTTTTTTTTTAAACTGGCTTTTAGGGAGGGGGGGGCCAAACTCTCCCAAGATTTGCCACTGTGCTTCAACCTCCAGTATGTTGAGACCCTGACCGTCTGACCTACCAGAAAGGTGTAAGGTAACCGCTTGGACGGCTTTAAAGGTTGCTGGTGATTCCATCTATTTTTTAGTTATTATAAAATTCAGATATAGGAACAGAAGAGGTATCATTCTGCTTTTCTATGACATGTGTTTTCACACGGGATACGAGCATTCGGTGGGTATATTTTTTTATTTTAGGTATAGTCATATTGTTGCTCCAGTGTACATAGATTGTACACAATTTTCATATAACTACCCTGCTTTACCTACTGGGCAATGCCGGGTACATTTTAAGTACAGTACATAATAAATGAAGTCATCTGTCTGTGTGTATTTGCAGTATGTAGTGGGAACTCAATGTCGTACGGAGTGAAATTTGGTACACAGGTACTTCAGAACCCAGAATGATACACCTTGGTGAGATTTTTTTGTTGTCCTTGCGGTTGTTATATACAAGCGTATTATTAGAGTGTTCTTTAAATTTTATTCACCAGAACTTAAAGAAATTCTCGAAAAATGATGAATGTTTTATCAATACACTTATTTATAATAAAAATAAAATAAACAGCTGAGTGGGCATGTTATGCCAAAACCCTGGGCAATGCCAGGTACATTTTCTAGTTTATGAAATAAATAAGGTTATAAATATACTTTTTTTAAAATTGAGTAACATGTTTATTTGTTTTAAAAAGAAACCATATTTTCTTTTTTAATTCAAATTTTTTTAGGCGTGCATAGTTGGATAGTTTCAACCCCATTAGTTTAAACTATATTTATATTTTTGATTAAACTATGATTTTGATTTAAAAAGAAAAATCTCGGTCTTTTAAACTATGCTAGTGTGTACCTAAAATTAAAAATTAGGTGCACGGCCAAATTATAAGATGTACTACAGTGCATCTGTTAATTTCAAACACATCAGTAATCCTACCATATATGCTGAGATTAGAAATTAATTATATAAATTGAGGGATTACTGTTTATTTTTCAGAGAAACAAAAGTTATTTGATGTTACAAAATTCATTAAATTCTATCAAAATACTGCTTAAGAAAACGGACAGAAAACTATACTCTCATACCTCACTATATGGGATGAGATGCATTCCTGTAAAGTTCTTCTCATGAGCACATTTACATATTAAATGCTGTAGATGTATTGGATGTGGTATGGTCTATGCAGAAGATGTAATATTATAAGGAAATTTACCAAGTTTTTGGGGCCATATATAAAAAAAATCTAAGCCATAAATTGAAACTTCTCCATAATTAGAAAAGGTTGTTATAGAGAAAAGCCACATAAAAAACAGCAATATAGTGAAGCATGTGTGTATAATTATTATAAAAAGAAAAATATTAATTCACTAATTTGAATAGAGCCAAGTGCTTTACTCTACTTCTTTTAACAACAAAATATTAACTAACAGCTATTTTCAATTTGCAAATGCATTTTATATTTTATAAAATTACCCCCATGCTTGAAAATTCTATTAAAATATATATTTAAATGCAAATACCGTATCAAACAATATAATTTAAATAACTATACTGCAAATGACTATTTTTGTTCTTTTCTAATTATTTTCAACACAAAATCATTCTTATTATTATAAAAAGTCTATTTGTTACAGTCCCAGTGTGAGCCTTGGCTTTCTTAATAATTTTGTTCCATCTTGACCTATTATCAATGATAGTTCTCCAATTTTTATTTTTGCAAATGCTAAAATCCTTGCCTACACAGTCAATCCATCTAAGTTTTGGTCTTCCTATTAACTCCATTTGGTTTAACCAGAAATATTTTTTAGTACCCATTTCATCAGGAATTTGAATGATATGTCCAGCCCACTTCATTCTTTTTAATTAATTTTATATATTTAAAAACCTGATGTGGGCACCACATGACTTTCCTTATATAATGCAATGAATTTACTACTTTTACAGTAAAAAAAATAGGTTTATCTTATAGTAGATACTAATATTCTTTCCAAGATATTGAATTTTCGATAATTAGTCATCATTTTCATTGATTTAGCGTCATTTTTATCCATTTGGCGAGATCTTCGTTAATTTGGCAACATTTCAAAAAGTCGCCAAGTTGGTGACATTCCGCCAAATTCGTCGCCAAAATCTCGTCAAGCGTTATGGACGAAGAAATAAGTTATTCTTACAGCAGATAAATGACTATTGGCGTTCAAATACAAAAGTATTACTTAAAGTATCTTTTTTCATGAATGGAACGATCTAGATCCACAAGAATGATGTCACCCAATTTATCGCATGGTATGACATATGAAAAGTGAACATGTTTCTCAATAGGCAATTTTTTTTCTTTTTATAAGACTTTTTGATAATTTTTTTTAAAAATGTGCAATATCTCGAGAACAGTTTATGTTAGCATTCTAAAATTTATGTCAATCGTTTTCTAATGAAAAATTACATAAGAAATGTCAATTTGCGTAACTTTATTAGCGGTTTTGATTTTTTGGTGATTTTTTTAAAATTTCATTCGAAAATTTAGGGGGGTTCTGAACATTCGATTGCATATAAAAACAATAGGCTTCCAGTGTTTAAAGATAGTGAGTTTTGTACCAAATTTTGTTCGAATGGGTCTATTCGTTCGTCAGGTATCATCTCCACAGACTCACTGACACACACACACACACATACTTTCACACACACAGCCATCACTTCAAAAATGTTTGATTCGTGATCAGGGATGCTTGAAACGTGTTCTACCGTCGAAAATTCGAATTCGAATTTTCGACACAATACTTTCGTCACAATACTTTCCTTATACATTATGTATATAAGGAAAGTAAAAATGGGTTTTTCTTATGGTAGATACTTATTCGACACAATACTTTCGTCACAATACTTTCCTTATACATTATGTATATAAGGAAAGTAATAATGTCTGGTTCTTTATGTAGGTGGTATAGTTCAAAATTAAACCTTGACCATAAAAAACATATATACTATATTACTTATTGCTAAAATGCTAAATCTTTTACAGTTGTGTTGCATTCGTTTTTAACACTGTACAACAAAGTTGAAAAGTTTTTATGATTTTGTTCATTCTGTCTGTCCATTAGCACGATAACTGCCATAAAAATGACTTAATCAAAATGAAATTTTAGTTTGTTGTTCAGACGGTCTGTGGGACCTACGGGAATATAAATGAATAATATCACCCAATTAGTTTTGGATTGAACCCGGGTTGAAAAATGAAATACATTGAACTCTACAGGACTTAATTTTTCAAACATTTTTTAAGCGGATTTAAAATTCACAAATTGCTTCGAAAATTTTAGGTAATATTCAAATTATCCCATAAAATATGTAAAAAAAATTTCAGCAAAATATATTCAGTAGTTTTATAAATAAAAATTAAAATAATAATTATACCTCTTAATGAAGCAATCCCACTTCAAAATGAAATATGGCATCCATCTTGTCTCAAAATCGTGATTTTTAAAGTTCTTTTTAATTCATATTGAGTGTTGTATCTGTCCTAAAACCGCTTTATTTTTGCTTAAATTCTGTGCATCTACATACTGAAACAATGCAATTACAATATATTTGAGTTTAAATGATCATCCAAATTTGATTATTTCTACAACGAAGCCTATTTTTCACTTATGTAAAATGTAAGCAGCAAAATATGTAGAATGAGTTGTATAAGAATTGCTGCATTTCTTTAACGCAAAATTATTTAGCTCATGGAAGCTCATGGAGTCTGCATAGCTGATATGAATGAAATATTCATTGATTTTACAAAAAGAAAGACGATTTTTTTCGGTGAAGTTTTAAGCATAGAGTTTAATTACTTGCAACTCCATGGTCTTAAGTTTTTAAATAAAATAAATTATTATAGTATTGTGATGAATGAAATGAATGGGAAAATGGTTATGAATGAAATGCTGCTTTTATAGAGAGAGCACGGCATGTTATATTTCGATGGCGTCATTTGAATAAATTTCAGTTGTTTTTGATGAAGCTTTCAAATATAATAAATTATTGTAGTATTATGATAATGTTAAAAACATTACCGAGGAGCCAGGCAATTTATATTTAATTGACGTCATTTGAATGAAGTTCATTTTTTTTATGAACTTTTAAGTTTTCAAATATAATAAATTAATGTAGTATTGTGATAATTTTTAAAATATTACCAAGGAATGTATCGCATTTTAGAGATGTTTAAATGAAATTGCATTGAAGTTGGAAAGTGTTTCATAATCAATGCTTTATGCATGATTGATCTTTCTTGTTATATATATATTTTTTTTTAATCTGATGTAGAGATATTTAGACACTTTTCATTTTTTAAATGCTCAGACAATTTTAATGATTGTCATAGTAAATATATCACATCTTAGGTTAATCAACTATAATTTTTTACAGTATTTGGCTACTTAAAGGTCAGATTTAGTGATATAACATCTATATATATTAATTGCCAAGTGTCTGTCCGTCTGTCTGTCATGCTTTTTTTTAGGCACTTCCCGAATAGATAGAGACTTGCAATCTGGTACATGGGTCGATCGTTTGATAAAAACCCCTGAAAAAATTATATGCTCCGAAAATGTTCTGAAGAGGTACTTCACACAAAAAATGAAATGATAGAAAGTGAAAATGATAGAAAAGCATGCTTTGCGATAAGATAGAGACTTCAAATTTGGTGCATGGGTAAATCGTTGGAAAGGAAGAAAGTGTGCAATTTGAGATTTCCAATATTTTTTACTTATGGGGGTGCCGCACACCAAAATGTTCGATTTGAAGAAGAAATGAGAAACAACTCCTTTAAAATTTGACAGCAGCTTAAAATTTGGTATATGGGCTAATCATTTGATGAAAACACCCAAGATGAATATAGTTCTTCAAAAACGTTCGATTAAGGGGATGCTCCAGAGAAAAACATTCGAAAAGTGAATTGACAAAAAACCCTGCTTCGGGATGAGATAGATATTTCAAATTTGGTGTACGGATAAATAGTTTGGAAGGAGGAAAGTGTACAATTTCAGTTTTCCAATATTTTCTACTTTACAGGGTGCCGCACACCAAAATGCTCGATTTTCAGAATAAAGGAAAAACGCCCCTTTTAAAACGTGATAGAGGCTTGATATTTGGCATACAGGTGAACATATTTCGTATACGGGTGCTTACACTGGTTTGGACCGAGGAATTTTCAAGATACTTTGGGACCCAAATGAAAAGCCCCAAGGGAAAATGGAGAAGGGGGTTCTGCCATAAGACTTCCTCTCAGGTGAGTGTCACAAGTGTTGATACTGATTTACCTAAGCTTGATGAGTTGGAAATTGATTCCAATTCTGAAAGCACGCTGCATTCTATTTTACCAATATCTGAGGACGAGTTGAAAAGACGTTTGCAGGAATTAAAGAAAGATGAAATGCTAAGCATTGATCATTCTCATGACACTGGGAAGAATATATCTTCCTAGTCTCCACTGTCCTTTCTTTGCTTTTTGCTTTATGGACAGTATCAATGTTATGTAGATTAACCTGCACCATAGTCATTTGGCTTCTGCTATTTTTGGCAAAATGACTAGTGGTGAGGTTGACATTGGTCTAATTCGAGAACCCTGGATCTGAAACAGTAGGATCCTGGGTCTAGGGATCAAGAGCTATAATGTCTTTTATGATACATCTTGTATCAGACCAAGAGCCTGTATTACTGTTAGCAACAAGCTCAATCCCATGGACTTTGTAAATTACCTAGATGGTGATAATGTTGCTGTCAGGGTGAATTATGAGTCCAATGGACATAAGGATGAATTTATCTTTATGTCAACTTATCTTCCTTATGAAGAGAAAAAGACCCGCACAAAAGTGACAAAGGATCTCATTGAACATTGTAGTGTGGGCAAAAGACTCATCATTGGTTGGGATGCAAATGCTCATCACACTGTGTGGGAATTCTCTGTTACAGGTCTCTCAAGATTAGCAACTGAAGGTAGGAACCCAAAGCGGACAAATTAGGGTTCCTACAAAGAATATCTACATGCCAGGACTGTAAGTCAATCTGGTAGGTATCCCTTGGTAGCTGACTTGGATTTGGCTGTTGACCAGTTGAAACCGGCCATTATTCTATCATACTATCAGAACTGTAAGACCACTAAAGCTGACTCGCCAAGGTTAGTTCCTTGATGGTCAAAAGAGCTCAGATATCTATGTGGTAAGTGTAGAAGACGCTTTAATAATGCCAAAAAGAGTGGTTATTGGCAGACAAGACTGTCCTTACCTCATATAATAAGGCTGTAAGAGAAACCAATGGAAACTCTTAGATAAATTATGGTGATGGTATAAAGGACATTTCTGCCACTGCTAAACTAGTAAAAATAATGTCTAAGGACAGAAACTGCAGTCCAAACACTATTAGGTTGCCTAATGGTAAATTCTCTGAAACTGGGTAGGGAACCCATGCTGAATCGTTTAGGGTTCACTTTCCAGTTTCAGAGATGAATAGCTATAATATTACTCCTATTGCTTGTTTCACTTCTACTTGTGATAGTAGCAAGTGGGGTATTGCTAAGAAGGTGGTTACCCTTGACAGGGTTACTTTAGCAATTAATTCTTTTAAACCCTATAAAACCCCAGGGATTGATGACATTATTTTGATTCTTCTTAAGGAGGGAATTCAGGTGCTTGCTCCCCTTCTCTGTAAGATCTACAGGGCCTGTATTGCCTTTGGACATATACCGTCTGCCTGGAAGCATACTAAGGTCATTTTTATTCCAAAGATTGGGAAAGTTAACTATTATGAGGCCAAGTCTTTCAGTCCTATCAGCCTTATATCTTTTCTTTTAAAGACGATTGAAAAGCTTATTGACAGGTATATTAGGGAAGACATTTTGGCTTTAATGCCGTTGTCTAACTCCAAGCATGCCTATCAACCGGGTAAATCCATAGATACAGTCCTTTATAGTCTCTCCTTTATCTTGGAAAGAAACTTAAATGCGAAGGAAATTGCTCTAGCTGTTTTTCTTGACATTGAGGGTGCTTTTGATAAAGTACCCATTGACACCATCCTTCATGCTCTTGACAGGAAAGGTGTTGATATGACCATCTCTCACTGGATCAAGAATCTGTTCTCTACCAGGTACATCTGTGCTTCTTTACTTGGTGATAACATGACGGTTCATGCTCTTGCAGGTTGTCCGCAGGAAGGTGTTCTTTCACCAATTTTATGGTGTCTAGTTGAGGACTCTCTTTTGGAGAACATAACTAGTTCTGGCTTATCCTGCATTGAATATGCTGATGATATTGTAATTGTTGTTAGAGGCAAGTCTGGTAATACTGTCTCTGACATTATGTCTGGTGCCCTTAGGAGAGTTGAGTCATGGTGCAATAATGCGGGTCTCTCTGTTAATTCACAAAAGACAGTCATGGTTGCATTTACTAGAAAATGTATTCTCAACCTTAGAAACATTTGTTTCTTTGGTCAGAAGTTTATCTGTTCTAAAGAAGTAAAATTCTTAGGAATGTATTTTGATATGGGCCTCAGTTGGAAGAGACACTTTGATTACTGTTTGACTAAAGCTAGAAGAATTTTCTGGTCATGCAGAAGTGCCATTGGGAAAACCTGGGGATTGAATCCCAGGGCTATCCATTGGATTTATTCTATGGTGATCTGTCCCACCATTACCTATGGCTCTATTGTCTGGTGGTCTAGAGTCAGGTGTGAAACTTCCAAGTTAGATTTAATTAGGCTCCAAAGGATGGTTTGTATTGCAATCTCTGAGTGCATGAAAACTACTCCCACTGCAACTCTTGAACCTTTGCTCAGACTGCATCCTCTATACATGCATATTGAGGCTGAGGCTCTTATAAGCCTGAAAAGACTCAAATATTTGGGTCACTGGAAATACTACTCAAAATATTTATCTTGGAGTAATCTTAATAGTAATGTTATGAATCATCCGTATCTCCTTATGCCATCTGATAGCATTCTTGTCAGGTATATCTTTGACAAGCCTTATGGGATTCAGGTCCCTTCACGGGATGACTGGAGGAAGACTCCTAGCTACAATAAGAAGTGCATTGTATGGTACACTGATGGCTCCAAGCCAGACAATAGCACTCGTGCCGGAGTATGCTGTCCAGATGATGGTACAAAATTGTTTCACCCACTTGGAAACTATGCTACTGTTTTTCAGGCTGAGGTCTTTACTATTCTAATGTGTTGTAGAATTTGCTCTGACAGAAATTACAGGAGTAGCCAAATCTATATCTGCTCTAATAGCCAGGTTACTCTTATGGCTCTAGGGAAGCCTACTGTAATCTCTTCCCTTGTTTGAAAGTGCTACACTGCACTTCGTAATATCGTCAGTAACAATCAAGTCATACTTTACTGGGTGCCTGGACATTCAGACATTTCAGGTAATGAATTGGCTGATGAGTTGGCCAGAAAAGGTTTGAGCAAACCGTTTGTTGGTCCAGAGCCAGCTTTGGATGTCTCTAATGAACTGATCAGAAGAACTGTTTATAACATCTTTAGAATAAGCAGTGCGAGAACTGGCGCAACATCAAGGGTCAAAGGTAGGCAAAAAACTGAACTGTAAGTGCCCTAGTGTGCATTATAGGGTGTTATTCAAGCTCAATAGAACTGACATTAGAAGGGCTGTTGGGCTCCTTACTGGGCACTGCACCCTTAAATGACACTTAAGCATTATGGGTGTCACTAAGGACCTGATCTGTAGAGGCTGTAAGTACAGCAAAGAAACTGCCACACAAATACTCTGTGAGTGTGAAGTATTTTCTGCTCATAGGTTCGAGCATTTGGGTCGACATGTGATCGAGCCCTGGGAGTTACAGGATATTCCTGTCAAGTGCCTGCTGATCTTTGCTTCGGCTACTGGTCTCTTCTCTTATGGACTGTTTCATCTTTTGGGGAAAGTACAATTGACTTCTGGTAGCTGTGCTAGGCTCTCTTTGAGCTATCCAACTCCAAGTCATAAGAAAGTGTGAAATTTCAGATTTCCAATATTTGTTACTTTAACCCTTTCGCGACAGTTGGCACGCCCGCGTGCCGGCTGCGAACTTGCATTCAAG
Organism: Amaurobius ferox; assembly: GCA_951213105.1. Lineage (NCBI taxonomy): Eukaryota > Metazoa > Arthropoda > Arachnida > Araneae > Amaurobiidae > Amaurobius > Amaurobius ferox. Next base: position 31,143,247 of record OX578140.1, read on the forward strand.
AACGTACGGCACGCACTCGTGCCGGAGAGAACTTTACCCTAAACGGCGAGTGGCATGTATCAGTGTTTCTACGTGAAATGTTTTCATTTGAATTTATTTTTCTACTAGATGGCGTTAAATGCCCGTGGAAGCAACTTAAATGTATTTTGTAGATGCTTGACCTTGGCACAAGGAGAATCCAATGAATTATTTCTCCATTTGGAGAGGTGAAACATGGTTCTGTAAAGTAAACAGACAGAGCACTTCTCGCAGCATCAACAATTTTATAATTGAGTTACGGGTCTCCTTTTGATTTTAGCTTTTAATGATTTCATTGGTGAATTACAGGAATATAAGAGAGTATTTTTTGGGGGTGGGGGTTGGGGGTTAAAGGAATGTGCGACAGTGAAATGATTAGGCTATTTCGGATAAAAGTATGGCTGGTTTGAGACTTTTTCTTTCTGTGGAAGAACATACGCGTATGGTAAACGAACCAGACAGTAATGAAAGCAAAGCAGATAATGAAGATTCGTGGAACAGTGTTATTTCTGATAATAAATCTGAAAATGCAATTGATTCTTCAGATTCTGAGCATACTATTATTACAATGCCGCCAGCTTCAGTTGCTGTTTTTTTAATGATGTTTGGATATGTGATTTGAAAGATCTGAATTTTTTGGAGTTTTTGAACATACCTGGAATAAATCACAATATCATGCCGCCTAATTTAGATAAGGAACTTGATTTTTTTAGCATATTTTTTGATGATGAACTAGTAGAATTTATTGTAAAAGCAACTAATGAGTTTGCAAAGAAAAAATGGGAGAAAAATCTCCTCTCTCCTTCCACATCGAAGATTCCACCTGTTTCAAATGTATTTACACCTGTGACACGAAACGAATTTCATGTGTTTCTCGCACTAGTAATTTTGACGAGCATTGTCAGAAAACCAAATCTTAAAATGTATTTTTCTAAGAATTCAATTATCAGTACTCCTTTTTTTAATTCAGTTATGAGTCGCGATCAATTTATAGGAATATTACGTTAACTTCATTTTACTCTTGATAGTAATGCCCAAAAACTAGATAAATTGAAACCCGTGTTAGATGCATTAGTTTCAAAATTTAAATCTATATACACTCCTAAAAGAAATGTATTCATTGATGAATCTTTGTTCTCATGGAAAGGAAGGCTGGGATTTCATCAATATATCCCCTCGAAAAGGTCCAGATATAGAATAAAAATATATAAATCGTCAGAATCGGAAACATGCTATAAATGGAATTTCCTTGTATATACTGGAAAGGACACGGAATTATCAAGCTCTGATGGTGGGTATGGAGAACGCGTTGGGAAAACATTTCTAAGTGAACTTTTAGGAAAAGGATATACTTTGTATTTAGATACAATTTTTTACCTCTCCTGTACTTGCAAAGTATATGTTGTCTAAGAATACGCATATATGTGGTACAGTTTTAAAAAATCGGAAGGACATGCCAAAGAATTATCCATCTGTACCTAAAACATATATACACTAAAATTTTTAATATTTTGATAAAAGAAAATTTGTATAAAAAGTATACATCAAATAGAAAATAAGTATTTCCTTTCTTCCTGAAAAAAGTAAAATGCTGTGTTGAACGGGTGATTTTTAGTGAATTTTTTTTTTTAGAGTTAGGCTTAGCGAAAAAAATTAGCCGTCTTTTGGGAACAGTTCGGAAACGAAGCGCTCCATCTTTTGGGCCATGGCAGTTTCGGAATGCCACCGTCCTGAAAGGGTTAAGGGGTGCAACACACCAATATGTTGATTTTCCGAATAAATGATGCACACTCCCTTTTAAATATGATAGAGGCTTGATATTTAGTATATGGACCAATCATCTGATAAAAAACCCCAAGATGAACAGTTTTTCAAAAATGTTTATTTATGGGTGTGCTCCACAAAAAACATTCAAAGGGGGAAATAATAAAATAGCATGCTTTGGGATGAGATAGAGACTTTAATTTGGTGTACAGGTAGATAGTTTGAAAGGAAGAAATAGTTTTCCAATATTTTCTTTTTTAGGAGGTTCTGCACACCAAAATATTCGATGTACAGAATAAATGTAAAACACAAATTATTCAAGAATTTGCATTATTCAGAGATTGCTTATTGCGAGATTGTTGATTTTCAACAGGTATACGGCTAGTTAACTTCTAATTTGTTACAAATTTCAATTGTAGTAAGTTCATAGTTTTACCATTTTAAATCATTTAGAAATTTTTGAAAATAATTACCTTAAGTTTTGCTTTTTCCACTTCTGTTGACAAAGCATTAGCTATTTGCAAAAATCCATCAACTACGGTTTGAAATTCTGATATCTCTGCAAAAATAAAATGACATTTTGAAAATAATTACCTATTACATAAATATGTATAAAAATTATTTCTGAAAATGAAATATTTTATTAACAATAAAAGATAAAATTGTACATAAAAATACATTTATTTCATGCTATTAAATTTTTTGGCTTTTGAATTCAATGTAAAATATCAATTTTTACAATTTATATTTTAGTTATAAAAATAATTTAAATTTTATTTGCAAAAAAATTCTAATTTCTACATAGGCCATTTTCAGTGTATTAAACCATTTATTCTATTACAAATCTCAAATTGTTATTTTATTTATTATTTCTAAACATATTACTACTTTAAAACTTTTCATTTTCAATTAAAATGTATTATATAATAGCCAGAATATCCTTTTCTGCACATGATGGAATAAAAACATATTTTATGACCCTAGTCATTGTCAAGTTATAACTGGAAGAATGTTAAAACAAAAAAGTCCTATAATTAATAATTAAAATCATGTAGTGAGGTAAGCCCACGAAGCAGGTGTAGTTCCATGTTCGAATTGCTACATCACTCTATGAGCTATGGAACACCTGTTGCACAAACAGCTGTTGTTACAACCTCCAACAGCCAGGGAAGCTGAATTGTGATGTTTTTTTAGCAGGCAAGCGTAGCAAAGTAAATCCAGAAAAGCACACATAGATCCATGTTCAAATTGGTACATCACTTTATGAGCCACAGAACACCTATTGCACAAATAACTGTTGCTACATAAGACAGTTGGAGCTGGATTTGGTGGTATTTTTTTAGTGGGTGTAGATTTAAGTTCAAATTACTACATCACTATATGAGCCATGGAACATCCGTTGCACAAATAGCTGTTGCTATATGCAACCTCCGACAACCAGCGGAGCCAAATTCTGGGATGTTATTTTAGCAGACGAGAATAATGAGCTACGACTGTGAAGGGGGAGTAGATCCATGTTCGAATTGCTACATCACTCTTATGAGCCACTGAACACCTGTTGCTACATGCAACCTCCATCAGCCAGAAGGGCCAGATTCTGCGATGTTTTCAGAAGGGCGAGTATAGCGAGGTAAGCCTGTGAAGCGGGTGTAGATCCATGATCGAATTACTACTGATCAACTATTGCACAAATGACTGTTTCCACATAGTGACATATAAAATGGTTACAAATTGTGTTACTGTACCTTCAAAATTAAATGAAGTAAAAAATTTTAGGGTGAGAGAGGCTTTGAGTCTGGTACCTACCTTCCTAGATATGTCACTGGCTATGGTACGGTGACCATTCATCCCCAAAACAAGACTTTTTACCTGACTTTTGTCCAGATTCGGTATTTCTCCCTTAATGTTAAAAAATTAATGAATAAAAGACTGGAGTCCTGATTTTGCTATTAAAATTTTTCTAATCTGGTAACAGTGCAATCCCATTCGAAATTCCTGAATTCTTAACTTGAACAATCGGCTATGATTCGTGATGAATAAGTGGTTTGGTGACAAATATGTCGTAGTTATTTTCGTAAAACTGAACAATTGCCTTTCTATTTACTATATATGTTTGTATTATTGAATAAAAAAGAGAGACAAGCTTAAAACTGTAAGGATCCATTCATTTTTTACAGAGAGTATGGGTTGGGCCCTGTAAAAGATAAAGATCCCACTTTCCCAGAACGCCTTCCCCTACGTAAAGAATAGTTACCTTAGGCTATGCACACCCTCCCCTCCTCCCTAACGTCATCTACAAATCTACACGTATGCTTATACATCACAGTATACTCCTAATTTCAGTTTAAGAAAACTATTGTTTACTAATATCAAACATTTATTTTCAACTTTACACAACCAAGACCATGATTTGTGCATTTAAATAGAATAAAATGGTAATAAAAGTCTCACTATCAACATATTCCTTGCATTCATCTTTTAATAAAACTGTTTTCTGAGATGCTTCGGGATCAAGCACTCTAATTTTATTTAAATCATCAAAATAAAGCCCTGTTTTTCGAAGTGACTCGACCGCCATGTTGTAAACAAATATGATATTTAAATATAGCTTTGTTGCCATTAAAATTATAATTGTAATATTTTTATTAAAATTAATTACTATACATATCTTTATTCATTGAGTACTAGAACTTCACTGGAGAATTTTTAAATTAAAAATTAATTTATTCAACTTAGCCATCATAATGGTAGTTTTTCAAGTAATTTATTTTGTAAAGAATTGAGAAACAAGAACCTTGACTTTCACTACTAAATCTTATGTTGCTAAGCAACGTATATTTTGTACTCCACGCTTTCATTCTGCTCGTAGATGCAAGATTATTATATCTATGGTTATTATATATATACCGTGGACGATAATATCGGTTAGTAAACGGTATTTTTTGCCATTGAAGGCATTAAGACAAACAATAAGTTTAAAACATCATCAACGCTGTGCACTTAAATAAGTACTCATCATGATACCAAATGTTTTAAGAGCAAAATGTGTTGTAGTAGGTAAGGAATTCAAGAATTTAAATTAGCTTGAATTTTATATCGTCATTTAATTAATCAAATTCTGCTCTATTAATGTTTTGATTCGATTTTTGTTTTTACTATTTTTCTTCCTGTTAAAAACATTGAGAATTTCGAAAATCACACACTATGGCATTTGGCAGTTCAAAACCAGTAGAAATTTTCTGATACCAAATCGATATTAAGTCCTATGTTATGTGTGGTATTTGTTGAAATTTTTGATAATTTAACTTTTCATTCGCATATTACTTATTATTTTATGTACAGCCTAAAATGTCTTTAAATTTTCAAATGGAAAGTGAGCAAGAACCATGTTGGGGTTCTTAAACCTATTTTATCAGAATATTGTTATTACAAATTCAAATGATTCAATACTCATAATTTTTAATTCTAAACCTCGGGCATAAATAAAGGAATATTGTAAGTATGCTTTGTTTATTACAATATATTTGTCCTTACTAATAAAAGTAAACAAATGTTTTAAGGTGCATGTTTTCAAATATTATACTAAGATATATTAAATATAAAGTTTATGAAAAAAGGATACATTAATTTATAATTTGAAAATTATTATCAAACTAGTAAACATAATTCAACCTTAAAAGAGTGTTTCTTGACATCACAGTTATAATAAATAGCTTCTTCAACATCCATATATTACAAGATTTTTTTTTCCCTTATGCAAGACTTTTCATATTAAATTATTTGCCTATATAGCAGCCGAAGTGTGAACTATTTTGCCATCATACCACATAAATGGCATTGCTAGAAAATATTTCTGAGTAGGGGGAAGGTATAACTAAATATTTTGTTTTCCATTTCTCCATCAATGGGTTCATAGGAAGTATGACTCCCAAATCCCCCTTTCCCCTTGACAATACTACTACATTGCCCTGGTGCACCACAATGGGTAGATCATATTGCACCCTTTATATATATATATATATATATATAGTCACCCAATTTAGACTGAACCCAGTAGAGGTGGCAATTGCAGGCATTGATTTTACGAAAATAAAATTTGTGAAAAATGATAAATAATTTTATAACATTAATATTTATGTGATTTTTTAACAATTTTATGCAGCAGCTTAATGATGCAATTATAGAACACTACAAGTGCATACTGCTTTAGAAATGACACTTTCATCCTAAATAACCATTCAACACAGTATTACTTTGTTTTTTACATGTGAAGGGGCTTTGGCTTGGGGCTACAAATATATTAAGGAACTCAGCCAAATACATTCCTACATAGTCAAAATACATCCATATATAGATCCTGTATCATTAAAATTACTGTATGCAAGTATGTATTGATTTATTTTTGTTTATGAATTTGATGATCATTTTATATTGCTTTACAGGTGATCCATCTGTCGGAAAATCAGCAATTGTTCATGCCTTTCTTCATGACAGTGAAAAATTTCAAAAAAATTATATTATGGTTTGTAGTCTCTTGCAGATTTTGCTATTGCAATGTCCTACTTTCGTATTTTTTAGCCTCTGGTGTATTAATAGATGATTATTTACTATTTGCTGATGCATATTTTTCTATTTAAAGTGTAAAATGATTTTGATTGTCTTAAAATTTATTTGATGTCTGATATTTTGTAAAATAAGCTATAACTTTTTATTATAGATTTTATTCAAAATTAGTCAATATACTAAATTTGCTTGCGTTTTGTTCTTTACAAAGCTACAAATTGCAGTTAACACAAGAATAGGAACATTTTAAAAGAATGTAATTAATTAAACAATTTTAATTACAATAAATGAGATCAATGGGAGTTTGATCTTAGCTGAGAGAATAATTTTAAGAGAGAACCTCCTTTAGGTTGGTTCTGTGAGTATAACTTGTCTATTGCAGGCACATGAAGCTTGAGATCAATCTTTATGGTATGAGGTTGGTCGTATGGTAGGACTAAGTTTGTCAAAATGAAGTTTATAAAAATTAATTTTACTTTAAGCAAAGTTTTATTAGATTTAATTAGTAACAATTTGGACTGTATATAAGTTTCCGTACTATTATTGCATATATCAGCATGTAGAAAAATCCATGAGAAGTGCAAACCAGTCAATAACTTCTATTTTCTACAGTGAGCAAGATCCTAAAAGTTTTCTCTTTGTTGTTGCTTTAAAGAAGTAATATTTTAGAGATTTTTAAAAAATGAATTAAAACTAGATAGATGAGCATCCAGATTATGTATAAAATATTCTTAAAAAATGTATAACATTTCACATTTTATGCATATTAATTTAAATTTCAAGAGGATGATTTAACTTTTACAAATTCATTATAAATCCTATTGAAAAGTAACTGTGGTATATAATTTACTTTACAAATAATTGGGTAATGCAAAAATGGGAGACTATATTAAAATAAATTTAGAAAATAACCAGAGCTGAATAAAATATTTCTCAAAAGGATGACCAGTGAAAAGGGGTACAGCTTGGTGATTACAATTGTTAAAATTTAGGACTATATGATTGTTTAATTGCAGCAAATTAAATTTTATGAATTAAACATTTTTGAAGAAAAAAAAAATATATGTGAATTTAAGTCGAAGCATTGTATATTTCCAAGATGTGAAGTTTGGATGTCATTCTTATTATTTAAAATATTTCTCTTAATTATTTAAGAAAAGAAAAAAAATTCTAACAATTAGCAAATCTCAAAGGACCATAAACATAGTGGTTTATTTTATTTAATGTTCTCTGTGCATGTGTCATATGGAATTTTTTTTTTCTCACAATTATAAGAACTTTTAATTATGAATGATTTTTTTCCCAAAAAATTATTATAATTGATTTTGCAATAAAAATGGTAGTTGTGTAATTTGTACTCATTATAGTTATACCAAATATTATATCCACTTTAAATATATAAATAGATCACAATGCAAGATGTTGCACAAATAAAATGTAAACAGCAGATGATTCTTTTGTAAACATATAATGGGTTATGCATGTAACCCATTGTAAACAAAGCAATAGCTAAAAGCGAAGTAAGCTTACTATATGTTAGTAACTACTAAAATATAGTAGTGGTAAAGCAAAGTAACCATCCAATGGAAACACAGAAAAGGAATTTAGGATAAAATCAGAGAAAATGAATGTCAAAACCAGAGCGATAAACCAGACATACACAATCGTCTACTGCTCCCCATTGCAAACTGGAGCCATTTTGTTGAAAATTATTAGAAAATATAGTAATTAAAAATAATGATTTTGTTAGAATGCTTAGATATTCTCTCATATTTTTGCCAAATTATAGAATTGTGCTAATCTTCATTTTTCAATGTGGTTAAATAAGGAAATAAAATATAAAACATGCATATTTGGATGTATTTGAAGGTAAATAAATATTAAGGAATTGCTCTATGGTTTTGGTTCGAAGATCATTAGAAAGAACTTTCTTCAATCTTTCTGATGATGCTAAGATGGATACTATGGGATAATATTTTTGATCGCTAAGAAACCAATATGTGTGAACATTGTTCAGAATCATACTTCAACACAAAATAACTAAAAACTTATTAAAATGTGAAAAGAAAGCTGGTCAAGGCCTATTGTACTGGGTGTTCAAACACAGTACCGAATTTTGGGACTGTCAAAAGCTTTGATTTTCTGCCACAGACAATACAAACATACACAGACATCTTTTATTATGGTGATATACCCACATTCATTCAATATGTGCAGCATTTTAGGTTGTAATATATTTAATATTTGTGTGCAAAGTCACATTCTTTATATATCTATTTTAATTCAGTAACACTTTAAAAAATGTAGAATTGACAGTAACTTTGTAATTTTGTGTTTTAGACTAGTGCCATTGAAATGAAAACGAAAATTATTAGCGTACCAGATACTTCTGATGGAGTTGTAAGTATAATATAGTAAAGTAGTAAGCTAATTGATATAAAGTTTTTAGTATAATATTTTTTTTCTATATTGCTCAAATTATTTCAAGATTTAGAAGGTAATTTTAAATTCTTCTCACCTACTTTTTGAAAGTTTAATTTCTGTTAGTGAACTCTGCTGTAATATTTACATTAAATATTTAAAACTGCTATCATTAAAAAATTTTATACTTTTTTTTTTTTTAAACTTGTTATATTTATGAATACTTTTATTTTTACAACTTTAGGAATTATTTCTCTTGGATTCAGCTGGTAAAGATATACATCTTGATTTTCAAGTGCAAATGGTAACATCATATTTTTTATACCTATTTAATGCATTTTAACAACATTGCCATCAAATCTGTTCTAAATTCCACAACATTTAACATAGTAAATTTTTATAAATCAAGGAACACATCTGTCTGAACAAGCAGTATCCATATGTTGAATTGTTGAAACTTCATATAACTTTAATCATGTATTTAAATTTTTTTCATTCATTTCATCTTTATATTGAGCTTTATTAAAGGTTTTGCTATTTTTCTCAATCAAATTATTTTGATAGAAGATAATGTTGCCTTCATTTATTCTGCCTTCAAATCTTTTCTGTTTATTTCTTAAATTATATGGGTGATTCAAGGCTGTATATCAAGTAAAATTTGGGAAAATATACTCTAGAAGACCTGGTATAATTATTACTTTGCCAATCAAAAATGTAACAATTAGTTCTACCTTTTAGCATCAAAGTTTGAATGTGTGAATTAACTATACTATCTATATATATAGAAAAAATATATTTCATACATGAATAATTTCATATTTTGTAATAGTAAAAAGATGTTTAGACTTCATTTTTTGAGCAAAGCATAATATTAACTTTATTAAACTTATACTGCAAATAATGGATTGTTTAAATTTATTATAAATATCTTGTTAAATCATGTATACATATAATTTGTCATTCAAATCGACATATTATATTTAACTTTTGAATGTAATAAAAGATTTTGAGTAATTAAAAATATGATTTTATTATGTTACGTGATTTTCTGTTTGAATGAAGGTCTTAAGATTTTTTATCAAACTTATGGGGAATCTAAATTTGGATGCTGAAACATTTATATATAAGTTTCTGGAAATTTTGTCAAGGTACTTATTTTAAAATTAGAAATTTGTGAAGTGTCTAAAAATAGCCTCTGATTATATTTCGAAACAAATTTTTGTTACACTAAAAAATTTTAGCGGGGAAATTATTTTACTCTTTGTTTATTTTACTGGAAGCATAATATGATAGATAATATCTCTTACTTTTTTTATTTTTTGTATCACATCCTTATTTAATGATAAAAAATACTTATTTGCATATTTTCTCATCTCGCATTTGGGACAATATTCAAAAGTGTAAAAATTTCCGTAATCCGTTAAAGTTGAAATCAGTTTAAAGTAAATATTTAATAAAGGAAATTAAATGCATAAATGTTAGAGAAAAAAAGTGAAAGCTAATATAAAACAAAATAATTATTTATTATATAAAATAAACATTACATCACATAACTACTTGTAAAAAGAACATGTTGTGTCTTGGTAATATCATTGTTAGAATCTAACATGGATGATTTGGTTATAGTACATATCATAAGCTCCATTTATTGTAATTGTTATAATTAAAACAAATTCCTTGTAGATTCTTGTAGAATTAACTGAAACATGTCAAAATTTATGTGTCTGTTAATTGTTCCAATCACAGTCACAGAACCTACCTTAAGGAGTTTTTTTCTATATTAGGATTACATTCCCATCTCAGATAACAGCATGGACTATTTTCTCACTTAATATGCAATTGTCACCATGGAATATCTGATATCTGCAATGGCAGCAAGAAAACTTGCTATGTGCCCAATTTTATGAACCTCTGTAAGAACATACAAATTTAGTCATAACACATAGCCGGCTTTCTCAGTGTTTAATACTATTTCAATCATGTTTAGGCTGCATTTTGTTATGTTACGTTATCTAATTTATGTTTCTATAATATTTTTGGACAAATTTTCTATAGTTTTATTGGAGCATTATGTATTACAAGAAATGTAAAAACAAATACTTGTTTTGTTGAAAGTAGGGTACCATTTATGAATATACAAAAATAGCTTCAATATTTTATTATTTTAAACTTTTTCTTTTTGAAAAAACTAAAAAAGTGTTTGTCTGAACAAAGTTTTGTTTCACTTTGCTTTGTTACTTTCACTCAAAATATCTGCTACACATTAAAATGTAAATATAAATAAATAAATATATATATAAACTATATAAACTGTAAGCAACAAAAATGTTCAATAGGAAGTCCAGTTTCTAGGTTAATATATATATATATATATATATATATATATTGTACAAAACTCATAGTTTTCATGGAATCTTCTTGTCAAGTTGACGAATATTGAAAATTTTTCATTTTTAAAGTTTGTAATGCTTATATATTGAAATCTGAAAGTCTTAGCTATGAATAGTAAGTAATTTGTATCCCTTTGAAAACCCTACATGGATATATAATTGGGTTTCAAATGATGTTCTTAGTTTTCAAAATATAGTGATTATAATTTTGATATTTTAATATTTTGAAACAGTGGTTCTAGTTTTAATATTTTCAACTGTTTTGAAATTGTTACCCACAAAGAAAGTTGTTATTGACACAAAACTATTTCTGCTCCATCAGACTGGAGCCATTGCCAATTTTATAATAATGTAACTGTTATAAGTTCAATTCATATCAAAATGATTTCTGTATTTGTCATACTTGGTGTAATGCCAGAAATGTAAAGTAATAAATATTTGGAAGGATTAAAAAATAATGGAACCAGGAATGCGGGTGGATTATCCCCACGCTAAGCAGATGGGCGATAATATACAGGTGGCCCCATATCTTACATACCACGCCCATGTTTACATACCACGTTAAGCCGTTTGGCGGCAACCGAGACGGCGACGCCATGTCTACGGATTAGCCCTCAGCCTCTAGATTTCAGCACGTGGACCGCCGACCGAAAAAGGGATATAAGTGAGAGTTGCTCGAAGTGGGGGTCAGAATTGGTCAAGGCAGGCTGTTGGAGTTAGACTAGTCAAGAAGAAGCGACGGTAGCAGAGTTAAGAGTTGTGTGTGCGTCTCTGATATAGGAATTCGAAGGAGAGCTCATGTTCATCTGGTATTGCAAGTGTAAAGTGTGACAAAGCATCGGTGTTACCCAAGTTATATGAAAGAAGATCAGGTACCGTACAATTAAACTATATGAGGATAACCTCTTTGTCTAAATTTGTGTTTTTAAGGAAAAGCTAATTAATGCATCCCACCACGTGCTCCAACCAAATATCAATTCATCTGGCATTACACCCCCCGAACTACCATTGAGATGTATTCCACTATGTGTGATATTTATTTAATTTGTAAAACTAAAGAGTGTAAATTGAGTATGTGATAAATAAATGTTTGTTCCTTTACTGTTAACCTTAATTGTTAGTTTGTTAACTTAGTATCCCGTTAAGCACAGAAATAGGTGGGTTTTGCGGCCACCAACGCAATGTACACAGCAGTAAGTTAGAACAGATTACATGTATAATTAATATACTAATAAAAAATTAATTTAATGTAAAATGCATTTTTGACAATATTAATTTTAATCAACAAAAATAATAATCGGCACATTTGGTGCCGTGACTTTAGCAGTAACGGGAATAAAATAACAATTTATGAAATTAATAAAAATAAAAGGAATAATAATAATAAAAAATAAATATTGATAAGGTTGGACAACTGGTGGCGACATAGATGATTGTGAAAATATTGTGCACAATTCTCATTTCTCCTTATGTTATATGTATGATTATGTAAAGTTTTATCAATGAAATGGAAAAAATGGTTCTTCTAAATGAGATCGAAGGTATAATTAGAAAAATGGGATATAGGAATGGGACCAGTTGAAAAAAGTGGTGAAAAGTTCAATTATAACAAGGAGTTCAAGTTTGAAAGAAGATTCAAAAATATCAAATAAAAATTATAGTAAATTGGATAGAAATAATAAAAATATGGATATTCCAGTAATGCAGATCCTGCCATTATTTAGTGGGAGTAAGGAGGAAGATATAAATTTCTTTATAAAACAATTTGATGAATTAGTGGAGTTAGCAAGTTGGAAGGAAGAGCATAAAGTGGCTATCATTAAAACCAGATTAAAAGATAAGGCTATGCAGTTTTTAATTCAAAACCCTGAATTACAAAACGAAAAGGAGATTGATAAAATAAAAATATTACTAATAAAAAAAATTTCAAACAGAATAACGATAACGCAAGAACAGGACGCTTTCAATAAAATAAAACAAACGCCTGATATGTCAGTGGACGAGCTTGTGCTAAAAATAAAAAACGCAGCGCGTAAATTTTTGAACCTTAAGGATACAACAGATGGAGAGGTAGAGAAAATAACCAATAAAATAATGTTGGGAAAATTCATTAGCGCATTACGCCCTGATTTGGCAATTGAAGTGAAGAAAAAAGATCCGCAGCGGTTTGAAGATGCCATAAAAGATGCCGAACTGTTTGAAATAATTCTTAATGATAGGACTCCAGAAGAATCACATAACGAACTGAAAGAAATGTTACTTACAACACAGGTTCAAGATTTGACTTTAGAAATTAATAAATTAAAATTGCAAAATATACCAAATCAATCCATGGAACGAGCTGTTTTTTGCATAGGGTGCGGAAAAAATGGACATTATTTCTCAGATTGCTGGTACAATGAGTGTAATACTGCATTTGCAAGGAATCCCAAACGAATGAATTATCAGCAATATGGGTTGGAGCAAACAAATTATATCAGAGGAAACAGAAACGAAAATCTCAGAAATTTTGAACGAGGAGGATATAATAGAAATAATAGGGAATATCAAGGAAATAATAATGATCAAAGAAATAATTACGATCAATTAGAAACCAACGTAGAAAATAGAGAGAGGCAAAGTATAAGAGGAAATTTTAGGGGGCGCAACGGAAGAAATATAAGATCAAACACATATGAGAGAAACAATAATAATAGTAATTTAAACTAAGAGCTGGAATTTGGGACCAAGGAACGAATCGTACAAATTCCAGAGAAATAAATAAATTCGGTTCACAAACATATAGAAATAACAAAAATGGAGATGACTGGCAAAACTATACAAATTTGGAGAGAGGACAATATTATGAAAATAATGATAAAGCAAAATATGATACCAAAAGTATCCTTTCAAGCGAATGTGAGAACGTATCTAGCCCACAATTACCGATGGTAGAAATAGATTGCAAAGGAATAAAAATAATAAGTGTAATTGATAGTGGGGCTCAAGTTAGTATTATAGATTTGGAAACATTTCAAAAACTAAAACAGAATAGAAATGTAAAAATAAAATACATAACCAGAAGAGTAATACTTCAGACGTTTACTAAAGAAAATATAGAATTTTTAAATTGCATTCAATTTTCATTTAGAATTGGGGAAAAGGCATGCAAAAATTATTTTTTCGTGACAAAACAGAACTTTCAGGGGCAATATAAAATGCTTTTAGGCTACGACTTTTTATCCTCACATAAAGCAATTTTAAATACAAAAGATAACGAAGTACAATTTGGGAATACTGCGATTAAATTGTATAAAAGTGAAAATACAAACCCAATACAGAATTCAAAACAAAAACCACAAAGCCAGGGAATTCGCGATGAAAATAGATATAATAGTAATTATGAAAATTATAATACTGATGACGACGAATATGAGGAAATAAATAGTTGTTATAATGAATCCAATAATGAGAATGAAGATAGAATAAGCGATGATAATGATGACGACGAATATGAGGAAATAAATAATTGTTGTAATGAATTCAATAATGAGAATGAAGGTAGAATAAGCGAGGATAATGAAAGCGATAACGATAGAAAAAACGCTAATATGCAAAATTGTAGCACTCGCGATAATGTAAATGATGAAAAATGGTTACCAAGTTCTAATGAAAGTAATAAGAATAAGAATGTTAAAAAGAAAGAGGAAAAGCAGATTTTCGCTAAATTGAAAAGAAAAATAACATTAAAGCCAGGGGAGTCAGAAATAGTCCAATTGATTTTGTCACAGGAATTAAATGAGGGACAGGATGTTTTATTTTCTCCAATAAAAATGGCAAGAACATTAATCACGGATGAAGCGATCCAAAGTATAGAAAATAAAAATAAGATTAGAATGTTGTTATACAATGAAAAAAATTGCCAAATTACACTTAATAAAAATATGAACGTGGGTATAATAACAGAACAAATCGAAATTGTTGATACAAAAAATAAAAGCAGTAAACCCACGTTGGAAATTAATAATATTCAAAATTTAAATAAAACAGATTATCGACAAATTCGGGAATTAAGAAAGAAAGAAATATCTCCAGACGATTTTCAAGTACAGCACTTAAATAAGGAAGATAGAAATAAAGTTATTGCATTAATGATGACCAATACAGAGGTTTTTTCAAAGTCATATGCTACCCTAGGTAAAACATCAGCAATAGTACCGAAAATCGAACTTATGCACAATTATCCTATTCAGAGTCGACCATACCCAATTCCGAGAGCAGTACGAGAAATTGCGCAAAAAGAAATTAGGGAATTATTGGAAAATGACATTATTGAAAGTTCACAAAGCACGTACGCTAGTCCCATTATTCTTGTAAAGAAACCAAGTAAACCAAATGAAGAACCTAAATATAGACTTGCTATTGATTATAGGGCCATAAACGCGTATTTACCACTTTTGCCAATAAACTTACCAAAGGTGAAGGATATATTACAAAATATCGCTGGTAGTAAAATTTATACAGTTATGGATTTGAAGGCGGCGTTTTTTCAGATCGAACTAAGAAAACAAGATAGAAAGGCCTTAACGTTCACAACTTTTATGGGAAATTTTAATCCTAAAAGAATTCCGTTTGGTCTTAAAAACTCAGGAGCATATTTTCAACTTTTAATGAACAAAGTGTTAGGAGATCTATCAGAGTTAAAAATATACTTTTACTTAGATGACTTAGTCATATGCGCACAAAATAACGACGAAATGTTAGAGAAAATCAAAATTGTTTTCCAAAGATTGAAAGAAAATAATTTAACACTCGACCCGGCGAAGTTACAGATATGCAAATCGCAAATTGAATTTTTAGGATATAAAGTAAATGCGAATGGTATAAGCCCATCAATAAAAAACTGTGCAAAAGTGCAAAATTTCAAACAACCCCAAACGGTTAAACAAGTAAAAAGCTTTCTTGGGACAACAAACTATTTTAGAGGTCTGATAAAAAATTATGCACAAATTGCAGAACCGTTGGTAAATTTGACAAAAAAGAATGTTAGGTTCGAGTGGAATAATGAATGTAGAAAAGCTTTTGAAAAATTAAAAAATGCAATTTTTAAAGAACCAGTTGTAAGACAGCCTGATGAAGTAAACCCGTTTGTCTTAACTACGGATGGCTCAGGTAAGGGAATTAGTAGTATTTTGATGCAAAGGGTAAATGGAGTCGATCATGTTATCGAATTTTATTCAAGACCTGTGAACCCGGCAGAGAAGCGTTATCCTGCAATAAAGCTAGAATTGCTAGCTATACACGCATCCTTACAACACTTCAGAGAATATCTGTTCGGAAGGAGTTTCACCTTACTGAGTGACGCAAAATCCCTTATGTACCACATAAAATTAGATAAAATGCCAAATATCATATCGAGGTGGCTAATTGACATAAGTCAGTATGATTTTAAATTCAAATATCAAAAAGGTGAAAATAACGCAAGTGATTATTGCTCGAGATATGTATTTGACAATGATAACCAAATCAAATATGTAAATACTTTAATTAAAAATGATGAGATAAATGTGGAGAAAATATTAGAGCAACAAATGGTAGATGAAAAATTAAGTAAAATTAGAGAGGAATTACAAAAAGGAAGAAACCGATATCACAATAACAAGGTATACTATATTGATAGCCAAAATAAACTGTTAATGGTAAAGAAGGAAAATAAAAGACAAACGTATAGGAAAATAAATGAGAATAAGATTGTAATACCGCACTCGCTAAAGGGAAAGATAATAGAGATAGCACATTTCCCTCATTTCGGAGTAAAAAAGACATACCAATTACTTTCAAGAAAATATTTTTGGATAGGGGCTTTCCAAGACGTGGAAAATTTTTGTAAGTCTTGTAATCAATGCTTATTAGTAAAACACAAAAATATACCACCAGCCAGACTTCAGGCTATGCCAGAAATATTAAAACCAGGAATATATTTACAACTGGATTGCGTAGGAAAACTACCGCGCAGTAATGGAGGAAATAATTTTGTAATTACAATTGTAGACATGTTTTCACGATACTTTGAGGCCTATGCAGTCAGAGACATTACTGCTAAAACAATAGTGAATAAGCTAACAAACTTCGTGACAACTTATGGAGTTCCAATTATTATTCAAAGCGATAATGCTCAAATTTTTAAAAGTAAAGAATACATAGATTTTACAAATGCATTAAATATTGAAAGGCGATACAGTTCGGTTTATTTCCCAAGTTCTTTAGGTCTTTGTGAAAGAATCCACAGAGACATGAAACAATGTATAATGTGTTTGTCAAAGACTACGTTTGAATGGGATGAATCTTTAAAATGGTTTAAGTTTTATGTGAATAACACTATTAACAGTAATACAGGATTTGAGCCTTCATTCCTGTTCTATCTTAGAGATTTATCATTGCCATTTGAAAATATTAAACAAACAAACATACCAAGTAAGGAAGAAATAGATATAATGTATAGTGATGTAAATAATTATAAAAATTATGTGGCACAGCATTTAAAAAATATAGATAAAGTCGTGAAAGACGCATCGGAACAACAAAAGCTGATAAATGACAAACAAATAAAGAAATATAAAATAGTGAGAAAAAACGATATATTTATAGGAGCGACAGTGTACCTAAAAAAGTTCCTAAAACCAAGGGTATTAGAGGATCGATATGATGGACCATTTAGAATTACGAAATTAGTCCGAAATAATAATGTTATAATATGTCTTAAAAGTGATGAAAATAAAACTTATAAAGTGCACATAAATAAACTATACATGGCAGCGGAGCGAAAACAATATTTGAAAGATAGTGACGAAAGCGAATCAAACCACACACACACACAGGACAAAGAAAAAAATCAAAATGAGAAAGTGATTAGAAATAATGATCAAAGTCAGATTAAGGAAGGGAAGGTCACTAAAGAAAAGCAATTAAACTGTGAAAATAATAGAAATGATGATGAGGTTTGTTATAATGCCAGAGGGTATAATTTTCGCCCTCGAATTGTTGTAAATAGTAATTTCATAAAACAAAGAATATGAAAAATATGTAAAAAGTTTGTAATTAATGTCATAAATAGAAAGTGATAATTGAGTGTATATGTATATGTTTTTATGTTTTAAATTGTGGATATAAGTATATTTCAAAAAGTATGTTATGTATTTCTGACATTACATATATGGCAAGTTCAAAAAAAAAAAAAAAAAAAAAAAGTGAAATAACAAAGTAATTTATAAATAATATGGTGGTATGGAATTCAACCATAACCAAGAATCGGAAGTTGATAGTTGCACTACTACAATATGTTACAAAATGAAATGATAACAAGAAAATGTATAATAATAATAAAGTAATGAATGCTGTTATGTAATGATATGTCGTATGTAAATAATTATGTAAAAGGAGAAATGAAAATTATTCATTGCAAATAATATATATCAAAATTTACAATTTAATAATAATGTGAATGTTGGTAATCCTCATGTAATTTATGGTACATTATGTCAATTATGAATAATGGACTAACTTGACAGGGAACTATCAAGAAACTACAAAGAACTATCAAAGCTATGAGTTGTACGAGGCTAAAAAGTGGAACTCAGCCTTTCTCACGATGGATGAACTTATGTGTTTGCTAGGAACCATTGTGAACTTAATTTCTTACCACTGGGGGTGAAACTGTGGGAGAGTAACTTTTGGACTTTTTTTTTCGCGGGGGGGGTGAAAATGTAATGCCAGAAATGTAAAGTAATAAATATTTGGAAGGATTAAAAAATAATGGAACCAGGAATGCGGGTGGATTATCCCCACGCTAAGCAGATGGGCGATAATATACAGGTGGCCCCATATCTTACATACCACGCCCATGTTTACATACCACGTTAAGCCGTTTGGCGGCAACCGAGACGGCGACGCCATGTCTACGGATTAGCCCTCAGCTCTAGATTTCAGCACGTGGACCGCCGACCGAAAAAGGGATATAAGTGAGAGTTGCTCGAAGTGGGGGTCAGAATTGGTCAAGGCAGGCTGTTGGAGTTAGACTAGTCAAGAAGAAGCGACGGTAGCAGAGTTAAGAGTTGTGTGTGCGTCTCTGATATAGGAATTCGAAGGAGAGCTCATGTTCATCTGGTATTGCAAGTGTAAAGTGTGACAAAGCATCGGTGTTACCCAAGTTATATGAAAGAAGATCAGGTACCGTACAATTAAACTATATGAGGATAACCTCTTTGTCTAAATTTGTGTTTTTAAGGAAAAGCTAATTAATGCATCCCACCACGTGCTCCAACCAAATATCAATTCATCTGGCATTACACCCCCCGAACTACCATTGAGATGTATTCCACTATGTGTGATATTTATTTAATTTGTAAAACTAAAGAGTGTAAATTGAGTATGTGATAAATAAATGTTTGTTCCTTTACTGTTAACCTTAATTGTTAGTTTGTTAACTTAGTATCCCGTTAAGCACAGAAATAGGTGGGTTTTGCGGCCACCAACGCAATGTACACAGCAGTAAGTTAGAACAGATTACATGTATAATTAATATACTAATAAAAAATTAATTTAATGTAAAATGCATTTTTGACAATATTAATTTTAATCAACAAAAATAATAATCGGCACACTTGGTAAAAAAAATGTGTAATTAAATTATTTTTCTCTTTGCAGTGGCACCATCCTTCATTAGTTTGTGTAGTGTTTGATCTTACTGATGAAAATTCATACAATAATTGCTCTAAATGGCTTGACATTGTTAGAAATACTGGCAGATATTTTACAGTTCCTGGTATGATATAATTTTATCACAAAAATTTAGAAAATTTAAGGCTCTATATTTTTATTTAAGGCTCTATATTCTGAGCACCACAGTGGTGCTCAGAAAAATTGCATCACCCTCAAAAATTCAGTTTTTCAAAATAAATCGTTATATATCATAATAAACTGGAATGCTGCATCATATTTTTAGGGCATTGCAACAGATGAAGAGCTAAGAAGTGATGCAATGTTAAGAGTACCTTATATCTTCTGGTAGGTCAGTCAGTCTGGGTAGAACAATCATGCATAAATCATTGATTCTGAAGCACTTTCCAACTGCAATTCAATTTTATTTAAGCATCTCTAAAATATGATACATTCAGTGGTAATATTTTTAAAATTATCACAATGCTACATTAATTTATTATATTTGAAAACTTAAAACTTCATCGAAAAAAATGAACTTCAATGATGTCATCAAAATAAGTCGCCTGGTTTAAACATCTCTAAAATGTGATACATTCAGTGATAATATTTTTAAAATTATCACAATAATACAATAATTTATCACATTTGGGAACTTAAAACTCCATCGAAAAAAATGAACTTTATTCAAATGACGTTGTGGCGATTGTGCGTCGCCGTGGTCCCGAACCAGGGACCTGATGCATTGTAGACCAACACTATAATCACTGAGCAAAAGCTAGCTCCTCCTCTGTTCTTATAATTCGGTTACTGGCTCGTGTGGCATCTTTTGATCAGATGTCTTTGCTGCCGCACACTCCCCTCGCTGATGAGGAGGCCGAGAGGCGTGTCGCCTCGGCGTGACGTCAGGGCCGGGAGGCGTGTTGCCTCGGCGTGACGGACAGTCGTGGTCAACAAGGAAGGGAGTGTCAAGGCTTCTGACTCCGTGTGGTGCTGCCATCTCGTGTTGAGATGGAGAGATCGTTGGAGAGGAAGGTTGCGTTTTTTCAAACGTCCAGTCATCATTGTGGCGATTGTGCGTCGCCGTGGTCCCGAACCAGGGACCTGATGCATTGTAGACCGACACTATAATCACTGAGCAAAAGCTAGCTCCTCCTCTGTTCTTATAATTCGGTTACTGGCTCGTGTGGCATCTTTTGATCAGATGTCTTTGCTGCCGCAACGTCATTGAAGTATAAATTGCTTGTCTCTCTATGTAAAAGCTGTAAATATTTCATTCATACACTTTTATTCCATTCCTTTCATTCATCACAATACTCCAATAATTTATTTTATTTAAAAACTTAAAACCATGGAGGTAAACTTAATTTAACTCTATGCTTAAAACTTCATCGAAAAAGTCTGCTATAAAATCGTTTGTTCTCTATGTAAAATCAATGAATGTTTCATTCATATCAGCTATATTTCAGACTCAAAGAGCTAAATAATTTTATGTTAAAGAAATTCAGCAATTCTTATACAACTCATCCTACATCTTTATGTGTTTACATTCTCCATAAGTTAAAATTAGGCTTCGTTGTAGAAATAATTAAAGTTTGATGATCATTTAAACTCAAATATATTGTAATTGCATTGTTTCAGAATTTTTTTTTTTTCTCTAATGGCCAGGCATTTTGATATTTCATCAATTCGCCTATACACCGGCCAGAACCGTATACCTGTTAGCCGTCATATGACATTGCCCCAATGCACCAGTGGGTGGTCGGGACACATTGTGCCCTACGACACAACATCTATACCTAAAGGTGGGACTCGAACCCACAACCCGGCAGTCGAACTATCGCTAGGAAATGCTTGCCTTGACCGTTCAACCACCGTATTGGCTGTTTCAGAATGTAGATGCACAGAAATTAAACAAAAATAAAGCAGTTTTAGTATGCATACAACACTAAATATAAATTAAAAAGAACTTTAAAAATCATGATTTTGTCACAAGATGGATGGCATTGATCACTTAAACTCAAATATATTATAATTGCATTATTTCAGAATATAGATGCACAGAAATTCAAAAATAAAACGGTTTTAGGACGGATACAACACTAAATCTAAATTAAAAAGAACTTTAAAAATCATGATTTTGACACAAGATGGATGCCATATTTTATTTTGAAGTAGGTCATGTGATCTCTTCATATAATATGGGTGCAATTATTATTTTAATTTTTATTTAAAAAACTACCAAATATATTTTGCTGAAATTTTTTCATATTTTTTATAGGATAATTCCAATATTTCTTAAAACTTTCGAAGCAATTTGTGAATTTTAAATTCGCTTAAAAAATGTTTGAAAAATTAGTTCCCATAGGGTTCAATGTATTTTATTTTTTCAAACCAGGTTCAGTCCAAAACTAATTGGGTGATATTATTAATTTTTATTCCCATAGGTCCCACAGACCGTCTGAACAACATACTAAAATTTCATTTTGATAAAGTCATTTTTACGGCAGTTATCGTGTTAACAGACCGACAGAAAGAACAAAGTCATAAACACTTTTCAACTATGTTGTAAAGTGTTAAAAACAGCAAACTGTGGCATAGTTTATTCAATTAACAACAAAAAAAATTGTTGCAATTGGTTTATGTAAGGAAGGATTTTGTATCTATGAATTGCCTAAAATATCAATTGTAACTAGTCAAGTAAAAGTTTATAAATAATATAAAGTCATTCAGTCTACAAATCAAGTTAAACACTTAAGCTATCACTTTAAATGTGCTACTATCCTTTTTTTTCATCAAAATCATGGAAATATGTGGGTGATACAATTCTTTTAGCACCACTGTAGGACTGTGCAGAGCATATATATTGAAGTTAAAAACTGCATTTTAATATTTTCTTTGAGTACCTGTGTTTTTAAAAAATTATAAAATAATTATATTTTATCTATAACAATAGAAAAAATATTTTTGTAAATCATAAATTTGAAACAATGTATAAAACAAATAATATATTCAAAATAAATAAAAATTGCTAAACCCTTTATGAATCATGAATAATTTACTGTTTACAGGTGTAAGGGAAACTTTTTAAATATAATAATTTTCATATGCTTGTTTTCTTTAAGGAAGGATTAAAATTTTCATTCTCAAAAGCAACAGTTTTATTTAGTGTGATATAAAAATGTTATAAGAAAAAATAAAAATTACTTATAATTAAAAAATAAATAATTAAATACTATATTTACTGTTTAAAAAATGCCTGCTGACTAGGGTTAGAAAAAAAGGGGGTTTTCCTTAAACCGAAATCCATGGTTTAAACAAAAAGAAAAAAGCATGGTTTAGACCAATGGGTTTTTAATCAGCCAACCCTGCTGCTGATAATTGAAAGAGAAATCTGAAAGGCTTTTGTTTGTACTCTATAGTATGTAAATTATCCCAGAATGAGCCCTAAATCTACTACTTTCTTGAAATGCTGCTCTACTACTACTACTAATTAATAATAATAAGAAGAAGAAACATAAATTGTTTAGTTTATTAAAGGTATAAAATTATACTATTCAATATATATATATAAAAATATTAAAAAAATACTTATAACTTTATCCTTTTTTTAAAGTAATTCCTATATATAATATTAAAATTGTCTTAAAAATAACTCTTTATAATTGAATGGGTGCATACTATGAAATAAAAGAGACAGTTTGGTGGACATTGATTGAGTTAAGCATATATATATTTAATGCTGTTAAAGTATTATCCTTCAGCTGAATCACTTGAGAAAATATTCCATATTTATTATATTTTCATAAATTTTACAGAATTAATTGATAAAGGAATGTTTTTTAAAAAATATTACCTTCTATTTTATCAGAATGAGTAAAATGTCATGTCTACTTGTTTAGTTCTTGTCTATCAGTTTTCTTCAAAATAAAGCATTATTCCCTTTCCTCCTCAATATTTGAAAAGTAAATAATCGGACACTTGTAAAGTTATCTACTTTTCAAAAAGCAGTGTGTAAAGAGTATTATATTTCATTTTCAAATAAAATTAATAAAGGAAGGAAAAAAATACAAAATTTTTCAAAAAAAAAACATAGCAAAAATTTTTTGGAAAAACATGGCGGAAAATTTTCTGAAAGTTTTCCATTTCCGGGAAAATTTTCCTACTCACATCTCTACTCATATGTAACAAGTTTTCTAAAATTAATCATAAAAGTAGTTTAATTTAAAAATTTGTTATTTAGAGATAAAATACAAATCAATATTTTAATTCTTTTAGGTGTGCTTATTGGATCCAAATGTGATTTAAAGGAGAGAAGAGTTATTAAAGCAAGTGTTGCTCAGGATTATGCCAGGAGGAATAATCTACAGTATTTCGAATGTTCAGCAGTAGGTGTTTAATAGAAATATAAAGTTTTTCTCTTTTTTATTGGTAATTTTTATTTTTTTAAAGATATTCTTCCATAAGTTATGCTAGTAAAATTGTTTCTAATAGATCAGTGGCGAAAAACATTAGGCAGGAGGTTTTTTGTCAATCTGGAATCCACCTACAATTATACCTATTTTCTAACTGTAGAATGATAAAGATTAAACTAACAGTGACTATATTTGTATAATAAAAATTACAAATATTACAAAATGTATTAAAAAAAAATTCATTTTAAAATAGAAAACAAAAGAAACAAATTTATTTTTTTTTCAACAAATGCAAAATTAAATCCAATGAAACATAGATAGATTGTAAACATACTGCATAGTTACACTAAAATACTGAATAGTTATTTTAATTTTTGCATAATTTTGTATAATTAAAATATTGTGTTTCTAAAAGTTTTGAATTCTACACTTTATAGAAACTTATATATAAGACCCCTTAAACACATTTGCTGCCCCTTAAGCTGCTCATTTATTTCTGTGGAATTTTATGTGGATACTTTAAGTAAAAAACTGGAACTTTTTGTAATTCACATGATTAGAACACAGATTGTTCAAAACTTAAGATTTTCGTAAGACTATTTCCTAATGAGATCAATAACAATTATTGAAACAATGATGGTATGTGTTTAATAGTAATTTAGTCTATATAGGAAAATAGCAATTTGTTTGAACCATGTTATGGATGGAAATGGCATTAAAGTACTATATATACAAGTCAGGGTAGAAAGCAGCTGTGCTACCCAAATTCTACTGATTACTTTTATTTTAAAAATATTTTGGATTTTCTTTTGAGAAATCTATCATATTCCGAACTCATAGTAAATATACATAAGATAGTTATTCTATGCTACTTAAACTGGTATAAAAGGAATTTAATGAAATTTAACAAATAAATAGATTAAATTGAATGTAAGAACTCCTTGTACTCTGTACAGTCCCTCTGGGTAAACCATTGTCTGTGATCTCTCAGCATTATCAATATTATATACTTTGTTATTGCATCTTTGTATATTACTATATGTACATATATGTACAAAATTCTAAATAGGAGAGATCATAGAAAAACGATTGTGCTCTGGATTGAGTATTGTATCCAAACTTTGCTCATAATTATCATGTCATTTACTTTATATGGTTCAGGATTATTGCTGCTTATATGTGGAAGAAACAGGTATTGGAATAGCCATTTCTGACAGAAATTCCCCGTTCCTTTTCATAGTGGCTGAATTAATCCGGATAATTCATTCCATCATAGTCTGAGAACATGGTGAATATGTATGACATGTTGATTCTATCCTACTTAAACAAGTGTCAAATCAGATGCTTGAAAATATGTTTCTAAAGGTTCTATTGTCCTCAACAAAAATTTTTATGACTCAATTGACATAAGATTAAATTAACTGTAAAATATCTTTGCACTCTATATAGTCCCTCTGGGTACACCACTGTTGGTGATTCCTTAGTATTCTCAATATTATATGCACTGTTATTGCAGTAATGTACACCTTTGTCAATGCCTAGTCCCTAAAATTCGATATATAAAATATTACAGAAAAACAGTTCTGCCCCGAATGGAGTATTGTATCCAAATTTTGCTTATAATCATCACATCATTCCACTTTATCTGCTTCAGGATTATTGCTGCTTTTGAGGAAGAAACAAACATGGAACAGTCCTATCTGACAGAAATGTACCTTCATTTTCTGTAGTGGCAGTTCTGTCTAATTAATCCTGATGTTCTGATATTAAAAGTTATTTTTTTGTTTATGTATCTAGTTGATACATTCAAATAACTGTTTATATTATTACAAAGTATATTCCTGTTCAGATCATGCATTTTTGGTTAACTGTATATCTCCCCCAAAACCCTCTCTAATAAATATTCTCAGCCCCCCCCCCAAAAAAAAAAAAGATGTATTATCAAAATACATTAATTACTGAAGGTCAGTAAGCTTTTCCAAGCAGGGAAAAGAACTTTTGCTCTTAATATTTTATCATGTGTTTCATTCATAAATGAATGCTTTAAGTTATGAAGAGTAAAAAAACCAATTATGGACTTTATGGAATACTTTTAAACAATTCCCCCTCATTTTGATATATATGTATTATTTTTTATGTTCTACTAGTATAATTTAAAATATACCATTATATAAAATAGAAATGTTGGGTAAGAAACAAAATTCAATTTGATCTAATGCATTTGCTGTATTCATTCTGTTTTCAATAATTGTCTTTTCTTTCTTTTTTTATAATTAGTTTTCAATTATTTCAGAAAGAAAACAGAGGAGTGGAAGAACCATTTTTCTATCTAGTCAATGAGTGGCATAAAATGTATTTAGAGAAAACAGAGTATTTCAAAAGTATATCATAATATGTTTCAAAGTTTTAAAATAAAATTTAATATATACTGTTTTTATTGGGGTGTTGACTTGATGTGATGTTCCATTATTGTTAAGAGAAAATGCATCCTACTGCAATATACTTTCAGATAATTAAACACACAAAGCTAAATTGCATCTTACTGTATAATGCTTTAGGATAAGACTTTATAACATTTTGTTGTTTTGCATTTTATAAACATCCGGAGTGCAACAAATGTTTGCTAACAGAAAAAAGGCCCAAATGTAAATGCTGGGAAAAGATGGGCACATTGTGTCAAGGGCGGATCCGGGAAGAGGGCACATGGGACATGCGTCCTCCCCGAGAATAGGATTTCAAGCCAGAAAAAAAATCAAAATATTAAATTATTAGAAAAATAAAAATATAGGGAATAAATAAAAGAATTTACAGGAACGAAATATGCTTAAGAAATCCGACAACACAATCTAAAATAGAAAATATAAGCTGAACTCAGGAAGTATCTAGAAATTAAAAAAAAAATCGGTGGAGGGGGGGTCATGGCTTCGTCACAGCACAGTAGGTGTTATTTATTTTCCCAAATGAAATATATTTTGTTGAATAATGAAAAAAAAATTCTGAAACATTAGATGATAGCCTAGCAATGTTTTCACACAGAGTCCAGTGTTTCTTTCAGGCATACCTCTGGGGGCGAAGTCCCCCCCCCCCCCCGCCCAGGCGACATTTTATGTTAACCTAGTTTCTATTTATTTTATTTTATTTTATTCAATTTTTATTTTATTCAATTTACGTGGCAACTACAGATGAAATCCAGTTACAGTATAGCTACACAAAAATAAAAAGAACAGAATATAAGATACAATAATACTAAGTCGTATACATGTCAAGCTCATTCAAACAGGCTCCTTTAAAACAGACAGAAGTCAAATTAAATATATCAATATCAGTACAATAGGTATTATATAGATCAACAAATTTATAGATAGAATAGCATTTAAGGTAGTTGTGTTTAACAGTAGTATTGTGAAACAAAGTTTTTTTCCTTGTATTATTAACAGGTATATGAAATTCCAGACAAGAAAGTAAGATGGGGCAATCAATGGTGTTATTTAAAACTTTATAATAAAACAAAAGGCAGGACCATTTGCTTCTTTTTTTAAGAGACATTAAACTATATTTCCATCTGAGTTCACTCATATGCATATCATAAGGACAATAGCCAGACAATCTATAATCCATAATACGTAAAAATTTATTTTACACAATTTCTATTCATTGAGAATGCAGACCGTAAACAGGGTCCCAGATCACTGCACAATATTCCAATATTGGCCTAACAAGGGCATTAAAGATACAAATAATAGATTTATATGACACAGCACTTAAATATATGTATACTCGGCGAATAGAAAACTTGCTCCCCATATAATCCCATTCCCCCCTCCCCGGCCAAAATGTCTTGAAAGAAATACTGGGCAAGACTTTCCTCAAAATTTCTAAGATAGTATACTAGATGTGCTTTCAGAGTGGTAATAGCTAATTGAGTTGAGCAAGCTAATGCAAAAGTAAAATTTCATTGAATTATGCCATTATGCCTTACTTTTCGGTATTTTGTAACCGGGACGAACTTTATGCCAGAAGTTAAATATAGTAGGAAAGTAAAAGGTTTTCAGAGTTTAATATACGAAAAGGAAATTACCGTGAACATTAAACTGAAACTCACAGATTATAGAGCACTGGAACCTGCATACATTGCAGATTCTAATCTTTCGAGTGCGATAAGAATTTCTATCTTACAATGTTTATAATCGCGCAACTTCGACCTTTTTAATTGGTGGTTGATGCCAAGCAGTCGTGATTCTGGGAATGCCTCGATCAATAATTCCTCAAATGTGCGAACTCGAGACATCGCAATATAAGTAAAGCCAATCGAAAGTTGGGATTTGTCAATTTCTACTGATCTTGGGTTATGTCTTGACTTCGGAGAATTGCATATGCGAGATTGCATATGATACAATATGCTGTTTTAGAGTTATGCCTTAACTTAGGTGGGCGTTGATTGCACATGCAATAAAATGTGAGAATATGCAATGAACATCGTACGAAAATAATGAAAAACTATGGCACAGACACAATTTTTAACCGCAATCAGAAATAGAAGCATCAAATTAGAGAGAATTTTAAGGGGAACTTGTTTAATGATTTGTCTCTGTGGTTGCATCGGAGACGGTGATACCTGGTTGAAGGGGGTGAGAGCAAGATTTTTCGCGTAAAGACGACTAATATGGTTTCATTTGTATTTATACGAACTAACTACAAAGAAAATTTCATCACAATCGTTAAAGTCGTTTTTGAGGAAAATTATTTCGTTTTTCATACTTTTCACACTATTTTCTAGTTTTTTCATATTATTTTCGATTTCCATAGCAAAAACCTAGTTCGCGTTAATTTAGACCCCTGTGCAAAATTTTAGTTGTACCCACTGTACAATAAAACGGTGACAAGACAAAGATGACATTTGGGCGAATTCTAAAGAGCTTTGTTATGCTTAGCTCAATAATCAAATTCTTTTTGTGTTTTCGTACTTTTTTGAAGAGTCACAATTAACTGTGTATTCTTAAAACTATATGTTCAGATATTATTTTGAATATCTTCTCCGTAGTTAAAATGCTCATTAATGCTGTTTCGACATCACGTCGTTTGGAACTCTGAAATGTATGTAAATCACTATTCAGTATTGATAAATTTTGTCTTTCTTCTGTATGTACTGTTTGTGTGCACATGTGCTTTTTCTCAAATAAGTAATTCAAATAATAACAATGGTTTCAATTTTTTACATTTGCCGGTATATGCATACGAAACAATCAGTTTGGCATGTGAGCTGATAAAGTAGGAACTGATAAAATATCACTGGAATGGTGATTCAGCTTACACGTATCCTTCATTTATCAACCAAACCGTAGTCGTGAAGAACAAAGGAAAGTTCTAGCAGTGCGTTTCGAAAAATAACATTGACTTTGTGTGTGTGCCGTCAAAACAGGAATATTTCTGCATGTTTGTGGGCACAAGTTATGTTGGGAAATACAAAACCACTTAAAAAGTATTTAAAATTCACATGAAAAATTAGTTTTTTAGAAAAAATAAAATAGCACTGAATAACAATAGGACGAGCTCATATATTTATAAAAACGTTCGTTCTACCAAATGTAAATAACCGGAACCAGAAGAGCTTTTCCTGACAGACATAAGTTGAAGAGAGCATGACAAGGCTGCGTCCAATAATAAAAACTATTCTGATGTTTGGCCGCCAAAATATTTCACAGAGAGGCCATCAGAGCTAGACACCAATCGCGAACCTACCAGGAACCAAGGAATCTTCAAAGTCCTTCGCTTTTAAATTGACACTGGAGACAATATTATATAAAATCAATCAGAAAAATCCTCTACAAACGCAACATTAAAATGACTTGCAGTGAGTTGATAATCTGCATTTGTGTCGAGATTCTCAAAGCGATTCTGACACAGGTACAAGAAAAAATATTACAGTATAATATTTAATAAAATCACTGATGAATCTCCCAAGTTACAACTCTGTTTATCAGTGCGGTATTGCTCAAATAGCATTGGAAAAGAAAATTTTGTATGTTTCGTGGAACTTCAAGGAGACATTTGAGATAAGACGAAGACTGGTTAATTAGAAGTTCTGTTCTTAGGAAAATTATTCTTAAATTTATAAAAGAACTGGAACTAGATCTGAATTCTGACGTAGCGACTAGTTGTAATAGATGAACCGTAAATGTTTTGCAACTATATAGGATATGGAAATTAAAAGTGAAGTTATGAACGCTTCTCTTTGTCGTTGCAAAAATCATCATCTTAAGGGTGAGCGTCAGTAAATTTTCTGCCCTATCCGCGCTTTGTTAACTTTCGCGGCACACATATTTCGCCGAAATTCTGCTCAAACAGTTGCGAAATAGTTTCTGATAGATAAAATGCAATGCTTAGATTATATAAAACTAAATTTAATACTCAATAAAACATAGAACATATGTGTTATTTTAATTTAAAATATTTTTGGTGCTGCCATCTGTTGTCGTAATTTAATTCATACCAACTATTTTTATTTCTTAATGAACATTTTTAAATGGCTATTCCTTCTAATACGCTATTAAATACAACAACAGATCATATATAATGCCATAATCACGGAAACGTAATTGAACTTGGACTTGAAGACAAAGGAACTTAAAGACAAAACTGCAGTCTTCAGTGATGTACATTCAGATCCCTTATCAAATTTATAGAATGATAAATTACCTTTCCGTGATTATGGCATTATTATTAAATATGATCTGTTGTTGTATTTAACACTGTATTAGAAGGAATATATATTTAAAAATGTTCATTAAAAAATAAAAATAATTGGTAGCAATTAAATTACGACAACAGATGGCAGCACCAAAAATATTTTGGATTAAAATAAAAAATATATTCTATGCTTTTGGGGGCATTAAATTTAGTTTTAATATAATCTAAGCATTGCACTTTATCTTTCAGAAAATATTTCGCAACTGTTTGAGCAGAATTTCGGCGAAATATGTGTGCCGCGAAAGTTAACAAAGCGCGGATAGGGCAGAAAATTTACTGACGCTCACCCTTAATTTGGCGATTTCTAGTTACTGTGATGCGCCTTCCAACAGGAACGCACTAAGAACTAAAGAAGTTATCTCTTTTTTCAAAACCATATAAAAAAATCATGCAGTACTGAGAGATCACATGGGTTTATTCCTTGGTCGGACACTGTTGAACCCGCTGGGATGAGTGCCATGACTCAATTATTCACTTAAAAATTGATTTGCTACTCACTTCACAACAGCTTTAGTGCAAATGAACACAATGCCTTGATATGGGAACAGCGACCAAAGCAAACCTCAAAGGTATATCGCATTGTGAATTCATAATGGCCATATTTTCGTTGAGTAATTTAATGGTTATAATCAAACTATTGAATTATAGGTTTTACAGAAGAGCTTGGATGCATACGAAGCCACTGTAAAAAATCTGATGTGCGCAACACATGACTTTCCTTATATAATGTAATGAATGTACTACTTTTACAGTTAAAAATACGTTTTTCTTATAGTAGATACTAATATTCTTTCCAAGATATTGAATTTTCGACAATCAGTCTTCATTTTCATTGATTTAGCGTCATTTTTATCCATTTGGCGAGATTTTCGTTAATTTGGTAACATTCCAAAAAGTCGCCA
Organism: Amaurobius ferox; assembly: GCA_951213105.1. Lineage (NCBI taxonomy): Eukaryota > Metazoa > Arthropoda > Arachnida > Araneae > Amaurobiidae > Amaurobius > Amaurobius ferox. The sequence continues at coordinate 31,175,161 of OX578140.1, forward strand.
AGTTGGCGACATTCCGCCAAAATCTCGCCAAGCGTTACGCACTAAGAAATAAGTTATTCTTACAGCAGATAAATGACTATTGGCGTTCAAATACAAAAGTATTACTCAGAGTATCTTTTTCCATGAATTGAACGAGCTAGATCCACGAGAATGATGTCACCTAATTGATCGCATGGTATTACATATGAAAAGTGAACATGTTTATCAATAGGACATATTTTTTTTTATTTTATATGACTTTTTGATATTTTTTTTTGAAAAATGTACAATATCTCGAGAACGGTTCGTGTTAGCGTTCTAAAATTTATCTCAATCGTTTTCTAATGAAAAATTACATAAGAAATGTCTATTTGCGTAACTTTATTAGTGGTTTTGATTTTTTGACGATTTTTTCAAAATTTCTTTCGAAAATTTAGGGGGGTTCTGAACATTCGATTGCGTATAAAAAAAAATAGGCTTCCAGTGTTTACGGATTGTGATTTTTGTACAAAATTTCGTTCAAATCGGTCTATTCGTTCGTCAGGTATCGTCTCCACAGACCCACTGACACACACACACACACGCACACATACTTTCACACACACACAGACATCACTTCAAAAATGTTTGATTCGTGATCAGGGATGCTTGAAACGTGCTCTCCCGTCGAAAACTCGAATTCGAATTTTCGACCCCGTCACAATACTTTGCTTATACATTATGTATATAAGGAAAGTAAAAATCAGCAAACGGTCAAAGTACTAAAGGAAAGGCATACCTACGCTAAGAGGTTCTATACTGAATTAGCGATGGAGGAGGAAAGCGGGAATTGGGAGTCGAACTAACCATCCCAAGATTAGCTGACTGACAGCAGCACCAAGTTAATAATTTAGTGGAAAGAGACTCCCCATCAATAGTGCACTGGAAGTGAACTGTTTGCATTCTTTGGTCAAATATATCCTATGATTTTGAGAAATATTTCGCCAAATGGTTCTAAATCATTTAAAAAATTAAGAGTCTAAGGATGTTAAATCATACTTCAGAAGGATCATCAAAGCATCGTGCCACCTCATGGCACGAAACGATTCAGACCAAGACATCCTACAACAAATTGTTGCAGAAGTAAAACTCCTTTGTCAGAGGAACAAACTTCAGTAAGTCTCTTTCGCTCGGTGTATTAGAGAAATTGAGGGAAGGTGGCGATATTTACCCGCACCTTATTAAAGTGTACAAGAAAGACACTTCGGGTGTTAATTGTCACAGCAGAGCGAGGTTTATTTACTTTGAGAAGACTTAAAACTTGGTTGAGGTCTCAAATGGCCGAAGACCGGTTGACAGGACTTGCTCTGATGAATGATCATCCCAGATATGAGTTGACGTAGAGGCCGTAATAAATTAATTTGCCACATAGGAAATTGTTTTATAAATACTATTGGCTGAGATATGAAAAAATAAAGATATTAAAAGATGTATCAGATATAAAATGACAGATCAGATATAAAATAAAATTATATTGAAATAAAATTATATTAATTCGCAAAATTCGTCGTTATTCCGCCAAATTCGTTGCCAAAATCTCACCAAGAGTTATGGACAGAGAAATAAGTTATTCTTATAGCCGATAAATGACTATTGGTGTTCAAATACAAAAGTATTACTCGAAGTATCTTTTCTCATGAATGGAACGAGCTAGATCTACGAGAATGAGATCACCAAATTTAGCGCATGATATTACATATGAAAAGTAAACATGTTTTTCAACAGTTAATATACTTTTTTTAAATTTATGGGATTTCTTGTAAATTTATTTGAAAAATGTGCAATATCTCAAGAACGATTCATGCTAGCGTTCTAAGGTTTATGTCAATCGTTTTCTAAGGAAAAATTACATAAGAAGTGTCTAATTGTGTAACTTTATTAAAGGTTTTGATTTTTTGATGATTTTTTCAAAATTTCACTCGAAAATTTAGGGGGGTTCTGAACATTCGATTACGCTTAAAAACAATAGGCTTCCAGTATTCACGGATTGTGATTTTTGCACCAAATTTCATTCGAATCGCTTCATTCTTTCGTGAGATATCGTCTCTACAGTCTCCCTGACACACACACACAGACATCAACTCAAAAATGTTTGATTCGTGATCAGGGATGTTTGAAACGTGCTCTCCAGTCGAAAACTCGAATTCGAATTTTCGACCCAGTCACAATACTTTCCTTATACATAATGTATATAAGGAAAGTAATAAACCGGAAATATTCTTGGGACACATTAACAAAGTTTGAAATGTTTGCAACTGTTTCAAAAATTTATATATGAAAAAAAAAAAAGGATTAGACTTATCTAGGGATTTTTTTTTTTATGAGACTAAACAATAGGACAAAAGAAAAGAAATAAATAAAACGTTTATTCTTAACTTGTCTTATTTTTTACCCCAAGTATGGCTATGATATTGTAGATATTCAAAAAAGATAAAGATATTACTTTCCCTACAATGCATGGTAATATATAGAGAAAGTATTAGAATCGTGTCGAAAATCGCAACTCAAGTCTACGAAGGATTTACACGTTTTAGGACCTCTAAAATACGAAAAACTATTTTTAGCCTGATATCTGTGTGTGTATGTGTGCGTCTATCTGTGCGACGCATGTATTCACTCTAACTCAAAAACTAATGGACCAAATTTCATAAAGTTTTATAGACAAGTCACATGGTCCTCAAAAATCGCATGGTTCCATTCTAGCTAGAAAAAACTAACTGACCAAATTTCACAAAACTCGGTTAATAAGTCACTTGTGGATTACCCTGGGGCTGATTAGATTTTCGTACGATACGGGAGAAAATAACATGGCTTATTTTTTGAAAAATAGCCCGCACAAACAGTGAAAATTCAAAATAAAGGACTATATATGTTCAACTGCATCAATTAAATGCGTGTTTTATACGTATTTTTTTATGATGGACAGAATAATAGCAATCCCATTACTCCAGGATTAGCCGTTCTTGAGATACGCCGTCTTTGAAAATATTTCCAGTTACCAAATGATAACGAAAACATCTGATGTGGGCAGAACATGACTTTCCCTGCAGACTCAAATTCATTTTTTCTTTATTTCTTTAAGAACTCGTTAAATTAAGTTTAAGAACTCGTTAAATTAGGTTTAATTGCACAAAATAACACTAAATTTGCTTTTTTAATTTAATTGCTGCTTTTATTTGGTAATTTGGACATTTTTTCAAGGGCGGCATAACAAAAATGCGAAAAATCTTAAATATCTCGAGAACGGTTAGTCCTGAAGTAATAGAGTTGTTATTCTTTTGCTCGTCAAAAATTACGCATAAAACAAGCATTTAATTGATACATTTGAACATACGTAGTCTTTTTTTTAGATATTAGCGATTTTTGCGGGCCATTTCGTAAAAAAAGCAGGCTGTTCTTTTCCGAACCGTACCAAAATCTAATCAGCACCAGAGTATCCCACAAGTGATTTATCTACCAAATTTTGTGAAATTTGGTCAATTAGTATTTCAGCTAGAGTGAATACATGAGATTTTTGCAGGCCATTTCGCAAAAAAAGGCGGATTCCTTTTTTTCGAATTGTACCAAAAATTAATCAGCACCAAGGTCACACCCAAGGGTCTTCTTATCTACCAAATTTTATGAAATTCGGTACATACATTGCACAGATAGACACACACACAGACGTCACGCTAAAAATAGTTTTTCGTATTCTAGAGGTCTCGAAACGTATAGATCAGCCGAAAACTCAAGTTGTGATTTTTGGCATGATTCCAATACTTCCCCTATACATTACCAGGTATTGCAGGGAAAGTAAAAAGTGCAATTTCAATTAATTATGTGTATTATTTTATGCAATTAAACTATAATTAATTATTAAAGAAATAAAGAGAAAATGTATTTGAGTCTGTAGTGAAAGTCATGTGCTGCCCACATCAGATTTTCCGACGGATAAGATAGAGGGATTTCTTAGCATATGTACAGATAGAGATACAGTGGGAAAAGTTAATTGCTGTCAGCTGCGAAGAGCTCTTGATCTAAAAGAATGTAAATTGGACGGTGTTGATCGTATGAATGCAATATATGTAAAGTGAAATTATTTTTTACTTTCCCTGAAATACATAGTAATGTATAGGGAAAGTACTGGAATTATGCCGAAAATCGCAACTCGAGTTTTCGACGGATCTACACGTTTTGGGACCTCTAGAATACGAAAATACTATTTTTAGCGTGACGTCTATGTGTGTATGTGTGTGTCTGTCTGTCTGCACAACGTATGTATCCACTCTAACTCAAAAACTAATTAATCGAATTTCATAAATGTGGTAGGAGAGTTACTTAGGTGTGATCCTGGTGCTGATTAGTTTTTGGTACGATTCGGAAAAAGAACTCGCCTTGTTTTGCGAAATGGCCATCAAAAATCTCATGTATCCACTCTAGCTGAAATACTAATTGACCGAATTTCATAAAATTTAGTAGATAAGTTACTTGTGGGATACTCTGGTGCTGATTAGATTTTGCTATGATTCGGAAAAGAACAGCCTGCCTTTTTTTACGAAATGGCCCGCAAAAATTGCATATATCCACTCGTAACTCAACTAATCGACTAAATTTCATAAAATTTGGTAGAAAGTCACCTGTGAGCAACATAGGTGCTGATTAGATTTTGGTACGATTCGGGATAAATGAACCTGCCTTTATTGCGAAATAGCCCGCAAAAATTATATGTATCCACTCTAGCTAACAAACTAATTGATCAAATTACACAAAATTTGATAGATAAGTCGCTCGTAGGATACTGTGATGCTGATTAGATTTTGATACGATTCGGAAAAAAAGGTATCTGCCTTTTTTTTGCGATATGACTACAAATCTGATATATTCTATTTAAAATAAAATACTACATGTGCAAGATAGTGAAAATCTGAAATAAATGACTAAATTGATGAAATATATTAATTAAGTACTTGTTCAACATGTAAAGTTTGACAACTAAGCGGATAAATGTGACCTCATGACTGTAGGATAAACCGTTCTCGAGATATTGGAGATATTGTATAGTTTTTAGAATTTTAAGGACCTGAAGAATTTAAAGTGAATTGAGTTGCCAAACGAAACGAAGATGCAATGAAAAAAAACAAACAAATTGGATATAATATCAGAAAATTATCCATACTGTTTTCTGAAATTAAACTCAATTTAATGCATAATGAAATAAAAAATTACAAAATAAATTTGAATCTGCACGGAAAGTCCTGTGCTGCCCACATCAGATTTTTACTTTCCCTGCAATACATGGTAATGCACTCGTATTATTGGAATCAAGCCGAAAATCGCAACTCGAGTTTTCGACGGATCTACACGTTTCTGGACCTCTAGAACACGAAAATACTATTTCTTGAGTGACGTCTGTGTGTGTCTGTGTCTGTCTGTCTGTGTGTCTATCTGTGCAGCGTATATATCGACTCTAACTTAAAATCTAATGGAAAATAATGAAATTGGAAGGTAAATTACTTGGGTGTGACCCGAGTGCTGACTAGATTTTGGTACGAATCGAAAAAAAGTAACCTGCCTTTTTTATTGCGAAATGGCTAACAAAAATCGTCAAAATCTAAAATAAAATACTACATATGCTCAAATATATCAATTAAATGCTTGGTTTATACATAATTTTTAACAATGAAAAGAATAAGACCGACTCTATTACACTAAGGCTAGCCGTTCTCGAGATATTTTAGCTTTTTCGCATTTACGCTGCGCCACCGTTGAAAAAACGCCCAGTTACCAACTGAGAACGAAAATTGAAATTAAAGTACCAATTCAGTGTCATTTTAAGTAATTGTGGGCGTTATTCTGTGTAATTAAACCCAATATAATGAATTATTGAAGAAGTAGAGAACGTGAATATGAGTCTGCAGGGAAAGTCATGTGATGCCTACATAAGATATTTTTACTTTCCCTGCAATACTTGGTAATGTATAGGGAAAATATTGAAATCATGTCGAAAATCGTAACTCGAGTTTTCGACGGATCTACACGTTTTGAGACCTCTTAGAATACGAAAAAATCTATTTTTAGCGTGACGGCTCTCTGTGCTGTGCAATGTATGTATCCACTCTAACTCGAAAACTAATAGACCAAATTTCATAAAATTTGGTATGTAAATCACTTGTGTGTGAACCTATTGCTGATTAGATTTTGGTACGATTCGGGATAAAAAAAATCGCCCTAATTTGTGAAATTACCCACAAAAATTGCTTGCACCTACTCTAGCTAAAAAACTAATCTACCAAATTTCACAAAATTTGGTGGATAAGTCACTTGTGAGTTAACCTGGTGCTGAATAATAGATTTTGGTACAATTCAGAAAAAATAAAGCTGCCTCTTTTGCTAAATGGCCCGCAAAAATCGTCAAAGTGTAAAATAAAAGATTACGTATGCTCAAATATATTAATTAAATGCATGTTTTATACGCAATTTTTGACGACGAAAGAATAAGACATTAGACCAACCCCATTACTCTAGGACTGGCCGGTCTCGAGAAATTATATTTTTTTTCACATGTTCGCTAGCCATTTTTGAAAATACGTTCAGTTACCCAATGAAAACGAAAATGGAGGTACAAGTGCAAATTTAACATAATATAAAATAATGTTGGGTGTTATTTTGGGCAATTAAACTCAATTTAACGAATTGAATTATTGAAGAAATAAAGAGAACGTGAATGAGTCTGTAGGGAAAATCATGTGCTGCCCACATCAGATTTTTACTTTTTCTAAACACATAGTATATTTATTACTTTCCTTATATACATAACGCATAAGGAAAGTATTGTGACGGGGTCGAAAACTCGAATTCGAGTTTTCGACGGGAGAGCACGTTTCAACCATCCCTGATCACGAATCAAACATTTTTGAAATGATGTCTGTGTGTGTGTGTGAAAGTATGTGTGTGTGTGTGTGTGTGTGTGTGTGTGTGTGTGTGTGTGTGTGTGTGTGTGTGTGTGTGTGTGTGTGTGTGTGTGTGTGTGTGTGTGTGTCAGTGAGTCTGTGGAAACGATAACTGACGAACGAACGGACCGATTCGAACGAAATTTGGTACAAAAATCACAATCCCTAAACACTGGAAGCCTATTGCTTTTGTACGCAATCGAATGTTCAGAACCCCCCCCCCCCTAAATTTTCGAGTGAAATTTTGAAAAAATCGACAAAAAATCAAAACCGCTAATAAAGTTACGCAAATAGACATTTTTTATGTAATTTTTCATTAGAAAACGATTGACATAAATTTTAGAACGCTAACATAAACCGTTTTCGAGATATTACACATATTTCAAAAAAATTTTCAAAAAGTTATATAAAATACAAAAAAATATTTCCTATTGAGAAACATGTTCACTTTTCATATATAATACAATGCCATAAATTTGGTGACATCATTCTCGTGGATCTAACTCGTTCCATTCATGAAAAAAGATACTCTGAGTAATACTTTTATATTTGAACGCCAATAATCATTTATCTGCTGTAAGAATGACTTTCTTTTCATCCATAACGCCTGGCGAGGTTTTGGCGACGAATTTGGCGGAATGTCGCCAACTTAGCGACATTTTTAATTGTTGCCAAATTAACAAAAATCTCGCCAAATTGATAAAAATGACGCTAAATCAACGAAAATGACGACTAATTGAAGAAAATTCAATATCATGGAATGAATATAAGTATCTACTATAAGAATAACCTATTTTTCTTGCTGTAAAAGTAGTAAATTCATTGCATTCTATAAGGAAGGTCATGTGTTGCCCACATCAGATTTTTTCATAACGTAGGGAGTGCACAATTCGAATTTGATTTTGATGGATTTACGCGTATTGGGCATTCTAGGACTTTAATCAGCGATTTAATTGCGACTTATATGTGTAGGTGCAATATATATCTAAGAAATTTTCCGTGTGATTTTCATAAGGTTTCGTTATCAGCTTTTCGTAGGGAAAATCTGTATAAAATATTGCATTTAAACTTCTAATATTATTAGAAAATTTAAAGTTTGTAATTTATAATGTAAAATGTTTCAATGAAGCATTAAATCGAATATTATTCTGATAACAGAAAAGCGAATTCCGCCCTAGAATAATAAAAGCAAGAAAGTGCTCAACGGATTATTTATCACCATCAGTGGACCATTGTTACTTTCTTTATATATATAATGTATAAGGAAAGTATTACGACGGGATCGAAAATTCTAATTCGAGTTTTCTACGGGAGAGCACGTTTCAAGCATCCCTGATCACGAATCGAACATTTGGAAGTAATGTCTGTGTGTGTGTGTGTGTGTCAGTAAGTCTGTGGAGACGATATCTCACGAACGAATTGAGCGAATCGAATGAAATTTGGTACAAAAATCACAATCCGTGAATACTGGAAGCCTATTGTTTTAAAACACAATCGAATGTTCAGAACCCTTCTGAATTTTCAAGTGAAATTTTGAAAAATCATTAAAAATTCAAAACCATTAATAATGTTACGCAAATAGACATTTCTTATGTAATTTTTCCTTAGAAAACGATTGACATAAATTTTAGAACGCTAGCATGAACCATTCTCGAGATATTGCACATTTTTCAAATAAATTTATCAAAAAATCAAGTAAAATAAAAATAATATTAACTCTTAAGAAACATGTTCACATTTCATATGCAATATCATGCGATAAATTGGGTGATATCATTCTTGTGGATCTAACTCGTTCCATTCACGAGAAAATATACTTTGCGTAATACTTTTGTATTTGAACGCCAATAGTCATTAATTTCCTGCTGTAAGAATAACTTATTTCTCCGTCCATAACGCTTAACGAAATTTTGGCGACAAATTTAGCGGAATGTCGCCAACTTGGCAACATTTTTAAATGCTACCAAATTAACGAAAATCTCGCCAAATGGATAAAAATGACGCTAAATCAATGAAAATGATGACTAATTGAAGAAAATTCAATATCTTGGAAAGAGTATAAGTAAGTACCTACTATTAGAATAATAATTTTTTAAACTGTAAATGTAGTAAATTCATTGTAGCATATAAGGAAAGTCATGTGCTGCCCACATCAGATTTTTTGCATTGTCGCTTATTAGCACGGTGCAAACGATAATATAGATAATCAATGAGCACAAAATTCTTTTAAGCAAGGATTTTAGAATGTTCATTGTTTTGAGTACAAAAATTGCCCGTTATAGGAAAAAAATGCTATGAAAAGCTGAAAATTTAAATAAGTTATATATTAATCTTGTGCAAATTACGAGTAATTATATGTGGTTCTGGATTTTATATCTGCACATAAAATTTCATATCGGTATGTATATTTCTTTTGGATTTATTGTGTTAACACCTGACACACACACTAAATCCAAAAGAATCCACTATAAATATTCGAATTAAAAAATGTTCGAAAAAACAATATTTTCTATAGTATGACAAAGTGAAAAAAAGTAAGAAAGAAAATATTGTAATTTGTTGTACACCCAAACATATGAATCGTGAGAAAGCTCAGAAACTTTATCCTGCGAATACGAACGGAGATATCTACACTGCTTATCCAAAAGTAAATAAACATGTCTTGAGACATCGATAGGGCCAGCTCAGTCATGAAACATGTCAACTGTCAATTCTAGGGGCGATTTTGGAAAAAAAAAAAAAAGAGAGACCGGGGTTGAACACAATATAGCATATAATTGGTTCTACTTTTCTCCATTGTGATGTGTTATTTTCCTGTGGTACAATTGAGACAGGTTCCTATCTTGTGGTGATTACATGATCCCTGATGCTTTTGTCCGCAGCAGCACTGGGTCATGTCTAAACTTGTTAACAACACCTGTGAAAACTTTGATGGTCATCATATTTCGCACCCCAGGTCGTAGGATTGGCTAATCGTTCGCGAGGCTGACTAATGAGATAGAGAAGGGGATTAGGCAAGTGTTCGCAGCAGGTTACTGGGTAGTGGATGGACCAGATGGATTCAATTAAGGAGGAAGTATTTCGTTGGACCATCTTGAAAAGCTGGGGGTATATATTAATATTCTTTAGTTGGTGAAGTTTATCAGGAAGTGGATAGTTAATTCTTGGTTACCAGGAGTGTTGCAAAGAGCTAAGGAGTGTTGGCTGTTGTGTCAGAATCCAGGATTTGGAGCTTAGCTGTAGGTGAGTCATTTGTTGTTTTAGTTTTAAAATATGTATGTTTATGGAAAATGATATTTGTGTATTTGAAATATCTTTTTTGAACTATTTCTCGGTATTTTCCTGCCCTCAAAATCAGTTTCACTTTAACTATAAATGGAAGCAAATATTCATTACAAAGCAGTCTAATAGACGATCGGGTTATATATACTCATAAAATTACCAGAATTTTTAAGTTACTATTAATATTTTGTCCTGGTTGCACATGTCAATATAGTTCAGCAGTATTATTTTGTGTTCAAAGAATATTTAAAAGCATTTAAGTGATTATCAATGTGATTACTTGTATAATTTTAAACGATTACTAGCAAGTTAATAATATAAGTTTATTTATTTAAAAAATAATTTTATCATGTGTTCCTTTCCATCTTAAGTAATTAAAATGTTTATTAGAAAATTCATTGGGCCTAAAAGTTATTTATAGAGATTCGCTATAAACTTGAAATGCCTCCATATTATAAACTTTAATTAATTTAAGTATTAAAAAAAATCATTTTGGATATTCTTAAAATTCATGCTTTTAATTTTGATATTTCAAATATTTTAAAATTACACATGTAAAAGATGGTATTCTGCATCCTGGCAATTTTATTGTTAAATTTCATTTTTACGCATATTCCCACAGTTTTAATTCATTTTCATGCGGAAGCAGTGGTGTACTCAGGAAATTTTCACAGGATGCATAAAACATTTTATTGCATATCGTTAATTATTTATTTATTAATAATCGTCAATTACGTTTGGTGATTAATAATTAATTGCATCATATTATATTTTTATTAATATTTTATGTTTATATTAGTATTAAATAGCAATTAATAATTTCTCATTTTCTTTTTAAAAATAATTTTTATATTTCCCAATAAGAATTATATCCTGTTTTTAATATACAATAAATAAGCAAACCACCAAGCCCATTAATTCCATCTTACTTAAATTGGTGACAAAGACCTTCACAAATCGAGGAATAAGCAATACACTTTGCTTCAAAGTGAAACGATATTTTCCAAAATGCTCCATTTGTATCAACCTCAAAAATATATTAAATAAATAAGAACTTGAAAATAAATTAAATATATCTACATATACACTGTAATGTAAATCTCAACTTAACTTCCACTATAATGTTTAGTATCCCTCCTATTACAATCATTATCAGAAAGAAAAAAATAAATAAAGTTGTTCTTTTAAAATATTTTGTAAAAATTCTTTAAAAGTTTCCTTTTTAAAGCGAACAAAAGTATAGTGATGAATTGCATGCCGCTTGGCTTATCTATCAGTTCATATTACCAATTTCCATCTTATACTACCATCTTTATTACGAAAATTATTACTGTTTTCCATAAGGAAAAAATAATGTTATGAAAATCTTAAAATTCGAATCACACGACAAATGTGTCATTTAGTGGGGGGGGGGGGGGGGGGGGGGGGGGTCGAATGCCACCCTAAAAAATTTCGAAGTTATTAGCTTCTTAAGGAATAGTCATGTCGAATAACATTTCTATTATTAAAATAATAGTCCACGAATTTTTGCCACTCCAAAGAAATACTTGGAAATGAGAGTTCCTGTCATGCAAATTACTAAAATTTCTGTTTACACTTGTAACCTATATAGGTACGCCACTGTCTGTAAAAGATTATTCGTTAATTAGTTATAATTTATTTTTCTAACAATGCAATAGATCTTATGTCATTTTATATCCATAAAGTTAACTATCGTATTTCTTATGTGCTTCCTATCAACTTTATTTCTTCGGTATCGGATTTTTTTTATGCTTAATTTCAAATTCTTATTTATGGAAAAATAGTCTTAAAATATTTGTAATGTTGATAAAATCGATGCTCGCATACGACAATCATATATTTTAGTGCAAAAAATCAAATAATTATTCCTCTGTTGGCTGATAATTATCAAACCTTTTCTCTTTACAATATTTTTAATCATGCAATACGTTTTTTTATTTCTATGCAATTTTTGTTGTATCCTACATTGACACAAACTTTCGTCAAATCACCAAAATGACTTCAGCGATAATTTTATTTATGAATAAATTAAATTTTAAGTATTTCAGTAATTAGAAATTAATACCAGTTAATAAATAATATTTACCAGAAAAAAATTGATTAAAAAATAGGAATAATTTAAATGCTTCGTGTTCAAAGTCTAAAAGTTATAGGAGTCCATATAAAAATTTTAATTAATGTAGAAAAGCTTTGTCTTATATTCCTGTAAAAGAAAAAAAATGTTTTTTTGTGACATCTTGAATGAAATTAATACTATGTTGGAATTCATTTTATGAAATTGACACAGAGTTAGCTGGTTTTCTCTGGAAGAATTTAACATAGTACTCGTGCTCATTGATAGTAAAAAATATTGACAGAATTGAATAATTATTTGATTTTTTGCATTAAAATCTATGTGATTGTCGTATGCGAGCATCGATTTTATCACTTACTTTTGCTGGTGTGTTTGCTTTGTCTTTATATTCTGAGGATTGAGGCTTTTTCTACTTCCGAAATCGGTTGATACAGTTATTAATTAGTTTTGTGGTGTACTTTAACGCTTATTTAATTCTTCAGTTCGATTTGTTGTATTTGAAAGAGAAATGTCACATGGTGAATAAAAAGGAGAAAAATCTGATATACCTAATGCTGAGCATTTGCTTTCAAAAATCGAGGGAAAAAAACATTAAAAAAATTATTAGCTTGCAAAATTTTACAGAAATAGCCAGTTTGAATGCAATTTTTTGGCAGAATTGACCGAAACTTAACACGTGCTATTTTAGAGGCACTGTATGTTTTCGTTATTAGAAAAAAAAAATCTGATGTGTGTAAAGCCTCTGACTTTTCTTACATAATGCACTGACCACAGGGAAACAGCGGTGTGCAAAATAAACGACACAATCTTTTTGGCACTGAATTAACATCACTTAAATTGAAATTTGACGCTTTTGTTTTGGCAACTTAAGTCTAAACGTAATGACTTATCCATACGCACATGCAAAATCCTCATAATAAATGCAATTTATATTCAATTAATATCCCATGAAATAAATTATTGCTCATGTGCCAAAAGTAAATAAAATTATAAAAGGTAACTTCTGTCGAAAATGGAATGAACTAGATCTATGAGAATGAGTTAACAGATTTGTTTATTAAATATGGAAAGTAAACATAACTTACAACTTTTTTAATTTTATGTAATTGTTTCTTGCTAAAAAAATTATTTGAAAAACGTATAATATATATGAAAGGAATTCATACTAGCATTCTAAAGTTTGTGTCAATTGTTTTCTGATGAAAATTTACGTATAAAATGAGTATTTATTTATCAGCATTGAAGGTCCTGATTTTTTCAAAAATTCACTCAAAAACTAAGGGGGCTTTCGAACATTCGATCGAGTTTAGAATCATTAGGATTCTGGTATTTATTTTGGTTTTATTGGCATAGATCTTTGGGTCTGATCTGATATAACATTTTGATCTAATCGTAATAATCTTATCAAATTATTTTCGAAACGCTGCTTGAGATATCGAGTGTACAGTCTGATGGACACACAGACCAACATATACATAACCCCAAAAACGGTCGATTCGAGTTCAGGGATGCTGAAAGCGGGAGTTTTCGTCAAAATCTCGAATTCGAATTTTCGAACCCGTCATAGTATTTTTCTTATACATTGATTATAATATGTATGCAGAAGTAACAATAAACAATTAAGATATTTATACACTTTTATCAAGTGATTAAACATGTAAGACTTATCACAAACCATTCATGAAATATTATAAATGTCACTGTCCACAGAGAGGAGCGCAATATATCTAGAAAGAATCAGGCGATTTCCATGAAATTGTGTATTCTCATTTTAATCAGTATCGAGTAATCAAGCAATAGCGGAATTTGTTAATTTGTAATCGCTTCAGATGCTGGACAGATTACTTTTAAGCACAGTAACAAAACAAACCAGCATAAAATATTTTTTCACCATTAGTAAGCGTTTCGCTGTAGGTGTAGGATCAACTTCATACTGCAAAATTATAAATCATTCCGGAACTTTCAGGTTCTATAACTTTTTCCCCCCCTTTCGATTTTCAAGTACTTTGAGCTATTTAAAAGTGAATCAGAGAAAGTGGGGAAAGTTGTGTGGTTCACAGGTTCACTGTCAATTTTTAAACATGGGAAAAAAAACCCATTGATCTCTGCTTTGGAACATATGCATTCATATTTGCCCTTTCAGTTCTTATCTTTTCCTTTGTTGAACGTTTTCATTTCCCTTATCGGTAACTCTGTTAGCTACCGTACGTGCTTCCTTGCCTTCCTGTCCCCCTCTCACCTTTCCCCCACTGACCTACGCTGAAGGAGGTCAGAGATTTGGTGGCTTGAGGGCATCAGGTGGTTAACAGAAGGGTGGTGATCACCATCAGCATATATCTTCAGAAGAAAGGGAATATCAATGGCAAACATTGGAAATAGATTAGTTCAGGGAGTGAGTAGGAGATCTCTATCACCACACTAGAGATGTCATTAATGTTCTTCGTAATGAACTGCAGGTTCTTAATTGTAACAATCTTTGCAGTTAAAATTAAGGTAAGATCATAGATATAAAAGAATTATTATATTTCTATTCCATATCTACAACCGCATTTCTCTCCTCTACCCTATGCGCGCTCCAGTAACAAGACTCGAAAAGAAAATTTTCGTCTAATTCAATAACTAATAATTGCTTGTATTTTCCCGAGGAATATATTTACCATAAGATTTATTTATTTATTTATTTTTTTTTCAATGAATGCCTGGCACGCCATGTTAAAATGGTTTTACATTCAGTTAAATCTTTTTTACTCCACATTCCAGATCTCAGAGACGTTTTACGTAGATATCAACGACTTTTTACGGCGGAAAAGGTGAGAGAAAACTATGATATTGGATATTATTATTGACAGTTTAATGGCCATGATAGTTAATAATTAATTAGTTAATAACCATTTATGTATAAATTGGCGTTACTTATTAACAATTATTCAATGGTATCACCCATAGCAATAATCACACAAAGGGGTTGAATATATTAATGAATGTTGGTATTAATAATTTAATAGACATGGAAATTAAAAATGAATTAATTAATAACACTTTATGTATAAATTAATTAAATATTAATCAATGGTATTGCTCGTTGCAATAATCATGCTTTTAAGTAAAGTGAAGTATTTTTAAGAAAATAAAAAGGAAATTTTATTAAATATAGGCAAATTTGATTTCAAAACAGTATTTTATTTTTCTAAAGCGAATTCCACTGCAGTGTGAGTAAATTATGCAGGTTAGAGATTCGTTCTGCAATAAGAATAAATTTGTTTTTTGATTGATTAGAGAAAAATATATATTCTAAAATTATTTATAGTTGTTGAACGAAATATGAGGATGCATTTGCACTTATGTATACCTAGAATCTCGGAAAGGCGACTGAATAGGGAAGAGGGTTACTGTGCGGAATTTCATTTTTCAATGCAAACCCTATGGAGAACTAATGCAATGCTTAACTATTTCTTGCGTAAGTAACAACGGATAATTTTGACACTTAGTTTGATGTTTTCTGTAATCTTATTCGATGCCTATGTCCCTGGGAACTATTGATTTCCGCACTTTATATTTGGCTCGTCGTAATGAGCTGGCCGTTGGGTCCCTATGACTGTGATGATATTTCATTATACATTTTATGAATTTGAATTGGAGGTTTTCTGCATTATTTTTCTTTCTGTAAAATTGTCATTTATCTCCTTCTGGGTGAAAACGAAGTTCCCTATGTGATATTTTGAACACGTTGCAATTTTGATAATCGCGGTAATTAGAGTGAAGTATTGTACTGCGGAAGGAGGATTTTGACCAACCGAATCTTTTATCGGACCGTTGTCACGCATGTACACGTGGCTTGAGGATATTTTGTACTTCAGGTGTATGATTTTTTCTTCCACGTCCTAGATTTTACCCAAATGCGCCAGTCTAGGCGATTGATTAGGAGCTGCTACTAAAGACTAAAATCTCCTAATGTAAATATTCGGTTTAGAATCTTATAAACAGAAGTCTCATCATAGAGCATGTATTGTTTAAAGATAAATTCTATTTATTTTTGGAATTCAGCATCCTCCTTCCCCCCCCGATGGGGGTTTCGTGAGGAGAGCGAGCAAGAGGCAAAGCTTCCTAGTGTATATATATATATATATATATATATATATATATATATATATATATATATATATATATATATATATATATATATATATATATATATATATATATATATATATATATATAAATTTTTAAAAAAAAGTTGAGATTGAGTTTGAAAAAGGCTCAAAGCTAATTTCAGGGCAATAGCCAGAGACGAAATTGAAGATAGGCTGGAGGGAAATTCAAGAGGGAGCTCAACAGTCTTAAAGGAGGGGCTCCCAAAAAATATAATTACTCATTAGCATTTATAAACCATGATAGTTACTATTATATATTTCAATTCATATAAGTTATTAATACATAATTGCATATTTATATTTGCAAGTTAAGAGCTTATTATTAATATCCATACAGCTACTATTCATCAATATTAATATATAATAATTGCAATTGATTTTACTGTAAGCATTAACTAATAATAAAGCTATTAATAATTTGTACTTACCTACTTATACTTACCTACTTCTCAGTTGATTTTGACTCTATAATATATAACAGCGAACCCAGCAATATTGCAATAGTATCCTAAATACTATTGTCATGATTTTTAAGTATTTTTCAATTATATATGTAAATAAATTGATCATTGCTATAATCACAAATTCAACTTCATTAAAAAATCTGTAAAACGAAGTAATATATAAAAAAATCTCAAAGGAAATTTTTTATGCAAAATTTGAATGACATTTCATGTGAAATTTCATATCACTAATAAAAATTTAAATTTTCTATCAGGGAGCTGAGTATACAACTTTGGGGGTGGGGAATAGCCTCCTTTGGCTCGTGCCTGGCTACGCCCTGCTTAATTTCCAATTATTTTCGTTGTTATAGTGTGGTTTTTCGCAATCTCGTTAACCCTATTGCCATTGTTTCAAGTATGTATGTTTCTTTATATATATATATATATATATATATATATATGTATATAATAATAGTAGTTTGAAAATCCAATGAACGAAAAGTAAGAAGCTGCAACACGATAAACCTAACTTTCTAAAACACCCATTATATATAATTAATATATATATATATATATATATATATATATATATATATATATATATATATATATATATATATATATATATATATATATATATATATATATAATATATATATATGTATAATTTTTCAAGAATTATAAGCCCCATTTTCTATAGAGGTCCAATTCAAAGGATTATTTGACTTGTAACATTTTCCCTCTTCATTGTTTTGCTCTCCATTTCTGGTCAGTAATTTTATCCTTCCACTAACAAGCATTTCAAGGCTGTCACTTATTTTGAAAGCTCGACATGCCTCTCAGTGGGTAACCCAGGATTAATAACCCCGTCTCTAATCACTACAGGTGTTTGGCGTTGAACTATGGCATGAAAAAAGCTGTGTGTTCCTGCATTGCACATGTGTTTTTGAATAGATAAAGTTTCCTATGGTAAAGTATTATCGAATTTTATTGTGCTGTTCTCTACAACGATAGGTACTCATGGAGCACGTAATAATATCAATTTCCAGAAATTCGTTTTAGAGGAGCAAATTTTACTTTATAAATAATTTTATACAAGATATGTGTTATTGGTAGATACTTATATATATTTACATATAAAATAAATTTTAATCTTGCACAATGAATTCAGTAAATTTGTTTCTATCGATAAATATATGTAAAGAATTTATTCATAAAAAAAAATATAACTTAATCATACCTGACTTTTTCAACATACCACAGTAATGTATTTACATCTTTTACATCAAAGTGATCGTGTACAAAATCTACAACGCAATACTTTTTAACGCTAAATCGTAAATTAAAATCTATTTCGACGAATTTAAAATTAAAATATTTTCATGAAAATGGGGAGGGGGTAACAGGACAATATACACTCCCTTCAAATGTGTCATTGATAGAAAATAACGATATTAAATTTCAAAGGCAGTATGCAGTTTACATTAGTGCCTGTAATGGCGTATTTAATTTTTTTTTTCGGAGGGGAGGGGGAGTCGGTATTAATCTTTTTTCGGAAGAGTTCACAATAGATCCTTTTCTTTAAGCAAAAGATTCATTCTTTTAGAATTTCGGAAGGGGCGGGGTGTCAAATCTACCTCCAAACTTCATCTTTTGGATATGCCCTTGATTGCCCATATCTGATCTTTTCAGCCATATAGAACTGTGAACTGATTTTTTTTTCTATATTGCACATGTAGGCCGGCTGGACTGCGGTTTTTGTAGTCATTAATCAGAAAACAATTAACATTTTGTAATGCTAGCATGAAATCATTTTTGAAATTTAAATTGAACCTTACTTAATACAGTGAAAATAATTTATTTCTACAAAAATTACAGCTGATTCATTAACATTTTTTGGAAATGTTCTATTCTATTCAATGCTATTCCGTGTACCGGCTATTCCATGTATTGGTTACTCTATGCTGAAGAAGAATGCTTAGAAAACATGGAAACGGTTTATGGCTGTTATTTGCAATGGGTCTTTTTTGAGTTAGTTTGTTCATAATTAATCGTTTACGATGATTAATTAAGAGTAGTATATTTATATTAAAATATAGTGATCATTAAGATCGTAATGAAGACAATATCCATTAAGATAGTAATTATTAATATTATATTAAAGCAATTAAAACTTAAATGTTATGTTCTTTAAATAAAAGTAGAATATATTATGTATATATATATATTTCATTTTAGGATTTTCAAACTATACGTGAAGTTTACTAATTTCTGCAAAGACAGCAATTGCAAAAGTTTGAGTGAACCAACAAGAAATATTTTGACCATAATCCAGTTTATCGTCTGACCGAAAATGGAGCTGCCTGTCATCCTGTGCATCCTAACAGCAGTAGTAATGATGATCGTCATTTTATCATTTGTATTCTTCATCGTTGCTTTGAGATGTAAGAAAAGGAAGGAGAATAGGAATTCGCACTGGATTCGGTCTAGATCCATTGAGCATTTCAGGTTCTCCCCAAGGAATATGGAAGAGCAGAGGATCAGAATCAGCTCTCCAAGAAACATGGAGGATAAAAGTATGGACATCAGTCCCCCGGCATACTCAAATATCTTCTCTTGCGAAGAGTGCTTAAGAGCACAGAATATAGCAGGTACATTTTTATTTTTTCAGACTATTGCATAGAAAAAGTAGTGTATTTTTTTTCGAGAATTTTCGATTTTAAAAATTTTGGCAGAAAACCCCGCATTAAAATCTGTACATATTTCGAATTGTTTTGGGAGAATGTTCATCTGCGCGTGTCCGTGTGTGCATGTTTGTGAAGTGTGGACATTCTGATAACTAAGAATGGATGCATGTATTGTTATGAAATTTTATATCTGGATGTATATTAGTCTAGAACGGGGTCGAGGCTGCAAGATGCTGCAGATTCATGCCTTGTTTACTTCCAGGCTTACTTCCTGTCGAAAGTGCGAACTCGAAAAATATCATGAACTTGAAAAAAAAAATCTGATGGGGGCAACACATAACTTTCCTTATATAATTCAATGAATTTACTACTTTTACAGTTAAAAAAAATGTTATTCTTATAGTAGATACTTATATTCTTTCCAAGATATTGAATTTTCTTCAATTAGTCGCCATTTTCATTGATTTAGCGTCATTTTTATCAATATGGCAAAATTTTTGTTAATTTGGCAACAATTAAAAATGTCGCCAATTTGGCGACATTCCGCCAAATTTGTCGCCAAAATCTCGTCAAGCGTTATGGACGGGGAAATAAGCTATTCTTACAGCAGATAAATGACTATTGGCGTTCAAATACAAGAGTATTACTCAGAGTATCTTTTTCCATGAATGGAACGAGCTAGATCCATGAGAATAATGTCACCAAATTTATCGCATGGTATTACATATGAAAAGTGAACATGTTTCTCAATAGGAAATATATATTTTTTATTTTATATAACGCTTTGATATTTTTTTTAAATGTGCAATATCTCGAGAACGGTTCATGTTAGCGTTCTAAAATTTATGTCAATCGTTTTCTAATGAAAAATTACATAAGAAATGTCTATTTACGTAACTTTATTAGCGGTTATGATTTTTTGACGATTTTTTCAAAATTTCATTCGAAAATTTAGGGGGTTCTGAACATTCGATTGCGTATAAAAGTAATTGGCTTCCAGTGTTTACGGATTGTGATTTTTGTACCAAATTTCGTTCGAATCGGTCCATTCGTTCGTCAGTTATCGTCTCCACAGACTCACTGACACACACACACACACATATACTTTCACACACACACACACATACTTTCACACACACAGACATCACTTCAAAAATGTTTTATTCGTGATCAGGGATGCTTGAAACGTGCTCTCCCGTCGAAAACTCGAATTCGAATTTTCGACCCCGTCACAATACTTTCCTTATACATTATGTATATAAGGAAAGTAAAAAAAAAGGGGGGGGGGGAAGGTAACACTAATAGCTCGTTATATAGATGGATGTAAAACATCACTCCATTTATATATTTCGAATGTGAAAAGGTTTATGTGTGTTGTGCATGACCATGGTGTGGTACAAGATACCTAAGTAGAGGTTTCTTGTTATTAGATTATTAGATTAAGATGCAGTTTATTTCGTTCGAATCGGACTACAAATCACGAATTTCTCGATTATGAAATATGAGTATTTTGGATGCATCCAGGCTGCCACTCAAATATAGTGTTTTAGGATATTTTCTAAAAAACATGCTTTTTCCATTTTTGCCATTTAATATATTTCCAAATGCACTGTGAAATGTATAGGCATGTAAAATATATAACTATTGATCAATTATTAATGTGTTTTATTTTAAATATATTGTTCTGTTTTCATCTTCTGCTGCGTTCCACTATATTTTTTTCTGGCTAACGCTTGGCACCCGGCCCTCCAGGTGTAAAGTCAGAGTTACAATTTATAATGCAATTTAGTGCTTGTAAATAAAAAAGAAAATGTATAGTTAATACTGACAATGTACAATCTTATAATTTTCTTATTAAATAATATGATTACTTGCTTTTTAATTTGCCTCCAACGGATTTTTATGTTTGGTATTTTGTTTGAAGCCATCTCTATTTTGAGTTGAGACAGTTGTGATTTGTTTATATACAAAACCACATATTTATTTTGAGTTGTGGCATTTTTACTTTCCTTATATACATAAGGTATAAGGAAAGTATTGTGACGGGGTCGAAAATTCGAATTCAAGTTTTCGGCGGGAGAGCACGTTTCAAGCATCCCTGATCACGAATCAAGCATTTTTGAGGTGATGTCTGTGTGTGTGTGAAAGTATGTGTGTGGGTGTGTGTGTCAGTGAGTCTATGGAAACGATATCTCACGAACGAATGGAGCGATTTGAATGAAATTTGGTACAAAAATCACAATCCGTGAATACTGGAAGACTATTGTTTTTAAACGCAATCGAATGTTCAGAACTACCCTAAATTTTCGAGTGAAATTTTGAAAAAATCATCAAAAAATCGAAACCTTTAATAAAGTTACGAAAATAGACATTTCTTATGTAATTTTTCCGTAGAAAATGATTAACATAAACTTTAGAACGCTAGAATGAACCGTTCTTGAGATATTGCACATTTTCCAAATAAATTTATCAAAAAATCCCTTAAATTAAAAAAAATATATTAACTGTTGAGAAACATGTTCACTTTTCATATGTAATATCATGCGATAAATTTGGTGACATCATTCTCGTGGATCTAGCTCGTTCCATTCATGAGAAAAGATACTTTGAGTAATGCTTTTGTATTTGAACGGCAATAGTCATTTATCTGCTGTAAGAATAACTTATTTCTCCGTCCATAACGCTTGGCGAGATTTTGGCGACAAATTTGGCGGAATGTCGCCAACTTGGCGACTTTTTAATATGTTGCCAAATTAACGAAAATCTCGCTAAATAGATAAAACTGACGCTAAATCAATGAAAATGACGACTAATTGACGAAAATTCAATATCATGGAAGGAATATAAATATGTACTATAAGAATAACCAATTTTTTATTATTTTTTATTTTTTTGCTGTAAAAGTAGTAAATGCATTGCATTCTATAAGGAAAGTCATGTACTACCCACATCAGATTTTTTCTCTTTTGTTCGCTAACAAAATTATCTTTTTATTTTGAGTTATGACATTTTTGATGTTTTGTTCATATAGAAAATGAAATCTCTATTTTTTGTTGTAACACTGTTGATACTTTGTTCGTACAAATAAGTTGTGGTACTTGTAATATTTTGCTCGTGCGCCGTACATTTAGATTTATTTTCAAGATCTAAAACTTTTGCTAAAGAATAACTTTTGTTGGTCGTACTTTTATTATTTATTATAAATCCTCCTAACGATTCAAGTGAACCCATTGTAAAGACAAGTTAATACGGGTTTACTGATAGGTAATTAATTGCACTTTTTGAGTTGTGCCAATTTTAAAACAAGGGTGGTATATTACCAGTAAACAATGGCAATGAATGTAGTGAAGGTAAATCAGAAATAATACTTTTGCCTTAATTTTTTTTTATAGTTCTAAAATTATAGTTATTTTTTTAATCTATTTTCAGGTTTGAATATTCCACAATATGCAAATCCTTCTGAACCGTTGCCAAATTCATTTGAAACCCAGGAAAGCAGCCAATCAAGACATGTATTTAGGACATTCACGCCAAATGCAGAAGTCAGGGAACCACTGTATGTGTATTGGGAAACGCATTTGTGATTCTACTTCACCATTGCTCTACTTGCTAGTTGAGGTGTTTGTTTCTGTAAATAGCGTTATCGTGACTGTGATGAAAGCTAGGCTTTAACTTTAGATGCCGAGTTTTGCAGACAACTTTGTATCACATGTTTTTGCGTGTGGTCAATCTCTGAAAAAAACTATAAGAAGTACTCTTTGTTCAAATCTCCTCGGAGAAAGATTTGGAGTAAATTATATGAATCTCAGCACACATTATTTAAAATACAAATTATTGCTTTGTTATACTTGCAGGAAGATTGTATAGTTTGCCTAGTTATTACTTTATTTTATCTAATTTTATCCTTATTTATTAATATAATTATTAAATAATTATTCAGAGGATTATATATTAATTAAATAATTCAGAGTGAGATCAATGGTGCTCTTGCGGAATAAAACGTTTCAGCAATAATCAGACAAATTCTTAAACTTTACTCTGAGTGTACCCATTTAGTAATCATTCTATATGAATTCAATACCAACAATAAAAGTAAGAGTAAACTAGTTAGAACAAGCAGTATAGGTAAACAGAAAAAGGAAGTCACAAAAGATACAATTTCGAGAATGAAAATCTAGTGCAATCGCAATATTAATATATACTACGAGTATATTATTACATAGAAAGAATGAATTTGACAAGCAAAATAGAACTTTATAAAAGGGGGAAGCAAAAATAATACTAAGATTTTGAAATCCGCAGAATCAGTCAACAAAATTATTTTGAAAACATAATGCAATTAAAAAGCGAGAAGAAGATTTTAATCAGAGATAGTCGTGATCCATATGTAAATATTGTGAAGAAATACTTAACATGAGAATTAAAGCGAGGAATTTCGACAAATATGGATATTATTTAGAGGTTTTTAATGACGAATATGCCAGATTTTGCAATGAATTTGGTTGAGTAGACAAAAGATCGTCAATTGAGTAGACTTCGTCAAAAAATTTGAATAAATATATAGCAGATAATATATAAAATATACCTCATAGGCCATATGAAGTGCAAATAAGATGGGATTTCGGGTTAAGCTTCCTTTGGTATTAACTAGAGTATAAAACGCACTTGCATAAGAGTTCTTATATATTAAGCAGGTATTCTAGTATTAATCAGTCTAGCATTAATTAGGACTATAGGAGGTAATGGGTGCTTACTTCATCCTCCTTACACCTTAATTTATCTACACATTGTTGGTGTATATATAACATTAAAAAGTATAAAGCGTGTAAATATCAAGCAAGCTACTGTTCATTTACTATTTAAGTTTCGCTTTAAAAATGGTTAACTGTCTCACTGAAATTTTTAGAAGCTAGTATAAATATGTTAAATTTAAAATAGCTGTTTTCAGTTTTGTTACCACCCCTGGATCTGCTCTTGCCAGTGTTATAGTAATCTGTGGTGTTATATAAATTGTAGCAACCGTACTCTCGATTTCAGTTGCTACGTATTAACACATCACTGGTACCAGCACGTTGATTGTATATATCGAGATAGCTCTTAGATTACTTCTTACATTTAGCATTAGCGCGTTAGTAGTTCCTATTTAATATGTTGATGCAACAAATTCATAAGCTTTGCCAAAGAGTTGCGTTTTCATGTTGGAATGTTTTTAATAACTGTTTTTGAATTTTCACCTTGTTTATTATGGTCATCAAAAGTCACATGAAGATGATCCTTGTGGAAGACCCAGACCGTCCGACTCATCCTGAGGACTTGAGTATCTATTTGGACAAGATGATCCTTGTAAAAATGTTTTTATATTGTCAAGTACTAATCAAGAAATGTGAATAAATTCAGTATTTTATTGCAACTATATGTATATTTTTCATCATTTACGATTTGCAGATATAGCATATGAGGTAATACATATAAATACATCCAGTACATCCCAAACATTCTTTAAAATGCTTTTCTCTTGGCTGCGATCGCCATAATTTTGAGACGAGTACAGAAAAACATTGGCTTTATCTCTGTACAGCACCAAAGATCAAAATAAAAGAATATAAGAATAATTAAAGCACTCTATTTGTATATATTGCATTTTATTTATAACACTAGCAAAAACATCCCACGTAGGTCAGAATGTTTACGAAATGAAATTAGCTCAGTTCAAAATCTGCAATATGTTAACCTTAAACCTATTCCTAATTAAGGGGACGGTGAACGTTGAATTTTTTAAAATTTATTTATTGAGTTAGAAATGTGAAAATTTGTATACATATTCCTCTTAACATTACTATATACAATACCATTATTTTTTTCTCACTTTTGTTATAATTTCATATTTTTTTTTCAATTCTTTTAAAGAAAATTTGAAAATTCTCTTTGAATGCCATTTGTTCACATTTTTGATTAATTTTACATTATGATCACTCAAAAACACGTTATGAATAAATTCTTGTATTTATTTTTAAATTTCTTAGAAAGTTAATTTTTAAAAAATATTTTTCTGCATTAAAACTTAATTTCCATCCTTTAATTAGGTTCTTATTCACTTTTAATTACTTTAATAAAGTCCAATTATAAAATGCATACCCAGTTTCATTAAAAAGTATGAGAGGTGTCTTCTTGCCAAATTTCATGCATCTCAGACAAAAATTAAGACGCATGGAGCATTTTAAAAATGTAAAACCTTTGAAAAATTCAGTTTCGAAAAAAATGCATTCAACCTTTTGCTTACGGGTGAGACAGCGTCCATCCCAAACGAAGAACCTCTCAAAAATACAGGTATTTGACATACCCTATCCCAAACAGTTCGATCCCCATTGGCGTCCATGGAAATCGCAGACAGAAACATTGCACCTGCTGCAGCAGGGGATGCTTGGGATGGATGCTGTCCCACCCGTAAGCAAATGTTAAATGTGTAAAATAATGTTATATATTAAAACTGTTTTTAGTCGATTTTGCTCATTTCAACGTCCACCGTCCCCTTAAGTTTAACTAGACAGTGAAATTCGTTCAGCCACTTTCGTGTAACAAGCAGTATTCTCAGAGACAAAATTATATATTCCCTTTCTTTTGAGGACTGGTGTAAGAGGGAGGACACAATGTAAATCAAAAACATTCACTGGGCTCAGTCTGTGTTTGAGAAAAGTTTCGTCAAAATCGTTCATGTGTATTATGTATATATATGACCGACTGTGCCATCCCAAAATGAGTTAATAGGATATACCTTTCCAGATTCCAGGACAATTGTGTTTTACTCCTAACACTGATTCATAGGTTATTATGTTGCCGCTGAGATAACATAACAATCCATAAAAGCAGAGATTCAGGAGAGTCATCAAGAATATTAGCAGGCAATATTAGTGCTAACTTTACAGAGAATAATTTCTCAAGATATTTCTTGACATAAATCTGACGATAATGATAAAAACATACATAACACTATTTCTAAAATGCTTTTATTGTGACATTAAAAAAAATTAAATATATAATCAGGCATAAAGTCAGTTTACATAGTATGATATAAGTCATTTCTTATGAAATCAACGTAAGTTTCGGCATTTTCTTCAGCTATAAATTCTTCCTTGGTTTCTGGTTTGAGCCATACAAACCTTCGAGTAACGAGTTCTGTATCTGTCGTTGATAATTTATTGACCGTGTACACTTTACCGACAACTGAGCAATTCATCAACCAAACTCCGAAAACTAACGACAGCAGCCCGAAAGCTATTTCTGTAATGCCTGCCGGGTTTCCACCAATAACTGTTTGAATTCCAAGTCCACATACACCAAGCCCAAGTAAAGAGAAAAAGAAGCCTGTCATCATCAAAGGAATATCTGTGCGGAAAGCCATCAAAAAAGTTCTGAAAGAAAATTAGTTTATTAATTTAAAATACACTCCTTTGTTTTGAATTGATCTAAAATAATATTTTGGTAAGTTTTCACCCAAATGGCATATAAAAAATCGCTTGAATGTCAAAAACCGTCATCTGTCAAAAAGTAGCTAAACATTAAACTACAGCCGAAAACTAACAAGCAGAGGTATCAATTGGTTTCGGAGGCACAATATTCAGTTTCTTCAGAATATGAGACAGATCAGTGACTCCAGTAAAATGTCTGCCTATATTTTCCGATATATCTGTCCATATTTTTTACTAACTGTCCGCTGTACCTTTTCCTACTTTTGATGAAGTAACTTCCATTTATTTTGAATTTTGCCCCGAAATAGATTGCAATTTTTTATTGTTGGTTTTACTTTTAGGCCTGATTGAATCACAGTTTTACTTTCGATAATAGAAAACAGAAGCAAGTTTTAGGAACAAACGGGAAAATTCCTATAAATCAGCAGTTATCTAGTTGCACTTTCGCATTACTTAGCCATCATTTCCAGAGTGAGTACGGGATAAAAATATGTAACCCCCCCCCCCCCCCTCTTCTTGGTAAATTGGACGCATCACCCAAAAGTAATCTCGCAATCAAACTTATATCAAACAAATTCTGAAGACACTCCCATTGCAGATATGGGTATCCATAGAGCAGTTTTGCGTTTATTATGCCCTCGTCAGCATGGACTAATCGATATTTACAATGACAGCAAGAAACTTGCTATAAGCCACAATTTTAACTAACTTCTACGGAAATCGACAATTTCCGTCCTTCCACGTAATCGGCATAAAATCTAATTTACAATTTAGCTCAGGCCATACGAAACTGCAAAGACAACGTTCATAATGAACTTTGTGATGAAGGATGAACAAAGATATCAAATGAGTAAAGTTCATTATGAACTTTATCGTTGGGATTTCTTGTGGCCTGAGCTAAATTGCAGTCATTTGTAAAACTTGAGTGATTTTCATGTTGAAGAATGATTGAACGCAAATATAACTACTTGTAAATATGAAATTTATTTTCCTTGCAAAATTTGTCGTGTTGCTGTCACCTTTTAGCAACACGGAATCGAACTTTGAGGACATTAAGTTTCAAATAATGATTTCAACATATATTATTTTCGCAAAAGTGTCCACGATCCAGATCCACTCCTAGGGTTGTAATTAGGGGCATTTGCTATAGATGTTGATATGTAAAACTATAGATATAGATACGTTAAAACATCAAGATAGAACTATTTTATGATTCACATAAGTAGAAGAGTATTTATTCGAATTTTTTGATTTTTATAGCATTATTTCTGAAGGAGGAGCATTTCCTGCCAGTAGTGACACTGACAGTATAGAATACACTGTAAAATATTTCCCTAGAGATTTCTTCACTAAAAAGAAAAACTCTAGAAACATAAGTTATTACTTAGGAAACAGAAATAGAGTCAGAATGCACAAATCCTACTCATGGGGAGGACTATACGCGAGCTACAAGATACACTTGTGGTCAAGTCCGTAGATACGGATCCAAGAGGAGAGGGGGAAACTTTGCGTGTAAATAGTGATATCTAATTAAAATGTAATTTGTTGAGGCGAAAAACTTTCTATAAAGATGAACGCAAATCACATTAACATCTCTGCAGAAGCTGAATTCTGATTAACACAGATATTAGCAAATACATATTTGCAAATATGAAGTACACATATTTGCGAATTGGGATAGATTTTCCTATTCTAAAACAATCTTTTAAAATTGGTTTTTTGATTTGTTTTCTTGAAATATTTTAATTATTATTTTAACCCCTCCTATTATATACGATCCCGGGCCGTTCAGTTCATTCACTGCCCTTCAGATGAACAGAATCTGCGTTCAGAGTTTAGTAGTTTATTAGAA
Organism: Amaurobius ferox; assembly: GCA_951213105.1. NCBI lineage: Eukaryota > Metazoa > Arthropoda > Arachnida > Araneae > Amaurobiidae > Amaurobius > Amaurobius ferox. The sequence goes on from OX578140.1 coordinate 31,204,084, forward strand.
TTATAAACGAACGTATTGTTTTTTCATGTTTGAAATTAATAAAACTTTAATTTATATGATTAAACGATCTCATATAACGTGAGCCGGTGCAAAATTTATGAAGCCGGATGTTACTCGAGAGCAACAGTTTACCATGTACCTGCACTTTGCTTTGTACCGGCGTCACGTTTAGAAAATTCCACTCAGCTACACGCGCAAAAAACGGAGGCTGTTCATGGATCGAACACTAACCTGTTTTTACGTAACTTGCATTAAAAGGTTTCGTTAATCAATCAAGTACTCGATTTTACCTTACAAATACAAATCAAGTTGACCAGAAACGTGGTAGAGACACAGTATTAACAATAATTGTAAGCAGGAGCCATCATATGCAGTACCGCCGACAGAATTTCCCTTATCTAGCAAACGAGCAGACCTTACTACAACCCCTTATCTTAGTTACTATTTTTTATAAACTGTTTATGTGGACCCCAAGTCTTCTGGGCCCCTATGCAACATATACTTTTATACAATCCCTATCAACGACCCTGATCATATAGTGATAAACGATGTATATAGTTTATTTTCGACGGAGTTGTTAAGCATGTTAATGTTCATCTGCATATTTATCCAGCCAAACTCCGAAAGTGACACGTCCAGAAGAGAATGTCAAAATCCTTAATGACAAATCCTTAGTTATAAACATTGAATATTTGCCTTAGATAATACGATATACTGTAAAACTTTGTCAATTACATTGAATAATGAAATGGTTCATTGTTTGCTGTTTTTTACAAAACTTTTCTTTACACCTTTACACAATATACTTTCTTTCGTCTTCGATAAAAAAAAAGATATCCCCTCCAAAATAATGCTTATAAATTACAGAATTAGTTAAAAATTCAATACATTCAATTATCGTTAGTAAACATTTGTTTACAATTTCAAGGACTTCTACAAATAATTTTATGTAACAATAAAGGAGACTAAAGAAATATGTTATTGATCTTTCTCACTCGGTATACAAAACTTGACATGAAAAAAAAAGTAATTATAACAACCTTTGAAATTAAATAGTTTCCTGCGTGCTTCTTCGAACTGGCGTCAATTCCTCTTTGATTAGATCAGTAAACAAATGGGAGTGATGCCAAAACGAAAATGTTGCTTAAAGTAAATAGGCTTACTTCTTTGGTAAATGGAATGTTTACAAAGATTTTCAAATTAAAAATAAAGTTACAGATTTTGTAAAGTTAATTAATATACGATAGAAGTGACTGCAAAGGAACACGGCAGATTATTCATGCTTAACAGTACTTGAACGCTATAAATGACTTATTCAAATGAGGTCTCTATAAAATTGGCAACTGGCCAACTTGATGATCAGTAACATAAAACTTAGAAGTAAAAATCTGATGTGGGCAGCACATGACTTTCCCTTCAGACTTATATATACATTCTCTTATTTTAATTAAATTTAATTCACTATTAATTCAATTTTCGTTCTCATTTGGTAACTGGACTCATTTTCAAAGGTGGCGTAGAGAAAAAAACAAAAAAAAAAAAAAAAAAATATCTCGAGAACGGCAAGTCCTAGTGTAATGGGGTTGGTCTTATTCTTTTCTTCGTTAAAAATTACGTATAAAACAAGCATTTAATGGATATATTTCAGTATACGTAGTTTTTTATTTCAGATTTTGTCAATTTTTGTGGACCATTTTGCAAAAAAAGGCAGGTTATTTTTTTCCAAACCGTACTAAAATCTAATCAGCACCAGGGTGATCACAAGCGACTTATCTACCAAATTTTGTGAAATTCGGTCCATTAGATTTTCAGCTAGAGTGGATACAAGCTTTTGCGGGCCATTTCGCAAAAAAAGGCGGGTTCTTTTATCCTGAATCATACCCAAAACTAATCAGCACCAGATTCGCCCACAAGTGACTTACCTACCAAATTTTATGAAATTCGGTCAATTACTCTTTTAGTTACAGTGGGTACAAAATCTGCATAGACAGACACACACGCAGACGTCACGCTAAAAATAGTTTTTTCGTATTCTAGAGGTCTCGAAACGTGTAGATCCGTCGAAAACTCGAGTTGCGATTTTCGGCATGATTCCAATATACTTTCTCTATACATTACCATGTATTGTAGGGAAAGTAAAAAAAAATGTGAATTTAAACGTTAGAATCCGTGTTAATGTATTTAATAGCAAGCTACTGCGTGGCATGCGCACTATTATGTACTCTGCGAATCAATACACGCTTATTGACGTCAAATGCGAGCAAACGGAATTTCAACAGTGTTTAACTATTGTATCGCGAAATCGAAATTTTTCAGCACAATAATCTATATTTTAGGAAAAAGGAGCTCAAAATCTATAAAAGCTCTTCAACCACGTATCAAAGTTTTTTTTTTTTTTACGCGAGTTATAAGGCGACGTAAAAAACTTTTTCTATTTGGACTAAAAATTCCAAAGTGGCCTCAAAATGGCCTCCATCAATTATCAATTTCTTCGTATACTTTTTTTGATTCGGTTTACGAGATGTGTTCGAATTTGAGCAGCGACTTGTGGTTCAGCAGATTTTAGTATGGATGTTCTGCTTTTTCTTGTGTGTTGACAAATACATACTATGTTAGTTATGATCGACAAAATACCACTGTATGCAAAAATACCCAGACTATGCTGAGTTTTGTACTTCATTTGCAACTACAGGATGGACTATGATGATAACCGCAAAGCAGAGAAAAGATAGGAGATAATATCTAATAATTGATATTTTCTGCATCCTGCAACGGTCATTTGGGGTTTGGTGCTAAAAAATTATTCTTTTGTCATCTTAACTTTCTAAAATTTTGTATTTTGGTAATGGCGCAAAATAACGTCTGTCTAAAGAATGTTCGAATACTCCAACAGAAACTCGTCGGAAAGGGTGATAAATTTAAATCTAGGTTTTTTATAATTTTTTATGTTTTTTGACAATACTGGAAAGTTGTTCAAATGTATACAAATGTGTTTCATAAAAAAACAAAACAAAGCTAATTCAAGCACCTTTGTAAAGAATTTTTTTGTTTTCTTTTCATTTTTATGATTTTTACGAGTTATGTCATATTAAGGCCCATCTAGACACACGGATACATACACACACAAAGAGAGACGGACATCATCAAAAAACATTCGCTTCGAGTTCAGGGATGGTTGAAACGTGCTCTTCCGTCGAAAACTCGAATTTGAATTTTTTACCACTTTCTATATACATTATATTATATAGGGACTTGAGGATTGAGACAATCTTTCCCTGTGAAACAAGCTCGACCTTCGAGCAAACTACACACACATTATATATATATATATATATATATATATACATATAACTATTAACCTCATCTAAAACAATCTACTGAAAATATACCCAAAGGCGCTAAGCTGCTCAAACAAGTACATTTATATGCTACATAAGAAATAGAAAAATGAAGAATGACAATGTATCAAAATTTCGCCGGGGGGGAATGTGACCCCCACTTCCCGGTTTAGCCAGCTTCATGTCATGACGACACTCCCGGAAGCGGATACAATGTCGCAAACCAAGTACATATACTAAAACTAAAAATGTAAAAAAGTTGAAAGACCAATACTGACTTTACACCTAAACATAAACATGGAGATATACTACATCCAAACAGAAACACAAAATACATAGTAAATATCAAATATCTAACAACAATATATCAAGACAAACAAGCCCCGCATACACTTCACCACTCTATCCTCCAAAAACCTCCTTCACCACTCTATCCTCCAGTTAAACATTGACATCCGCAATGCTGCGCATCTCTGCGTATATGATAAAAGAAAAGACTTTAATTTTAAAATAAATTACATAATTAATTGGCATTCTTGTCTGCATCGTAATGTTTTCAGGAACATTATTATAAATTTTTTAATAAGAAGCAAACGATTAAATTGCAGTGCAGAAAATCGTTATGTAAGTGATCTGGACTATCTAAATGAAGCAATTGCAAAGGGTTACCCTCTACGTTTTCTTAGTGACATTTTATGTAAATTTTTCAGCATAACCGTAACTGAGAGTTACAACTTGTATTTAAATGGGGGAACACTTTCAGTCTGATCTAGAGATACGCAGCATTGCGGATGTCAATGTTTAACTGTCTGATGGAGTTCAATCTGTACAAAGTAAGAATCTATTACTTTTTGGAGGATAGAGTGGAAGTGTATGCGGGGCTTGTTTGTCTTGATATATTGGTGTTAGATATTTGATATTTACTATGTGTTTCTGTTTGGATGTAGTATATCTCGATGTTTATGTTTAGGTGTAAAGTCAGTATTGGTCTTTCAGCTTTTTTACATTTTTAGTTTTTATATATGTGCTTGGTTTGCGACATTGTATCCGCTTCCGGGAGTGTCGTCATGACATAAAGCTGGCTAAACCGGGAAGTGGGGGTCACAATCTCCCCCGGCGAAATTTTGATACATTGTCATTCTTCATTTTTCTATTTCTTATGTAGTATATATATATATAGTTTATAGATATAATCTATCTATTTCTTCAGAAACATACATATTTTGTGTTTGCTTTGACAAAATACTTGGACCCGATGAAGAGTTTTGGCGAAGTGAACAAATCCATTTTTTAGGCCTAGCCCTTGTCCACGTGTATAGCATTAATTCTTGGATTTTATATGTTTTTGTATTATCGTTTTCATTCCATTGATATTTGTTGATTATCCTTAACTTGATGACCCGATATTTGTATTTTTTCCCATTTGATTGAAGATTTGCTGTTAAATACTTTTATTTTGTAGGTTTGTTATAAAGTTAGGTTTTTTCGAGTTGTAGCTTATCACTTTTCTATAATTGGACTTTCAAACTCTTATTTTTATTATATATATATATAATAATTTTAGGTTTTTGATATATATGTAATTATTATAGGTTTAATATATGTAATTAAACCTATAATAATTACATATAATATATATGTAATTATTATAGATTTTTGAAATTAAGAATGGCCCAATGATTTGACACACCCACTCAGTGACCGACAAGATCCATTTCTGGTATCTAGGGACCCACCAATATATTTTCAGGGAAAACTTAAATTGCCATTAAATCACTATCCCCATACTTCTCTTAGTATCGGTTAAAGTAAAATGTTTAATCTACTACTGAAAGTATATCTATCAAGAAAAATGGTACAAGTGGTACACACAAAAACAAATAAACTCCAAAACAAATGTGCTTGCATGAAATAAACTATCAGTTAAGTAAGCTACATGCCGGGGGTACTAAAATTCACATAGCAAAATTTTCTTGCGGTCATTGCCTGTGTCAGCCATGTCATGCTGAAAAGAGCGAAACCGGTTCATGGATGCAGAAATATGCAATAGAAACACAATGCTAGCTTAAGTATTGTGCTTCTATACTAGCACAATACTAGCATAATACTTCTAAAAGGGGGGAACCCCTTTTTAGACGGGTAAATATGGGGGTGCATAAAGTAACGTAACCTGCCATTCGCTCGCACTGTAGCAGTTGCATGCCGACACACGACAGATCATACCACCTTTTCCCATCAATATTAATTGCGGAATATACATGCAATCCCCAAATAAAATGTAATTGAATGGTACAAGGGAAAAAAGATCAGTGTCCACCAAAAGTGATAAAACCGTTATTACTACCAATGAGTAATTATTATATCATCATGTTGAATATTACCGAGCATAAATGATTAGCGTCCAGAAAATACCGTTTACATTTGAGCTTTGTAAGAAAGAACTAACAGGGTTTCAATTGAACCACCAGCTAACGATCACACTTTATAGGTAAGGCTCTTGTATATATAGGGGTTTTATTTGCAGGCAGTACAACATCGCTTGAGCACGCTGTCATATATATGGTCCTACACTGTCACATTTTCAAGACAAATTTTGTGGTTCAGAAATTATTTTTGCTGCGAGTTTTTGAACTTTTAATTTGATCTACTAAATTTTTTACTTTATGTGACCATGAACTCCCCCCCCCCCTCCCGTACCTTCAATTAATTTATGACTCCATCATCAAAATGCTATACAACTTAAGGTATGCGTCAGTTGCACGTATAATAGAATTTTCTGTATTTTTACTCAATTTTAAACTAATTTCCAAAAAGCGGTAGAGATTATCAAAGCAATTAAACTTTTTTTTGATTACAAATTTGTCGATGCTACGCGTAGCAAAGAGGTTTTCCTGATGCATATTATTCGCAACAATATAATTTGTCAGAATATAAATTATCTCAAATTGGCATATTTAAGTCAGATTCAATGTTTAGAACTACAAATTCGCTGCGATCGTGAATAAGGATTTTAATGCTATTTTTAGTTTAGAATGATTGAACCACATTATATACAGGGTGCCCACTTATATCCGTTACACCTCCTTTAACTTCTAAACGGTGACAGCTTAGGCCATAAAGTTGGTGTCTAGGTATAGTAAAAAGGCTATGCGCTACTCGATGAGACACTTACAACGCTATCTATCGGCAAATTTTGGAATTAGCGACCCTATCTCGTAAACGATGAAAAATACGTGAAATAAGTCAGTCAATTAGAAAGTTGTAGAGCACTCTCGATTTAGTACGAAAAGATACCTTCCGCACATTAATACTCAAAACAGAATGCAAAAAATGAACATTTGTTTGGTCACGATTTCGAAAATTGTCATGTCATAAAGAATGGAAGAAAGAAACTGAGACTCTTACCTGTCTTCAATATCATTTATTTACAATAGTATATTGCTCAAAATGCTCTCCGTTAGCCACTATACACATTTGCACTCCGGACTGGATTTCTCGCTGTACATTGTGCAACATGGCAGGTGTTACGGACGCACAAGCATTAGTAATGCGTCGTCGAAGATTCTGCAATGTTGGTGGAGGGGTCGAATTTACCGGCCCTTTTATGTATCCCCATAAGAAGAAGTCCAATGGGGTCAAGTCAGGTGAGCGCGGGGGCCACTCGACGGAACCACCATTCCCGATGACTTGATTCTGGAATGTCTTTATTAGGTACTGCTGAACGTTTGAAATTTTATGCGGAGGTGCGTCGTCATGTTGGAACCATACATTTAGGAGTTGGTGCAACGGTAGATTCTCAACAAAGTCGGTTATTACATCCTGCAGAAGCTGCAAGTACCGTTGTCCCGTTAACGTGGCCTTGTAAAATACTGGTCTAATGAGTCTGTCATTAAAAATTCCGCACCAAACATTAATCGACCAGCGTTGTTGATGTCGAACTTCGACGGCATCCGACCAGGTATGAACGTTCTGTCTATTAAACATTCCGTTCCTCGAAAAACATGCCTCATCCGTCCATATTATGTCTGCCAGGAATGTTGGGTGGACCTCTAAGCTATTCATCACAAAGTTGCACCACGTGTAACGCCTCTCAGCATCTCTTGGCAGCAATCCCTGCACAGGTGTGGATCGATATGGATGAGCACCTGATTCATTCAGGATTTTCCAGACGCGGCTTTTTGAGAGGCCACAATTTTCACTGATCATTCTTGTGCTGCTCTGAGGATGGGCGTGAGCGTATGCTAGCACATCTTCAGGTTGCACTTTGCGTCCTACATTACGAGGTGTACGAATTCGAGGTCGGCTGGTCACGCAGCCCGTCTCCCTTAAACGTTTTACAACTTTTAAGATGGTCTGCCGTGTAGGATGCGGGCCTTGACGGAAACGTTCACGATACAACCTTGCAGCTGATTTTGCCTTACGTCCACATTCACCGTAAATTAGCAACATCTCGCAATACTCGTTACTGCCAAATTTTGCCATAGCTCTCCGCTTTAACGTACAACTCAGCAGAAACATCCTTTTTGTAGTAGTAGTCTCTGGTGAACAGGTATGACGTTCCATCCTCATTTGCATAATACATGAGATCCATGTGATTTTTATACCAGACATGGTTGAGTTGAGCTGTGTGTTTGGAGAGACGACTTTGCAAGATCAGCAGAAAGTTTTCATGGTTTGTAGAGACATTCAGTAAAACACGCAACCGGTGGGGGCAGAACCATGGTCCTCATGAATGCGAATCACGTGCGTTTCCCCTGCGCCAAAACACAGACTCGTATGTAGTCCGTAAGGTGGTCTTTTCTCGCTTCGCTTCACAATCAAACAAATGTTAATTTTTTTGCATTCTGTTTTGAGTATTAATGTGCGCAAGGTATCTTTTCGTACTAAATCGCGAGTGCTCTACAACTTCCTAATTGCTTTTTTTCACGTATCTTTCACCGTTTACGAGATAAGACTGCTAATTCTAAAATTTGCCGATAGATGGCATTGTAAGTTTTCTCATCGAGTAGCGCACAGCCTTTTTACTATACTTAGACTTTATGGCCTAAGCTGTCACCGTGTAGAAATTAAGGGGGGTTGAAGACCCAGACCGTCCGACTCGTCCAGAGGACTAAGAGCAACTATTTGCACGGCCGGAAATTAAGGGGCCAAATTAAGGGGGGTGTAAGAGATATAAGCGGGCACCCTGTATATAAACAGAGCTCAGGATGGTCAAATTCCAATGTGTATCGAGGTTCAGAATTTTGTATTAGTTAAATATACAGATTATTTCGTTTAATCGAAATGAAATAATTTCAGTTAACCGGGAATTAAAAACCGCTAACATTCCGATAACTGGTTCAAACATTTGAACTCCGACAGTGGTGTCTGTTTAACCTTTTCCTCGCTTATTTTCATACAGTAAATTTCGTAGTTAAAATGATCTTATCTTTTTCGTAAAAATACCTGAAGATAGTGAAACTTGTACATGTAATCTGCGACCACTTGTGTTAAATATTCTATCTACGCAAATTGTTCTCAAACGACCTTCGGTTAACGCAACGTGACCACTCGTTCAATTGAGATCAGCCATTGAAAGAATAGAGAAGTGTGACATCGAGATTCGTGGTATGTATACCACAAAATGTTTAATGAAACAATTTTTTTGGAATTCGTTTAGTAATAAATATCTGGTGTCAAGTATGTCCTCTTGAATTTCTTGTACATTCATACATTCATTCTGCTTTCATCATAACCAGAAAAAAAAAAAATCATTTTTTAACACTTTACAACAAAGTTGAAAAGTGTTCATGACTTTGTTCATTCTGTCTGTCCGTTAGTACGATAACTGCCGTAAAAATGACTTTATCTACCTGGAATTTTGGTATGTTGTTCAGACGGTCTGTGGAACCTATGGGAATATAAATGAATAATATCACCCAATAAGTTTTGGATTGAACCCGGGTCGACAAAATGAAGTACATTGAACCCTATGGGTCCCAATTCTTCAAACATTTTTTAGGTGGTTTTAAAATTCCCAAATTGCTTCGAAAGTTTTATGAAATATTCAAATTATCCCATAAAATATATAAAAAAAACTTTCAGAAAAATATATTCAGTAGTTTTTTAAATAAAAATAACAAGAAATATCAATTATGCTTAAAGCATTGATTATGAAACACTTTCCAACTTCAATGCAATTTTATTTAAGCATGTCTAAAATGCAATACATTCCTCGGTAATATTTTAAAACTTATCACAATACTACATTAATTTATTATATTTGAAATCTTAAACCTTCATCGAAAAAAATGAACTTCATTTAAATGACGGCATTGAAATATAAATTGTCTGATTTAAACATCTCTAAAATGCGATACATTCCTCGGTAATAAATTTAGAATTATCATAATACTACGATAATTTATTATATTTGAAAACTTCATCGAAAACAACTGAAATTCATTCAAATAACGTCATAGAAAAAATAACACGTCTGGCTCCCTCTATAAAAGTAGCATTTCATTCATAATTAATTTCCCATTCATTTCATTCATCCCAATACTATAATAATTTATTTTATTTAAAAATTAAGACGATGGAGCTACAAGGAATTAAACTCTATACGTAAAACGAAATCAAAATGAAATTTTAGTATGTTGTTCAGATAGTCTGTAGAACCTATGGGAATATAAATGAATAATATCACCCAATTAGATTTGTATTGAACCCGGGTTGAAAATATGAAATACATTGAGCCTTATGGGACCGAATTTTTCAAACATTTTTTAAGCGGATTTAAAATTCACGAATTGCTTCGAAAATTTTAGGTAATATTCAAATTCTTCCATAAAATATCTAAAAAAAATTCAGCGAAATATATTCAGTAGTTTAAATAAAAATTAAAATAATAATTACACTTCTTATATGAAGCGATCACGTGACCATGATATGAAAAGATCACGTGACCCACTTCAAAATAAAATATGGCATCCATCTTGTCTCAAAATCTTGATTTTTAAAGTTCTTTTTATTTCATATGGAGTGTTGTGTCCGTCCTAAAGCCACTTTATTTTGGTTTAAATTCTATGCATCTACATACTAAATCAACGCAATTACAATATATATGAGTTTAAATGATCATCCAAATTTGATTATTTCTACAACGAACCGTATTTTTCACTTATGTAAAATGTAAACAGCAAAATATGTAGGATGAGTTGTATAGGAATTGCTGCTGTATTTTTTTAAAAATTCAGCGAAATATATTCAGTAGTTTTTAAAATAGAAATTAAAATAATTATAACACCTCCTATATGAAGCGATCACGTGACCATGATATGAAAAGATTACGTGACCATGATATGAAAAGATCAAGTGATCCACTTCAAAATGATATATGGCATCCATCTTGCCTCAAAATCGTGATTTATAAAGTTCTTTTTAATTCATATTGTGTGTTGAATCCGTCCTAAAACCGCTTTATATTTGCTTAAATTCTGTGCATCTACATACTGAAACAACGCAATGACAATATATTCGAGTTTAAATGATCATCCAAATTTGATTATTTCTACAACGAACCGTATTTTTCACTTATGTAAAATGTAAACAGCAAAATATGTAGGATGAGTTGCATAAGAATTGCTGTATTTTTTTAACGCAAATTTATAGTTCATGGAGTGTGCATAGCTGATATGAAGGAAATATTCAATTTTATAGAGAGGGCGATTTTTTTCAATGAAGTTTTAAACATTGAGTTTTATTATTTGTAGCTCCATGGTCTTTAAATAAAAGTTTTTAAATAAAATTATTTTAGTACTGTGATGAATGAAATAAATGGGAAAATGTTATGAATGAAATGCTGCTTTTATGGAGAGCCAGGAGTGTTATTTTTTTTCATGACGTCATTTGAATGAATGTCAGTTATTTTCGATGAAGTTTTCAAATATAATAAATTATCGTAGTATTATGATAATTCTAAAATTATTACCGAGGAATGTATCATTTTAGAGATATTTAAACCAGGCAATTTATATGTCAATGCCATCATTTGAATGAAGTTCATTTTTTTCGATGAAGGTTTAAGTTTTCAAATAAAATAAATTAATGTAGTATTGCGGTAAGTTTTAAAATATTACTTAGGAATGTATTGCATTTTATAGACGTTTAAACAAAATTGCATTGAAGTTGGAAAGTGTTTCATAATCAATGCTATAAGCATGATTGATCTTTCTTGTTTATATTCGCACAATTTTGATGCGGGTAGGTGCTTTTGTTCTTAACAGGAATACATAGACATATCTATCTAATGTTAGCAATGGCATGTGTTAGTTAATGCCTTGAAACATGCTTCTCAAAATGCAATCTTTTCGGGGAAGCAATATTCTCTATTTAGAATAGGAAATTAAAAATAGCAAGGTCACCAGTCATGTAAAAATATCTCATCTAGTTCGCGACTGGTTGTTAATGGTTATTCCAGTCGACTAATTTGGTACTTTAATCCGAGCTGGCATTAGATCGGTTGACCGTAAATTCTTGAAACTTGAAATAAAAATTAATTTACTGGCTACATTCTTACAACTCTGTGCACAAGAGTTTTCGTGACAAGTTGCTTTGGAGAACTCCCTTTATACAGGGTGTCCCACCTGTTGGAGATAAGTGGGCAATGTAAATTGCAAAAATGTTGAAAGTAAAGTAGGAAATAAGACTACGTTAATAAAATAGTCCCATTCATTTTCAAAAAGTTACACATTTTAAATTTTTATACGACCTCCTTAGACAAATTGGGTCAATCAGAAAAATTTTATTTTTAATGAAACAAGATCACTAAAAACGCGCATATATGTATCTTTAAAATTGAGTAATATTTAATTGAAAATTGAACATTGCGAATGGGTACCACATATCAAATTAGAAATGTAAAGTTGTGAAATATCAAATTAGAAATGTAAAGTTGTGAAATATCAAATTAGAAATGTAAAGTTGTGAAATATCAAATTAGAAATGTAAAGTTGTGAAATATCAAATTAGAAATGTAAAGTTGTGAAATATCAAATTAGAAATGTAAAGTTGTGAAATATCACAAAAGATTAACTGGTTGATAATACAGCGAATACCACTGCACTGCTTTATATGATCTTTAAAATTTTTATCACAAATGCATCTAAAAACATTAACACAATGTATTCTTGATCTAAACCATTTCCATCGTCAATTTGTTTATGATCCTTATTTTCACCGATGAAACAGCCTTTCACATGGTACGGAAAAGTGGCATAAGTCAGATTTTTTTTTTTCTTTATCATAATTCAGTTGATTTTAAAGATACAGATATGAGCGTTTTTTTAATGATCTTGTTGCATTAAAAATAAAAATTGACCGATTCTTTCTGGGGGGGGGGGGGTGCGCTTATAAAAATTTAAAAATGTAACTTTTTGAAAATTAATGGGAGAACTATTTCATTAACGTAGTCGTATTTCTTATCTTAATTTCAACATTTTTTCAATTTACATTGCCCACTTCTCCCCAACAGGTAAATTAAAGCGCGTTTCAATCTATTTACTACCGCCATGGCTAGGGAAATTAGCTTCTCCACAGTAATTAAAATGATAAAATTAGTATTTTGAATAACTTCAATTATAATTATTCAAATACCCTCCCCCCCCCTCTAAGTCTATACTCCTATAGAATTTAGTTTCTATACGTGAATTGCTTAGTATCGTATGTGCAGCCAGTTTTCTTAAAACATTCGATGTAGTTTTCAAAGGTCTTAAAGTCAAAATCTCAAATTCTTGAATATACTAATCTGTAAAAATTGATGATTTGTTTTTCAATAAGAAGTATTCCAAGTTTTTAAAACGAGATTCTCCATAAGCATATTGAATGAAACTTATACTAACGGACACGCAAGGGGGGGTGTCAGTTTTTAAATGCTCGTTTACAGAAGCATCGTTTTATTATAGGTCTCTTCTGTAGATTGTCGAAATAAGAAAAGTCTTTATGAATTTAAATATGTTACTAGTTTAATTAGAGGCAACAAAATGTTTTAAGAGTTTTACTTCACCTATATTCAACAATTACTTGCCCAAAAGAACTTTCCGGAGGTGCAGCAAGTATTCCCCTATTTCACTGAAAATATAGGGCCATATTTCACTGTGCAATAGATAATTGTTAAATAAGCGTAGGGTTGTTTTTCCAACTTATTGCAAAATGATTATTTGAAGAATTTACCAGCGTATGCGCTTTTACAATTCCTTAGACTTATGTTTAAAACGTATCAACATTTTTTCAAGGATCTCGTTTTCTATGAAGACAGTTAAGAAAATTTCTAAAATTTTTAAAACTTTTTAATGAAGTAAATTTCACATAATGCTAAAACACATTGCACAGCAAACCTAAAATGTACAATTAAAAAGTTTTTAACAATTCAATAATTTTATGAAGATATAACAAAATAATTTTATTATTTTTCCTTCTTAGATTGTTTAGTTTTCTTGCTACCAGTAGTTGAGGTGGATGAGTTGAAATCCGGACAGTCCTTGGAACTTTTGACGGACTCTTGCGTTCCGATTTTAGTCATTTTGGGAGTACGATAAGCTTCTGAGAGTTCTTTTGAAGCTGCCGCTCTTGTGAGTGTTCGAGGAGATTGTTTAGCTTCAGATTTGAGGCGGTCTGTTGCGGGACCAGTAGCTGAAGTGGATGAGTTGTAATCCGGACAGCTCTTGGCACTTTTGACGAGATCTTGCTTCCTAGTTATTTTGGGAGTACAATTAGATTCTGAGATTTGTTCTAAAGCTGCCGTTCTTGTGGGTTTTCGAGGGGATTGTTTAGCTTCAGATTTGAGGCGGTCTGTTGCGGGAGTTTCTGGTCTTTTTTTTCTGGATACTGCACTTTTTGCATCGGTAGATGATTCTGAATTTGTCCCAGTATCTTCAACAGATTTAGGATCTTTGAAAGATCTACTTGCATTGAGGGACGTACTCGGGGTGAGACCCTGATTATTACTGCGTAATGATCTCTTAACTGGGGAGACGCTTCCAGTGGAATTATCACTGTAATCGACGTTATCATTTTTTGTTCTGCTTTTATCTTTGGCAACACGAGAATTTTCTGCAATAGCATCTTTTGATGGTGGGACAAGAGAATTATTGGCTCTAAGACGCATTGGAGCTGCGTCTACTTTATCATAAGATCGATCCTTGAACAAACTGCTTGATTTAGTAATTCTTTTTCTCCCTGATTCTCTAACGCTTCTCGATGCCACTGGCTTTTCATCAGTTTCATCATGTTTGATATCTATCTTACGCTGTTTTTTTCTTGCAACTCTTTTACTTTCCATTACATGTTCATTCGAAATATGTGTCAATTTTTTATCATCCTTGTTTTCTCTTGCAATACCAGGTTTGGCTTTACCTTGTATTTTGACTTTATCCGCCGTTAAAGTTTTATCAGCAACGCGATTTAAAGATATCCGTTTCGTGGTGGAAATATTAGTCTTTGAAAAATCTGCTCTGCTGGAGCTTTTGGATTCTTCAATCTCCAGTTTCCTAATTTTGTCAATGTTTAAAACGCTTTTATCCAAATTTTGTGTCTCGATAGAGAACTGCATCTCTTCGGATTTGGCATCTTGTGATTTGCAAACTTTATACAGTTCGTACGCGTCTTCTTCACTATCTTCACCTTCGTTTCCTTTACTTGAGTTTGGAGAGGTAGAAGGACTTTTAGAGCGTTCCTCAAGAACACATCCAATAGTTTTGGCTGAGCTATCGCAAGTTGATTCATCTTCATCCGAAGCAACCTTTAAAGAATTGTTTACGTCATTCGAAGCATTTTTCAAAAGCAGTTCATTTTCGTTTAGATTTTCTTTTTCTATTCGGATTGAGGTTTCCAGAGATTTTGTCACTAAATGTTTACTTTCAGTTTTAATTTCTTCATCGAAACCTTCAGATTTAGAAACGTTACTAAGTGTCACATTTCCAGCGACACACACTGCCTGTGTTGAAACAGGAAACAATAAGGATCCGCTTATTTTAATTGACTCTCTATGTGACAATTTGGAAGTAAGACCTGGGGATGATTGGATTTCAACGGGTTCTAAAGAAGGTCCAGATAATGTCTCTATTGCTGTCAGTCTTGAAGCAGGTTTAACGGATATATTGCCGTCTCCAAGGTTTGAATAAGGTCCAGGGCTCACCGAGGGTGTGCTCTCTGTCAGTTCTGAAATAGGCCTTGTGGACAATTCACGCTTGGCTAGTTCAAAAGGAGCGGCGGTCAGCTTGCTCTCTTCCAGTTTCGAAGCATGTCCCGCGATCACCTCGCTCTCGACCAGTTCTGAAGCAGGTTCCGTGATCACCTCGCTCTCGACGAGTTCTGAAGTATGTCCCGCGATCACCTCGCTCTCGACCAGTTCTGAAGCAGGTATCGCAAACACCTCGCTCTCGACCAGTTCTGAAGCAGGTATCGCGATCACCTTGCTCTCGACCAGTTCTGAAGCAGGTACCGCGATCACCTCGCTCTCGACCAGTTCTGAAGCAGGTACCGCGATCACCTCGCTCTCGACCAGTTCTGAAGCAGGTACCGCGATCACCTCGCTCTCGACCAGTTCTGAAGCAGGTACCGCGATCACCTCGCTCTCGACCAGTTCTGAAGCAGGTACCGCGATCACCTCGCTCTCGACCAGTTCTGAAGCAGGTGCCGCGATCACCTCGCTCTCGACCAGTTCTGAAGCAGGTGCCGCGATCACCTCGCTCTCGACCAGTTCTGAAGCAGGTGCCGCGATCACCTCGCTCTCGACCAGTTCTGAAGCAGGTACCACGATCACCTCGCTCTCGACCAGTTCTGAAGCAGGTACCACGATCACCTCGCTCTCGACCAGTTCTGAAGCAGGTACCACGATCACCTCGCTCTCGACCAGTTCTGAAGCAGGTACCACGATCACCTCGCTCTCGACCAGTTCTGAAGCAGGTACCACGATCACCTCGCTCTCGACCAGTTCTGAAGCAGGTATCGCGAACACCTCGCTCTCGACCAGTTCTGAAGCAAGTATCGCGATCACCTCGCTCTCGACCAGTTCTGAAGCAGGTATCGCGATCACTTCGCTCTCGACCAGTTCTGAAGCAGATCCCGCGATCACCTCGCTCTCGACCAGTTCTGAAGTAGGTCTCGCGATCACCTCGCTCTCGACCAGTTCTGAAGCAGGTATCGCGATCACCTCGCTCTCGACCAGTTCTGAAGCAGGTATAGCGACCACCTCGCTCTCGACCAGTTCTGAAGCAGGTCTCGCGATCATCTCGCTCTCGACCAGTTCTGAAGCAGGTCCCGCTATCACCTCGCTCTCGACCAGTTCCGAAGCAGGTTTCACGATTAACTTGTTCTGTATCAATTCACAAGTGTATCCTGGGAATAGCAGGTTCTCTGCCGTTTCCGAAGCATGTCCCGCAGGTAAATCGCTTTCAGTCAGTTCCAAAGCATTGTTCACAGACAGATCGCTCACTCCCATTTTAGAAGTGGGTCCCGCTGACTGATCGCCTTCGGTTAGTTCTAAAGTAGATAACGGGGGAAGTTTGCTCATGGTCAGTTCTGATATAACTCCCTTTAATAACTCTAATGCAGGGTCTGCAGTTGGATCGCAGTCTACTAATTCTGAAAATGGTCTTGCAGGAATTTCGGCGAGCTTTAAAGTCATGATTGACTTCAGCTCATCTTGGGATACTTCTGAAGTAATGGCCGCGGATAGCTTGTTCTCGGCGAGTTCTAGAGCAGTGTCTGTGGATAGCTTTACATGTTCTAGCGCATTGTTCAAAGTTTGTTCCCTCTCTGTCAGTTTTAGAGTATCGGCCAAGGCAAGCTCTTTCTCTGCCATTTCTAGAATATCATACATAGCAAGCTCTATCTCAGCCATTTCTAGAACACCATCTATCGCAAGCTCTCTTTCAGCCATTTTCTGAGCATCGTCCAAAGCAAGCTCTTTCTTGGCCATTTCTAGAGCAGTGTCCGTGTTTAGCTCACTCTTGGCGATTTTTAAATCAGTCGATGCTTGTAATTCGCTATCTGTCTTTATCAAAGCAGTGATCACGGGTTGTTTGCTTTCAGCGAAGTTTGAAGCAAGTGTTTGATCTTGCTTGCTTTCTGGTTCTGAATCATATCCTGCAACAAGCTTGCTCTCGCCTGGTTCAGTCGGTCCTGGGGTTTGCCCACATCTGGATAGATCAAGCATAGGCGCAGATGTTGATGCGCTATCCTGGATGTATGCAGAAGGCTCTTCTGTTGAAAACTTCTGTGGAATATCTGAAGGCTTCTCGGCGGAATCGCTCGCTTTAGTATTTGAAGCAAATTCGGTGGATGATTTATATTTGGTAAACTCGGATTTGCGTTCTGCTAATGAGTCGCTCTCGGCCAGCTCCGATGCGGGTTCCGCAAACGACTCGCTCTCGGCCAGCTCAGATGCGGGTTCCGCAAACGACTCGCTCTCGGCCAGCTCAGATGCGGGTTCCGCAAACGACTCGCTCTCGGCCAGCTCCGATGCGGGTTCCGCAAACGACTCGCTCTCGGCCAGCTCCGATGCGGGTTCCGCAAACGACTCGCTCTCGGCCAGCTCAGATGCGGGTTCCGCAAACGACTCGCTCTCGGCCAGCTCAGATGCGGGTTCCGCAAACGACTCGCTCTCGGCCAGCTCAGATGCGGGTTCCGCAAACGACTCGCTCTCGGCCAGCTCCGATGCGGGTTCCGCAAACGACTCGCTCTCGGCCAGCTCCGATGCGGGTTCCGCAAACGACTCGCTCTCGGCCAGCTCCGATGCGGGTTCCGCAAACGACTCGCTCTCGGCCAGCTCCGATGCGGGTTCCGCAAACGACTCGCTCTCGGCCAGCTCCGATGCGGGTTCCGCAAACGACTCGCTCTCGGCCAGCTCCGATGCGGGTTCCGCAAACGACTCGCTCTCGGCCAGCTCCGGTACGGGTTCCGCAAATGATTCGTTATCTGCCAGCTCCGATACGGGCTCAGCCAATGATTCGCTCTCGACAATCTCTGATGCGGTCTTAACGAATGATTCTGTATCGGCCATCTTTGATGCGGTCTCCGCGAATGATTCGCTCTCGACTTGTTCTGATGTGGGCTCTGCGAATGACTCGCTCGCGGTAAACTCTAAAGCGGGTTCCGCAGAATACTCGCTCACTGCCATCTCTGATGCGGCCCCCGCGAATGATTCACTCTCATCCAGCTCAGATGCTGACTCCGTGAATGAATCTCTTTCGGCCAGCTCTGAAGTAGGTTTCTCGAAGGATTTGTTCTCAACCAGTTCTGATGAAAGATTCGCGAGCGATTCGCTCTCGAATTCGGAACCATGTTTAGTTACTGACTTACTTATGGCTAGCTCCGAATCAGGTACAGTAGAAGATTTGCCTTCATGCCGCTTGGAAGTATATGTGATGACTTCTTTCTCCGATATATTTAAAGCAGATTCGACAGAATTTTCTATAAATTCTGTATTAAGATCCGATACACTCACTATTTCTCGTACTTCTAAAGAACATAGTTCAGTCTGCGTGTTATCTGCCAAATCTGTTACAAGATCGGGAACAGAAACTTTATTTGTCTTTTCGAAAGTTTGCAGATCCGATTTACCCTTAATCTGCTCTGAAGCAGGCTCTAAGTTTGAATTACCTTCAGTTCGTTTCTTAAACTCTAAGACAGATACACTTTCGATAGTTCTCGAGACAAGATCTCTCTCAGATTCGCTCCTTGATAGTTTTAAAACTGGATCATAAATGGTCTCAATTTCACAGAGTTTCAAAGGAGGCTCAGCATCCACTTCGCTCTTCACTAATTCAGAAGTAGAGTCCAAGCATTCATTCTCGTCATCTTCTGAAGGGGAATCTTTAGATTGACTATGGTATTTTGAGAGTTTTGGTGTGGGTTCAAGTTTTGGGAAATCGAGCATAAGTTTTGAAGATTCACACTCTGAGAATAGAGATACAACCTCCGAGATAACTTTAGTTTCTTGGAACTCATGTGACGAATTTGTCCCAGTTTCGTTTCCTATGAATTCAGATTGATCTAGATTGGATTTTCTTTGCGGAAATCCTGAATTATACTCCTGAGTGCTATTGCTTTCTGTAAATTCGGACGAGGCTTCTGAAGGGTGTTCGTTTACAGCACACTCTCTAAGAGAGGATGTGACCGGTACAATATCTGTCGAACACTCCAAGAAATCTGTTTTAGACACATTCTCTTCTCCAACGGGGGGTATGTGGCTGACACATGACTGATTTCGAACGGATCCATCTGATGAATTGAGAGTTTCTGCTTGTATTTGATCTGTAAAACGTTCATCTTCAATGATATTTGTTTCAGAATTTTGAATTATACCAAAATCAACTGAACTAGATGAGATTTTGTCATATGTACATTTTTGAGGAAATGTGCCCTCAACACTGGTGGAAAGTTGAGTTTGAGGCACAGTTGCTGCTTTTTTACTTTTCTTGCATTTAACCGCTTCAATTGATATATCTCCGTTTTGTTGTGTCACTTTTACAACCACACATTCCGACAGATGGAGTTCGAAATATTTTGTGGCATCACTTGAAGTTTTGCTTTCAAGTTCCCGTGTTTGTACTACTTCAATTTCATGACTTGGAAAGATATGAGACCAATCACTTTTAAATGGTTCAATGTGTTTAGTTTGTGATAACTTTATACCGTTTTTGACATGCCTCAAATAATTTGTATTTTCTTCTGAACATGTACTTGCATTTCGTCCTGAATGAA
This sequence comes from Amaurobius ferox, assembly GCA_951213105.1. Lineage (NCBI taxonomy): Eukaryota > Metazoa > Arthropoda > Arachnida > Araneae > Amaurobiidae > Amaurobius > Amaurobius ferox. The sequence goes on from OX578140.1 coordinate 31,224,168, forward strand.
AACTTACTATCCCATCATTTTCCTGCGGAGAATGCTCAGAATGTAGAATTTCCATAGACTTCGATTGTATTTCATTAGTATGGCACCCAGAAAATATGCTATTACTAGAAGTATTCCTTGTTTCAGGAGATAAAATTTCATAGTTTTTCAGAGTTTTAGTATTAACAAATTCAAGAGTATTGCTTTCAGTATCGTTGCTTACCTCTAATTCTTTATCTTGAATGTTCTCTTCGAGTACATTTTGTTCACTTATTTCTTCTGAAATTATTGTGTTACTCGTATCTTCATCCTTCACTTCGTTGGCAAGTGTGCACCCAGGTCTCGGATTTTGATATTTTGTAGTCTCATCAATTTCTCCAATCTCAGCAGACTCTGTTTCATGATTAGCAAAATTCGCAGTCATTCCAATAGCAGTTTCTTTTGTACAAAGATTTCTGTCTTCAGATTCTACAAGTTCTGTTTCCGATGTAGTAGAAAGGTTATCAAAGTTATCAGTAATCTGATATTTTTCTATTTCTGCTGTATTTTGATTATATTGAAAATTTTCAAGTGGTGAGCTGGTGACACTTTTAGATTTTTTATCTGGGGTACCAGATATTGCTATACGTCGAAAGTTATCACCGGAAACTTCTGTTGCAGTTCGCAAGTCATCAGTTACGGTCACATTTGTTAAACTCTCTGCACTCAACTGTGAGTCTATGTGTACTTTATCGGCTGCAAAATTTTCAAACTTCAACTGATCCCTATTTCTTGATGTTTCATTCGTTGATAGATCTTGTGAGTTGGGATCACTACGATCACATATTTCCTTTGTTCTTTCAACTTTTTGTTCAGCTTGGGGTTGGAAATTCTGGGAACTTCTTGGGAGATTTGATATTGTTCCCATCTCTTTGTGGTATGTATTAGTACAATTTGCTTCATCATTTTTAGAACAAGACTTTTCCGTCACACCTGAAACATTCTGAAGAGTATTAATTTGTGAGGTATTATGTGATGTAACTTGATAAGAATTATTTAATACAGTTCTTGTATTGTTTATATTTGAATCTCCCGATCCATTTACTACATCACTTGACATAAGCATTTCAATTTGATTCAGAATGTCAGATGATAGTTGTATATAAAGTGATCTAGGAAAACTAAAAGTTAAATGCACGAAATCTTTATCTACAGCTACAGTTGATTCTACTCCACTATTCATTAAACTGGAAATAGATGGAAAAGAGCTGGATGCACATGGATTACCTACTTTAGGCTGTGGCAAAGTATTTCGCTCTTGACTGGCTATTAGATTTCCATGAATAGTATTTTCAGGAAATTGAACAACCTTATTCTGTTCTAAACTGCATTCCACCGACACAGTCGAACTTACTGCATTGTTCAAATTCGAAATTGCTTGAATGTTGGAAGTCGCACTAGTACTTTCTTCTTCAGTTTGAGGCAATATATTTCCATCTTGACTTGTTATAACACTTCCACGATTCAGACATTCAGAAAATGTAGAGTGTTTTTCATCACCTGACTTATCCTGTTCAAAATAATAAACAGGTGGTGTCAAATTTGCATCATCCTTTACAAAACTGGAAGAAGTACCGGAAGTTGCACCTTTGTTATCTACTTTAGACTGTGACAAAGTATTTACATCTTGACTGGATATTGCAAATCCAAAACTCGTATTTTCAGAAGGTTCTGAAGACATTTGATCATCTGTCGAATCCTCTTCAAAATCGGCAGAACTTAAACTTGTCATGTTCTTTGCCAGACAAACAATGTTGAAGTACACCTAAAAGATATACATAACTTGTATATTTGACAACTTTTGACAAAGGAATTGTATTTTCAACTAAACAAAATTTTTTTTAAACTTTTGCTTCTGCTCTTTGCATTCATCTTTCTTTTCGATGTTGAGTTGCTTTTATTATATAATAATTTTAGGAAGTTTGTTCAGAAGTAAAAACGGGTTCAGGGGTTTTATTCACGTATTACCATCTTTTCTTAAATTGGGGTTTTGATATGCTTGTGTTCCAAATGCTTTCTATTCCATAGGATGTGTTCCAAATAGCGAGAGTTCATTCTTTTAAGGTTTTAGTAAATTAAATTGACTAATTTGTGGTTCCATTAATTGCCCTTTTTATTCCCTTTGATTTGATTCTGAATTTGCTATTCTCTATTAAGAATTTGTTGATTAATCGCGATTTTTCATCTTTATTCTAGTTTCAGCTTTTTAAATATTTCAGAATAGTCTTAAATTACTACCGAATTCGTATATTCCAAATCGTTTCACTTCATTCCTTTTTAATTTGTCTTTTAAAATTTTGAGTTTTTCATTGGTTCGCTGTAATATTAAAATAGTATGTCATTAATTCTTTTATCGTTCATCGATAGTTTTGTTTACGATTTGTGGCAGCAATTTTTGTCCTATATGTCCTATTGTCCATTCGCGCTCTTTTTCGCTGATTAGAACGAGATATAGTTTTAAACTTTTATTTTTAGCGATTCGACGCGCGCGCGTTCCATGGGAGCTACATGTTCAATTGACTCGACTTTTATATAAATTCAAAATGCCGCGCCTCTTATTTTCAATAATCTTCTAAAAATTTATGTCTGCTGTCAGAGATGAACGGTTTTGATGTTTATTAAAGCAACTCGTTCTCGTGCGGAATTTATGTCTAGATTGCAGTACTTTGCTTGGAATGGAAGAGCCAGCGATTGATTTATTGAGTCTCCAGTGACCGAACGGAGATGTTTGAAACTCCTGTCTGCCATTTCCTGTCATATTTATGTTGATCCAAGATGTTTCGCGATTCATGCGATGTCGGTCGAGGAAGTTTTGCCGGCAAACTTTATTTTCCTAAGTTGTGCAGCTTTTTACAAGAAGAATGGAATTGTAATTTCAACCCAATAGACGGACATATGATTTATTTTCGTTCTAATGTCAAAAGTCTTGTGCAACAGTTTGGAGAAATTATTTCAGCGTTTCTGGACGTCCATCTGGTATGGAGAATTCAGTTTGGAGTTAGATTTTGTGGTGCGGGCGTTTTTCCCGATTTCTACTGGACATAAATATGGATCTGCTTCACATTTGGCGACCCTTCTGGTGATACTGACTCCCGTCGATCTCCGCTGCTCCTCTTGGACTCTTAGTGAAATTTTCATTTTCCTTTAAATTATAATTGCTTCACTTTTGCATTATTTAAAGTTTGATTGTTTTGGTAGAAGTAAGACCTCTTGACTTATAAATTGTAAATCCCCAGAACCAATGGGTTTTTCTTTGGATTCTTTAAAATGTAATTGTAATTCTTATTTGTAATTGGGTTTTTAACTTTTAGTTGGAAGTTAATTATGTTCTAAATTTTCTTTTGGCTAACTGATGTTCTTTTTTATTCCAAATTCTCGTTTGACAAAAAATTATAACTTATTAGTTAGGATCTATCCTAACTTATCTATCCTAACTTATTAATTATTAGTTAACATTAAATCTTAATATTCTAACGTTTTGGAATACCACTATACGTTCACCATTTATTTATGTTTAATTGCTATGAGATGTTAAAAAGTTGTAAAAAGTTTGAAAGTTATTTAAATTCGGAGTTACACTTTAAATAAACATTAAATTTGGAAACTTAAACTCTGTATTCTCTTTCTTTTAATGTGTTTTATTTTAGGAAAGAATCATTTTCATATTTTACAAGTTAGCACATTTTTAGGTTATTTCAAATAGGTCATATGGCACTTTTCTGGAATGATTAAGAACTTTTAGGATATCATGATTCATCTATACAGCACATAGTATTCTCTGAAATTTTAAACGTAAAGTTCTAATTTTTTTATGTTAAATTAACATCATTTAGTGTAACTTATGCAAAAGTAAATGCGATGTTATAATTTATAAACTAGTATGACTAATCTGCCAGTGTTATATACAAAAGGTGATTTATATTATTTTGAAAAAGTTAATTGCGAGCGAAAAAGTATTGCTTATCATTTTAATTAGATCAAGTCATTGTTACATCAATACAATTGAAGCAATACACAAACAAATATATACTAAGCGAGGTAAGACTATGTAGAAAACCCAGACCACACGACCAACCCAAAGGCTAATGGTAGCCTTCTGTGTGGCCGGGAGGTAAGAGTATGTATTAGACTATGAGGTAAGACTATGAGGTAAGACTATGTATTGCAGTAGAAAGAAAAATGATTAGAATCGAACTCGCACTTCAGATTAAAGCATCTGTGTCTAGTTTTTCAAGCTTTTAGTTTCCTTCAGCACAGAAAAACAGATAACTACAATGATGATTTCGAGAATCTCTGGAGAGCGATGATACATTCAATCTCACCATACAGCCAGTATCAAATTTCACATAGATCGAATTCAGGCTGCAATAGCCTTCAAACACTCAGAATTCACTTCACCTTAAGGTATACTTTAAGGCGGAAACCTTAACTCAAATCTAGAAATTATACAGAGTACTGACTGCGTGGCAAGATTAAAATTGTCTTTCTAAAGAGGTTTGATAGTAAGTTTTCTGTTTGCAATTGACGTCATTGGCTATTTTTGGCTAAAGAGAGTTAAAGAAAACTTAAAACTGGTCCATTGATGTTTGTTTTTAAAATGGGAGCAGATCTTAACAAGCGGGCTCTGCTAGTAAGACAATAAAGTTCGCTTACTACACTATTTGAAAGTTCCTGCACCCAATGCTGATCTTGTAATCATGTATATCATTACATACCGAATTCGATTTTTCATTAATTATAATTGATTGAAATTATTTTTGAATGATCGCTTTTATCTCTAAAGAAACTTTGAAAACTGTTAAACTGTGACAAACAAAATAGAACGTAAAATTGAAAATAGAATGAAAAATTGAAATAACTATTCCGTATGAAATCCAGGTTTCAGATTAATAATTTGCTTTCACAAAGTTCTAATAGTTTTCGAGAAAACTTGTCAAGCTTAGAATATTGAAAAATCCTCAGTTCTAATTAATACTTATTTCGGAAACTAAAAGTGCTAGTTATGAACGTAAGTAAATCGTAGAAGTAATTTATAGTCTTGAAATCCCTATACAAGGATATATAATTGGATTCTGATCAGGTTCAGTTTTTGAAATACAGTGGTTATAATTTTTATATTTTGAATTTAATCTTAATATTTCGTTTAAGAGCTTCCAGTTTTAAAATATGTTGATGTGTAACATTTTCGAAAAAATTATATTGAGTGGGTGCAAAATACATTGCACATTGAGTTATATTTTAAGAGACGAAGATTCGAATTTTATTACTTTTTAAACGAACGAACTAAAGTAACAATACGTGTTATACATCATATTATAGATGCCAACGTGTAGATCTACATAATTGAATAATATTTAAATGGAGGTTCCACGTAACAAAACAAAGTTTGTTTCAAAATACGTCCAATATTTTGTTACACAAGACAAGGCTACTAGAAAATATCCAAGAAAATACTGAAATTTTAAGGTTTAGCACGTGCGCAAGTTTGAAGAAACAAACTAAAATAAAAGCATTTTATGAATTGCAGAATTCAAGCCGATATCACACCCTTAAACAGCGACATAACTCAAAAATTTAATTTGTGTTATGGTTAAGAACGGTAAGCATCGCCATATCAATCAGCAAAACTGTAATATAATTTGTCTTTAATTACTATTAAAACCCATGGAGATTTTAACCCATAATTCCATTTGTATTCCCCCCCTCAAAAAACGTAAAATAGGTAAAGCAAAAAAATGTAAACGTTAGAATCCGTGACAACGTTCTGTCAGTTAAATAAAATTTCATCTTAACTGGTGTATGAATATTTGACAATAGTCTATTTTAAATCACGATTTGTGCAAACTTTTGTTTAAAAGTAAAAAAAAAAAAATAAATAAATAACTGGTGTGACTCAACTCAACTTTCTCATATCAGAATCTACTTTTAGTAGCTTTTTGTTTCAAATTTTACAGGAAATTATTTGAAAAATCTGTATTGTGGGCCTATATGATTGCAATTATAGCGTGTTTACCATTAATTTTTAAGGGCTTGAGAAAATATTTCGAATGATACCCTACTTGACAATGTATCCCTCACCCTCGGGGTGGGAGTGGGGGCTAACAATTTCATGAATAAAAAAATTATCGCTGCTCTCTTTCACAACAATGATTGACGCTATTAAGTCTCATAATTGAGTCATAAAATAAACCCTTTTATGCATGATTATGTCAAATTTTGTCTTAGCTGTCACGTTAAAAAAATATAAAATTTTAAAGTTTTTGCTCTAATTAAAATAAATTTTATCTAGTTCTAGATTTTGGGGTAATAAAGCCGCATATCAAGTTTCGTGAAAATTAAATATTTAGGGCCGTTATAACACAAGTAATCGACCACAGACATACAGACGGACGGACATCATTTTAAAAGTAATCAAAATCTATTCATGCGGTCTTAAGACATATTGGCATCAAAATCTCGAATTCGAAAATCTTCATGAAAACGATACTTTATACTATATTACATAATATGAGAAAGTAATAAACAGTATCCGCGACAAATTGTTTTATAGTGACCTGAGGGGGGGGGGTGCGACCATTATATGTCCTTCAATACTCGCTCATTAATGTCATGTGCAAACGAACAACATTTCGAAAAGAATTTTTCGCTATTATATTGCGAAATCGAAGTTTCACAACATGGCGACCTATATTTTTGGATAGAACCTAAAATCTATAACAGCTCTTCCATCAAATATTAATGTTTTTTCCCGCGAGTTATAAGGCGCTGAAAAATTAATTTTTCATTTGCCAAAACGGGACGCAAAAATTTGGCAAAAATGACCTAGATTGATTTTTCAGGAATCAAATACTTTTCGCACCCATGCAATTTTTGATTGTTTATGGGCATGTGCTCTAATTTGAGATGAGACTTGTGTTCCGGCAGATTTTAGTGTGGTTGCTTCGGTCTTTATTTATAAATCCCTAGATCGTACTTATATCGTTGTGAAGATCTCCAGAAAGTGATCCAGCATGATTTTCAAAAGTGCCACTTACTTCTTGGCAATTAAATGCGATAACTCAAAATGAGGTTTGTTTTGTGCAAAAGACAATCAAAAGTTATTTGCAAAATAAAAACAGAACTCGTGTATATAAATACCAACTGTTTCAATTCAGAACGGAGTTGTGCCGGACGGATTAAATATAAAATGTGTCAAAAATTTTAGCCATGCCTGACCGAAAATCTAAATATGGAAGGAATTCTAGCGAATATGTGCTTTATTTGTAGTGCTGATGTATGAACTATCTAAATCCAGGTAACTAAAATGCGACTAAAGATTCCCAACAGTAAGGGGATGTTTGCAGACTGTATTGGGAAGCTAAAACTTATATGAACTGTCCCTGAGGTCGCGACTCCTTCGACCTCTCATTGGGCTTTGTGCTTGATTTGTAATATTTTATGTTTAGTTCGTTTTCTTTGTTTTGTATTTCTACCTTTATCATTGTCAGATATGCAATGAATTGATATCCATTCAAGCCATGGGTAACAACATTTTACGTGTGCTTTATGGAAGAGTTGGAGAAAAGTGGATCTGAATGACGATTTGATGATGTATCTCTAGAAATTGTAGATGCATTAATGGTTGATTACTTTCCTTATATACATATTATAATGTATAAGGAAAGTATTGTGACGGGGTAAAAAAAATTCAGATTAGAGTTTTCGACAGGAGAGCACGTTTCAAGCATCCCTAAACACGAATCGGACGTATTTGAGGTGACGCTTCTATGTGTGTTTCAGTAAGTCTTTGGAGACAATATCTCACGAACGAATGAAGCGATTCAAACGAAATTTGGTACTCAAATTATAATCCGTGAATACTAGAAGACTTACTTTTATACGCAATCTAATGTTGAGAACCCTCCCAAATTTTGAAATAAAATAAAAAAAATCATTAAAAATTCAAAACCTTCAATAAAGTTACGTAAATAATTTATGTAATTTTTCATTAGAAAACTATTGCCATAAATTTCAGAACTCTATCATAAACCATTCTTGAGATATTTTGCAATTTTCAAATAAATAAAAAAATCGCATAAAATTTAAAATTTAAACTATTGTGAAATGTATTTGTTCCCTTTTCATATGTAATATCATGAGATAAATTTGTTGCTTTCGTGGATATAGCCCGTTCCATTCACGAGAGAAGATACTTTGGGTACAAATTTTGAATTTGGACGCCATTAGTCGTTTATCTACTATAAGAATAACTTATTTTTCCATCCATAACTCTTGGCAAATATCGCCAATTTGGTGATATTTAGTCAGATTCACGACGATATCGTCGAAAGTGCAAAAATTACGCAAGTTAATGAAATGAAGCCTAATTGATTAATTTATTATTAAAATATTTTCATATATAGACTATATTGCTTATTGATGATGCTATCAATAATTGTTAATTTAGAGTTGCATGAAATATAATTGGGTATGAAATAGTTTTGCATGTCATCCGGAAAAGTGCCAAATGTACAATTCAACTTCACAAACACTGTGCCGTGGATCTTTCCATCATTTTCTCACTGTGAAATAAGTAAATTCATTACATTATATAAGGAAAGTCATATGCTGCCCACATCAGAATTTTTTCATAGTTGAAATTGAATAATTTACTTGCAGAAGTTAATATTTAGTTTCACGTGTCCACAGGTAGAAAAAATGTTTGAATATAACCTTTTAATACTTCAAGAAAATCAGCATAAGAATGTTTATGTTTTCTTTAAGGAAGTAAAAGAAAGTTATACTTGTATATTCACACGTAGCAGTTTTATTTATTGCAAAATATTCGGAACATACTTTCTCTAATAAATTTTCGATGTTCTGGGACCTCTTTAACAAAAAACAATTTTCGTAAAACAATAGAAAGTAAAATGTTTCAGGATATTTAAATTGAAATGAAAAACAAATTTAGAAGATGCGCAGATTGATTTGGTCTCCAAAACAATTGCATCGAACATTTGCAGAGGTCTTTGTTCATCGAGCTTAAAACATTTGTCTGACAAATTTATTGTTTTGAAACAATATTTGGTTCTGTGGATACTGCAATCTAAAATATACAAATATCTTCGAACAAAATATTTTTTTCGTAGTTACGCCAAGATTAGTGTATATATAGCTTTAATAATTTAGATTCACTAGTAAATTAGATTTTTATAATTTCATAAACAGTCTACTTTCATACGATTATATAAACTGCAGTACAATCTCAGTAATTTGGCAATTTAATGCTACGTCGCGTCCAAGAATCCGACTCCATAGCAGACTTCGAACAAAATATTTTGTCGATTGTAGTTAAGATCAGTGGACATATAGCTTTAATTTAGATTCACTAGTAAACTAGATTTTATAATTTTCTAAACTGATTGTATAAATCACAGTTCAATCTCAGTAATTTAGCACTTCAGTACTCCTTCGCGTTCAAGAATCAGACTCCGTAGAGCGGGATGTAGGGGGTTGTTGTTGAGACCCAGACCGTCTGACCTACCAGAAAGGTGTAAGGTAACTGTTTGGTCGGCCGGGAAGTGCCACCCAATTTAGACCGGAACCCAGTAGGGGAGGCATCCACAGGACCGTACCCTCCCTGCTCTACCACCAATCTCTCGGAAGGACTTGGTGGATGTATATGTGTGGATGTATATGTGTGGATGTATATATGCTAGTGATATGTAAAGAACGAATAAAGGTTATCGAAAACAATTTAGTACGTTTATTATCGGCGTATACTGGAACCCTATTGATTTTAAATGCAATCGAATGTTCGAAAAACTCTGATTTTCGAATGAATTTTTGAATAAAAATGTATCTCAAATGTGAGCTACCAAATTTTCTAATCGGATCAACCATCAGTGTCAAGAAAAGTGAGCCAGCTATCAAAGCAAGAATTTGTTTACATTTAAAATATTTAAATGGATATACTTTGTTTATTTTTGAAAACTAAAATTTTGATATCTTCTGTTTACATTTAAAAATTCAAATTTATATATTTCGGTTACATTTGAAAAAAATTTAACGTCTTTACACATTTTGTTTACATTTCATATTTAAAATTTCCGATCAGTGATTACATTTAAAAAGTCTTAAATTTCTGATCATTGATTACAGATAAAGATTTTAACTATCATTGATTACATTTCAGAAAATTTTAAATTCTCTATCATTGATTACATTTCAAAAAATTTTAAATTCTCTATCATTGATTACATTTCAAAAAATTTTAAATTCTCTATCATTGATTACATTTCAAAAAATTTTAAATTCTCTATCATTGATTACATTTCAAAAAATTTTAAATTCTCTATCATTGATTACATTTCAAAAAATTTTAAATTCTCAATCATTGATTACATTTCAAAAAATTTTAAATTCTCCATCATTGATTACATTTCAAAAAATTTTAAATTCTCCATCATTGATTACATTTCAAAAAAATTTAAATTCTCTATCATTGATTACATTTCAAATAATTTTAAATTCTCTATCATTGATTACATTTCAAAAAATTTTAATTCTCCATCATTGATTACATTTCAAAAATTTTAAATTCTCCATCATTGATTACATTTCAAAAATTTTAAATTCTCCATCATTGATTACATTTCAAAAAATTTTAAATTCTCCATCATTGATTACATTTCAAAAAATTTTAAATTCTCCATCATTGATTACATTTAAAAAAATTTAGTTTTCAATCATTGATTGCATTTCAAAAGTTTAAATTCTTCATCATTGACTGCATTTGAAAAAAATTAATTTTCAATCACTGATTACATTTTAAAAAAAAATTGAAGTGGATACATCTTGTATAAGTTTAAAAATATTTTAAATTTTGAGTTTTACTTTTCAAAAATTTTAAATTTATACAGCTTGTTTACGTTTAAACATTATCAATTCAAACAATATTTTGCTTTTATATGAAATATTAAAAAGATATTTTGATTACATATTAAAAATTAAACTTTTGAGGTATTTTATTCGTATTTGAAAAATTAAAAAATTTAAGATACCCCGTTCCCGTTTTAAATAAACTCCTTTACTTTTATTGGAAGTAAATTCACATTTGTAGTTCAGGTATAATGGAATAAGTCAAAGAATTATCGATCTGAGAATTTTTTTATCGATATCTCAGAATTTTTTTTTTTTTATATTAAGAGGTACCAGGAATACTTTCATCCTAATTCAGCACGGCAAACACTTTACCAATTAACATTTTTATTACGGGTGGGGTGGCAGCGGATAAATTAAATGTTTCATTTTTATGCAATTGTGGGTTTCGGGGCTGCGACTATTATGCTAAATTCACCTTTGTTTGCCGATTATTTCTCATGTTTCCCTTTACTTCTACAACCAACCGCTGATCTTTATTTCTTTCGAATTCTTCGTGAAACTATATTATATACTTTTATCGGAACATAAAAACAGTACATTGTTACTTTCCTTATATACATAATGTATAAGGAAAGTATTGATGGGGTCGAAAATTGGAATTAGAGTTTTCGACGGGAGAGCACGTTTCAAGCATCTCTGATCACGAATCAAACATTTTTGAAGTGATGTCTGTGTGTGAAAGTATGCGTGTGTGTGTGTGTGAAAGTATGCGTGTGAGTCAGTGAGTCTGTGGAGAAGATAACTGACGAACAAAGGGACCGAATTGAACGAAATTTGGTACAAAAATCACATCACAATCCGTAAATACTCGAAGCCTATTGTTTTTATACGCAATCGAATGTTCAAAACCCCCATAAATTTTAGAGTAAAATTTTGAAAAATCGTCAAAAAATCAAAACCGCTAATAAAGTTACGCAAATAGACATTTCTTATGTAATTTTTCATTAGAAAACGATTGACAAATTTTAAACGCTAACATGAACTGTTCTTGAGATATTTTACATTTTTTAAAAAAATTATCAAAAAGTTATAAAATAAAAAAAATATTTCCTATTGAGAAACATGTTCACTTTTCATATGCAATACCATGCAATAAATTGGGTGACATCATTCTCGTGGATCTATCTCGTTCCATTCATGAAAAAAGATACTTTGAGTAATACTTTTGTATTTGAACGCCAATAGTCATTTATCTGCTGTAAGAATAACTTATTTCTCCATCCGTAACGCTTGGCGAGATTTTGGTGACGAATTTGGCGGAATGTCGCCAATTTGGCGACATTTTTTATTGTTGCCAAATTAACAAAAATCTCGCTAAATTGATAAAAATGACTAAATCAATGAAAATGACTAATTGAAGAAACTTCAATATCTTGGAAAGAATATAAGTATCTACTATAAGAATAACATTTTTTTTAACTGTAAAAGTAGTAAATTCATTGCATTATATAAGGAAAGTCATGTGTTGCCCACATCAGATTTTTTTTTCTTATTAATCCAATGGCTATTGATAGTACTTTCCTGTTATCAGGGCCACAATTTTGGAATCAAATCAGAATTGCTATTTTATTGTAAATAATTTTAGCTTTTATAGTAAGTGAAAGTATTGTCAAATAAATGCTAATATTTTTAATCCTGCTAATATTTTTAATCAGTATTAAAATAGCATACACAAAATAGCATCAAATACACGTACAATATGGGTTTACGATATTTCCGCCAAAAGAATTCTACCAAATGAAATTCAAATATTTTCTTTTAATAACTGGCTTATATTAACAAATCGTAAAGCTTTGTTGTAAACTATAGATGCTTTTATTAACAAATTATAACAGTAGTCAATGTGAATATAATTCAAATATATAATTAAATAACTATTAGTTCATATGCTGGTAGTTTATTATTAGAAGATAGCAATAGCGGAACCCTGTTAACATAGTACTAAAGAATTATGCAATATTTAAGTAATACTATACTGCAAATGATAAAAGTAGATATAAAACTTGTCATAAAGTATAACTTAATTTATTCTATAGGAAATATCAAATTTGAAAAGGATATACTCACATGCAAAATCACACGATAACTAGGCAACGAACCAAGTAAGAAAAACTCCTACGAGTGATGTGATATAAAATCGCACAGTTACAGTTTTTTCCAATATTACGGTTTGAGAAAAACGAAAGAAAAACTATCCCCATGCGGCACTTTACAGATGAAATTCGTAACATGGTAGCAATTCTCGCAACATAGTCGATCAGAAATTCCGCTTTCGTTTCATTTTCCTATGCAACCAACTCCTTGTACGAAATCACAACTTGTGGAATAATCCCGAGAGTGTATCAATAATTTTAAATTGTTCAAAATTAACAAAAATTGCTTTTGGGAGAGAGCTTATCGAAACACCCAAGATTTCGCCAGCCAACGCTAACGAAAGTCTCATCGATATTTAAAAATTCGGGCCTTTTGAATAAGCTTGAAAAAAATATAATTTTATTTGTTACAGTTATGTTTAGAAATAAATGATGCCAAATTTTCAAGAATTTGAAAAGCATCCTGCTTATACAAGTCCTGGGTCTGAATTCTGATACCATCGTTGAGAGGCTTTCGATATCGTTGTCTGGTGAAGCTTTCGAGTGACTCGATAGTCTCGTTATCCATTTATCCTAGAATATCCTCCCCCCCTCCCTAAAAGCGATTCCGTAAAATATTGCCTAATAAGAAACTATCATTTACTGTCCCGGTAACAAACAGCCGGGCTTTGGTTTCATACGGGGTGTTTTATAGGAAAACGAAACGAAAGCTGAATGTAGAAAGGACTGTCGGTGGTGAGAATGCTGATCCTATTCCTACTTCTGTGTCGAGTAGAGTTTACATTGAAAAGCTGGTACGATTTTTTTTCTGTATTATAATTATGGACCAGGGAAGCGAAGACCATTCTCCATTCCTAACGCAGTGAAATTATCATTTCGCAGTGCAATTGTAGGTAAATATACAAAATCACAATTTCAATTATTTAAAAGATCTGTAACAGAGCGACACACCCATTTTAAAGCTGCGCATGCTCACTGCGTCTCCTACAAATAACAAGTAACCAACTTTTAAACAGCTCATCAAAGCGCGTGTACTTGCATGCGTTGTGATTTAAACGGGCTCCTGTATATTACATACATTTTTGCAATTTAAATGTTTTACTTTGATTTCATTTTTTACCTGTATTCTGATTAGTTTAATGTAATATTCAAATTCGTAAATCTTATATGCTCTTCGTATTAGGATTCTCAAACATTGAAATTAATTTTTTATACTTCTAATTTCCTAATTATTTGTTTAATTTAAATTGCAATTTGAAATATTTCACAGTTCACATACTTCATATGCGCGAGTCTATTTAAATCCCGATTTTTTGCTAGTTAAAATCAGTACCTAAAATGGGGCCTATATATATTCTGCCTGATCATATAAGGAGAAAACCGTCACTTTTTCGAATAAAAAAAAAATTCCTAAAAATATAATTATAACACGTGATGGGCTCAAACGGGCTGTTATTTGATAGGGTATGTCAGTCTGTCCGTCATAGCTGGTAATAAATAAGGCGAACCTAAAAATGTATCCCGAAACTTTCCTAAAAGTTTCGGGATACATTTTTAGTCGCCAGATTAACGAAAATGCCTTCAAATGAATAAAATTCAAAGAATTATTTAGCAACATTGTAGACATTTTTTAATGATTTTAAATATTTCAAACATTTAACACTAGAACGACGGAAGCGGTCACATTGGCCGCATAACTACTTTGAGAAACGATGCCTCCAAAACGGCTAATCCCAACCCATTGAAATTTTATGACTTTTCTTATGTTCTTAAAGTTATTGAAAACACAAAAGAAAATAAGAAAAGTCACAAAATTTCAATGGGCTGAGATTAGTCGTTTTGGAGGAATCGTTTTTCAAAGTAGTTATGCGGTCAAAATGACCGCTTCCGTAGTTCTAGTGTTAAAAGGCTTTCGAATGTTTCATTGATCGCACATTTAAATTTCGCTAGTTTTTGCTGATTGTGGGTAATTCTGATTAAAATGCTAAATTTTATTTTGATTGCTAATTTCAGTTGTCGTGTCTAGACTCACACATATGCACACGCAAAAGTGCTTATGCTGTTGAAGACCCAGACCGTCCGACTCGTCCAGAGGACTAAGAGCAACTATTTGGACGGCCGGCAGTGCTTATGCTGTGTAATAATAAGTGCTTATGCTGTGTAATAATCGAGTATACCTAGCCTCAAATACACTCGATTTGAACTGAGGAATACTCAAATCAAGGCATCGGTAAAAAAAAAACAACAACATCTGAATCACAAGAGTTTTCTTACATATTGCACTATGCATGTAAAGAACGTAAAACAATTGTAGGGTTTTCAATGTTAATTTCGCGAAACTAAAGATTGCCATTTATAATTGGGAATTTCTGATTAAAGTTTTTGTTTTTGGAAGTACTTAATACGCCTCATTAAAAACGATACTTAAAATTCCTTGGCAAATAGCTTGAATTAGAAAAAAATACTACTGGCTTCATAGAAAAAAAACAGTGGCATAATTTTATAGTGATATAATCTATAGAATACGTTATTAACAGTTCTTTTTGCATATTTAGATTTCTTAAAAAGAATTTTTCCTTTATTATCTTATACAAGGAAGGAAATAAAGTTAACGGTTTTATTTTTGGTATTTCATTTTCTATTATGTTTTACAAAGCTAAGTAGTAAAGAATAGAAGGAGGAATATCTATAGACTGAGCCTCCAATTGACTTTCTCATACATTTATATTCCATATATTATCTCACTTTAAATCACTTTATCCTGTTATCACACAATAAGTTTCAGAAGAAAAATAATACAAGTGTATCAAGAAAGTCATATACCAGACCAATAATCCGAGAAGTATGAAGATTATCATATATTTTTTATTTAGGTGCATAGGAAATCGCTATGGGACTACACTATGAGACAACCATAGAATGTCTCTAGAACAACTTTAGGGGGGGGGGCTGGCATTCTTTTCTAGGGGGTACAGGGCTATCTCACTTTCTGTTAAAGATATGGGAAGAGAGTCAATTACATAGTTCTACAGAGTTTCAAAATTGGTACTGAACCTTTTTGTTTCCTCACAAAAGATGGAAAGGAACACCGAAAACCACTGTTTTTATTCTAGTTCATTCCATAAAAAGAAGTCGAACATTTAGACAATGCGGCAGAATAAAATTGACTTTATTATACACAAATTACAAAATGTTCACTTTCCATAATGGTGTCTGCTTGCATACGTGTAGAATAAGATGTATTTTCAATGTCTCCCAATGTGTCCAATGACTGTTCCCTCTATCTCTCACAGAAAGCGAGATAGTCACTCGCTCTCCCCCTAGAAAAGGGATCAGCCCCCTTAAAGTTGTCTTAATGTCACTATTTTCTATACACCTGCAATACATATATGATGAGCCCAATACTTCTCGAGCTTTTGACCTGGTTCAAGACTTTCTTTCATACTTTCTATATATTTTCATAAAGCGAGGAGTGTTTCTAAAACCCTTTGAGATATGTTGGTTTCAAACAAGGATCAAAGCAAAAGACAAAAGTACTAATGTTGCAAAAGTACTAATTTGCACTAATTTTGCCCTATGTTTTCATGAAGTCAGGAGTGATTCTAAAACCTTTTGAGATATGCTCGTCATTTCCAGTCAGTTGTTCTCGCATGGTTTTCAAACAAGGATAAAAGCATAAAAGTCCGTGATTTTTGCATCGACATTGCAATGTATTAACCAGTTCTGTTAGAGGTAATTAAGTGAAAATATGGATTTAATTGTAAAATTTCAAGATTTTCCTAGTTTTGACAGTTTTATAACATTTGACAACAGCCAAAATGGCTGAGATAAAAGTAGCTATTTTTCACTAATATGGACATGCCTATTACGAATATAAACTAAAAAATCTGATGTGGGCAACACATGACTTTCCTTATATAATGTAATGAATTTACTATTTTTACAGTAAAAAAATAGGTTTTTCTTATAGTAGATACTAATATTCTTTCCAAGACATTGAATTTTCGACAATTAGTCGTCATTTTCATTGATTTAGCGTCATTTTTATCCATTTGGCGAGATTTCCGTTAATTTGGCAACATTTCAATAAGTCGCCAAGTTGGTGACATTCCGCCAAATTCGTCGCCAAAATCTCGACAAGCGTTATGCACTAAGAAATAAGTTATTCTTACAGCAGATAAATGACTATTGGCGTTCAAATATAAAAGTATTACTCGGAGTATCTTTTTTCATGAATGGAACGAGCTAGATCCACGAGAATGATGTCACTCAATTTATCGCATGGTATTACATATGGAAAGTGAACATGTTTATCAATAGGACATATTTTTTTTTATATGACTTTTTGATATTTTTTTGAAAAATGTACAATATCTCGAGAATGATTCGTGTTAGCATTCTAAAATTTATGTCAATCGTTTTCTAATGAAAAATTACATAAGAAATGTCTATTTGCTTAACTTTATTAGCGGTTTTGATTTTTTGACGATTTTTTCAAAATTTCATTCGAAAATTTAGGGGGGTTCTGAACATTCGATTGCGTATAAAAACAATAGGCTTCCAGTGTTTACAGATTGTGATTTTTGTACCGAATTTGGTTCAAATCGGTTCATTCGTTCGTCAGTTATCGTCTCCACAGGCCCACTGACACACATACTTTCACACACACACACACACACAGACATCACTCCAAAAATGTTTGATTCGTGATCAGGGATGCTTGAAACGTGCTCTCCCGTCGAAAACTCGAATTCGAATTTTCGACCCGGTCACAATACTTTCCTTATACATTATGTATATAAGGAAAGTAAAAAGTAAAAATTTGCAGTAGTTTTCGTGATACGGGTGTGGGGAATGAAAGCTCTAGATTTAAAGATACGGTTATGGGCGTTCAGCAATTATCAGGAGCTTGTAGAAACTGTCATGCAGAGCTGTATATTCAAAGGTGCAAAACTTGGTTTTAAAGATATTTCACACATTAGAGCTAATCTTTCCTTACCACGACTATTTTCAAACTCAGTCGATCAAACAACATAAAGGTAACTTGGCTTAATTACAGAGACAGACAAAAAATTCTGTACAGTGTTAGCAAGGAATACTGCCATATTGCAATTATAACTACTCATGGATACCAAATATGTAAAATTTTTTGTTTGGTCATTAAGTACTGATTCGAAAAATATGTCTGTTTCTTATAGTAGATAGGGTTCAGGGCCTAATTGCATTTGATATTCCGCTACTAATCATTTTACTAGTTTACTTATACTGTTAAGAGTGAATAAATGTTTAAAGAAAATGTGGTAATGTGTAGCGCTTCTTGAGTGATACGCAGAGACATCTTCAATAACATAACAATTTATTAACAAACTTAAATACCTAGCTTAGGTTACATAATAAATTAGAATTCTCATCCTGCGGCAATACATAACATATATCCACTACCATAATGCTTTACTCTCTGCCTGTGTCTCAGTCAGTCTCAATCGCCCGTAATCATCCAATTCACACTCATTTATACTCACACTTTCTCCAGTTACGGTCCACAGTTACAACTTCACCTTAAGGTTAAGTCACAGTTAGTTGAAGGAAAATTATTTCCCAACAAGGCCCCCCCGTAATTTTACTTCTGTTAACAACTTTACAAACATAGGTATACAAGTAGAACCATTACATTACATGACATTCAATGTTTGTTTAAATCTTAACAGTTTATCTTTACTTACTATATCTGCTAGATTGTCATTACTCAATACATAAATAAGTTCAAAATTTTGAGATTTTAAGTTCTCATTTACAAAACTTACTTTACGAATAATGTGGTCTGATCTGCTTGAAGTTACTCCGCTTTCACAAATGAAAATCGATGATTTGTTATCACAATAAAGTTTTACATTCACTTGAGTCTTATGTAAAAGTTCGTCAAAAAAGAATTGTAAAGAAATCCCCTTTTTCATACAGCTTACCAATGCAGATACTTCGGCATCACAAGTAGATAGAGATACAGTGTCCTGCGATTTAGAAGTCCAACTAATTAGATTTGGGCCAATTTTATAAAGAAAACCGGTTGTTGACTTCTGATTTAGTTTCTTACATCTCCAATTAGCGTCTGCATATCCTGAAAGATTAAAATCGCCTTTAACGTATACCAATCCTTGGTCTTTAGTTCCTTTCACATATCTAAGAATTCTCTTAACAGCAGTCATGTGTATAACTCTTGGATCCTTATTGTACTTTGACAAGGTTGCTAAAGCATACGCGATGTCCGGTCTCGATTTCATTCCGAGGTACAATAATGAACCAATAATTTCTTGATATTTGTGGGGATCACATTTTTCTGAAGTTTCATAATTGTCAAAGTCTACATTTATGTCCATTGGTGTTGCAATGCTGTTACAATCTTGCATTTTAAACCTCTTTAACATTTCATCTACATAAGCTTCTTGTTTGATGATCATTTGATTTTCTTCTACTGAAATTTCTAATCCTAGGAAATTTTTCATATTAATGTTTTCCTTTAGTTTAAAATTTCCTTTCAATTTTCTAATTACACAATCTAAAATTTCGCCATCAAAATTTATAATTATCAGATCATCTACGTAAATTCCAATGATTAATCGAGAATTTCCCTTCTCGTAGTTGAAAACACACTTGTCAGATTTAAATATTTTGCATCCACACTTTAGTAAGTAATCAGATAAAGTTTCACACCACACTTTACCAGACTGTTTCAACCCGTAAATAGCTTGGTTTAATTTACACGCCATATTTTACACGCCATATTTCTACGCCATATTTTACAAGCCATATTTTACACGCCATATTTCTACGTTCATATCCTTTGGGTTCTTCCATGTAAATAGTCTGTTAACTTTCCATACAAATAAGCAGTTTCAACATCATAAAAATTAATTTTCCAATTTTTCATTAATGCAAATGCTAAAAGTGTTCTTAAGCTATCAGTTTTAATAACTGGTGAAAAAGTTTCAGTATAATCTACTCCAAACCTCTGAGAACAGCCGATTGCTACTAATCGGGCTTTGTATATCATGTCAGATGCTTCTGGGGTGTTTTTAATGCTGTATACCCATTTACAGTTTACTGGTTTGATTCCTTCTGGAATCTCTTCATAAGTCCAAACATTATGAAATTTTAGCGATTTCATTTCTTTATCCAATTTTTCTTTTGATCAGAATATACAGCTTCCTCATAACTTGACGGTATATTTCGTCGATCTTTCGCCTTTAGTATGGTTTGATCTGGATAATAATCTGGATCTACAGCTTCATCATCACTTTCAAATGATTCGTCGTAATTTATAATTTTAGTTCGAGGTCTTAAACTGCGAGTTGTACAACCATCATCAGGATCTTGATCATTTCTCGGTTGATC
Organism: Amaurobius ferox; assembly: GCA_951213105.1. Classification (NCBI taxonomy): domain Eukaryota; kingdom Metazoa; phylum Arthropoda; class Arachnida; order Araneae; family Amaurobiidae; genus Amaurobius; species Amaurobius ferox. Next base: position 31,244,591 of record OX578140.1, read on the forward strand.
GGTTTCAACACTAGTAGATTCTTCATCTGCATCAAAATTGTCTTCTTCAAACAGATTTTTACCAAAATCTAAGATTTTTTCCGGGGAATCTGAATATACTCGATTTTGTTCTAACAATTCATTTCCCTTAGTTTCTTCAAGAAATCTAACATCTCGAGACTCTACTATGTTTTGATTCTTAGGATTCCAGATTCTATATGCTTTTCTTGATTCAGAATATCCCACGAATATTCCAACATCTGTAATTTTATCAAACTTGCTTCTTTTGTGCTTTGGTTTCCAATAATGAGCCCGACATCCAAATACTCGAAAGTATGAAACACTTCGTTTCCTTCCAGTAAAAAGTTCCTCTGGTGTGTTCTTATTTCGTGATTTTAAAGGAGTTCTGTTTTTTTATATAAGTAAGTGTATTCATGGCTTCTGCCCAAAATTTTATAGGTAAATTAGCTTCTTTTAATAAAGCTCGCGCATCTTCAATTAAAGTTCTGTTTGCTCTTTCACTTCGATCATTTTGGCTTGGTGAGAAGCATGTTGTTTTCTGATGATCAATACCTTTACAAAGACAGTCCATTTCTGAATTTAAAAATTCCATTCCGTTATCACTCCTGATCTTCTGAACATTTTTTCTAGTACTGTTTTCAAGTTTAAATATCAAATACTTGAATGTTTCGAAAACATCCGCTTTTGACTTCAGAAATTTTGCAAATATTTTCCTTGAAAAATCATCCACTACTGTTAAAACATATTTAGCTCCTCCTAAAGAAGCTTCTTGTATTGGACCGATTAAGTCCATATGAAGAAGTTCCAACGGCATTTTTGATTGCTCACCGAGTACTTCCTTAAATGGTTTTCTAGCGTATTTCGCTTGAATGCAAGTAATACAATCACTCGAATTTGACTCTTGTTTACACTCAAAGTTATATACCATTGAATTTTTTAACATCAGTTTCATATATTTTTCATTAATATGGCCTAATCTTTTATGCCACATTTCCCAAGAAGTACTTTTGCCCGCTTTGTAAATAAAATTCTTATCCTTGATCGCTTTCAAATCAGCAACGTAAAATTTCGATGGTTTTGTACTTAATATTGTATTGCTTTTCCTATCTAAAATATGCCCTCCAGATTCATCAAATAAAGCATTCATATTATCATCTGTCAATTTTCGAACAAATATCAGATTACTTTTTAGTTTAGGTACATAAAGTACATCCTTTAGCACTAATTCTGAATTAAACATTCGATTGCGTATAAAAACAATAGGCTCCAGTGTTTATATATTGTAATTTTACCAAATTTCGTTCGAATCGGTCCATTCGTTCGTCAGTTATCGCCTCCACAGACTCACTGATATCACTTCAAAAATGTTCGAATCGTGATCAGGGATGCTTGAAACGTGCTCTCCCGTCGAAAACTCGAATTCTCGACCCCGTCACAATACTTCCTTATACATTATGTATATAAGGAAAGTAATACTCTGGTCACAAATAACTCCACTCCGGTGTTAAATATGAATGATCAGCTATTTATTATTACTTTCCCTACGATTCATGGTATAGTATTGCAACAGTGTTGAAAGTCGCAACTTGAGTTTTCGACGGATCTACACATTTTGAGACCTGTATAACACGAAAAATCTATTTTTAGTATGACGTCTGTGTGTGTGTGTCTGTCTGTGCAAGTCATGCATCTACTCCAACTGAGAAACCCATTGACCAAATATCAAAATTTTATAAGAAAGTCACTTGAAAGGGGGGGGGGGGTAACGCTGGTGCAGATTCGATTTTGACATGATTCGGGATAAAAGAACCTGCCTTTTCTTTTTTTGCAAAATGGCCCGCAAAAATCTCATGTATCCACTCTAGCTAAACGACTAGTTTACTAAATCTCGCAAAATTTGATAGATAAGTTACTTTCTGTTTACCCTGGTGTCGATTAGATTTTTGAATCATTCAGAAGAAATGAACTTTCTTTTTTTTATAAAATGGCCTGTAAAAATCGTCAAAATCTAAAATAAAAGGTTACGCATGTTCGAATGTATCAATTAAACGCATGTTTTATACACATTTTCAGACTTTAAAAAGAATAGGACCAATTATATTATTCTAGAACTTTCCATTCTCGAGAAAATCATGTGCTGCCCACAGATTTCTTTTTAATATATATACTTTGTTTTAACAAATTTAAAATTTACATTTGTGATTTAGTTTTCTTACGGTTATAAGAACACCTTGAAATGAAGGAAGTTTACGCAAATGAACTTGATACTGAAAGAAAAAATATATCTTTAAGGAGCAGGGGGGGGGGGTCTATAACACCCCTATTCGATAATTTCCTAATGTTTGGAAGTCTAAAAAATGACAAATCGAAAGAAAGCTTTAATGTAATCAATATCATGTTAAAAAAAACTTAAACATTTTTTTAAAAGTTGCCGTTAATTTAGAACAGAGGATGTCAACTACTGGGAGCGATCCATGTCGACTATTGGAGCTACCACGTTTATAAATTCAAACAACTGGTACATGACATTGACTACTGTAACATGACTAACGTAGATTATTAGAACAGTCGAGTTTTGGGAATATAGTCCTGGAACATGCATCCATTACTTATCACATGTCTTACCTTTTTTACTTTCCTTATATACATAATGTACAAGGAAAGTATTGTGACGGGGTCGAAAATTCGAATTCAGAGTTTTAGACGGGAGAGCACGTTTCAAGCATCCCTGACCACGAATTGAACATTTTTGAGGGGATGTCTGTGTATGTCAGTGGAGACGATAACAGACGAACGAATGGAGCGATTCAAATGAAACTTGGTACAAAAATCACAATCCATGAATACTGGAAGCCTATCCATGAATACTGGAAGCCTACTTTTATTTTAATATAGAGAGAAGCGGTTATATGTATTAAAATAAGAGTCAAATTTTTGACAGTCAATGTTTACCACATATTATGTATTGTAGAGAATGTGAAAGAAAAAATGTTTTAATGTACATTACCATAAATGCATAAAATAAAACCGACCATGTTTAAAATTATTTTATTTGTAAATCAAGTTTTATACACAATTATTCAGGTTAGAAAACAATGGACCGATAAGAAAAACAATTTGCAAGGAATTGGTAAACGTTTCCAAAAGAGTTTAAAATCCACAGAAAATCTTTCATTTATATTTAGAAAATCATTTTACTTTAGGTAGTTCTCTAGATGCAAATACAATTAACGTACAATATGGCCGATGAGATTGGCAACTAGTACAACGTAAAAATTCAATTCATTCTATGAAATATTTACAAATTATTGTATACAGCATTTTCAGTATTCTTCTGTTATTCAGACTTAAACCAATAAACTTTATATTGGCTACATATCAAGTATCAGTATTGTTCCATTAATGGATTAATCTTAAGTGTTCGTAAATTTGCAACCAATAATATCCGAAAATATTGTATATTATTCTTGGATGGTAATATCTGCAAACGTCCAAACAAAGATGGACAAGAGTATTAAATGCTACTGGTAGTTTCTTACTGAAGTCTGACCTACAAATTAGTTTATTGAAGTCTTACTACCATAGACTCCTCAGCCTATACCTTGACTGCTCTATACAGTCTTCTGCGGACTCTGATATCTTTTTTTCGGCTCTCTTTCGCACTCTCTGCCTTTACGTCTGCATTCACTTCCGCACCCTCCTCACTCTCTGCTCTCACTTCCGCATCCTCTTCTCCTGAACAAAATACGGTTCTAGTCGATTCAACATAGGGGTAATATTTGGTTTTCTTCCAATATTTCAGATATATAACTCTCTTCAATTTGTCCATACGAATCTGCTCCCTGTATTCGAATTTTGAAATTCCTAAGATCCTTTTTAACATCCATGAAACAAAGAGTATCAAGAATATAACCACACCGTGGTCGATTAAAAAGTTTTTCCACATTGTCCACTGCATTTGGTAGTAGATGTACGTAAACATGGCAATTGTGCATGTGCCGACAGAAACTAGAGTAAATTCGATGCTGTGGTACTTCAAAATTAACTCTCTGATTAGTTCAAATAAGGTTAGCACCATCATGGCAGCTATATTTCAGCAGTTTTCTGGAAAAAAGAATAAGGTTACATTTTTTGAACAAATTAAGGAGTTATGATCATTTTACTGTGAAAAATTTGCAATGGATAATCTAATTCAATTAAAAAATTGGAGCAGTAAATTACAGTTTACAATAAAATGCTGGTAGTAGAGTATTCAAAATTTATTTAAGCCTATAAAAAGACAGGGAAGTAAACAAACAAGACTTAAAAATTAAGATGAAACTTTAAAAATAAATTTTATTTAATAATGCGAGATTCTTAGAGTTTAAAATAGTTGTTTCAACTGCAGACTGGCCCAGTTATGTCTTGCTCCGTGATAGAGTTTTAGTCTTTTAAAGGAGGGGGGGGGGGGGTCTTCAGGAGGATTCCGAGGGATTTTACTCTTTCTCCCCCTCCTTTTGCCTACCTCGAAAGCAAAATCTAGCTCCGTAAAGTTCAGTGGTTATTACTGTAAGCAAAAGATTCAGCGATCAAATGCACCCGAAGGATGCGTATTCTGAACAGACTTTAAAAACGTATTACCTCCGTCCTGGAACGGGATAAAAAATTTGGATACGTTAAGTTCTGTCTGATGGTAGATACTATGAGTAAAGATTCAGACTTCTAAATCAGAAGAGGAAGGGGCTTTTGGAGGATTTGTAAATGCTTTCTAAAAACATTTGCTCTGCCCTCTCGTGGGTGGGAATGAAAAATCAGGATACTTCAGGTTCTTTCCTGTGGTCGATACTACAAGTACAGTGCCCAGAATACCCAGTCACTAGGTATTCCAGTCATACTACATGTGTACATATACTCAGCCTTCTATATCACCAAGGGTGATGGATCTTCAAAGATAAATACACGTTAGACAATTATATATAGTGACCGCTATTTAAGTATGTGAAAGGCAGGGAAACTAGCACACGTGGAATGTTGAACGCATTTGAAGACGCAGCAATTTTTACTTTCTCATACGTAGTATTGTTCACGAAAATTTTGAATTTCGAGATTGGGATGCCAATATTAAGACCTCCTGAACACATTGACTATTTTTGGAGTGCTGTCTGCGGGTGGTAGATTTCTTGTGTACACTATGGAAGCCACAAATATTAATCCAAAGTAGAATTTTTTTAAATTTGAGCAAAAACACACTTTAACATGGCAGCATAGGACAAAATTTGACATAATCACGCATAAAAGGGCATTATGGTCGAATGATTACGAAACTTTATTTTCAATCGTTGTGGAAAATAGCCGCGATACAATTTTTGTTCCCGATGTCATGCTCTTGGGGGAGGGGGGGGGGCAAGTTACCTCCTGGAGGTCACATTGTCAAGTATGGTCAATGGACGCCAATGTCTGCAAAGGAGGATCGAACTGTTTGGGATAGGGTATGTCAAATACCAGTCTTTTTGAGAGGTTCTACGCTTGAGATTGATGCTGTCCCACCCATAAGCAAAAAGCTAAAGCCCTTTAAAATGAAGGAGAGTTGTAATCATTTGGACTCTCTACACAGATTTTTCAAATTTTTTTTTCTCTTGTAAAATTTGAAAAATAAATATTTGCTATGAGAAAGTCCAGTTAAGCCACACTTCACTTAATTTTTAACCTTACTCTTGCCAACCGCTTTGTACCCTTATTCATGTTTCCCAATTTGATGTGAATTTCGGAATGCTAGCTGATTTACGAAATAAGCAATCTAAGACATAACTTGACATGAACCTTTCGAAAGTCTGATTTAATGTAGCGTGATCGCATCATTTCCTAGCTGCATACTGAAAATCAAATTCTAGTCTATATAGACGCCAAAATGGAAGATAAATCACAAGTACAATAATGATCCACCAGCGCACTTGTTTAAACATGCACTATAATGAGCGTGTATTTTAAATAATTTCAAAAATAAAACATATCCACAATCTTATGAGAGTAACCTCATTGCTTTATGGGCGGCGTGATCTTCAGGACTTGACCTACCATTTTCAAGGTCAAAGTGGCTTAGCAATAATTAAAAAAACCCATAAAGTACAAGAAACAAAGACTATTTTCCATTGAACTTATTAAATCTCAAAATGGTTTGCGCCAAATCCATGCTGAACTAAATCTGTAGAGTCTAGGTGCCCCGTTGAAGGATCTTTTAATAAAGTACCCTAAATTTGAAATTACAGCTTTGGTGATGCGGGAACTTTGCGCAAACCATTGAGATTTTATAACTTAAAAAAATAGTTTCTTGTACTTGGCGAGAATATTTTTCACCATTGTGGCGATTTTGGGGAAATTTTAATACATTTCGCAGAAATATTGATCCACATGATTATGCAGCAATAATAGCAGGGATTGAAAATTTTATTTTACACCGTCAAGCACCATTTATATTTTTTTAAACTTCAAATTTATAAATTAAATTTATCTTCAGGTTTGAATAACAGCATGCACCTTTCACGAGATCACGTAGAACGAGCCATCATTGATTTATATACGTAGATCTGTATAGCTGTAGATCTGTCAGCACTGAAGAAATTGACGAGATTTTTCTTTCCTTTAATTTATAAAATTCTAAATCAAATTTGTCTTCAAGTTTTAAAAGAAAAGTATGTAGGATCTCCGAACAGAACACATAAGATGAGACATTCATTAAAATCGGCTTAGTTAAGGTTCAGTCCAACACTGAAGAAAGGCCAGAATGACAATCTTAGAAGTGTCATTTTAACTTTCTGTTGCACCAATTGTAAGTTTGTTTTATTTTTCCATTTTTATTGGCTTTGAGACGGCTTTTCAGAGGAAAAAAATATTTAGCTTTCTAGGGGCTGAGCTACAGATCCATAAAATCAGAGTTTGTCATGTCAAGTATAATATACATACTGCGGATTTAGGAAATGAGAATTAGAGGGGTGGAACACTGTTGCGTTTCGAAAGACGCAAAATGCAGTTTTCTATCGCAGCGTTTTTCAAACAGAATCGCGATCCATATACAGATAATATGAGCTTTATTTATTTATTTTTTTTTTTTAGAGTTTCAAATTTTTTCTCTCTTCATATTTCATATTCTAAAATAATTTCAAAAACTTTGATATTCATCAAAAAGCCTTTATCTAATAATTTAGAAAAATCTTGTATTATGCACATTATTTCTCCCTTAGTCTATGAAAGCCTAACGTTGCCATTTTAGTGATGTTTAATACCTCATGGTCACAGTATTGGTTCCTAAAAATTTGGAATGAATTTTGAATTAGAAAACATGATACATGTCACAATTTTGTGAAACTTCGTAAATGCTCTTTAATGTACTGGTTCCAAATGGGTTTCCTTGCTGTCATTGCAGATATCGGCTATTCCAGTCTGACGAGCCCATAATTGCGAAATTCTTCCATGGATACTGTTTTACATACAACGGTAGTATATTCCAAAAGTTTAATGTTTCAGTTATGTGGAATTTAAAATTTAAAATTAAAGTTGTAATTGTCAATAAGCGTTCAGCAGATGTCATTCTACAATGACTTGAGAATAATTTTTGAACACCAAGTTTACAGTAGGACTGGCAATGTAAAGTTCGGTACATTCGGGTGTTATGCCTGATGTTATCGAGCATTTTTACAGACTGGTTTCAGTGTAAAAATGTTGTACAGATTACGGTATGAGATTTGGGTCTCCTGCCGGAAAATTGCACGATCGTCCTGCCGAAAGTTGACCGCTTGGTTGTCCAGCCCGTAACTGTTTGGGTACGTAAAAGTCGGGTTTCTTATATCACAGTACATTTTGACTGGATTTTCGAACAACAATTATCTTATAGTCTCAAAACTTGAATGGCAGTTTCCAATAAACATAGTCCAATTGCCGCAATCATACTGCAATGGCAATAAGAAAAATCGTCGTGGAATGCATTTTTATTCGCAAAATTTTGACAAAGTCTTTTTCATTACAGTAACAGCTATGTGTTGCAGGCAAAACATGTCCATCATTACTAGTTGATTCCGTAGAAGCAACAATACATGCCATTAACCCTATTGAATGGGTATAAATATAATTGCTGTTCCGGTGCTAGTCTTTATTTGAATATTTGCTAACCAGTGGCATATTTTGAATACAAGGTCTGAGCTATCTCACCTGACCCCGCGAAAAGTTTCTTTCGAGCAAGTTTTACAGCCATTTTGTGAGAGTTTGAGATCCTATGAATATACGCTATTGCAGTTTGATAGATTTAAAGTGATTAACCACTGTTGAATCTCGTGCCCTCTACGATTTTTTTTCTGCTTTCAGTAAATTTTTAAATTTCTGCTCGCAATATTTCGATAAAACTGATTCAAAGAAACTACTTTTAGTTCTATGTAAAAGTTAATGAAATCATAAATTTTACTTCTGAAAATGAATCATAGAAGGCTGGAGACTAAATCCATTTAATTAAACTATAATTATGAGGCACCTTCTTTGCAAAGATTTTGATATAAATATTATGCTGAAAGTATCTTTAATATGCATTTTGAACCAACTTAAATAAAATATAGCTTTAGAATAATTTGTTTTTTTTTACAGAGTTTATTAATATTCTGTAATCATATTTTAAATTAAAAATATGTATATTTAAAACTCAATCACCGATTACAAAGATGTGGAAACATATGCTTTGAAGTGTAAATTGAGTACTTTTCATTTCTCACCTTTGTTTCTTTCAAAATTTCGGCGATTTTCACAAGAATCTCAATTGGCGATTAAATTACACGTCGTAGGACCTTTATAAAAAAATTCCTTAGTAAATAAAATATAAAAACAGATTATATTTTTAAATGCAAATGTATAGCAAATATTTAAACATTAAAAACTAGTAACAAAAGGGTTTAAACTTTATTTACAGATATACTCTCGGACTCCTGAGGAAGAACAGAATTTCAGAAATATCTAATCCAAGCCAACGAATCCTATCTCGATGGTTCTATTAGTGTACTTCTGTATCTAATATAACTTTTCTGAAACATTTATGCAGGTTAAAAATTAGCTGCAGTGTATTTCAATTCTACTTTCTCATACCAGAATCTATTTTTAATAACTTTTTTCAAATTCAATAAGAAAATTTTTGAAAAATCTGTATTGCGGGTTTAAATGATTATAATTTAAGCATGTTACCCTCCACTTTAACCTTTTGCTTACGAGGGGGGGGAGGGGGGATAGCGTCAATCCCAAACGAAGAACCTCGCAAAAAGACGGGTATTTGACATACCCTATCCCAAACAATTTGATCCCTCTTTGCAGACATTGGCGTCCAAGGACGCCTGTCTTTGAGAGGTTCTTCGGTTGGGATTGACGCTGTCCCCCTCCGTAAGCAAGAGGTTAAGGAATTTGACAAAATCTTTAGAGTGAGGCTATACTTGACAGTGTACCCTCCGGCGGGAGGGGGAACTTTCCTCCAAGCAGGGCTAATGACATCACAAACCAATTTTTTTGCGGCTGTTTTTTTACAACAATGATTGAAACTATGAAGCCTCAAAAACATTGAGCCATAAGGAAACCATTTCATGCATAATTATGTCAAATTTTGTCCTATGTCGCATGTTAAAAAAAATATAAAATTTCAAATAAATTTCGAAGTTTTTCTGTCGAATTTGAAGACATTCTATCTAGTTCTAGATTTTTATGATAACAAAAACGGTTGTAAAGTTTCATGAAAACCCATAAATATTTGTGGCCGTGTACACAACAAATAGGCCACAGACAGACTGAGTGACATACATCACTCCAAAATAAGCCAAAGCTTGTTCAGAAGATCTTAAAATATATTGGCATCAAGATCTCTAATTCGAAAATTTTCACGATAACAATACTTTCCCTGTATTATTTTACAGAGTATGAGAAAGTATGAATCAAAGTGCATACACACATGTAAAATGGAATTAATATTTAACGGATTAGTTAATTGAATTTAAAAAGGAAGTAAATTCATGAAACATTGCAACACAATAATTGTTTTTTGCACCATTAGTGATTATAATAGTGAATTGTTTTTGTCAAGTATTAGACTATTTTTTTTTTTAAACTAACGAATTTCAATTTTCTCAAAAAGTGAGTTTTTTTTACGACCATCTCGTTAAATATCAGATTTATTCTAGAAACTGGTTATTTTATTACCATTTTTCACAATTTCTGACCTGCTTGAAAAATTATGTGCTTTGGATCTGAACTGATCTCTTGCAATTCAATAGACTTCCTACATTTCAGATTAAAATAATCCCTCCAAATTTCATTTAAATCGCAAGATTTGTTAGATATATATCATACTCTATCGGGCAGAGGCAGCTATGAAAAATTGTTTATTCGCATTCAGCGTTGCTCGAAACGTGCACATTTATCAAAATTCATATTTTTGACCCCATTATAATAATTTCACTATTGGGAAAGTTACGAGTAGACACAAAGGAGTTAACGTATTGGCTTTTTGATTCCCCTTTTTAGTGTTACAAACACCAAAGCTGAGTTTCGAAAGATTAATACATCACAATACTAAAAACATGTAAAAATTATACACTTTTAATATTCTTGGAATTATAGACAAGCTAAAACCATAATAAACCTATCTGTTTAAATACAATACATATTGAAAATTTAATTTTCATAAATAGGAGAATTCCATAATTTTAAACATTTCGCAGGAATCATAAAATAAGACAAGCTGACTGAATGCTTTATATTAGTTTGCTTAAGTTTCAAATTAAGTTTCATTCCTTGATATTTATTGTTATATTCTATATTTAAACTAATGAGAGTATGCAGAAGAAAAATTTCATTTGAATAATTAATGACTGAAAATTTTACTTACAGAATTTTCTTGAATGAGTTTGATTCTGCTGCAAGAGCCGTTTATAACCTTAAAGTGAAAACATTTATTGTTGCCACACCAAATCAGTTATTTATGCATATTTTTATATGGAGTGTGTTCAAAACTGTCTACTAGTCAAATTGCTCCAAGTAGCCAGTAGCATAAATAATCAAAATTACAAACACAATTTTGACTCATGTCTAAACTTACAGTGTCTAAACTTTTATTTAAACTTTTAAACCTTCTTTAGAAATAGTTTTGACTTATGCTGTTTAGAGGAGCACTTTCAGATCCAGCAAATTGTCTAATGTTTTACGATAAAGATCAAAGGCAAATGTGCAGTTTGCTTTCTAGTTATATTTTTTGCTTATGTAACAAATTTCTACAAATTCAACTCGAACCGTCATTCTTCTAACCGAACTCCCTAGAATAGTCTAGATTTAGCTAAAAAACTAAAACCATCATTAACATTACATTTGTTGACCAAGTAAAACGTCCAATCTAACCGGTTAAGAGTTTTGAACGCAGCTTCATGCAATATATAATAATAGATTCTTGGAATTTTAAAATGGCAATTTTAGTGAGAACCTTTCCTTGCTTTTGCTCAAGTCTGTCAGTTGTATTATTTTTTTAAAATCGCATAGGAGTAATATATTTGTTTTTTAGCTTTTATTCAAGTTTTCTGGTGAGTATCTAGTTCATTTTAGTCTTTTACTTAAAGAATTTTTATTTTTAACGTGAAATATCTGTATTCATACATAAATTGTATAACAACGTGTACAACGTGCAATTTGATATAATTGAACCTTAATTTTGCTCAGACAACGGAGTGCAGGATTTGTAGTGTAATATTTTCTAAAACATATACTGTAGTCGAAACATATTATAATTTTATTTGTAGTTCTTGGGTATCGCATCATACTGCACTAAAGAACCCTGCTGTTGTTAAGCTTTATCCCGTAAAAATATTAATTGGAACGCTGGTCTTTAGCACCCGGCTCGTTATTATATAAGTTAATGTGAAGAATTATTAAGAAATATTGCAAAATATATTTTGCCAGAATTAATTTTTCTAATTTGTTATTTTTGTGCACAGTGTTGAAATGTTTTAGCAACGTAAAGCTGTGTTTGACATGTCTGATTAAAAAAAAAAAATTATTTTAGCTTGATCTGCTGTTTGCCAGTATCATTAAAATCTTTGAGGCACCAACTAATTGAGTTCCATTCATCACAGCAGTGACGGAGTCAGTATTTTTTAAAGGAGGGTGTAGAAGACCCAGACCGTCCGACTCATCCAAAGTACACGAGCAACCATTTGGACGGCCGGCTAAAGGAGGGTGTGAGGGTGTTATCTTATTTGTGTGTGTGTGGGGGGGGGGGCGATATAGTCATGGGCGTCAAGCGTCAGATGAAACTTTCATGCTTTTCTGGATTCTTGAGTTTTAATGCAATCCATGGCTTTTTCTTCGAGAAGATTATCGAATAAAATTAGATATTTATTTACCCTGTTCTGAAGACATTTCTGAAGATCTGCACAACTAGGTAAATCTAAAAAGTCTTGATTTCTTAACGTCGTAATAGGTTAAAGAATATAATTGCATTAAAAATCCATGGATTGACCATTTTCGAATTTTTATTTTTTACCCACGGTTTTCGTAACATTTTTAAAAAGTAGATTCGGTATAGTTTTGAGATAGTGTCACTGCATGTTTTTTTTTTCGAGAAGTTTAGATTTTATTCCAATTTCATGTGCGGAGAATCTTTCTTGAACGGCGCATCTTATTCAGAATTTTTGTTTTAGAAAACTTCCATAAATATGACCTTGCTATAACATTTTACACATGGAATTTTATCAATTTGAGATTTTATTTGTTTGTGGATTTTGTCGAATTTAGTGTTAAACACTTTTCATCTATGTTGTAAAGTTAATGACTTTTCATTCTGTCTGTCCGTTCGCACGATAACTGCCGTAAAAATGACTTTATCAAAATGAAATGTTAGTATGTTATTGAGGCGGTCTATGGGACATATGGGAATGTAAATAAATATTGCCCAATTGGTTTTGGATTGAACTCGGGTTGAAAAAAAGAAATACATTGAGCTCTGCGGGATCTCATTTTTCAAACATTTTTTAAGCGAAGTTAAATTTCAAATTGCTTCGAAAATTTTAGGAAATATTCAAATAATCTCATAAAATATATATAAAAAAATGTCTGCAAAATATGTTCGGTCGTTTTTAAAATAAATATTAAAATAATTACATCTACATAATATGAAAAGATCACGTGACCCACTTCAAAATAAAATATGGCATCCATTTTTTTTTTCCAGAGTAAAAATCGTGATTTTTAAAGTTCTTTTAAATTTATATTTAGTGTTGCATCCGTCCTAAAACCGCTTTATTTTTGCTTACTTTCTGTGCATCTATATTCTGCGCCAACGTAATTGCAATATTTTTGAGTTTAAATGATCAAACTTTGATTATTTCTGCAACAATGCCTAAATTTAATGGATGCAGAATGTAAACAAGTGATGGTAAGATGAGTTGTATAAGAATTGCGGATATTTTTCACGCAAAATTATTTAACTCTAGAGTCTGGAATAAGTGTATTAATGATATACTCACTGCTTTTACATAGAGCTAGACGATTTATATTTCGGTGACGTCATTTGAATAAAGTTCATTTTTTTCCGATGAAGTTTTAAGTAAAATAAATTATTGTAGTTACAGGATAATTAAAAAATATCACCGTTGAATGTATCTCATTTCATGGATGTTTAAATAATCCAAAAATATTCTGTAACAGTTCTTTATACTAAATTTCAAATTTATTATATTTTTATTTATTATCAAATTTACTTTGTGCTCTTCAAATATCAAAATATTCTAAACAATTCTTTATAGTCTTCAATGTAAAATTAATGTTAAGTGTTTAACATAAAACAATTTGATATTTTCAGAATTTTTCTAAAGTATATATACTACATTTGTTTGTTATACCAAATTATCCTAAAATCTACCTTTGCTCTTTAAATATTAATTGCTACACACACAAATACCCTTTTGACTATTCGAATGAATCCCAGTAACATACAATTTGGTATGCAGTTGTCTTTGTGGTATATTTTAATTGCTTTGACTTTTAATTTTACCGGGCTAGCCAGTTTACGGCCGACCGTAAAAATATACTCGTTTCTTGAGACTAACTTGAAAACCGAAGTAGTTTGAAAGTCCAAATTTAGTATGTTCTCTTTTGTAGTATATTTTAATCGTTGGAATTCAGACCTTACCAGGATAGCCTGACTTGGGCTCGTCAAAGCAATTTTCTTGTTTTGGCGGAATAAAACGAAAATCCAAACAGCTAGTTGTGTAACCGACGTAACGTAAATGGACAAGATGCAATTGCTGATTCAGTAGAAAGTTAAATATCGAAATGTTAAAGCTGGAATGGTGTTTTTTGCTTATAAACAATACCAAATAACTAAGACTAAATGCATACCTATTTATATTTTATCAACCATAATTTCAAAAATTATAGTATTTTTTGTAACTGACGTAACATGCTTCTGTAACTGATATGAGTATTAATTTCTTATGATGTCGGTTATATTTGTGGAGCAGTTTTATTCCTTGATATTGTTATATGAAGTCTAAAATTTTTACTTTCCTTATATACATAATGTATAAGGAAAGTATTGTGACGGGGTCGAAAATTCGAATTCGAGTTTTCGACGGGAGAGCACGTTTCAAGCATCCCTGATCACGAATCAAACATTTTTGAAGTGATGTCTGTGTGTGTGTGTGTGTGTCAGTGAGTCTGTGGAGACGATAACTGACGAACGAATGGACCGATTCGAACCAAATTTGGTACAAAAATCACAATACGTATAAACACTGGAAGCCTATTGTTTTTATACGCAATCGAATGTTCAGAACCCCCCTAAATTTTCGAATGAAATTTTGAAAAAATCGTCAAAATATCAAAACCAATATTAAAGTTACGTAAATAGACATTTCTTATGTAATTTTTCATTAGAAAACGATTGACATAAATTTTAGAACGCTAACATGAACCGTTCTCAAGATATTGCACATTTTTCAAAAAAATTATCAAAAAGTCATAAAATAGAAAAAAAATATTTCTTATTGAGAAACATGTTCACTTTTCATATATAATATCATGCGATAAATTGGGTGACATCATTCTCGTGGATCTAGCTCGTTCCATTCATGAAAAAAGATACTTTGAGTAATACTTTTGCATTTGAACGCCAATTTATCTGCTGTAAGAACAACTTATTTCTTCGTCCATAACGCTTGGCTAGATTTTGGCGACGAAATTGGCGGAATGTCGCCAACTTGGCGACATTTTGAAATGTTGCCAAATTAACGAAAATCTCGCCAAATGGATAAAAATGACGCTAAATCAATGAAAATGACGACTAATTGTCGAAAATTCAATATCTTGGAAAGGATATTAGTATCTACTAGAAGAAAAACCTATTTATTTTACTCTAAAAGTAGTAAATTCATTTCATTATATAAGGAAAGTCATGTGTTGTCCACATCAGATTTTTAATAATACAAATGGACAACCAAAAAATTTAAAATTCTCTGAAGTAGGCAATTATTTAAATATTTATTTTGGGCCAAAAGTGAGACTTCAGTGGAATTGACCCATGTCATTGTCTTTTGTGGTACATTTTAATTTCTTTTTATGTTGAACTTTATCGGGCGAGCTCGTCGTGCGCTCTTCATATTAATGCACTCGTTTAGGGAAATAACTTGAAACCCGGAGAAGTTAGAAAGTCTAAATTTAAGATGTTGTCTTCCATAAATTTTAAGAAATACAATTTTTACACAGTTAAGTTACATACTAACAACAAAGAATCAGAGGTACTTTAAAAAAATGCTTCCTTTTATTTATAAATAATAACCCTTAAGTTTTTACAAAACATTTATAGATCTTAATTTCTATACTTATTTATTTATAATTTAATTCGGAAATTCAATCTTTTACGCAGTTTGGTGTTCTATACATGCGGATGGATAAGACGGTATATTCAAAACATTGATAAATTTAAATAATTGGCAAATTTCTATGCCAGGTATTTGATATTAACTTTTTTAAGCTTTTTTTTTCAATTCGTTTTCTGAGAGATTTCTCTCGCTGATTAAAATATATAGTCGAGGGGGATATATATATATATTCGATATTTTTGATAGAACATGATTGCCTATTGGATCCTTAATATTTAACTTCGGTAGCTTATAATTTTGAATATGTATACATTCAATAATTCAAGACATGTGTATTCGTAATTTGCAATTCCATGCAAGTAAACTGAGATATATTTATTTTCATTTGCAATCAATATATATGAATTATCCGAGACGTTAAATAATTTCGTTCAAATTATGGATTGAAATATAATTAATGTTACAATCAACAGTAATTTTGCATCTTCCTTTTGATTTGAAATTCAAAATTTAGATTTTGTTAGATACCAGAAATACTTTCACGGAATGACTGCCTATTCCCAAACAAAATTATTTTCAGGCAACAATTACTATTTAAAGCTCAGAGTCTGGTCTTAATGACCTAGGCGACGAACTTTGAAGAATTATAAACTTCACAATTTTTGGCGAGTTCTTGTAAACTGTCCAAATTTTGTATACTGGTTAAGTATTTCAAGAAATTTCCAGAATTTGGTTATTGTTTAGTATAAGTTATAGTTGGTATGAGACTAGTAACTGTCTTGCGTTTAGGATTGAATAAAACCAGCGTTTCGAGAATATAATCACCTGTTTTGTAAATTGAAAATTTAGTTGTTTTATTGTGACTATTTGGTGAACTTGTAAGATAGTCAAATAGTTACTAGCTTGTATATTATTCCTGTTTACACTACTCTTACTGGTACATTTAATAAAGCTATAGTTATCTATATATTCGGGGTCATCTTTATAACCTGCAAGTTTACACCGATTCTTGACGATAAGTTATAACGGTATATATTTAATTTTAAGCAGATTAAAACATATAGCAGATTAACATATTAAACAGATTAAAAGATTGAAATAATGATCATATAAATGAAATGCAGCTCTTTCTTCATTATATGAAGTATATTAAAATAAGATGAAAAATGGATAAAGGACGGATGGGAAAGCTAACGGGCAATATGTTAAGAAAGATCAATCATGCTTAAAGCAATGATTATGAAACACTTTCCAACTTCGATGCAATTTTATTTAAACATCTCTAAAATGCGATGCATTCCTCGGTAATATTTTAAAACTTCTCACAATACTACATTGATTTATTACATTTGAAAACTTAAACCTTCATCGAAAAAAATGAATTTCATTCAAATGACGGCATTGAAATATAAATTGCCTGGTTTAAACATCTCTAAAATGGGATATATTACTCGGTAATAATTTTAGAATTATCGTAATACCACGATAATTTATTATATTTAAAAACTTCATCGAAAACAACTGAAATTCATTCAAATGACGTCATAGAAAAAATAACACGTCTGGCTCTCTCTAAAAAAGCAGCATTTCATTCATAAATAATTTCCCATTCATGTCATTCATCACAATACTATAATAATTTATTTTATTTAAAAATTAAGACCATGGAACTACAAGTAATTTAACTCTATGCTTAAAACTTCATCGCAAAAAATCGTCCTTCTCTCGGTAAAGTCAATGAATATTTCTTTCATATCAGCTATGCAGACTCCATGAGCTAAATTCTTTTGCGTTAAAAAAATACAGCAATTCCTATACAACTCATCCTACATATTTTGCTGTTTACATTTTACATAAGTGAAAAATAGGCTTCGTTGTAGAAATAACCAAATTTGGATGAGCATTTAAACTCATGTATTGTAATTGCGTTGATTTAGTATGTAGATGCACAGAATTTAAACCAAAATAAAGTGGTTTTAGGACGGATACAACACTCAATATGAAATAAAAGGAACTTTAAAAATCACTATTTTGAGACAAGATGGATGCCATATATCATTTTGAAGTGGATCACGTGATACTTTCATATCATGGTCACGAGATCGTTTCATATAAGAGGCGTTATTATTATTTTAATTTTTATTTAAAAAACTACTGGATATATTTCGCTGAATTTTTTTTTTATATTTTATGGAACAATTTGAATATTACCTAAAAATTTCGAAGCAATTTGTGAATTTTAAATCTGCTTAAAAAATGTTTGAAAAATTAGGTCCCATAGGGCTCAATGTATTTCATTTTTTCAACCCGTTCTCAATCCAAAACTAATTGGGTGATATTATTCATTTATATTCCCATAGGTCCTACAAACCGTCTGAACAACATACTAAAATTTAATTTTGATTAAGTCATTTTTACGACAGTTATAGTGCTAACGGACAGACAGACAGAATGAACAAAGTCATAAACACTTTTCAACTTTGCTGCAAAGTGTTAAAAAGACCTGAGGGAGGGGGATTGTGATCCCTTAAATCTCCGGTTTCAGCATGCTGCTAGGCCGCGAGACACTCCCGGTATGGCAGCCATTCTCGTAGAACTTCTCTAATGCACGTATTTCGAAAGAATAGACTTTGAATCTCAAAGGAGTAAATCAAAGGGTATCATACCTATTCCTGATATAATCCCAATGAGCAATAAGAAACTCATCTATCCCTTCTAATATTCTGAATCAGTCAAATCTTATATACCACTATTATTAACGCACACACACACATAAAAATATTAAATTCAAATATAGAATTGGGTCGATATGCTCCATTCAAATTCATATACTCCCATGATACCCATTTATCAAATATCAAAATATCCAAAGTCTATCGAAACATAACACACTGAAGGCCACCACAAATCGCTGCAGCCGCCCGTGAATGATACCTCTAAACCTCGAGGAAAAGCAAGCTAAAATTCTAAAGTCTAAAAGGGCTAAAAAGTTTAAATAATCTATAAATCTAAAACATTTATTGAATCCTAAAGCGCAATGCAGCTATTTCGATAGTTAATATATATTATATAAAAATCGTGATTTTACATATTAAGCAGATTAAAAGATTGAAATAATGATTATATAAATATCATATATTTCTTCATTATACGAAGTATATTAAAATATGATGTAAAAATGCATCTTATTTTAATATATATATATAGCTTGACTAGATATAT